>CM026401.1:43325283-43463120 GCA_014843695.1 Archivesica marissinica
CTAGGATTATATCCCACACTGTCACAGTGACGTTGCCTAGGATTATATCCCACACTGCCACAGTGACATTGCCTAGCAATAATACATCTCACATTTCTCCTGGTTTGCATTTTTGTACTTCCATATAATGTAGAATTGAAATAGAATTTCTGAGCAAAATTCTACATATTTTCTGATATCTCTTTAAGCCCTGATTGGCATCCTAACAATGGTTTTATTTCTTTACACATGAAGAAAAACCAAATACATGTATTACAAATATAGGCCTGTGGCGGAATGGAAATGGTGTCTGTCCGCCTTGTTGTCGTGAAGTTGTGAGTTCGAAACCCACCAGAACCATGGTGGTGATGCCTTTAGACAATACTCTTAAATCCATGCTGCATCTTCTCATTACCTCATGGCGATGGATTCCACCAGGATTGTGAAGTCTTGAGAGTGATTACAATAGTGGTGTAAGAACTTGTTTCGCAATCGGGCTAAAGTAATTTTGTATAAACAGCCAAATATTACAATAGACTTTACTCGATCGTGTGTAGTAATATCGCAATCGGGCTAAAGTAATTTTGTATAAACAGCCAAATATTACAATAGACTATACTCGATCTGTGTAGTAATATCGCAATCGGGCTAAAGTAATTTTGTATAAACAGCCAAATATTACAATAGACTTTACTCGATTAGTATAGTAATATCGCAATCGGGCTAAAGTAATTTTATATAAACAGCCAAATATTACAATAGACTTTACTCGATCGTGTGTAGTAATATCGCAATCGGGCTAAAGTAATTTTGTATAAACAGCCAAATATTACAATAGACTTTACTCGATCGTGTGTAGTAATATCGCAATCGGGCTAAAGTAATTTTGTATAAACAGCCAAATATTACAATAGACTATACTCGATCGTGTGTAGTAATATCGCAATCGGGCTAAAGTAATTTTGTATAAACAGCCAAATATTACAATAGACTTTACTCGATTAGTATAGTAATATCGCAATCGGGCTAAAGTAATTTTATATAAACAGCCAAATATTACAATAGACTTTACTCGATCGTGTGTAGTAATATCGCAATCGGGCTAAAGTAATTTTGTATAAACAGCCAAATATTACAATAGACTTTACTCGATCGTGTGTAGTAATATCGCAATCGGGCTAAAGTAATTTTGTATAAACAGCCAAATATTACAATAGACTTTACTCGATCGTGTGTAGTAATATCGCAATCGGGCTAAAGTAATTTTGTATAAACAGCCAAATATTACAATAGACTTTACTCGATTAGTATAGTAATATCGCAATCGGGCTAAAGTAATTTTATATAAACAGCCAAATATTACAATAGACTTTACTCGATCGTGTGTAGTAATATCGCAATCGGGCTAAAGTAATTTTGTATAAACAGCCAAATATTACAATAGACTTTACTCGATCGTGTGTAGTAATATCGCAATCGGGCTAAAGTAATTTTGTATAAACAGCCAAATATTACAATAGACTTTACTCGATCGTGTGTAGTAATATCGCAATCGGGCTAAAGTAATTTTGTATAAACAGCCAAATATTACAATAGACTTTACTCGATCGTGTGTAGTAATATCGCAATCGGGCTAAAGTAATTTTGTATAAACAGCCAAATATTACAATAGACTTTACTCGATTAGTATAGTAATATCGCAATCGGGCTAAAGTAATTTTATATAAACAGCCAAATATTACAATAGACTTTACTCGATCGTGTGTAGTAATATCGCAATCGGGCTAAAGTAATTTTGTATAAACAGCCAAATATTACAATAGACTTTACTCGATCGTGTGTAGTAATATCGCAATCGGGCTAAAGTAATTTTGTATAAACAGCCAAATATTACAATAGACTTTACTCGATCGTGTGTAGTAATATCGCAATCGGGCTAAAGTAATTTTGTATAAACAGCCAAATATTACAATAGACTTTACTCGATCGTGTGTAGTAATATCGCAATCGGGCTAAAGTAATTTTGTATAAACAGCCAAATATTACAATAGACTTTACTCGATCGTGTGTAGTAATATCGCAATCGGGCTAAAGTAATTTTGTATAAACAGCCAAATATTACAATAGACTTTACTCGATCGTGTGTAGTAATATCGCAATCGGGCTAAAGTAATTTTGTATAAACAGCCAAATATTACAATAGACTTGACTCGATCGTGTGTAGTAATATCGCAATCGGGCTAAAGTAATTTTGTATAAACAGCCAAATATTACAATAGACTTTACTCGATCAGTGTGTAGTAATATCGCAATCAGGCTAAAGTAATTTTGTATAAACAGCCAAATATTACAATAGACTTTACTCGATCGTGTGTAGTAATATCGCAATCGGGCTAAAGTAATTTTGTATAAACAGCCAAATATTACAATAGACTTTACTCGATCGTGTGTAGTAATATCGCAATCGGGCTAAAGTAATTTTGTATAAACAGCCAAATATTACAATAGACTTTACTCGATCAGTGTGTAGTAATATCGCAATCAGGCTAAAGTAATTTTGTATAAACAGCCAAATATTACAATAGACTTTACTCGATCGTGTGTAGTAATATCGCAATCGGGCTAAAGTAATTTTGTATAAACAGCCAAATATTACAATAGACTTTACTCGATCGTGTGTAGTAATATCGCAATCGGGCTAAAGTAATTTTGTATAAACAGCCAAATATTACAATAGACTTTACTCGATCATGTGTAGCAATATCGCAATCGGGCTAAAGTAATTTTGTATAAACAGCCAAATATTACAATAGACTTTACTCGATCGTGTGTAGTAATATCGCAATCGGGCTAAAGTAATTTTGTATAAACAGCCAAATATTACAATAGACTTTACTCGATCATGTGTAGTAATACAATTTATGGTTTATTTTTCAGGTTATAAAATGAAGCGTAGAGTTGGGGCAGTAGATGAGTTCTGTTTTGAACCATTGACAGTTATCGGTAGCAAACAAGATTCTCAGCGGACCATCAAGCAGCTTCACATCACCATTGCCATTACTGGCTGGCTGACTGATAAAAAACAAGGTAAACTAGGCTGCACAGGACCTCCGTGGCTGAATGGTTAGGGTTGTTGACTTCAAATTGAGTGCCCCTCACTGCTGTAGGTTTGAATCTGAGAAAGTTACCCAGCATGCATGCAGCCATCGGTGACTCTATCAGGGTGTCCATCTGTGCATGACATACTGCTCCCTGGATCTTCCTCCACCAAAAATAGCTGTCTCCATGGCCTAGTGGTTAAGGCGTCCGCCTACGGAGCGGGAGGTCGAAGGTTCGAACCTCATCAGGGGTTCGTTCTGATATGGCCGGTTGGTGAGCCGCCAGCTAGTTAAGTAATGGTTACCGTGGCGCCTGGCCTTCAAGGGTTATATAAAAAGAGGTGTCTCACGAGTCAGAAATGGCTGGCCCTTTAGATAGGGGTGACACTATAATAAACAAACACTTTCACTTTTTATAGCTGGAAAGTCACCAAATGACTTCAGTTGTTGGTGTGGCCCCACTATGTTTCTCTAGTTACCTCCCCTGATGTTCCGTTATATAGGGAATGTTAATGACGTGATTATAACGTTCACGTGTTGGACTACTGTTGGTGCAACTTTAAACCTCAAAAACAAACAAACAAACAGTGCTGCAATCTCCATCTCGAGAGCGATTAAACTAATGAAGGGAGTCAAAATAACCACTTCACAGTACAGTAAAACCTGTGTTAGTGGTCACCTCCATTAAGCAGCCAACCTGTATTAAGCAGACAGTTGCCAGATTCCCAATTTGCTGTTTTATTATACATTTGACCTCTATTAAGCAGGCACCTGTGCTAAGCAGTCACTTTCTGTGATTCCCTTGGCCTGCTACTTAAGACATGTTTGACTGTATTGATATTTACTTGCAGATTTTCGGATACCTTGGAGTGCCTTAGCAGAGTCGAAGGAGCAGTATAGTCTGAGGTGGGAGTCGCAGTACCTGTTTCAACTTGGGGAGGCGTTTGACTATCTCTGGCAGACCGGACTCAGCGTGGCTACCACAGAGGCCTTGAAATATACCATCCTAGCAGGTAGCCGTACACAACAGTCCAATGTTTTGAATGTATCAAACTTGTTTTATAATATGGCTGTGGTTAGAAGGTTTAGACTGTATAGTGTATTCTACAGACAACAATCAATCAATGAAATCTATTGTGGTATTGATTTTGGCATTGATAACTGCACATGGAATATAGCCCTAATTGACAACTTATATAAGTGCACATGGAATATAGCCCTAATTGACATCTTATATAACTGCACATGGAATATAGCCCTAATTGACATCTTATATAAGTGCACATGGAATATAGCCCTAATTGACATCTTATATAACTGTACATGGAATATAGCTGTAATTGACATCTTATATAAGTGCACATGGAATATAGCCCTAATTGACATCTTATATAAGTGCACATGGAATATAGCCCTAATTGACATCATGTGTGTAAGTGCTCATGGAATATAGCCCCAATTGATATATTATATAAGTGCACATGGAATATAGCCTTAATTGACATCTTATATAAGTGCACATGGAATATAGCCCTAATTGACATCTTATATAGGTGCACATGGAATATAGCCCTAATTGGCATCTTATATAAGTGCACATGGACTATAGCCCTAATTGACATCTTATATAAGTGCACATGGAATATAGCCCTAATTGACATCTTATATAAGTGCACATGGAATATAGCCCTAATTGACTTCTTATATAAGTGCACATGGAATATAGCCCTAATTGACATCTTATATAACTGCACATGGAATATAGCCCTAATTGACATCTTATATAAGTGCACATGGAATATAGCCCTAATTGACATCTTATATAAGTGCACATGGAATATAGCCCTAATTGACATCATGTGTGTAAGTGCTCATGGAATATAGCCCCAATTGATATATTATATAAGTGCACATGGAATATAGCCCTAATTGACACCTTATATAAGTGCACATGGAATATAGCCCTAATTGACATCTTATATAAGTGCACATGGAATATAGCCCTAATTGACTCTTATATAATACATGGAATATAGCCCTAATTGACATCTTATATAAGTGCACATGGAATATAGCCCTAATTGACATCTTATATAAGTGCACATGGAATATAGCCCTAATTGACATCATGTGTGTAAGTGCTCATGGAATATAGCCCCAATTGATATATTATATAAGTGCACATGGAATATAGCCCTAATTGACACCTTATATAAGTGCACATGGAATATAGCCCTAATTGACATCTTATATAAGTGCACATGGAATATAGCCCTATTCAACCCATTTCAAAATCCTTGGACAAATCTAAAAGTGTGTATATGAACCACAAAATACCAGACAGCTGCTTTAAAAACAATGCATCTATAAAAACACCGACTGACCCCATATAGTCATTCTTTTCTCACAAACACAGCAATCAAATTTAAGCGTGTCACACTGTTTATTGGGAGCAATCAACAACTTACCCCCTAACGGTACATCACAGAGACCGCCGAGTTATAATACCCGATAGGGGCCACTGCTATCAAGATCAAAGTATTTCACATCGGAATTTAGCACTGATTGTGCTAATTGGTCAATTATAAAATGTGTGCACATAATTATATAATTGATTACTACACCGAGTCATTGTTTTATCGTTCTGTTAGATAAACGAGTTAGGTTTTAATCTTTATTAAAGTCTCATCTATGTACATACATGTAATACAAACACAAATATAAATAATCAGATTAAAAGTACATAGCCATTCTGAATAGAATTATAAGAGACATATTGCAACAAAACATATCACATTATAAAATCCCACACTACTATTAGTTAATTCTTATTTACATTCTAAAGCCAAGAAACAGTTGCTAATTTATATTTAAATACGAAATAAAACAAAATGGTATAAAACACTAAATCGAAAAACAAGCACTAGTGCGCTTTTAAGAAATATTTTACAAAAATCAGTTATCACCCAGGATCAGATCGAGAATGACCTAATTAGCAGTTGCTTCTTGTAGTCTGTAAAAATCATAGATATATAGTAATTAACACAAAAAAGGGCATTATTTACAAAGGTAAAAGTAACGACGCTGTAGTATATTAAAACAGGTTTTGGCACAAAGTCTTACCACTGATTGATTACTGAATAGAAATCAGTTATGTAGTAACATTTTAATCAAATCTGATAATGAGTGATCGTGATCTGAAATTATTTTTTGAAATATATTTAAAATTAATTAATGCTGTCTGTCATTGACAATGGTGAAAAGATGTAGTTACGGGCTGTGTGACAGTGATGTAGATATCCAGATCGATTGATAGGTGACGTTAAATTCGTGCCATTTTCAAAACCTAAGACAAATCTTGAAAACATGTCTAAGGTGGATTAAGTTGTGTGAACGACCAAACGACCAAACGACCAGTTGAATACATCCACAATTAATGCAAACAGATATATTTGCACAAAAGTAAGTTGAAATTAATTTATTTATGCATAATAAAATATTTCGAAAAAATATATTCTGCATTAATAGATCTACCGTTCACAAGAGATATGTGAGTATAGTGGTGATTATACATGTGGTTCATACATATTGTCGTGGATGGTGGACTAGGGATCAGATAGTAGTAATAGTACCCATGCATGTGCAGAGCTGTGGGATTCCCATATTAGCTCAGTGAACGTACTGGTGTTCAGTTTTTGGGCCTAATGTTCGAGCCTTCTAGGAGGCATAGGGTCGAGTCTCTCAAGACGGTGGCATATTTCATTTCTTTTGATGTCAAAGTTGACACGATGTGGTTGTTCACTCTTCCGTTGACTGCGCAAGCATTTACCACGAACACTTAACACATCCTCATCCGTATGTCTGTACTTTAGAGAAATAACCTTCACACCTACGTCTATTATGAGATGGGCTGTTGACAAATTAATCAATTACTGGAGAATATATTATTTTTCACACCTTGATTGGTCGGCTCAAACATTTGTGATGCTGGCGTGTATGCCCATGTTTTATCAGCTTTAGAGCTGAGCCGTGCCATATGTCCAAGCCCTTGAATCATGTATAAATATCATGCTCTTCACATCAATTTCATTACAACCATGGCGTCTATTTTTCCATGCGTATTTTGCTCTCGTTACGTTTCCAGCCGTGTGCATGCTCTTAGCTGCGATAAGTGCCACCGTAGGAATCATCGAAAATGCGGAATGATTTATTTATTCTCCCCCATTCACTTTAATTAATCTTGATTAGTGGCCTGAAACCTAGATAGATAATCACTCTTGGTATGGCAAACACACGGCTACATAGTCCCATTCATAATTGTGTCTAATTACCTAAATAGCTAATAATAGCATTATTATAATGGGCTGTAGTGCAGTACTATATATATATAAAATACGAACCTGTGATTATACGAATGCACTAGTATACGAAACTACCATTAGACGAACAAGGGATTATACGAAATCACCTGAATTCACCTAAAACCCTTGCCTTCTTGCTTTCAACGAGAATTCTTATCTGGGTGAAATAAAACCGAGAAATTCGACGGAATTTTATCTAGATTAACTCGATGCAGGTCTGCGTTAGACGCCATTTTGTTAGATAGCTTGTCTCGCGTGGTTACAGCGAGCACCTGTAACTATGGGGGGCGTGCCTAAGTAGCGTTTGCAGAAAGGTCAATTGACTTCTTATATAAGTGCACATGGAATATAGCCCTAATTGACATCTTATATAACTGCACATGGAATATAGCCCTAATTGACATCTTATATAAGTACACATGGAATATAGCCCTAATTGACATATTATATAAGTGTACATGGAATATAGCCCTAATTGACATATTATATAAGTGTACATGGAATATAGCCCTAATTGGCATCTTATATAAGTGCACATGGAATATAGCCCTAATTGACATCTTATATAACTGCACATGGAATATAGCCCTAATTGACATCTTATATAACTGCACATGGAATATAGCCCTAATTGACATCTTATATAAATAAACATGGAATATAGCCCTAATTGACATCTTATATAAGTGCACATGGAATATAGCCCTAATTGACATCTTATATAAGTGCACGTGGAATATAGCCCTAATTGGCATCTTATATAACTGCACATGGAATATAGCCCTAATTGACATCTTATATAAGTGCACATGGAATATAGCCCTAATTGACATCTTATATAAGTGCACATGGAATATAGCCCTAAATGACATCTTATATAAGTGCACATGGAATATAGCCCTAATTGAGTTCTTATATCAGCGAATCTGCCATTTAGTCCTAATTGAGTTATTATATCAGCGAATCTGCCATTTAGTCCTAATTGAGTTATTATATCAGCAAATCTGCCATTTAGTCCTAATTGAGTTCTTATATCAGTGAATCTGCCATTTAGTCCTAATTGAGTTCTTATATCAGCGAATCTGCCATTTAGTCCTAATTGAGTTATTATATCAGCGAATCTGCCATTTAGTCCTAATTGAGTTATTATATCAGCGAATCTGCCATTTAGTCCTAATTGAGTTCTTATATCAATGAATCTGCCATTTAGTCCTAATTGAGTTATTATATCAGCAAATCTGCCATTTAGTCCTAATTGAGTTCTTATATCAATGAATCTGCCATTTAGTCCTAATTGAGTTCTTATGTCAGTGAATCTGCCATTTAGTCCTAATTAAGTTCTTATATCAGTGAATCTGCCATTTAGTCCTAATTGAGTTCTCATATCAGTGAATCTGCCATTTAGTCCTAATTAAGATCTTATATTTGAATCTGCCATTTAGCCCTAATTAAGTTCTTATATCAGTGAATCTGCCATTTAGTCCTAATTGAGTTCTTATATCAATGAATCTGCCATTTAGTCCTAATTGGGTTCTTATATCAATGAATCTGCCATTTAGTCCTAATTGAGTTCTCATATCTGTGAATCTGCCATTTAGTCCTAATTGAGTTCTCATATCAGTGAATCTGCCATTTAGTCCTAATTAAGTTCTTATATTTGAATCTGCCATTTAGCCCTAATTAAGTTCTTATATCAATGAATCTGCCATTTAGTCCTAATTGAGTTCTTATGTCAGCGAACCTGCCATTTAGTCCTAATTGAGTTCTCATATCAGTGAATCTGCCATTTAGTCCTAATTGAGTTCTTATATCAATGAATCTGCCATTTAGTCCTAATTGAGTTCTTATGTCAGCGAACCTGCCATTTAGTCCTAATTAAGTTCTTATATCAGTGAATCTGTTGTTTAGTCCTAATTGGGTTCTTATATCAATGAATCTGCCATTTAGTCCTAATTGAGTTCTCATATCAGTGAATCTGCCATTTAGTCCTAATTGAGTTCTTATATCAATGAATCTGCCATTTAGTCCTAATTGAGTTCTTATGTCAGCGGACCTGCCATTTAGTCCTAATTAAGTTCTTATATCAGTGAATCTGCCATTTAGCCCTAATTGAGTTATTATATCAATGAATCTGCCATTTAGTCCTAATTGAGTTCTCATATCAGTGAATCTGCCATTTAGTCCTAATTGAGTTCTCATATCAGTGAATCTGCCATTTAGTCCCAATTGAGTTCTTATATCAATGAATCTGCCATTTAGTCCTAATTGAGTTCTTATATCAGTGAATCTGCCATTTAGTCCTAATTGAGTTCTCATATCAGTGAACCTGCCATTTAGGCCTAATTAAGTTATTATATCAGCGAATCTGCCATTTAGTCCTAATTGAGTTCTTATATCTGTGAATCTGCCATTTAGTCCTAATTGAGTTATTATATCAGTAAATCTGCCAATTAGTCCTAATTGAGTTCTTATATCTGTGAATCTGCCATTTAGTCCTAATTGAGTTCTTATATAAGTGAATCTGCTGTTTAGCCCTAATTGAGTTCTTATATCAGTGAATCTACCATTTAGTCCTATCAGTTTCATATCAATGTATTTGGCAATAAGCCTTAATTAATTCCCATATCCGTGCACCCTGGCATTTATCCATAACTTAATTATTGTATCAACGTTTCTGGCACTTATCCCTAATTGAGTTCTTATATAATTACACCAGGCAAACAGTTGTACACCTGGAATGTTAGCCCAAATTATTTATCTCTAATAAATCTGGTTTCAGGAATAATCACAGCTATAGCTTGGCCAGCAGCTCTAATTGGAGCCGCCGGTGCCATCGACAACCCATGGCATGTGTGTACTCAGAGATCAACAGAGGCCGGGAAACAGTTAGCAGAAGTGCTACTAGGTAGAGAGCAGGGAAACAGACCGGTCACATTGATTGGCTTCAGTCTTGGCGCCAGAGTTATCTTCTCTTGTCTGGAAGAGCTGTCAAAAAGAAAAGGTAACTCCTTAATCTACAGATCCGCATGGGAGGTCTTGATTATCAGGTTGGTCTTTGTTTGGAGGTGGTCTTTAAATCATTTATAGATCAGTTATATTTGGGTATTAACAGAAAGCAATGACATATTTCCGTGGCCCAGTGGTTAAAGCGTCCATCTACGGAGCGGGAGATCGAAGGTTCGAACCTCGTCAGGGGTTCATTCTGATATGGCCGGTTGGTGAACCGCCAGCTAGTTAAATATAATGGTTACCAATTGCTTATCAGCCAGGCGCCTGGCCTTCAAGTATAGGATTCTGGAAGTACTGATGTCCATAAGAGGTGTCTTATAAGTCACAAATGACTGGCCCTTTCAATAGGGGGTGACACTATAATAAACAAACACTACTTTACTTTACTTTTATTGCAATACACATGTATGAAAATGACTGTTGGTCCAATCGGTCTATTGAAAAATTGCGTTTTTCAAGTGCGCAGTATACATCGGAACTCAGTTTTTCCCCCAATTTTCGTGCCAAATCGTGGGTGCGCATTATACACGATAGCGCACTATACACAGCTAAATACGGTACATCCATGAATGATGTCACACTCTTTGAAAGTCACACACTATCTCGTTGTTTCAGGTGGTGAGGGGCTGATAGAAGATGTAGTCTTGCTTGGAGCCCCCATCTCCGGTGACCCCAAATACTGGAAGCCTCTAACTAAAGTTGTAGCTGGCAAAATTGTTAATGGCTATGCAAGGTCAGTATAAAAACTTTACTTCAGTAAATAAATGCAAAGACGGATCTGTAGTCCAGTGGTAACATGCTGGACTGATAATCCAGGGATTGCAGGTTCGATCCCCCGTCTGACCATAATAAAAATAACAGTCTTTCAGATGGGACTTTAAACCGAGGTCATCGTGTCGGTGCTGTACACCATGCACGTAAAAGAACTAGACGAAACTCTGGAATGGGTCTCTGTCTGTATCATTGAACTATCCTCCAAAAATCTAAAATGACTAATCTCTTCAGGAGGCGTCGCTCATATGGGCAACCGGTAGCGACGATAAATAAACGTAAAACACACATAAATGCAAGATCAGTTTGTAATGTTTACATTTAACATTAAATAGGCATGGTAGTCAGCTTGATTTTATTACAACTATTAGTAAGCATATTGAGTTTAACAGTAGTTTATACAAATTTATTTTAGCTCGATTGCGAAACAAGTTCTTAAAACTTATATTAATCACTCTTGAGACCTCATTCCAGATGGAATCCATCGCCATGAGGGAGAGAGAAGAGGCATGTGGAATTTAAATGCCTATGGGCACAATCGTAATGGCTCCAGCAGGGTTCGAACTCTGGGCCTTTCGCACCTAAAGTGAACATGTTACCGCTGTGCTATCACGACTTCCACAGGAGTTTAACATTCTGGAGTGAAACTAGCTACCTCTTTCTTTTCAAAAGAATTATTGAAAACAAGACCTAGAGGGGCTTGCAGGGTTAACATACTGAAGAGAGATGCTAACTGACCTTATGTCCATTACAAATACGCCAAATCTAATATTCCCCACCAAATACAAATATTCCCCATCAATTGTTTACAACCAAACACAGATATATTCCCAATAAATACAAATATTCCCCACCAAATACAAATATTCCCCATCAATTGTTTACAACCAAACACAGATATATTCCCAATAAATACAAATATTCCCCACAAAATATACATATTCCCCATCAAATAACAGATTGTGTTTTAATGGGGAATGATTGTATTTGTTTGGGGAATAATTTATGGGGAATATTGGAATTTAGTTTACAAAAATTTATTTTAGTTCGATTGCGAAACAAGTTCTTGCAACTTATATTAATCACTCTCGAGACCTCATTCCTGATGTAATCCATCGCCACGAGGGAGAGAGAAGAGGCAACGTGGAATTTAAATGCCTTGCCCAAGGACACAATCGTAACAGCATATTTGTATTTGATTGATGAGGGAATATTTGTATTTGATTGATGGGGGAATATTTGTATTTTATTGATGGGGGAATATTTGTATTTTATGGGGGAATATTTGTATTTGATTGATGGGGGAATATTTGTATTTTTGATTGATGGGAATATTTGTATTTTATTGATGGGGGAATATTTGTATTTTATTGATGGGGGAATATTTGTATTTGATGGGGAATATTTGTATTTGATTGATGGGGGAATATTTGTATTTGATTGATGGGGGAATATTGTATTTGATGGGGAATATTTGTATTTGATTGATGGGGGAATATTTGTATTTGATTGATGGGGGAATATTTGTATTTGATTGATGGGGGAATATTTGTATTGATGGGGGAATATTTGTATTTGATTGATGGGGGAATATTTGTATTTGATTGATGGGGGAATATTTGTATTTGATGGGGGAATATTTGTATTTGATGGGGGAATATTTGTATTTGATTGATGGGGGATATTTGTATTGATTGATATATTGATGGGGGAATATTTGATTGATGATGGGGAATATTTGTATTTGATTGATGGGGGAATATTTGTATTTGATGGGGGAATATTTGTATTTGATTGATGGGGGAATATTTGTATTTGATTGATGGGGGAATATTTGTATTTGATTGATGGGGGAATATTTGTATTGATTGATGGGGGAATATTTGTATTTGATTGATGGGGGAATATTTGTATTTGATTGATGGGGGAATATTTGTATTTGATTGATGGGGGAATATTTGTATTTGATGGGGGAATATTTGTATTTGATGGGGGAATATTTGTATTTGATGGGGGAATATTTGTATTGATTGATGAGGGAATATTTGTATTTGATTGATGGGGGAATATTTGTATTTGATGGGGGAATATTGTATTGATTGATGGGGGAATATTTGTATTTGATTGATGGGGAATATTTGTATTTGATTGATGGGGGAATATTTGTATTTGATGGGGGAATATTTGTATTTGATGGGGGAATATTTGTATTTGATGGGGAATATTTGTATTTGATGGGGGAATATTTGTATTTGATGGGGGAATATTTGTATTTGATGAGGGAATATTTGTATTTGATGGGGGAATATTTGTATATTGATTGATGGGGGAATATTTGTATTTGATTGATGGGGGAATATTTGTATTTGATTGATGGGGGATATATGTATTGATTTGATGGGGGAATATTTGTATTTGATTGATGGGGGAATATTTGTATTTGATTGATGGGGGAATATTTGTATTTGATTGATGGGGGAATATTTGTATTTGATTGATGGGGGAATATTTGTATTTGATTGATGGGGGGGAATATTTGTATTTTATGGCAAATATTTGTTGGGGAATCTTCAATTAGGAATATTTATTTAATGAGGAATATTTGTCTAGCGACATCCCAAGCAACATATAATTTACTGTGTCTTGCTAAATTCATCCAGTACTGTGGTGTGTTTCAGAGGGGACTGGCTGTTAAAGTTCCTCTTCCGGACGGGTTCTGTGACATTGCGGGTGGCCGGACTAGCTCCCGTCAAGTGGGACAACAGGAGGATGCACAACATTGATCTCAGTGACATCGTAAGTTCTTGTAGTCCCGTCGGCATTATAGCCCAAAATGGTGCTGATGTAGTCCTGTCGATGATATAGCCCAAAATGGTGCTGATGTAGTCCCGTCGACGATATAGCTCAAAATGGTGCTGATGTAGTCCTGTCGACGATATAGCCCAAAATGGTGCTGATGAAGTCCCGCCGACGATATAGCCCAAAATGGTGCTGATGTAGTCCCGCCGGCTGTTGAAGGCGTAAGACCCGATCAAACAAACAAGTTCTTGTAGTCCCGCCGGCAATATAGCCCAAAATGGTGCTGATGAAGTCCCGCCGGCTGATGAAGGCGTAAAACCCGATCAAACAAACAAGTTATTGTAGTCCCGCCGGCAATATAGCCCAAAATGGTGCTGATGAAGTCCCGCCGGCTGATGAAGGCGTAAGACCCGATCAAACAAACAAGTTCTTTTAGTCCCGTCGGCAATATAGCCCAAAATGGTGCTGATGAAGTCCCGCCGACTGATGAAGGCGTAAGACCTGATCAAACAAACAAACAAGTTCTTGGAGCCCTCCATGGTTTAATGTATACCATGTCCATGTCGTAATAGAGAGGTTGTGAGTTTGAATCTTGCCGTTCTGTTTTATTCGTAGCCTCATCCGGCCAAAATATCTCCTAACGAAATGTCATTTCACCGTATTATTGTCATATTGTAGTTGTCGCACAGGTAGGTTGCCTGTGGTAATGTCTTTAGGACAAGACACTTATATCCCAAAGTCTCCTCTCTCTCATCACCATGGAAACGCATACACTAATAATGTGCAAGTATTTGTTTCGTAAACAAGCGGAAAGGAAAATAGTATGCACTAGTATGTTCTTATCGGATAATCCAGATAAATTTTGGTGGTCTTTATTTGCATGGTGGTCTTTGTAGTTGTCTTGGATCTGAGACGGTCTTTAACACTGGTGGAACTGTAAAAGTATATCCCGAAAATATTGCATGCGAGACCCTCCACATTCGACATGTTTCCGTACCACCATAGAAATGACCAGTTGCTGCCCCATAACAGAATATCCTGGATCCACTAGTTAGTATATCATTATTAATTTCAGATTGATGGCCATGGAGATTACAACAAGCTCCTTGTTTGTTATTCAGTAGCAGTTGTTGAAACTTGGCTGTTTGTAGGAGACTATGGTTTTGTTGTGATCATTAATTAAGAAATAATAAGTATCAACCGTGGTATATCACAGGTTAGTAATCAACCGTGGTATATCACAGGTTAGTAATCAACCGTGGTATATCACAGGTTAGTAATCAACCGTGGTATATCACAGGTTAGTAATCAACCGTGGTATATCACAGGTTAGTAATCAACCGTGGTATATCACAGGTTAGTAATCAACCGTGGTATATCACAGGTTAGTAATCAACCGTGGTATATCACAGGTTAGTAATCAACCGTGGTATATCACAGGTTAGTAATCAACCGTGGTATATCACAGGTTAGTAATCAACCGTGGTATATCACAGGTTAGTAATCAACCGTGGTATATCACAGGTTAGTAATCAACCGTGGTATATCACAGGTTAGTAATCAACCGTGGTATATCACAGGTTAGTAATCAACCGTGGTATATCACGGTTGATACTTATTATTTCAATTCTAACACGACTTACTTCTAATAATTTTAGACGAGAATCAAAGGAGTATTTTCTTCAAATGCCGTGCTACTCCGCTGCATTTGGCTTTCGAAATTTCCTCCCGCGTAAGGGGTGATGACGTTATTTTTTATGGAAAATATCAATCTAGTGCATAAATGAACAAAAGTTGTAACTGATAAATAAAACTGTACAGAATAGTAACTGAAACGTTACTTAACAGAAAAACAAGATGGACAAGAAATTATCTGATTCTAAAAATAGCTCACTTCCGCGAATTCCCACGGTAGTATTTACAAATATCACGTGACTTTCATTCATAAAACTTTACACGCATTGTATAAATGGAATAGCCAAAACACGGTGCGCACGCAGCATAGTTCAAGGTAGGTATATTGCAGAATAACCCGAGGTAGATTTTACTCTACAAGTATGTATGTTATTAGCTGGGTCGTGTTAGAATGGAAGAGTTACAACCTTTATTTGCATGATCTGATAAAAGAAATCAATTACGGCTACATTCCACGTGCATTAATATAAGAAGTCGATAATCAGTACATCAATGCATGCCATTGATTGATTGCTGTATGTAGATTGTACTGCACCATCTAAACCTCCCAACAACAGCCACCATATCTACTAATTTGATTGTGTGTCCCAATTGTGGTCACAGGTGTGAATAATTGAGGAATATATTCACTGGTAGATTCATGGTATGCACCCCTACCCCACCCAAAAAAATGAAAATGTAGATGTTGAATGCTCACTCCTCTCTTGTTTAATCATATTTTATTTGCTATTTTACATATATAGTACATATAGACTTAACATTCATTATTTGTGATAAAATGCAAAATGGGTTGGGCAACAAGTTCTAGCAACATTAGTAAACTGCCCTCCCCAAGATGAATAAATGAATAATTGGCAATCAGGCATTCTGCAAAGAAGCAAACAAATATGGTGGAATATAGAAAAGAATTAACAAAAAATAAAGCAAAACTGGTAACTTAGTAAAGAGAAGGAAGATGAGTAGTAGTCACTCCTCTCTTGCAAATATTTGCCGCCATCCAAAAAATGCAGATTAGTTTACTAAATGCAAGACCCCCCCCCACATTGGACATGTCCCTGCACTTCCAAAGAAATGACCAGTTGGTGGTCCCCTAACTGAAAATTCTAGATCCACTAGTTATTATATCATTATTATTTTCAGATTGATGGCCATGGAGATTACAACAAGAATCTCGACATTATCATGAAAGCTGTGGGTGTTCGTACCAAAGACGAACTTAACACAGCTGGAAGTAAAACCACTAAAGCTACCAGTAAGCAAGCAGTAGATAGTGATAGTAAGACTGATAATGAATCTGAAAGTGAGACTATTTCTCAAAGTAATTCTGGAGCCACTGATGTTTCTCTGTGCGATTCCAGAAACCAGTATGTTTCTCAATGTCATTCCAAGGACCCGCATGAAATAGATGCTGCAACAGATATTTGCAGAGATAAAAAACCTAGTAATGCTGATTCAGAAGCTGGTCTTCAATTGAATCAAGAACGTGTAGATTTCCAAAGTGCAATCGGAGAAGAAAGTAGTGATACTAAACAGACCAAAGAATATGATAATCATTCTATAGACAGTGATGAGGTTACAGTGCTCAATCAGTCTTGTCAGGGAAAACTTAATATGTCTAGTCATGGAAATAGTGTGCCTTGTCTACAGAAATATAGCTCTAGTGTTGCTCAATGTGGGAAAGATGAGGATATGATTCAGGATCTAACAGAGGGAGTTGAGAAAGAGAAAGATATAGATGATGAGAATGTTGATATCACAGTACCTAAAAGAGAAGATACTGAAGAGATAATACCTAAGAGTACTGACAGAGTACATAGTGATACTAAGACAGTAAGTAACAGAGGTGATGCTGGAAATATAAAACCAAAGAGTACAGCCATTGTTGGTGACACTAATGGTCGAACATTGCAACATGAAAAAACTGATGAAAGACTTAAATCTGGAGACAATCAGAGTAGTACTGAAGAAGAAGATGCTGATAATGCTGGGTGCTACTTCACAGACTCGGAGCCTGATTTAGAAGAAGATTAAACAAATCGGCGAAAATAGTTTATGATCACATTTCTCAATTTTGAAGCCGTTTTAAATACCCAATGGATGTAGTTTAAAGCGCGCCTTTTAGTTAGTTTAAGTTGTTTGTGATTGGTTTTTAAATAGGGATGGCAACGAATGGCAACAACGGTATACGTATATCGATTGGCTATGTATGAGATAATCATTGTTTGTATGTAGGTGGCCATTATTCCTGAATTAATTTATTATCAAGTCAAAGATACAGTCTACATCCATTATGTCAAAGTCGGTTAACGGGTATGTCGAATTCTCCGGTTATCTCGAAGTCGGATCAAAGTCCCGTTTCAGACACTATCATTTTACATATAACTTGCTCCGTTTATATCGAATTTCGTTACGTCAAACTTCGATTATGTCGAAGTATTTTGTTAGGTCCGACGGAATTCGACATAGCGGATGCAGACTATATGGATACAACAAATGTATATTCTTTATTAGTATGGTTGTCCTGAACATGGTTAGATATAATTTTAACTATTAATGCCTGCGTTTTGCGATTACAGACTATATTTTATTTGTATTTTTATTTATTAAAGATTTATGCAGAAGACCTTGGATTATATTTCTCAAAACCAATATGCGCAATGCAGATCACAGGTATTCCATGCAGATCACAGGTTTTGCATGCAGTTAACAGGTTTTGCATGCAGATCACAGGTGTTACATGCAGATCACAGGTCTTGAATGCAGATCACAGGTATTCCATGCAGATCACAGGTATTCCATGCAGATCACAGGTATTCCATGCATACCATAGGTATTCCATGCAGATCACAGGTATTCCATGCAGATCACAGGTATTCCATGCAGATCACAGGTATTCCATGCAGGTCACAGGTATTCCATGCAGATCATATGTGTTCCATGTAGATCACAGGTATTCCATGCATACCACAGGTATTCCATGCAGGTCATATGTGTTCCATGTAGATCACAGGTATTCCATGCAGATCACAGGTATTCCATGCAGGTCATATGTGTTCCATGTAGATCACAGGTATTCCATGCAGATCACAGGTATTCCATGCAGATCACAGGTCTTGCATGCAGATCACAGGTATTACATGCAGGTCACAGGTCTTGCATGCAGGTCACAGGTGTTACATGCAGATCACAGGTCTTGCATGTAGATCACAGGTCTTGCATGCAGATCACAGGTCTTTCATGCAGATCACATGTTTTGCATGCAGGTCACAGGTGTTACATGCAGATCACAGGTCTTGCATGCAGGTCACAGGTGTTACATGCAGATCACAGGTCTTGCATGCAGATCACAGGTCTTGCATGCAGGTCACAGGTGTTACATGTAGATCACAGGTCTTGCATGTAGATCACAGGTCTTGCATGCAGATCACAGGTCTTGCATGCAGGTCACAGGTGTTACATGCTGATCACAGGTCTTGCATGCAGGTCACAGGTGTTACATGCAGATCACACGTCTTGCATGCAGGCCACAGGTCTTGCATGTAGATCATATCATTTATGTATTCCATGCAGACCACAGGTCTTGCATGCATATCACAGGTCTTGCATGCAGATCACAGGATTCCATGCAGACCACAGGTCTTGCATGCATATCACAGGTCTTGCATGCAGATCACAGGTTTTACATGCAGATCACAGAGCTTCCATGCAGATCACAGGATTTGCATGCAGATCACAGGTATTGCATGCAGATCACAGGGCTTGCATGCAGATCACAGGTCTTGCATGCAGATCACAGGTGTTCCATGCAGATCACAGGTATTCCATGCAGGTCACAGGATTCCATGCAGATCACAGGATTCCATGCAGGTCACAGGTATTCCATGCAGACCATAGGTATTCCATGTAGATCACAGGTCTTACATGCAGATCACAGGTCTTGCATGCAGGTCACAGGTGTTACATGCAGATCACAGGTCTTGCATATAGATCACAGGTCTTGCATGCAGATCACAGGTCTTGCATGCAGGTCACAGGTGTTACATGCAGATCACAGGTTTTGCATGCAGGTCACAGGTCTTGCATGCAGATCACAGGTTTTGCATGCAGATCACAGGTCTTGCATGTAGATCACAGGTCTTGCATGCAGATCACAGGTCCTGCATGCAGATCACAGGTCCTGCATGCAGATCACAGGTCCTGCATGCAGATCACAGGGCTTGCATGTAGATCACAGGTCTTGCATGCAGATCACAGGTCTTGCATGCAGATCACAGGTCCTGCATGCAGATCACAGGGCTTGCATGCAGATCACAGGGCTTGCATGCAGATCACAGGTTTTACATGCAGTTAGATTCCCAGTGTTTGAGCCATGTTTGACTCCCAGTATTTGAGCCATGTTAGATTCCCACCTAGAACTGGTTCTGCTTGCATGCTATCAAATGGTAATGGGCTACGTCTTTGTATAGCTTGAACTATAAACCCAAATCAACATATGTACTCATTTGTTCAATATGCCGTGAGAGGTGTACCATTGAATATGTGGAGAGAGGTGTACCATTGAATATGTCGTGAGAGGTGTACTATTGAATATGTCTTGAGAGGTGTACCATTGAATATGTCGTGAGAGGTGTACCATTGAATATGTGGTGAGAGGTATACTATTGAATATGTGGTGAGGTGTACCATTGAATATGTGGTGAGAGGTGTACCATTGAATATGTGGTGAGAGGTGTACCATTGAATATGTGGTGAGAGGTTACCATTGAATATGTGGTGAGAGGTGTACCATTGAATATGTGGTGAGAGGTGTACCATTGAATATGTGGTGAGAGGTGTACCATTGAATATGTTGTGAGAGGTATATCATTGAATATGTGGTGATAGGTATACCATTGAATATGGTGAGAGGTATATCATTGAATATGTCGTGAGAGGTGTACCATTGAATATGTGGTGAGAGGTATACCATTGAATATGTCGTGAGAGGTGTACCATTGAATATGTCATGAGAGATATACCATTGAATATGTGGAGAGGTATATCATTGAATATGTCGTGAGAGGTGTACCATTGAATATGTGGTGAGTGGTATACCATTGAATATGTGGTGAGAGGTGTACCATTGAATATGTGGTGAGAGGTATACCATTGAATATGTCGTGAGAGGTGTACCATTGAATATGTCGTGAGAGGTATACCATTGAATATGTGGTGAGAGGTATACGATTGAATATGTGGTGAGAGATATACCATTGGATATGTGGTGAGTGGTATACCATTGAATATGTGATGAGAGGTATAGGATTGAATATGTGGTGAGAGATGTACCATGGAATATGTCGTGGTGTGAGGTATACCATTGAATATGTCGTGGTCTGAGGTATACCATTGAATATGTCATGAGAGGTGTACCATTGAATATGTCGTGAGAGGTATACCATTGAATATGTGGTGAGAGGTATATGATTGAATATGTGGTGAGAGATGTACCATTGAATATGTCGTGGTGTGAGGTATACCATTGAATATGTCATGAGAGGTATACCATTGAATATGTTGTGAGAGGTATACCATTGAATATGTGGTGAGAGGTATACGATTGAATATGTGGTGAGAGATGTACCATTAAATATGTCGTGGTGTGAGGTATACCATTGAATATGTCGTGGTGTGAGGTATACCATTGAATATGTCATGAGAGGTGTACCATTGAATATGTCATGAGAGGTGTACCATTGAATATGTGGAGAGGTATACCATTGAATATGTCGTGAGAGGTGTACCATTGAATATGTCGTGAGAGGTGTACCATTGAATATGTCGTGAGAGGTATACCATTGAATATGTGGTGAGTGGTATACCATTGAATATGTGGTGAGAGGTGTACCATTGAATATGTCGTGAGAGGTGTACCATTGAATATGTCGTGAGAGGTGTACCATTGAATATGTCGTGAGAGGTATACCATTGAATATGTCGTGAGAGGTATACCATTGAATATGTGGTGAGTGGTATACATTGAATATGTCGTGAGAGGTATATCATTAAATATGTCGTGAGAGATATACCATTGAATATTTGGAGAGGTGTACCATTGAATATGTCGTGAGAGGTGTATCATTGAATATGTGGTGAGAGGTATACCATTGAATATGTGGTGATGTATACCATTGAATATGTGGTGAGAGGTATACCATTGAATATGTGGTGAGTGGTATACCATTGAATATGTGGTGAGTGGTATATAGTGAATATGTCGTGAGAGGTATATCATTGAATATGTCGTGAGAGGTATATCATTGAATATGTCGTGAGAGGTGTACCATTGGAAATGTTATGAGAGGTATACCATTGAATATGTGGTGAGAGGTGTACCATTGAATATGTGGTGAGAGGTGTACCATTGAATATGTTGTGAGAGGTATATCATTGAATATGTGGTGATAGGTATACCATTGAATATGGTGAGAGGTATATCATTGAATATGTCGTGAGAGGTATACCATTGAATATGTGGTGAGAGGTATACCATTGAATATGTCTGAGAGGTATACCATTGAATATGTCGTGAGAGTATACCATTGAATATGTGGTGAGAGGTATACCATTGAATATGTCGTGAGAGGTGTACCATTGAATATGTGGTGAGAGGTATACCATTGATATGTGGTGAGAGGTTACATTGAATATGTCGTGAGAGGTGTACCATTGAATATGTCTTGAGAGATATACCATTGAATATGTGGAGAGGTATATCATTGAATATGTCGTGAGAGGTATATGATTGAATATGTGGTGAGAGGTATACCATTGAATATGTGGAGAGGTATATTTATTGAATATGTGGTGAGAGGTATATGATTGAATATGTGGTGAGAGATGTACCATTGGATATGTCGTGAGTGGTATACCATTGAATATGTGGTGAGAGGTGTACCATGAATATTCGTGGTGTGAGGTATACCATTGAATATGTCGTGAGAGGTATACCATTGAATATGTGAGAGAGGTATTGGATAAACCAAAACAACCAAAAAACCAAAAAAATGAATATGTGGTGAGAGATGTACCATTGAATATGTCGTGGTGTGAGGTATACCATTGAATATGTCGTGGTCTGAGGTATACCATTGAATATGTCATGAGAGGTGTACCATTGAATATGTCGTGAGAGGTATACCATTGAATATGTGGTGAGAGGTATACGATTGAATATGTGGTGAGAGATGTACCATTGAATATGTCGTGGTGTGAGGTATACCATTGAATATGTCATGAGAGGTATACCATTGAATATGTTGTGAGAGGTATACCATTGAATATGTGGTGAGAGGTATACGATTGAATATGTGGTGAGAGATGTACCATTAAATATGTCGTGGTGTGAGGTATACCATTGAATATGTCGTGGTGTAAGGTATACCATTGAATATGTCATGAGAGGTGTACCATTGAATATGTCGTGAGAGGTGTACCATTGAATATGTGGAGAGGTATACCATTGAATATGTCGTGAGAGGTGTACCATTGAATATGTCGTGAGAGGTGTACCATTGAATATGTCTTGAGAGATATACCATTGAATATGTGGAGAGGTATATCATTGAATATGTCGTGAGAGGTGTACCATTGAATATGTGGTGAGTGGTATACCATTGAATATGTGGTGAGAGGTGTACCATTGAATATGTGGTGAGAGGTATACCATTGAATATGTCGTGAGAGGTGTACCATTGAATATGTCGTGAGAGGTGTACCATTGAATATGTTGTGAGAGGTATACCATTGAATATGTGGAGAGGTATATTTATTGAATATGTGGTGAGAGGTATATGATTGAATATGTGGTGAGAGATGTACCATTGGATATGTCGTGAGTGGTATACCATTGAATATGTGGTGAGAGGTGTACCATTGAATATGTCATGGTGTGAGGTATACCATTGAATATGTCGTGAGAGGTATACCATTGAATATGTGATGAGAGGTATTGGATTGAATATGTGGTGAGAGATGTACCATTGAATATGTCGTGGTGTGAGGTATACCATTGAATATGTCGTGGTCTGAGGTATACCATTGAATATGTCATGAGAGGTGTACCATTGAATATGTCGTGAGAGGTATACCATTGAATATGTGGTGAGAGGTATACGATTGAATATGTGGTGAGAGATGTACCATTAAATATGTCGTGGTGTGAGGTATACCATTGAATATGTCGTGGTGTGAGGTATACCATTGAATATGTCATGAGAGGTGTACCATTGAATATGTCGTGAGAGGTGTACCATTGAATATGTGGAGAGGTATACCATTGAATATGTCGTGAGAGGTGTACCATTGAATATGTCGTGAGAGGTGTACCATTGAATATGTCGTGAGAGGTATACCATTGAATATGTGGTGAGTGGTATACCATTGAATATGTCGTGAGAGGTGTACCATTGAATATGTCGTGAGAGGTATATCATTGAATATGTGGTGATGTATACCATTGAATATGTGGTGAGAGGTGTAACATTGAATATGTCGTGAGAGGTGTACCATTGAATATGTCGTGAGAGGTATACCATTGAATATGTCGTGAGAGGTATACCATTGAATATGTGGTGAGTGGTATACATTGAATATGTCGTGAGAGGTATATCATTAAATATGTCGTGAGAGATATACCATTGAATATGTGGAGAGGTGTACCATTGAATATGTGGTGAGTGGTATACCATTGAATATGTGGTGAGTGGTATATATTGAATATGTCGTGAGAGGTATATCATTGAATATGTCGTGAGAGGTATATCATTGAATATGTCGTGAGAGGTATACCATTGAATATGTCGTGAGAGATATATCATGGAATATGTGGTGAGAGGTGTACCATTGAATATGTGGTGAGAGGTGTACCATTGAATATGTGGTGAGTGGTATACCATTGAATATGTGGTGAGAGGTATACCATTGAATATGTCGTGAGAGATATATCATTGAATATGTGGTGAGAGGTGTACCATTGAATATGTGGTGAGAGGTGTACCATTGAATATGTGGTGAGAGGTATACCATTGAATATGTGGTGAGAGGTGTACCATTGAATATGTGGGATCTGGGAAGTGTCAATCGTGCAGTGAAGGATACGTGTTCCAGGGAATATTGACGAAAGCAAATATGTACATATATTGATTGTTGTTGCTTAATTTATGGTTGTAAAACAACAAATAAATTGCCTATTAAATACATAGTAAAAACATACAGTCTGTTCATTTATAGTTCCAATCTTTCATTTCTTCTGATACCACATCCACTGTGAAGAGGTATTCAAATCAAATTGGAAAACAGCAACATTGTCCCAAAAAGTAATGACTTGCATAGCCAGTGCTCACCTGTGAATAACGTCATTGTTTCCACACTGTATTCCTCTGCCAAATAATACAGTATACCAACCTTCAGTTTGAAATGGCATGGATTCTTATACCATATCTTTTCTACACATCAACTAGTCTGAAGTCTTCTCATGTCATATAATTTCAAAAAAAACCCACAAAAACTATACACTGCATGACATGAAAATACATTTTTACCCAAAAGAAAAATGAACTATGTTAGTTATTGGGACAACATTCGATGCACTTCTGCCTATATATACGTATATATACAACCTTATCATCACTACCGGTTGCACATATGAGCGATGTCTCCTGAAGAAATTGCTCATTTTGGAGGATTGTGCAATGATACAGACAGAGACCTTTTATGACACGATGTAAAACACCGACACAATACCTCGGTTTAAAGTTTGAAAGACTGTTAATATTATTACGGTCAGACGGGGGATTCGCAGTCTGGGACAACGCTGTCCGATAGGGTAGCGGTTAGTGCGCTCGCTTCTCACCAATGCAACCCGGGTTCGATCCGCGGACCGGGAAGTATGTGAGATGGTACGCTGGTCACCAGATCGGACAGGTGGGGTTTTCCCGGGTAGTCCGGTAAGTTTCACCACTCTTATTCTGACATACCCATGTATATATTCTTCTCATTAATCTATGAGATTTCTGACGGACGGATCTGTAGTCGAGTGGTAACACACTGGACTGGTAATCCAGCGATCGCAGGTTCGATCCCCCGTCTGACTTTATTAAAATTAACAGTCTTTCAGATGGGACATTAAACAGAGGTCTCGTTTCGGTGCTGTCGATTTATCGGTACCGGTTGCCCATATGAGCAACGCCTCCTGTAGAGATTAGTCATTTTAGATTTTTGGAGGATATAAAGCACCGCACGAGACCTTGGTTTAAAGTCCCATCTGAAAGACTTAAATTTAATAGGGTCAGACGGGGGATCGAACCTGCGATCCCTGGATTACCAGTCCAACATGTTTAGGAAATAGGTAATCATTTAAAGCATGTTGCTTTCTCCTCAGTCCTACATATATGTACCGGTATGAATACTAGATTACGGACCGCCTCCGTGGTCGAGTGGTTACGGTCGCTGACTTGTATATCACTGTAACCTATCATCTCTGATGGTCACGGGTTTGAGCCCCGCTCAGACCGTGTCTCATTTATATGAAAAAGTTGGCAGTTTCTTACGGAGGTTGGTGCACCAAGTACTGGTTAACCGCTGGAGCCTGCCCAGGAAAGGTGTTGCTAGGTAAACTGCCCGTCGCTCAAATGGAAAACCGGTAGCGACGTTGAATAAACTTAAATAAAAAAATAGATTATGTAGATCTCTATTCAAAGAAATAAATATTGTTTAAACTAAAATTGGTCAATTCAACGATTGCGAAACAAGCCGTAACAACTTATATTAATTACTCCTGTTCGCGCAGATGAAAACTTATCTGTGGTCATTTGTGTGGGAGAAAACCCACCTGTCCAATCTGGCCACCACCATACCATCTCACATACTTCCCAGTCTGAGGAACCTGGGTTGCATTGCTGAGATGCGAGTGAACTAACCACTGGGCTAATCGGACAGTCATTATTAGGGGCATACAGGGGATCAAACCTGCGATCCCTGGATTAATATGGAATGCATTTATCGGTATAGTTATTTAAGGTTTATGAATTTGTGGTCGGATTTGTAGAGTCACAACAGGTGCATATGATTATAGGTTTTTCTCATCTGCTTATTACCTCCCTTTAATTAATTATTTTTCAATTTATTACCTCCCTTTAATAATTTTCAGATAGTAATATGGAATGCATTTAACCGTAGGGTTTGTAAAAAAATGTCCACATAGCTCTTCGACGTTTAGTGCATGTCACGCCACACGTGATTTCTTTATGCCGAATAAAACTTTTTTAAAGTTAATGTCGATGGGATAACTGTCTTATTATTGGCATTTGGGTAATTTCTGGTAGATTTGGGTGAAATTAGCAACAAAGATGGCAGCCACCACCGGTGTCCTCAAAATCTGCACGTTTTTGTCTTGTTTGTATATTTGTTTTGCTATTTATGAAGACCAAGTAGGAAACTGGGATTGGTAAGTGGTTTATTTAAAATATACGATATATTCATTCCTTGCAATAAGAGAAATAACATCATATTTTCCGGAAGGTGTATTTGAGCAGTGTCCGGATGCGATGTTGTGCGGACAGTGACCTGAAGTACACGAAAGTTCAAGTGACCATTTGCCTGATTTACAATTTGTATCTTTTATATTAATTATTTAGATTTAGTTAATGTTACTATTGCTAGTTAACTGTTGCTGTTCAAATAATAATGAACGCTATAAATTGATAAAGTGACAAAGCAAAGAAAGAGCGGAAAAGTTAGTGACCCGACGTGGGACTCGAACCCACGACCTCCGAACACTAGTTGGACAGCTCTACTGAGCTAGCTGGGTCAATGTTCTACCCACGCCGGAATACACAACAGCTATCTGAAATCAACACTGTTGTCTTTATATTACTGGCCTTCAACTGTTCAATCATTTTCTGATTATTATTGCGAGGTCAGTCTGTTGTAGCGGAGAGTAGACCACCCACATTCTGCAGCATCCATATACGACTGACAACTTCCTCACATATCACCATATATCACTTGTCCCTGAATAATAGTATCATAAAGTGCTAGACCACTTGGCCATGGGGCTCTTCTAGTATGAATTAAGCACCAGGGTGTTCACTAGACTTTGGAATTTTCAAGAGTCAATATGAGCCCTTGAAAACACTGCGGCATGGATAAGAAGCGGGAGGGGTAATGTTTCTGATTGTGTGTTGCAGGAGACAGCAGTTTATTGGTAGATACAGGAGAGTTCATTGGGAGCAGGTTGGCGGAACCTTGGGAGGAAAGAGATTATTTGTGTCCTCTGATAAGAATGTGATTGCCTCATTGAATACAGCAAATGGAAAAATCGGTACAAGGATAATCAACTTGTTAAGTTCGATATAAGAGCATTATCTGTGTACATTACACGGCATCAGTGTGATGCACAGAAGATTAACCCATTCAACACCAAGTAACTCACATGGACTGGTCCATGATATTCATAAACCAATAAATGAATCAGAAAATCACATTTGGACAAGTTCATTTATCAAAATGGGTAATTATGTCTAAAAATAGTCATATCACTGGCAAAAAGTGCAGATCCTGATGAGACGGCTCGTCACGAGCCGGCTCATCTGGATCTACACTTTTTGTAAGCCTATTTAGAGGTCTGTGGTGTTGAAAGGGTTAAGTACTTTAGTTTATACAAATTTATTTTAGCTCGATTGTGAAACAAGTTCTAACAACTTATATTAATCACTCTCGAGACCTCATTCCTGATGGAATCCATCGCCATGAGGGAGAGAAGACGCAACGTGAAAATTAAATACCTTGCCTAAGGGCATACTCGTAATGGCTCCAGTGGGGCTCGAACTCCGGACCTTTCGCACCTGAAGCGAATGCGCTACCACAGCGCTAGCACGACTTCCACACTTACTTTATAAATGATATTTGCTTAATAGTGTTTGGAGTTGTTTTTATAATTTATAATGCAGTGGTAGCGTAGTTAGAATTGTTGTCGCTAATCGACGTCGTTGTAGACATAACATGAATATTGTTAAATGTTCCATGCAATCTATAGTCTGTGTTGTATAAATTGTACTACCATAGCTGTATGCCCCCATTTGTGTATTGATAATAATGTGAAGTTGTGATAGCACAGTGGTAGCACGTTTGCTTCAGGTGCAAAAGTCCCCGAGTTCGAGCCCAACTGTAGCCGTTACAATTTTCCTTATAGAATCCATTGCCACGATGGAGAGAAAAGAGGCAACATGGAATTTAAATGCTTTGCCTAAGGGCACAATAGTAACGGCTCCAGCGGGGCTCGAACTCCGGACCTTTCGCTACCACTGCTACCACGAAATATATAGGTTCTTTGTTATCCAAATCCAATCATTTGTGCAATCCTACTATGATAAAGGCTGTCCGATTAGCACAGTAGTTAATGGGCTGGCTTCTCACAAATGCAACATGGTTCGATCCTCAGACCGGGAAGTATGTGAGATGGTATGGTGGTCGCCAGATCGGACGGGTGTGTTTTCTCCGTGTACTCCGGTTTCCTCCCACATGAATGACCACATTTACGCTTACATCTTCCGCGCCAACGAGAGTGATTAATATAAGTAGTTAAAACTTGCTTGTAAAATAAATAAAGTAAATTATTTTCAATTATTTATTAATAAACTTACTTTACATTAATTTCAGTATGGAGAAAGGTGTTTGAGGAAGGTCGGAGAGGAGAAGTGGACGATTTCATTTATAATGGAGACGTTCTCATTTCTATGTTGGGTGGTCTGCGTGTTTCTGCCTGGAACCCGGGATCGGGAAATCTTGGCTGGGAGGTATATCTGGATGGCTCTGTCAACCACAGGTAAGGAGACATTCTTATTTCTAAGTTGAGTGGTCTGCGTGTTTCTGCCTGGAACCCGGGATCGGGAAATCTTGGCTGGGAGGTATATCTGGATGGCTCTGTCAATCACAGGTAAGGAGACATTCTTATTTCTAAGTTGAGTGGTCTGCGTGTTTCTGCCGGGATCGGGAAATCTTGGCTGGGAGGTATATCTGGAGCTCTGTCAACACAGGTAAGGAGACATTCTTATTTCTAGTTGAGTGGTCTGCGTATTTCTGCCTGGACCCGGGATCGGGAAATCTTGGCTGGGAGGTATATCTGGATGGCTCTGTCAACCACAGGTAAGGAGACATTCTTATTTCTAAGTTGAGTGGTCTGCGTGTTTCTGCCTGGAACCCGGGATCGGGAAATCTTGGCTGGGAGGTATATCTGGATGGCTCTGTCAACCACAGGTAAGGAGACATTCTTATTTCTAAGTTGAGTGGTCTGCGTGTTTCTGCCTGGAACCCGGGATCGGGAAATCTTGGCTGGGAGGTATATCTGGATGGCTCTGTCAATCACAGGTAAGGAGACATTCTTATTTCTAAGTTGAGTGGTCTGCGTGTTTCTGCCTGGATCCCGGGATCTGGAAATCTTGGCTGAATACCCGGAGAAAACCCATCTGTCCGATCTGGCGACCACCGTACCATCTCATATACTTCCCGGTCCTAGGATCGAACCCAGGTTGCATTGGTGAGAAGCGAGCGCGCTAACCACTGCGCTAAGCGGACAGCCATATGACACATAGTATGCAGTAACTACTAGTAGTATAATCTATGTCCATGAGAAGGAATTATTCGTGTTCTCTATGCAATGTAGTTTTGCAAAAAATATTTACAATAATAGAATTTGTTTATACTTTGGCACTAGTTTATTCTTTTTTAGCACTAGTACTATTTATCATTAACCATAATTATGAAATATAATTGATATGCTAATTACTTTGTTTTTATGTTATTAATTTTTTTTTATATAACATGCCCTTTTTCCATTTCGGCCAATAATTTATCATTTTTGGGACAAAACTTGAAAAGTAAATTAGAAAAATATCTGCAATTATTAATTGTGTATTGATATACTAATGTGTTGCATATCATTATTAATGAATTATGATAATTTTGCATGTAACTACAAACATAAAAATATATATATTTAGAATACATGTACAATAATACTAACTAGATTTTTTAAATGCTTTTTTCAAGTAATATTTTGGATATATTTTCAAATAATTTTGTTCACAATGATAAAATATATATATTTAGAATACATGTACAATAATCCTAACTCATGAAGTTTCCATGTTCCAATACTAGATTTTTTAAATGCTTTTTTCAAGTAATATTTTGGATACATTTTCAAATAATTTTGTTCACAATGATAATGCTTTTTTCAAGTAATAATTTGGATATATTTTCAAATAATTTTGTTCACAATGATTAAATTCATTCAAACAGTTTATATCATTAGTTCTATGTATGCCTAATTAAATTATTAGATATAATTGATATGCTAATGATACCACATCTTTATGAATTAATTCATTCAATGTTCTCATTGTGACAGGCATTTGAGCGTATCGATGACTAAAAATGCACGCCTGTTGATTTTAGGCATTTGAGCGTATCGATGACTAAAAATGCACGCCTGTTGATTTTACCAGATGATGTAAATCCGTTTTATTTCTTATTGAATGGCATGTTAAATCAGGAGACTGTTTTGCTATCATTCTGCAAGCTGTGTTTGCGTAAATTGTATGCGTCTTTAAAATTGTCTACCGTGAACGCTTTTAAATTGTCTGGACGGCCTAATTCGATGAATTTTTATCTCTCGTCTCTATTTTGTTATTTAATGTAGCGTTGTTATATTTCAGAGGTGTGGTGATGTTTGCTGGTGATAGCAGTCTCGTTGTCGCTCTTACGTCGGAAAAGGTCTACGCCTTGCATCAGAGAGACGGGTCTCAAGCCTGGAATGTGGAGCTACCAAATAGGTATGTTTAAATGTTATAACTTAAATTGGACAAGGTCCATGACTTACTTCAGAGAGACGGGTCTCAAGCCTGGAATGTGGAGCTACCAAATAGGTATGTTTAAATGTTATAACTTAAATTGGACAAGGTCCATGACTTACTTCAGAGAGACGGGTCTCAAGCCTGGAATGTGGAGCTACCAAATAGGTATGTTTAAATGTCGTAACTTACGTCGGACAAGGTCCATGACTTACTTCAGAGAGACGGGTCTCAAGCCTGGAATGTGGAGCTACCAAATAGGTATGTTTAAATGTCGTAACTTACGTCGGACAAGGTCCATGCCTTACTTCAGAGAGACGGGTCTCAAGCCTGGAATGTGGAGCTACCAAATAGTTATATTTAAATGTTGTAACTTAAGTCAGACACGGTAATATGAAATATGTTCATTCTTCAGTGATACAGTTCAGTACAAGAAGCTACATGTGCATGATGGGAAGGTGCATGTTGTTGGTATGACTGCTGGGTCAGAGGTGAAGGTCATCACTATTGGCCTAGATGGCGCTGTACTATCAACCAAACCTGTTCTTGCTGGATTCCTGAGGGAGGATACTGAGTAAGTGGATATTTAAACTACTGTCTTAAGTCGTCTGTGGAGACCACCAGTAGGCAGGCGCGTATCTGCCTATTTGCCTTGTAGGGCCAGGCCAGCTAGCTCCAAAATAAAAGAACCTGACAAAAATGCAATGAAAGGTAAAGGGGGTGAGGTAATAGCGGTGCAGTGTCTCATATTCTCACCAGATTTCTGTGTGTGTTTTACGTTTATTTATCGTCGTTACCGGTTGCCAATATGAGCGACGCCTCCTGAAGAGATTAGTCATTTTAGATTTTTGGAGGATAGTGCAATGATACAGACAGAGACCCATTGCAGAGTCTCCTCTGGTTCTTTTACGTGCACGGTGTACAGCACCGACACGAGACCTTGGTTTAAAGTCCCATCTGAAAGACTTAATTTTATTAGGGTCAGGCGGGGGATCGAACCTGCGATCCCTGGATTACCAGTCCAGCGTGTTACCACTGGACTACAGATCCGTCTTCACCAGATTTCAATGAAAATGGGCATTTTAAATCAAATCTTTGTTAGATCTACTAGGAATATGAACCATCTACAATAAAGCATCTTATATGCTACACATGTGTTAGGGAGAGCATGCCCCCAGACCCACCTACGGTGCTTGCTTGCAGTGGCCTACATCTACTAAATAGCTACGTGCCTGGTAGGAATTGTAAATAGAGAATATTAGGCTACTATCTTATAAATATTAATTTATTCGGCGAGTTGAATACAAATATACTTGTATTTTTTTATATTTTCGGAGACGAGCCTAATAATTGAAAATATATAAGACAGTAACCTAATATTCTATTTATTCTGTCTTGATAAAAAAAGATGTTTTAGAGAGGAAAGATTACCGAATATTCATGACCTGAAGTTTATCATACCATCTGTGAGCATATGTCACATAGGTTTATAAGGCCAGGAAAGGTGTTGTTAGGTAAACTGCCCGCCGGCGATATAGCCCATAATGGTGCTGATGCAGGCGTAAAACCCAAAATATAAAATAGAACATAAGGTTTATAAGGCACTGACTAACAAAGCAAAGTTTATTAAGCAGACTGATTATGACCATTATTAAGCATGAAGGTTGGATAACAGGTGCCCTTTTGTTGATATTTGGTCTCTTAAAAAAACGTAAAAACTTTTATTTCATTTTCAACAATAGCGAACAAGCTTTAACAATTTATATTAATCACACTGGTTGGCGCTGATGAAAGCGTATATGTTGTCGTTTGTGGTGGTTAACCACGGTAATGATGTTCTTATGCAAGAACACATTGCCTCTTCTTCTCTGCGATGGATTCCATCAGAATTGAGGTCACAAGCACGATTAAGCTAATATTGTTATAACTTGTTTCGCAATCAAATAAATTTGTACATAAATAAACTTGCCCTTTACTTATTAGTATTCGAGCCCTGCTGGTAGTCAGGTTCTGGGTCCGCCTCCGTGGTCGAGTGGTTAAGGTCGCTGACTTGTATACCACTGTAACCTATCATCACTGATGGTCATGGGTTCGAGTCCCGTTCGTGCCGTGTCTCTCATTTATATGAAAAAGTTGGCAGTTTCTTACGGAGGTTGGTGCACCCAAGTACTGGTTAACCGCTGGAGCCTGCCCAGGAAAGGTGTTGTTAGGTAAACTGCCCGCCGGCAATATAGTCCGAAATGGTGCTGATGCAGGCGTAAAACCCGAAATATAACATAAATATATAGCCCGAAATGGTGCTGATGCAGGCGTAAAACCCGAAATATAACATAAATATATAGCCCGAAATGGTGCTGATGCAGGCATAAAACCCGAAATATAACATAAATATATAGCCCGAAATGGTGCTGATGCAGGCATAAAACCCGAAATATAACATATAACAAGTTGGGTTCTGTCATGTGATGCTGCTATCCTGTTAGCTTACAGATGGTAGGTGGCCTAACTAATTTTTTAGAATGCGTAAAAACTACAAAAATGCTACTAGAATGATGTCACGTTGACTCATGTTAGAATTGTAAAATGCGAGCAGTCACATATTTGTTGCATAATTATATATTTGCAGATGTGGAATTGTGCAGGAGAGATTCCTGATGTGCATGTGTCTGGTATCTGATTCCTTCCAAGTATTAAATCTGAAAACTCCACAGGGCTTCGTAGCCACATCTGCACAGGTAATGTTCCTTCTGAAATGATCCACATGGTGTTTTTATATCAACATCTGCATTCTGACATCTGCATAGGACTGTAGCTACATCCAAACAGTTACTATATTTTCTCAGTGTTGAATCTGAAATCTACACAGGGCTTCGTAGCCACATCTGCACAGGTAATGTTCCTTCTGAAATGATCCACAGGGTGTTTTAATATCAACATCTGCATTCTGACAACTGCATAAGACTGTAGCTACATCCAAACAGTTACTATGTTTCTCAGTGTTGAATCTGAAATCTACACGGGGCTTCGTAACCACATCTGCACAGGTAATGTTCCTTCTGAAATGATCCACAGGGAGTTTTTATATCAACCTCTGCATACTGACATCTGCATAGGACTGGGGTGCCACCTTCGCACAGGTAATATTGATTTCCAGACTTCAGTATGAAATCTTCACAGGTGTTTGTAGCTACATCTAAATAGTTACCATTTCTTCTCGGTGTTAAATCTGAAATCCGCACAGGTGTTTGTAGCTACATCTAAATAGTTACCATTTCTTCTCGGTGTTAAATCTGAAATCCGCACAGGTGTTTGTAGCTACATCTAAATAGTTACCATTTCTTCTCAGTGTTAAATCTGAAATCCGCACAGGTGTTTGTAGCTACATCTAAACAGTCACCATTTCTTCTCGGTGTTAAATCTGAAATCCGCACAGGTGTTTGTAGCTACATCTAAACAGTTACCATTTCTTCTCGGTGTTAAATCTGAAATCCGCACAGGTGTTTGTAGCTACATCTCGGTATTTATTTGGCTAGCATTTCTCCAAGCACTGTCTGAACAGGACTTGAACCATCAACCTCCCGACCTTAAAGTGGACACCTTAACCATTAGACATAAACCTTCAGTTACCGTATTTCTATAACTTGTAAAACGACATTTCATCCATCCATCTTGTTTTTGTTTACAGGATATTGGATTTGATCTGAACGAGCGCTCAGCGTGGATAGAACAGTTTTCGTCCAGCACGGTGGGTGAAGTAATCAAGGTGGGTGCGGATCGCTCGGTGCTGGTATTCATAAACGACAATGGTAAAGTCAGCGTGAAGAAGGATCTTCCAAAGGTGAGTCAGATATATTCAAACTCAAATATCAAGCTTGTAAATTGTTTAAACAAGAAAGTGTCCTTTAGGGATCAAAATTCAGAATTGTTGGTGGAAGTGGAAAATTCAGTGCAGTTGTCGACTAAATTCCAGAATTGTCAATGGCAGCAACAAATTCAATGTAGTTGTCGACTAAATTCTAGTCGACTAAATTCCAGAATTGTCAGTGGCAGTAACAACTTCAATGTAGTTGTCAACTAAATTCCAGAATTGTCAGTGACAGTAACAACTTCAATGTAGTTGTCAACTAAATTCCAGAATTGTCAATGGCAGCAACAAATTCAATGTAGTTGTCAACTAAATTCCAGAATTGTCAGTGGCAGCAACAAATTCAATGTAGTTGTCGACTAAATTCCAGTCGACTAAATTCCAGAATTGTCAGTGGCAGTAACAACTTCAATGTAGTTGTCGACTAAATTCCAGAATTGTCAGTGACAGTAACAACTTCAATGTAGTTGTCAACTAAATTCCAGAATTGTCAGTGACAGTAACAAAATGTAGCTGTCAACTAAATTCCAGAATTGTCAGTGGCAGTAACAACTTCAATGTAGTTGTCAACTAAATTCCAGAATTGTCAGTGGCAGTAACAAATTCAATGCTGTTGTCGACTAAATTCCACAATTGTCAGACTATGAAATATTATAATTTTGGAAATATTTCGTCTTTCAAATGAAATAGAAGAAAGATGTTCCTTTTATTGCAAGTTTTTGTGTCCAATTTAGAGAGTTGAAACACTGGTGAACAGGAAATGATTTTTAACTCTGCATGCTGGGTAAAACAAAGGCTATAAATAGTTCAAATAATTGAAGCAGACGACAATTCATTTATGTGTTTAACTTCATAATGTAACTTCATAATGTACTTTCATTATGTAACTTCATAACATATTTGACTTATTTTCACCACAAGCATAATGAGTATGTAGGACCGCCTGACATGTCAGACAAAAAAATCATTGTGGAAGTCGTGATAGCGCAGTGGATGTGCGTTTGCTTCAGGTGCGAAAAGGTCCGGAGTTCGAGCCCCGCTGGAGTCGTTACGATAGTGCCCTTAGGCAAGGCATTTAAATTCCACATTTGTCTCTTCTCTCTCCTTCATGACGATGGATTCCATCAAGAATGTGATCTCGAGAGTGATTAATATAAGTTGAAAGAACTTGTTTCGCAATCGAGCTAAAATAAATTTGTATAGACTAAAAAATCAATCGGGCAGACAAGATAAATTGGGATTTTTTTAGTGCATTTTAATTATTTGTCTAACATCGGTCAGACAAAGTATTGCAAAAGTAGTGTGACTAAAAGACCATGGTATTATGATGTCATGAATGTTTTTTTTTACTATTATTCCTGAAGAAGTCCAACATGGATGAAACGTTGAATTAAAATTACTAATTTAATTCATTCTATGATACAGTCTACATCCGCTATGTTGAAGTCGGTTATGTCAAACTCTCCAGTTATCTCGAAGTTGTATCAAAGTCCCGTTTCAGACACTATCATTTTACATATAACTGGCTCTGTTTATATCGAATTTTGTTAGGTCAAACTTCAGTTATGTCGAAGTATTTTGTTCGGTCCGACAGAATTCGACATAACAGATGTACACTGTATGTATATCATTCAAGAACAAATTTGCTATCCTCCAGTAATCAGGGTTCCCTCTGTCTGAATGTTTGTCTGCGCCACTTCTGTCGCCAATTGAAAAACACTGGAGCCAATTTAAAAAACTTGGAGCCAACTAAGAGCCATATAGTTCACAACCAAATATTTTCATCAATTCACACAATTTAGCGCCAATATTTGTTTTTTGTCGCAATTGGAACCATTGGCGATCGACAGCAGGAACCATAATGGTTAGAAGACATCCTAAAATATTTTTCTATTTATTTATCTTTTGTATGTTCCTTATATCTTTGGTGTATTACATGTATTACTAAATCTAAAAAAAAGATATATTCGGTTGTTTATTTGCAGAGTGTTATAGCTACAGCGGTAAACCTTGACAACCGAGAGTACGTTGTGAGTTTAGACCAGACTGGACATGAGGTATGAAATATGTGTTACATTATATGTGTGTACCATAATCATATAGCAATTGGTGTTCAGTAAAAGTTCCAAGTCCACACGAAAGTTATTTATTTACAGCAACTGTTTAATACGTGCATACGCACCAGTGCATACGCACCATTCGGTGCCTTCAAATCTAAAACTCTGTCATAGTGCAAGAGTAAAAGTGGAGTCCCCCTAATCGTGTGTGTTTTACGTTTATTTATCGTCGCTACCGGTTACCCATATGAGCGACGCCTCCTGAAGAGATTAGTCAGTTTAGATGTTGGAGGATAGTGCAATGATACAGACAGAGACCCATTCCAGAGTCTCCTCTGGTTCTTTTACGTGCACGGTGTAAAGCACCGACACGAGACCTCGGTTTAACGTCCCATCTGAAAGACTGTTAATTTTATTAGGGTCAGACGGGGGATCGAACCTGCGATCCCTGGATTACCAGTCCAGCGTGTTACCACTGGACTACATATCCGTCTGTGTCATATCCCCCTAATCTAATTTTATCTCATCTTTTATAGAGAAGCAAGCTTGGACATGTATTTCATGAAATGTCAAGCTATAGATGTTCTGGTAAACATGTTTGGTATAACTGTCACTCAATATATCAATTCGGATATATTGTTTTGATGCAAACACCCGCTTGTAAGGAAAATAACAAGTTAACATTTCAAAACTGTAATGTTTAACCCTAAACATTAAGAGTACATTTCTGATGTAATAGCACACATGTGTGGGAAAACCTTTAAGATGCTGACCAGGCATGTATGTATGGAGTCCCCAATGCCAAATATACTTGTTTCTCCGCCAACTGTACTTGTTTCTCCGCCAAATATACTTGTTTCTCCGCCAAATATACTTGTTTCTCCTCCAAATGTACTTGTTTCTCCGCCAAATATACTTGTTTCTCCGCCAAATATACTTGTTTCTCCGCCAAATATACTTGTTTCGCCGCCAAATATACTTGTTTCTCCGCCAAATGTACTTGTTTCTCCGCCAAATATACTTGTTTCTCCGCCAAATATACTTGTTTCTCCGCCAAATGTACTTGTTTCTCCGCCAAATATACTTGTTTCTCCGCCAAATATACTTGTTTTTCCGCCAAATATACTTGTTTCTCCGCCAAATATACTTGTTTCTCTGCCAAATGTACTTGTTTCTCCGCCAAATATACTTGTTTCTCCGCCAAATATACTTGTTTTTCCGCCAAATATACTTGTTTCTCCGCCAAATATACTTGTTTCTCTGCCAAATATACTTGTTTTTCCGCCAAATATACTTGTTTCTCCGCCAAATATACTTGTTTCTCCGCCAAATATACTTGTTTCTCCGCCAAATATACTTGTTTCTCCGCCAAATGTACTTGTTTCTCCGCCAAATACACTTGTTTCTCCGCCAAATATACTTGTTTTTCCGCCAAATATACTTGTTTCTCCGCCAAATATACTTGTTTCTCCGCCAAATATACTTGTTTCTCCGCCAAATATACTTGTTTCTCCGCCAAATATACTTTTTTCTCCGCCAAATATACTTGTTTCTCCGCCAAATATACTTGTTTCTCCGCCAAATATACTTGTTTCTCTGCCAAATATACTTGTTTCTCCGCCAAATGTACTTGTTTCTCCGCCAAATATACTTGTTTCTCCGCCAAATTTACTTGTTTCTCTGCCAAATATACTTGTTTCTCCGCCAAATATACTTGTTTCTCCGCCAAATATACTTGTTTCTCTGCCAACATAAACAGTCAGTGCAGTTGCATGTATAATTGTCTTTTATAAAGACCGTATACAGCATTATTAGAAATAGACCAATACTCGTGAATATATATCATGCTATACAACTAATTATGGAGGTAATTAATTAACATAATCAACATATAACCCAATTATGTTATTATTATTATACCAGATTTGTATAGCACTCTTTTCATACAGAAATTATACGTTCAAAAGTGCTTAACATTAATTTAGCATAGTAAGACATTTTTACAACATACATTACATTAGTCAACATTAAGGACAACAATTTGGTAGGAATAAAAAAAAAGTAATAAGAATAAAATAATGTAAAATGTTTATCAAAAAGTATAGATGTTACACGAAATTTCAAGCGTTATTTTGTTTTCAGGGATTAAAACAGATATGCAATTTTGTATTACAGGAATTAACCCTAGTTGGGTATGATCTTGCCACTGGAGAGCAGATACCAGACTTAAACCACAAGATACACTATGCCAGGCATCATGGTCCGCCCATGCAGGTAAGGCCATACAAAATTTAATTAACATCGCTACCTGTTGCCCATTTGAGCAACAGGCAGTTTACCTAACAACACCTTTCCTGGGCACGCTGTAGCAGTTAACCAGTGCACGAACCTTTCTATGAAACTGCCAACATTTTCATATAAAGAGAAACAGGTCGGAGTGGGGCTCGAACCCGTGACCATCAGTGATGATATATATACAGTGGTATACAAGTCGGCAACCGTAACCACTCGGCCATGGAGGCGGATACAATTTAACTCTTTTGATCACACTGAAATACCATGCTCTCATACAGTGCTTATCAAATTTAAAAGAAACTTGGTATGCAATATCAACAGCTTCAAATGAACTAGCGATTATATTGTTGAGACATTCATGTCCGACAACTCTTCTCGAATTATGCCCCATTTGCTATTTGACAGATATCTCTGTACCCCATCTAAACCTTTACTTATAGGATCACTGTTTACATTTAATTATGATTTACTGCGTTCCATCTTCCAGCTAAGCTGTTTACTGGCTCAAAGAAAAGATGGCAAGATGGCGTATAAATTGGGAATTTTGTCTAAGGACTTTGCCTTCCAGCTTGTACATAAAACAGGTTTGTTTTTATAGATTTGCAGTCTTTCAGATGAGACATTAAACCGAGGTCTCGTGTCGGTGCTTTACACTGTGCACGTAAAAGAACCAGATGAGACTCTGGAATGGGTCTCTGTCTGTATCATTGTACTATTCTCCAAAACCTAAAATGACTAATCTCTTCAGGAGGCGTCGCTCATATGGGCAACCGGTAGCGACGATAAATAAACGTAAAACACAATTGCACCACAAAATGAAATGAATAATTTCAGAATGTGAAAGTACGGGAAATAGAACAATAAATCAACAAGAGTAACCTCCCTGGAAACAAAACGATAATTATGATTTCCAATGGGATTTAAAAAAAAAGAAGTTCTCCAAATGTGTTCTCCTATATATAAATATACACCCCTTTCTCTTGTGTAGATGGATCTGTAGTCCAGTGGTTAACACAGACTGGTAATCCAGGGATCGCAGGTTCGATCCCCCGTCTGACCCTAATAAAATGAACAGTCTTTCAGATGGGACTTTAAACCGAGGTCACGTGTTGGTGATTTATGGGCAACAGGAAGCGACGATAAATAAACCTCCATAGTGGTTAGTGTCATTGACATCAAATCATTGGGCCCTTCTAGGTTTGAATCCCACCGAGGGCATAGAGAGAAATCCAATAAGCTTTTAGCTTTCATTTCAATCCACTTGTATTTATTTTGTACATAATTATTTGTTGTAAATTATGTTATATAATGTCGAATAAATATGTTTACGCCAAATTCTTTCACTCGAGGAAGCAATCACAGTCGTTTGTTCTACCCAAATTCTTCTCCGTGCCTGAAATACTGCTCAGAGGGGCACACGGGGTCTTCATCCACCAATAATAGCTGGGAGAGTCGCCATATGACCTAAGCTGTCGGTGCGAATTGAAAATACAACCCAAAAACGATCTTTCATGTGAGGAAGCTATCCATGGGTAGCTGGCTTGCAGAAGGTCAGTGGTTCTACAAGGCTATGTGCCTGAAATACTGCCCAGAGGGACATATGATGTCTTATCCACCAATGACGTCTTGGGAGTCACCATATGACCTAAGCTTTAAATCCCAACAAGAAGTGTGCACTACATTTTTAGCCAATACCAAAATGTTACGTGTTATTATAAAACGTAGTAGAATGGTTTTTGTTCTCTATTCTGTGACCCATATGTGTAATTTGCGTCCATTCTGTGACCCATATGTGTAATTTGCATCCATTCTGTGACCCATATGTGTAATTTGCTTCCATTCTGTGACCCATATGTGTAATGTGCGTACATTCTGTGACCCATATGTATAATTTGCGTCCATTCTGTGACCCATATGTGTAATTTGCATCCATTCTGTGACTATGTGTAATTTGCGTCCATTCTGTGACTCTATGTGTAATTTGCATCCATTCTGTGACCTATATGTGTAATTTGCATCCATTCTGTGACTCTATGTGTAATTTGCGTCCATTCTGTGATTATGTGTAATTTGCATCCATTCTGTGACCCATATGTGTAATTTGTGTCCATTATGTTAACCATATGTGTAATTTGTGTTCATTCTGTGACTCTATGTGTAATTTGCATCCATTCTGTGACCCATGTGTGTAATTTGCATCCATTCTGTGACCCATGTGTGTAATTTGCATCCATTCTGTGACCCATATGTGTAATTTGCTGTATTGTTATGACATGAAAAAGGAAACTAAAAAATAAATAATAAAAATAGTTTTTGGCGCACACTCATATGGCATATCCATCAGTGATGCAGCTGGAGTGAGAGAAATGTGGCCTCTACCCATGGCTTCTTATTCAGCACATTTTATTCGTATTGGCTTGTTTTACCATCAAATGATCTGTGACATTAAATTAAGTCAAAAATAAAAAGATTGACTGTTAACCCGTTCAACACCACATACCTCTAAATAGGCTTACAAAAAGTGTAGATCCAGATAAGCCGGCTCGTGACGAGCCGTCTCATCAGGATCTGCACTTTTTGCCAGTAATATGACTATTTTTTTTACAAAATTACCCATTTTGATAAATGAACTGGTCCAAATGTAATTTCTTATTAATTTATTGGTCTATAAATATCGTGGACCGGTCCATGTCAGTTACTTGGTGTTGAATGGGTTAAGTACTTTTGTGCCTCTTATTATGCAAACGTTTGAAGTGAGGACGAAAAACATCGGACAACATCCCCTACGTGTTTCTTGATACCACCCCTGATAAGTTGTTTGATTTTGCAGGGAAACTTGCATGGCGACGAGATGAATTCTTGGCATACGCGGTTGCCGTAGAGATGGTGGATCTGCCGGTGTCGGAGAACCAGGCCAAGTTTGAAGATGAGTTTGGATCACACGAGGACAACATTATGACCATGTTTATTAAAAGAGTGAAGACACAGCTCTCTCAGCTGCAGGTCAGTATCATTACCAACATCGTGCTGCAGGTCAGTATCATTACCAACATCATGCTGCAGGTCAGTATCGTTACCAACATCGTGCTGCAGGTCAGTATCATTACCAACATCGTGCTGCAGGTCAGTATCATTACCAACATCATGCTGCAGGTCAGTATCATTACCAAAATCATGCTGCAGGTCAGTATTGTTACCAACATAGTGCTGCAGGTCAGTATCGTTACCAACATCGTGCTGCAGGTCAGTATCATTACCAACATCGTGCTGCAGGTCAGTATCATTACCGACATCGTGCTGCAGGTCAGTATCGTTACCAACATCGTGCTGCAGATCAGTATCGTTACCAACATCGTGCTGCAGGTCAGTATCATTACCGACATCGTGCTGCAGGTCAGTATCGTTACCAACATCGTGCTGCAGGTCAGTGACATTACCAACATCGTGATGCAGGTCAGTATCGTTACCAACATCGTGCTGCAGGTCAGTATCATTACCAACATCGTGCTGCAGGTCAGTATCATTACCAACATCGTGCTGCAGGTCAGTATCATTACCAACATCGTGCTGCAGGTCAGTAGCGTTACCAACATCGTGCTGCAGGTCAGTATCATTACCAACATCGTGTTGCAGGTCAGTATTGTTACCAACATCGTGCTGCAGGTCAGTATTGTTACCAACATCGTGCTGCAGGTCAGTATCGTTACCAACATCGTGCTGCAGGTCAGTATCGTTACCAACATCGTGCTGCAGCAGTATCATTACCAACATCGTGCTGCAGGTCAGTATCATTACCAACATCGTGCTGCAGGTCAGTATTGTTACCAACATCGTGCTGCAGGTCAGTATCATTACCAACATCGTGCTGCAGGTCAGTATCATTACCAACATCGTGCTGCAGGTCAGTATTGTTACCAACATCGTGCTGCAGGTCAGTATCATTACCAACATCGTGCTGCAGGTCAGTATCATTACCAACATCATGCTGCAGGTCAGTATTGTTACCAACATAGTGCTGTAGGTCAGTATCATTACCAACATCGTGCTGCAGGTCAGTATCATTACCAACATAGTGCTGCAGGTCAGTATCATTACCAACATCGTGCTGCAGGTCAGTAGCGTTACCAACATCATGCTGCAGGTCAGTATCATTACCAACATCGTGCTGCAGGTCAGTGACATTACCGACATTGTGTTGCAGGTTAATATCGTTACCGAGATCATGCTTCTATCTTTTGATGCAAAATCCTCCAAAACATTTGTCATAACGCACAACAAGTGGTGATGTCAATGATAAAGTTGTAGATCATCGAATTTGTAATCAAGGAATTCTGGGTTCGATATTAGGTCACCGCACATTTGTAGTGTCCAAGTCACCCTACAGATGTTGCTTAGTACTGGTTAACCGCGTAGGAAAACCAGTTTAGGTCCCCCGCAAGGTGTTTGATATACAGTCAAACCTGTGTTAGTGGTCACCTCCATTAAGCAGCCAACCTGTATTAAGCAGCCAGTTTCAAGATTCCCTATATCTTGTTTTACTATACATTTGACCTCTATTAAGCAGTCACCTGTGCTAAGCAGCCACTTTCTCTGACTCCCTTGGCTGGCTGCTTAAGGCAGGTTTGACTGTAAATGGAAACTAGGAAATCAAATAATTTGAATTAACGGATGCTTATTCTACACATATTCTATACATCACCACTTGTTAACGTATTGTACAGTCAGACCTGTCTTACGCAGCCAGCCAAGGGAATCACAGAAAGTGGCTGCTTAGCACAGGTGGCTGCTAAATAGAGGTCAAATGTATACAACATATTGGGAATCTTGACACTGGCTGCTTAATACAGGTTGGCTGCTTATAACAGGTGACCACAAACACAGATTTGATGAATATCTATATTTTCCGTTTTCCTCCCGCACGAATTACTACATAATTATACACTTTCACCCGCGCCAATGAGAGTGACTAATACAGTGATCACTCTCTCTGAATGTTTGTCTGCGCCAATTGAAAAACACTGGAGCCATTTTAAAAAACGTGGAGAACTAAGAGCCATATAGTTCAGAAATAAATATTTTGAAGCCATGTATTTGACAAAACATGTGCCCCCAAAAAAAAAAACATTCCCAAAATATTTTTTTTATATTTGTTTTTTGTCGCAATTGGCTACCCGACAGCGGGAACCCTGCTAATATAAGTTGTCAGCTTGTTTCGCAATCATTATGCAAGAAATAAAGTCTATACTAATATTGTACCTGTGTGTATAAACTGCCTCTCATTGATACAAGTCTGGATACTTGTAGATCTGTAAGATGTCCATTTAGGGGTGTACCACAATCTCTTGTGTATGTTTACGTTGAGTAAAGTCTATACTAATATTGTACCTGTGTGTATAAACTGCCTCTCATTGATACAAGTCCGGATACTTGTAGATCTGTAAGATGTCCATTTAGGGGTGTACCACAATCTCTTGTGTATGTTTACGTTGAGTAAAGTCTATACTAATATTGTACCTGTGTGTATAAACTGCCTCTCATTGATACAAGTCCGGATACTTGTAGATCTGTAAGATGTCCATTTAGGGGTGTACCACAATCTCTTGTGTATGTTTACGTTGAGTAAAGTATATACTAATATTGTACCTGTGTGTATAAACTGCCTCTCATTGATACAAGTCCGGATACTTGTAGATCTGTAAGATGTCCATTTAGGGGTGTACCACAATCTCTTGTGTATGTTTACGTTGATCTTACTATTACAATTAGGTTTAAACTTTATTTATTTTTAAGTTATTAACGATTGCGAAGCAAGTTCTAAGCGTATATGTGGTCATTCGTGTGGGAGGAAACCGGAGTAACCGGAGAAATCCCACCTGTCCGATCTGGCGACCACCGTACCATCTCGCAAACTTCCTAGTCCGAGGATCGAACCCGGGTTGCATTGGTGAGAAGCGTGCTCGCTGACCATTGCTATTGTTACGACTGAGCCATTACCATTGTGCACATAGGCAAGGCATTTAAATCCCGCGTGGCGATGAATTCCATCAGGAATGAGGTCTCGAGAGTTATTAATATAAGAACTTGTTTCGCAATCGAGCTAAAATAAATTTGTATACACTATTGATTTTACAACGATTGCCAACAAGTGTATGTACAAGCATGTAGCGACTGTCTTATTGTTTATGGTGTGATGAGTTGTCCTATGTTTCAGACATTTATCATACAACAGCTGCACAGATTGCAGGGAGTGAAACACCACACTGTGATGGAGGAGGGAGGCGAAGAGGAGGACGTGGAGGATTTACTGAGGGACGAATTCAGCCTCCATAAGATCATCATTATAGTAACCCGTCCAGGAAAGGTAAGTCAAGAGTACAGGTTACAGGAGAGTGAAACACCACACTGAAGTAGGGAGGTGAGGCAAAAACTTGGTTTTGTTTGGGTAAACCGACCCTACTTATAAAATCACGCCAACAACCATAGCATATTTTTGAGACAAAAATTAATTAAAAAATAAAAATTTGTTGATTTCTTTTTTCTCAGTATCACGTAGACAACTCGTCCTGGAAAGATATGTCAGAGAACAGGCTACCTGGGAGTGAAACATCGCACTGCATTAGAGAGGTTATAGTAACCCGTCCTGGAAATGTAGGTCAGGGTAGTTGCTACCTGGGAGTGAAACATCACACTGCATTAGAGAGGTTATAGTAACCCGTCCTGGAAATGTAGGTCAGGGTACATGCTACCTGGGAGTGAAACATCACACTGCATTAGAGAGGTTATAGTAACCCGTCCTGGAAATGTAGGTCAGGGTACATGCTACCTGGGAGTGAAACATCACACTGCATTAGAGGGGTTATAGTAACCCGTCCTGGAAATGTAGGTCAGGGTACATGCTACCTGGGAGTGAAACATCACACTGCATTAGAGAGGTTATAGTAACCCGTCCTGGAAATGTAGGTCAGGGTACATGCTACCTGGGAGTGAAACATCACACTGCATAGAGAGGTTATAGTAACCCGTCCTAGAAATGTAGGTCAGGGTAGTGGTTACCGGGGAGTGAAACATCACACTGCATAGAGAGGTTATAGTAACCCGTCCTAGAAATGTATGTCAGGGTAGTGGTTACCGGGGAGTGAAACATCACACTGCATAGAGAGGTTATAGTAACCCTTCCTAGAAATGTAGGTCAGGGTAGTGGTTACCGGGGAGTGAAACATCACACTGCATAGAGAGGTTATAGTAACCCATCCTAGAAATGTAGGTCAGGGTACATGCTACCTGGGAGTGAAACATCGCACTGCATAGAGAGGTTATAGTAACCCGTCCTAGAAATGTAGGTCAGGGTACATGCTACCTGGGAGTGAAACATCGCACTGCATAGAGAGGTTATAGTAAACCGTCCTAGAAATATAGGTCAGGGTAGTTGTTACCATGGAGTGAAACATCGCACTGCATAGAGAGGTTATAGTAACCCGTCCTAGAAATGTAGGTCAGAGTACATGCTACCTGGGAGTGAAACATCACACTGCATAGAGAGGTTATAGTAACCCGTCCTAGAAATGTAGGTCAGGGTACATGCTACCTGGGAGTGAAACATCGCACTGCATAGAGAGGTTATAGTAACCCGTCCTAGAAATGTAGGTCAGGGTACATGCTACCTGGGAGTGAAACATCGCACTGCATAGAGAGGTTATAGTAACCCGTCCTAGAAATGTAGGTCAGGGTACATGCTACCTGGGAGTGAAACATCGCACTGCATAGAGAGGTTATAGTAACCCGTCCTAGAAATGTAGGTCAGGGTACATGCTACCTGGGAGTGAAACATCGCACTGCATAGAGAGGTTATAGTAACCCGTCCTAGAAATGTAGGTCAGGGTACATGCTACCTGGGAGTGAAACATCGCACTGCATAGAGAGGTTATAGTAAACCGTCCTAGAAATATAGGTCAGGGTAGTTGTTACCATGGAGTGAAACATCACACTGCATAGAGAGGTTATAGTAACCCGTCCTAGAAATGTAGGTCAGGGTACATGCTACCTGGGAGTGAAACATCGCACTGCATAGAGAGCTTATAGTAAACCGTCCTAGAAATGTAGGTTAGGGTACATGCTACCTGGGAGTGAAACATCGCACTGCATAGAGAGCTTATAGTAAACCGTCCTAGAAATGTAGGTCAGGGTACATGCTACCTGGGAGTGAAACATCGCACTGCATAGAGAGCTTATAGTAAACCGTCCTAGAAATGTAGGTCAGGGTAGTTGTTACGATGGAGTGAAACAGAGCTTATAGTAACCCAATCCATAAAGGTAGGTCAGAGAACTGGTTACAGTGGGAGTGATACATCATAGAGAGGTTATATTTGCTAATGTCGTGAAGTTTCACCATAACTCACCATGAACTTGCCGTAAGCTCGCTAGTTTGAGTGTCTAGCGTCGAGGGAGGGAAAATCATTTCTTCTTCCAATCATGCAAACTAGGTGAAATGAATGATAGCTATGTGTTGTCAATGGTTATAGTTACTGTGAATGAGGAGAAGTGTGGCTCCCAGTGGGTCGAAGTCAGGGTCCCTACTGTGAAGTGGGGCGAAGTCAGGGTCCCTAGGAGACTATTTCGCCCAAGTCGCCCTCTGTAATGAGCCCTGATTATTATACATTGCAGGTTTTAGGTATGAAGAGTATCAATGGGCATATACTGTGGCAGCATTTCCTCCCAGAGTTAAGCCCCTTTGACAGGTTCGGCCGAGAGAAGGTTTTACTACACATCCAGAGAACGACTGCGCATTTCCCGAACCCACCACAGTGTGTCGTTCTTGGCAGGAACAGGGTAAGTATGTCTGTCATGCTGTGCTGCTTGGCCTAATTGTTGCAGCTCAGTTCCAGGAAATTATTCCATTTTATAAGCTTGTATTTATGTAAGCAGAAGATCAGAAATCTTAATATGATGGTTTTTCCGATTACCGTAATCGTTTGGATGAAAATAAGTGCGTCTTATACACAAACGATTACGGTAGTAGCAATTTGTGAAATCAAAATTCTTTTAGTGGTTTCTTTGACTGAAATTGGTCCACTTCCGTGGTTGAGTGGTTACGGTAGCTGACTTGTATACCACTGTAACCTATCATTACTAATGGTCACGGGTTCAAGCCCCGCTCAAGCCGTTTCTCTTAATACTTTTAATATGAAAAAAGTTGGCAGTTTCTTACGGAGGTTTGTGCACCAAGTACTGGTTAACAACTGAAGCCTGCCCAGGAAAGGTCTTGTTCTAAATGTAAACTGCCTTAGATATAGACCAAAATTGTGCCGATGAAGGCGTAAAACCAGAACAAACAAACAAACTGTAAGAACCATATTAGGTTTGAATTTTCCACCGTTTTTTTCCTGCTAAACTTTGGACAATGTTAGCTTGAAAAAATTGTTTTGAAGGCTGTACCCGTGTATACTGCACACTAGGCAAATTCTACAAGGATTTCAGTAATAAATGTCCATGGTATACGTAGCAAATAACTGTAGTGAATTCTCGTAATACCTATAATAATAACTATAACTAAACAAACTAAATCATGTTTCAGGTGTCCGGACGTGGCCATGTGTTTGCGTTTGATCCCATCAGTGGACACGCGGTCGGACAGATGCCACCTGGGGGTCTCCATCTTCCATACAACATTGAGCAGGCCTTCCTACTCGGAGAATGGGACGGTCATTTCATGAAGGCGTTAATTATGCTTGATGATACGCTGATGGTATGTGCAGTTAAATCTTTGTGAAAAAACACCAGAGCTTTATAGGTTACAAAAGTCTCGTGTCGGTAACTTAAGACCGCCATATATATATTAGGGATGGCAACAAATAGCGATTATATTATTCGAATATTCGGTCAGGAAGGTATTCGAATATTCGATAGAATTCTATCAAAAACTCAAAATCACTCAAACTCTTATAAAAATTGCCAAACTAACCTAATTTCTGTTTTACGCGTAAACGTCATCTTCTTCAAATGATTATTCTTATTGATATTGTACCCGAATATGGTAAATCCAATTTGCATAGATTACACCTAGCAGTTTTCTTATTCTCAGAGCGATTTAAGCATTTCCAAATGTGTGACAGAGCGGGTGGCATTTTTTAGGACAATATAAAAAAATTTCCCCGAATATTGAAATAGTATTCGGATATTCGGATGTTCGAGCGAATATTCGAATATTTGTTGCCATCCCTAATATATATATATATATATTTGTATATTACGGGGGCTCTTTTGCTTTTGATACAAGACTCTTGGTGTCGTACGGATATTATTTCACGCTTCTGTAGAAAAATATTTGCTTCTTATAAATTGTCACCCAACCCATTTGCTTATTATAAATAATAAAACTTGTGACCCAACCAACCCATTTGCTTATTATAAATAATAAAACTTGTGACCCAACAACCCATTTGCTTATTATAAATAATAAAACTTGTGACCCAACAACCCATTTGCTTCTTATAAATTATAAAACTTGTGACCCAACCCATTTGCTTCTTATAAATTATAACAGTTTCACTCATATAATATTCGTTGCATTTCATGTGTTGTATGACTATTGTGCAGTTTGTGTATATGTATGATATTTGAAAGCAATAAAATATGTTTACACTAAATGGATTACTAGGGAGCACAAGCCACAGTTAAAAAAGCAGAGAAATTTCAGAGAAAATAAGCTTTTTTCGTGTATAAAACGCACCTGATTTTAGAGCAAGGAAAATTACCAAAAATCGTTGAGAATAAAAAAGAGAAGAAACCGAAAAGACGGACATTATGTGTACTTTTGTGATTTGTTAGCATTACGAAAGCACGAAACCGGCTTTTGGGGTATAAGACCACTAATTAAAGCACTATCGTGACGTCATACCTTTGTACTTGTAGTCCATTATTATTAATATTGGACTGTTGTCAAAAGGCCAGAGTATTATATTAAATACGATGCGCTAATGTACAAAATTAACAATTTTAATTAGTAGGATCTTGTTGTATAAATGTGTGTTTTAAGGAAGATATAAACCTCAAACAGATCCAATATGTAAAATATTGGCACTGCCTATACGGCTCTATGCTCACACAGTCCAATATTTTACATATTGGATCGTTTTCGGCTTATATCCTATACATAAGCACGTGTGATATGAAAGAGAGTAGGATCTGAGTAAATCTTGAAGTAAAGTGACTTAATTTTCTCAACATGTCAACACCTGCTCGCAATTCTCATTATCAACAGCTTCTCAACGTTCTCATAATTAGTGACGCGTTCGGCAAACATCAGTCGGAACTAATAAATGGGATGTTTGTAAAACAGCTCGCCCATATGGTTCGCCGGAGGTGAGGGTAAATAAGCTCAATCATCGCATAACTTGCTAAAGGTATTTATTGTGATTCGGTCATGAATTGCTTTTTGATAGAAAATAGTTTTCGACTTATTTTTTGAAAGTACATCATTTTGTATTTTATTTATCAATTAAATAACTATTTTTAATTGTGAATGATTTCCAAACTTGCGTGTCTAGACTCTAACGAAATGCGGGAAAAGTACGGAACCGTATATGACTTGAGAAACATGAAATAGTTATTTCCCTTTTGTTGCAATGCGCCATTTTGTTCGTTTTGAGTCGTTAAAAAAATGGGCTGGAATTTGAAATTGAAGTATAAGACGCAGACTTTTAGACATGATTTTTGATGAAAAGTCCTGCGTCTTATGCATACATGATTATGGTAGTTCATGTGATGACGGCCATATTGCCTAGGTGATGCGCTTCATGTTGCATTTACAATGTATAAAACATCATTAGAAAACAATTATCAATTCTGTTTCAAGTCTGGCATTATCTCGTCAAAAGTTTAGTCCAGTATTCAAGGACTTGCAATATTCTTCAGTAATTGCTCTCATTTTGAGGTATGCAGTGCCACCATAAACGTCACCATTTGTTTAAGTCAGGAACTTCTCAATCCCCAAATCGTCCAATGCCCAGACGTTTGTATCGATATGTGGTGTATGTATTACAGGTGCATACGTACGCACCCAATGCCCAGACGTTTGTATCAATATGTGTTGTATGTATTACAGGTGCATACCGACCCGTCCAATGCCCAGACGTTTGTATCGATATGTGTTGTATGTATTACAGGTGCATACCTACATGTCCAATGCCCAGGCGTTTGTATCGATATGTGTTGTATGTATTACAGGTGCATACCGACCCGTCCAATGCCCAGGCGTTTGTATCGATATGTGTTGTATGTATTACAGGTGTATACGTACGCACCCAATGCCCAGACGTTTGTATCGATATGTGTTGTATGTATTACAGGTGCATATGTACACACCCAATGCCCAGACGTTTGTATAGATATGTGTTGTATGTATTACAGGTGTATACGTACGCACCCAATGCCCAGACGTTTGTATCGATATGTGTTGTATGTATTACAGGTGCATATGTACACACCCAATGCCCAGACGTTTGTATAGATATGTGTTGTATGTATTACAGGTGATACGTACGCACCCAATGCCCAGACGTTTGTATCGATATGTGTTGTATGTATTACAGGTGCATACCGACCCGTCCAATGCCCAGGCGTTTGTATCGATATGTGTTGTATGTATTACAGGTGCATATGTACACACCCAATGCCCAGACGTTTGTATCGATATGTGTTGTATGTATTACAGGTGCATATGTACGCACCCAATGCCCAGACGTTTGTATAGATATGTGTTGTATGTATTACAGGTGCATACCTACCCGTCCAATGCCCAGAAGTTTGTATTGGAACGCAGTGCCTTCATATACATGTACCTTGCTGATGTAGAGAATGGAGTACTGAATGGTTACCGACTCGTTCCCAGAGACAACAAGGTAAAATTCACAATAGATTCTTGTACGTTCTGTCTATCTGCCAGAAACTTGCATGTTGCCACCTTAATTTTCAGCAGAATTTGATGAAATCTGGTTGTGCATATTTTGTCTTGTTCCGCTCTGCACTGTACTCCTGCGACATGGGACTAATCAAATCATCAACTAATTTTTGACCTCTTTATAATCAGGATGGTGCATTATCCGTTTGTCATGAAACATGGCAGGAATTACCCCTGTGTGAAGTATTGTTATGAATATTTCCATCTTATTCTCGTCTGATCGTTTTTGAGCTTGGGGAAATTTTGACATTGAAATTTGCAAACTGCAAATGGTAAGCTGGTCCTTGCAGTATTTTAACGTATCTGTAGTCCAGTGGTAACACGCTGGACTGGTAATCCAGGGATCGCAGGTTCGATCCCCCGTCTGACCCTAATAAAATTAACAGTCTTTCAGATGGGACGTTAAACCGAGGTCTCGTGTCGGTGCTGTACACCGTGCACGTAAATGAACCAGAGGAGACTCTGGAATGGGTCTCTGTCTGTATCACTGCACTATCCTCCAAAAATCTAAAATGACTAATATCTGCAGGAGGCGTCACTCATATGGGCAACCGGTAGCGACGATAAATAAACTTATAATACACACACGCAGTATTTTAAGCATTGCAGAGTCCACCCTCGCTATGGAAACCATTCTAAACCAAAATAGCCTTCCATCTTAGTTTATGCAAATTTATTTTAGCTCGAATGCGAAACAAGTTCTTACAACTTATCCATCATCACTAGGGAGAGAGAAGAGGCAACGTGGAATTTAAATGCCTTGCCTAAGGGCACAATTGTAATGGCTGGTGCGAACACGGGGGCCTTTCGCACATGAAACAAACATTCTGCCACTGCGCTATCACGACTTCCCTATTTGTTTTTGAGTGGCATAGCGGTGCGTACTTGAAACCTGGTTATTGCCTACATGTATATAACTTTTGTGTTTCAGTTGTTTGCAGACCGCGTGTGGACGATCAATTTACAGAATCAGAGACAAAATCTAAGAATCACGAATTTGGCAGCAAAGTCAGCTCACGGTAAAAGCAGAATAGAATATATTGCAGCGTATTGTTGGTCCCAGTTAACGTTAACCACACTAAGAAGCATTCGTACACTTACTTGTAGTAGAGGTACTCATAGATGTCTTACCGTCCATACTCGCCTATAAGACGGGTTTTTACCAGCAGATTATGCCCCAAAGTGGCTTCTCGACTTAAAAATGAGTGCTAAAAAACATGGTATCCATAATGACGTTAAGAAAACACTCTGACAAAACCCATAGAATTGAGGACCAAAGTAGGGGTGTCGTATAGGCGCATATAGCCGGTAGGCGTTGCACAGTAGGATAACCAATATATTTGACAAGAGAATATTTATTTTGTGAACTAGAAAACAGCACTGAGAGAGATACAATCACCCGAGCTGGTATATGACACAAGAACAAATCAGGGTTCCCACTGTCGGTCGCCAGTGACGCCAAAAAAAAACAAATACTGGCAGCTAAATTTTGTGAATTGACGAAAATATTTGGCGCAATATTTTTAAATTTTATTTGTCAAATACATGGTTTCAAATATTTATCTGTGAACTTTATGGCTCTTAGTTGGCTTCTAAGTTTTTCAAATTGGCTCCAGTTTTTTTCAATTGGCGACAGAAGTTTCGCAGACAATCAGAGGGAACCCTGCAAGTGCTTGATTTCATCGTGTATGGCTTATTTGGAATGTCATATGAGGTTCCCTAAAGGTTATTGAAACTATATACCTGTGTCGATCTTGCTTCATTTTGGAGTTACAAACATGCATTGTTTACTATAGACGTCAATGGGAGTGGACACTACCTCATAGACCAACATCCAATCACTTCATCATAGACCAACACTCTACATATGCACAAAGTTTCATCAACATCCATCACTTCCTCATAGACCAACACTACATATGCACAAAGTTTCATCAACATGCAATCACTTCCTCATAGACCAACACTCAACACAACACCCCAAACCAACACTATATATGCACACAGTTTCATCAACATGCAATCACTTCCTCATAGACCAACACTACATATGCACAAAGTTTCATCAACATGCAATCACTTCCTCATAGACCAACACTATATATGCACACAGTTTCATCAACATGCAATCACTTCCTCATAGACCAACACTACATATGCACAAAGTTTCATCAACATGCAATCACTTCCTCATAGACCAACACTATATATGCACACAGTTTCATCAACATGCAATCACTTCCTCATAGACCAACACTACATATGCACAAAGTTTCATCAACATCCATCACTTCCTCATAGACCAACACTACATATGCACAAAGTTTCATCAACATCCATCAACAACATTATGAGTTATCCTGTCCACACACACGCGCGCACACACACATGCACACGCACGCACGCACACACACGTGTGCACACACACACGCTCGCACACACAGACAAAAACAATAAACTCTGTTTCTACGTCGGTTAATCAGTAATGATAGAATTGGTATCAAATTCAAGGGTATATCGTAGAATACCACCTAGTTTCACATTACAAACCTGTGTTTGTGGTCACCTATATTAAGCAGCAAACCTGTATTAAGCAGCCAGTTTCCAGATTCACAATATGATGTTTCATTATACATTTGTCCTCTATAAGCAATAAGCAGCCACATTCTGTAATTCTCTTGGCTGGCTGCTTGCTTAACACATATTTGATTGTAAATGCAAAAATTGTATGTGCAAATATTCGTAATTGTTTAGTGTTGCAGTACATGGATTCAAATTTAAGCGAATAATTTTTGTTTTTCTTGCCATGGGGTTTGTTGTCCTACAGCTTGACTCATATACAATCAAACCTGCGTTCGTGGTCACCTCCATTAAGCAACCAACCTGTATTAAGCAGCCAGTTTACATATTCCCAATTGGTTGTTTTATTATATATTTGACCTCTCTTAAGCAGCCACCTGTGCTAAGCAGCCACTTTTCCCGACTCCCTTGGCTGGCTGCTTAAGACAGGTTTGACTGTAGACTGTTTTATTGTTTTATGAAACCTTTATTGTTGCAGAGCACATCCATTCTCAAGGTCGTGTGTTAGGTGATCGGAGTGTACTGTATAAATATCTCAATCCAAATGTGGTAGTCGTTACAACAGAAGGCGAGGAACCTGCTACGTCACAGCAGAAAGGTGAGTTTATTGTTCATACATCACTACCGAATGGCGAGTTTAAATGTTGCGGTGTCATGACAGAAATATGTGCTTATTGTTTATATGTCGCAGCAGAAAGGTGAGTTTATTGTTCATACATCACTACCGAATGGTGAGTTTAAATGTTGCGGTGTCATGACAGAAATATGAGCTTATTGTTTATATGTCCTAATTGAAAAGTGAGTTTATTGTTCATACGTCGCAGCAGAAAGATGAGTATATTGTTCATACGTCGCGGTAGAAAGATGAGTATATTGTTCATACATCGCAGCAGAAAGGTGAGTTTATTGTTCATGCGTCGCAGCAGAAAGGTGAGTTTATTGTTCATACGTCGCAGCAGAAAGATGAGTTTATTGTTCATACATCGCAGCAGAAAGGTGAGTTTATTGTTCATACGTCGCGGCAGAAAGGTGAGTTTATTGTTCATACATCACAACAGAATGGTGAGTTTAAATGTTGCGGTGTCAGACAGATATATGAGCTTATTGTTTATACGTCCTAATTGAAAAGTGAGTTTATTGTTCATACGTCGCAGCAGAAAGATGAGTTTATTGTTCATACGTCGCGGTAGAAAGATGAGTATATTGTTCATACATCGCAGCAGAAAGGTGAGTTTATTGTTCATACGTGGCAGCAGAAAGGTGAGTTTATTGTTCATACGTCGCAGCAGAAAGGTGAGTTTATTGTTCATACGTCGCAGCAGAAAGGTGAGTTTATTGTTCATACGTGGCAGCAGAAAGGTGAGTATATTGTTCATACGTGGCAGCAGAAAGGTGAGTATATTGTTCATACGTGGCAGCAGAAAGGTGAGTATATTGTTCATACGTGGCAGCAGAAAGGTGAGTTTATTGTTCATACGTGGCAGCAGAAAGATGAGTATATTGTTCATACGTCGTGGCAGAAAGGTGAGTTTATTGTTCATACGTCGCAGCAGAATGGCAAGTTTATTGTTCATACGTCGCAGCAGAATGATGAGTTTATTGTTCATACATCGCAGCAGAAAGGTGAGTTTATTGTTCATACGTCGCAGCAGAAAGGTGAGTATATTGTTGATACGTGGCAGCAGAAAGATGAGTATATTGTTCATACGTCGCAGCAGAAAGGTGAGTATGTTGTTCATATGTCGCAGCAGAATGGTGAGTTTATTGTTCATACATTGCAGCAGAATGGTGAGTTTATTGTTCATACATAGCAGCAGAAAGGTGAGTATATTCTTCAAATGTCATGACAGTAAGATGATTTATTGGTCAAATGTGCAAATGTCGCGACAGAAAGACAATTTTATCGATGATTCGTCATAACACATTAATGGTCTAGTGATAAAATTCTCATTTTAGCATCACAGATTTGATCCGGATTGCAATGCATTCGCGGCTTGCATGGAGTGGTCATTTGGATCCCTCTGTCCATTTTCAGCACGATCCAACGTATTGTTGTTGTTGTTTTCAGCATACCCAGTGATCAATGTGTATATTATTGATGTGATCACTGGTCACATGATATTCCATGGCAACCACAGGAAGGCGCAGGGTCCGGTACATGTGATACATTCAGAAAACTGGGTCGTGGTAGGTATCCCGGATAACTGTTGTGACATTGTATGCTGATTAGATAGATAGTGTATATGCTGGATGCGGCGTATTGCCGTCAACTGAAATCTGTGCCAACTTAGTGATGAAGTGGGATTCGTGTATATGTTTGGGAGATGGGCTTCGTGGATGAGTTATTACGGTCGTTGACTTCAAATCATGTGTCCCTCACCGCTGTAGGTGTCTACTTATTTCATGTGAGGAAGCAGTTTATCCAACTGGCTTGCGGAAGGTCGGTGTTTCTACTTGAGTGCCCGTCTGTGTCTGCAATACTGCTCGGAGGGGCACCTGTCGTCTTCCTCCACCAGTAATAGTGGAGTCGCCATATAACCTAAGCTGTTGGTGCAACTTTAAGCCCCAAAAAACAAACAACAAATTATAGTTGGTTGTTTTAGCATGCTACTGTAGGTTCCCAGGGTGGCTGGGATGGGTTCCCAGGATAGTTGGCTGGGACGGGTTCCTAGGACAGTTGGCTGGGATGGGTTCCCAGGATAGTTGGCTGGGATGGGTTCCCAGGATAGTTGGCTGGGATGGGTTCCCACGATAGTTGGCTGGGACGGGTTCCCTGGACAGTTGGCTGGGATGGGTTCCCAGGACAGTTGGCTGGGACAGGTTCCCAGGACAGTTGGCTGGGATGGGTTCCCAGGATAGTTGGCTGGGACAGGTTCCCAGGACAGTTGGCTGGGATGGGTTCCCAGGACAGTTGGCTGGGATGGGTTCCCAGGACAGTTGGCTGGGATGGGTTCCCTGGACAGTTGGCTGGGACAGGTTCCCAGGACAGTTGGCTGGGCTGGGTTCCCAGGACAGTTGGCTGGGATATGTTCCCAGGATAGTTGGCTGGGACAGGTTCCCAGGACAGTTGGCTGGGATATGTTCCCAGGATAGTTGGCTGGGACAGGTTCCCAGGACAGTTGGCTGGGATTGTTCCCAGGATAGTTGGCTGGGACAGGTTCCCAGGACAGTTGGCTGGGGTGGGTTCCCAGGACAGTTGGCTGGGATGGTTCCCAGGACAGTTGGCTGGGATGGGTTCCCAGGACAGTTGGCTGGGATGGGTTCCCAGACAGTTGGCTGGGATGGTTCCCAGGATAGTTGGCTAGGATGGGTTCCCAGGACAGTTGGCTGGGACAGGTTCCCAGGACAGTTGGCTGGGATGGGTGGGTTCCCAGGACAGTTGGCTGGGGTGGGTTCTCAGGACAGTTGGCTGGGATGGGTTCCCAGGACAGTTGGCTGGGATGGGTTCCCATGATAGTTGGCTGGGATGGGTTCCCAGGACAGTTGGCTGGGATGGGTTCCCAGGACAGTTGGCTGGGATGGGTTCCCAGAATAGTTGGCTGGGACGGGTTCCCAGGATAGTTGGCTGGGACATGTTCCCAGGATATTTGGCTTGGATGTATAATATTTACCATAATGTGGGTTCGGTTACACATCAGATGTTATAAAAAAAAACTATATTCATTTTACAAATCCCTCTCGTTGGTGTGAAAAAGGTATACATGTATATATAAGTGGTAATTCATGTAGGAGGAAACCGGAGTACCCGGAGAAAACCACCTGTTTGGTTTGGTTAACATCGTACATACTTCCTGTACTGAGGGAAGAACCCCGAGTTGCATTGGGGGAAAGGCGAGCATAATGACTACAGAGCTAAGTCAGACCGATGTTTGTTTTTACTTTGTAAATGAGATGTGAAAGCAATATGTTCCGTCTCGTTTGGTGCCTCATAAACTGAACTGTATTTGTGCACAACGAAAATACAACTAGAACAGTTTCCATTGATCTCATTTTTAAATTTTCTCATTTTTTTGTACTGGTCTGTATTGCAACGTAGCTAAGCTGTACGTAGTGATGTCACCTCCTCCTGAAACTTCATCCAACTGGCTCTGTAGTCCAGTGGAGATATGCTGGACAGGTAATCCAGGGATCGCAGGTTCGATCCCCCATCTGACCCTAATAAAATGAACAGTCTTTCTCAAGGGACTTTAAACCGAGGTCTCGTGTCGGTGCTGAGCACTTATACGATGCACGTAAAAACAACCAGAGGAGACTCTAGATTGGGACTATATCATTGCACTATCCTCAAAAAATCTAAAATGACTAATCTCTTCAGGAGGCGTCGCTCATATGGGCAGCCGGTAGCGACAATAAATACACGTAAAACACACTGAAACTTCATCCAACTCAGTTTATTAGCAACAGGCATGCACCATTGATATCAATTGGACAAGCTCGTATATGTTGATCAATTTCTTCCAGACTCCTAGACCAACCCTCTATATATCCACAAAGTGGTCGAGTGGTTATGGTCGCTGACTTGTATACCACTGTATTTTACCGGATATCATCACTGATGGTCTGATGGTCAGTATATGTAAAAGTTGACAGTTTCTTGCGGCGGTCGGTGCACCAAGTACTGGTTGTAACCGCTGGAGCCTGCCGAGTAAAGACGTTGTTAGGTAATATGTGCAATCGGTAACGACGTTAAATAAACGTGAAAAAAGTTTCATCGAAATCCATCCACAACTTTTTGAGATATCCTGTCCATATTCAGCTGAAGTATGCATCTCTCCGTGTCCATATGCAGACAGATTATGCTGAAGTATGCATCTCTCCGTGTCCATATTCAGACAGATTATCTTGAAGTATGCATCTCTCCGTGTTCATATTCAGACAGATTACGTTGAAGTATGCATCTCTCCGTGTCCATATTCAGACAGATTACGCTGAAGTATGCATCTCTCCGTGTCCATATTCAGACAGATTACGTTGAAGTATGCATCTCTCCGTGTTCATATTCAGACAGATTACGCTGAAGTATTCATCTCTCCGTGTTCATATTCAGACAGATTATGCTGAAGTATGCATCTCTCCGTGTCCATATTCAGACAGATTACGTTGAAGTATGTATCTCTCCGTGTCCATATTCAGACAGATTACGTTGAAGTATGCATCTCTCCGTGTCCATATTCAGACAGATTACGCTGAAGTATGCATCTCTCAGTGTTCATATTCAGACAGATTACGATGAAGTATGCATCTCTCTGTGTCCATATTCTGACAGATTACGTTGAAGTATGCATCTCTCTGTGTCCATATTCTGACAGATTACGTTGAAGTATGCATCTCTCCGTGTCCATATTCTGACAGATTACGTTGAAGTATGCATCTCTCCGTGTCCATATTCAGACAGATTATGTTGAAGTATGCATCTCTCCGTGTGCCAGTCTCTAATTTCTATGTTATACTTTCAGTACAATTATTTGAACGCGAAGCAACGTCGTCACGAGATGGCAGCGTTAGAGATGTACGAGGGGAAGAATCAGTCGAATGCTACGGTGTTTTCCTCCTTCACTGCCCCCCAGCAGCCCCTTGTGATGAGGCAAAGCTTCATCTTCCCGCTCGCGATGTATGCCATGACTACAACCATTACAGAGAAAGGGATCGCTACCAAAGATATCTTAGGTACCTGAACTGGAGTACTGTACTGTTAACCTAGAAACTTTCACTGATACTATGTTTCGCGTTTTTATTGTTCTGAACGATTTCGCGGCTATAAAGGTTTGCGATATTAAGCCACCCGCGAACTGCGCAAACTCTTTCCTGAAGCAATAACATATTAACAACTGTCCAGGGCTAGAAATCTTCGGGATTTTTAAGTTACCGAGCTGTTCGCGGATATAAACAATCGCGAAAATGCACTGTCCGCAAACAACGCTAACTTAAAATGCGCGAAATAGTTTCTAGGTTTACAGTATTTTGGTTGAAATTAACTTTGTTTTTAAAATGAATTCAGTAATGAATATTGGTGGCAAAGTGGAATTTAAGTGTCTTGCCTAGTGACACAATCATAATGGCTACAGCTGGGCGCACACTCCGGGTCTCTCGCACCCGATGCGCAAGTGCTACCACAGCGCTATCACCACTTCCACAAACAAGTTCTTACAGCATTAGTTTCATGGGTCCTCTCGAATGTACAGTGAAACCTGTGTTAGTGGTCACCTCCATTAAGCAGCCAACCTGTATTAAGCTGCCAAATTCGTTTTATTATACATTTGACCTCCATTAAGCAGCCAACCTGTATTAAGCTGGCAAATTCGGTTTTTTATACATTTGACCTCAATTAAGCAGCCAACCTGTATTAAGCTGCCAAGTCCGTTTTATTATACATTTGACCTCCATTAAGCAGCCAACCTGTATTAAGCTGCCAAATTCGTTTGATTATACATTTGACCTCCATTAAGCAACCAACCTGTATTAAGCTGCCAAATTCGTTTGATTATACATTTGACCTCCATTAAGCAGCCAACCTGTATTAAACTGCCAAATTCGTTTGATTATACATTTGACCTCCATTAAGCAGCCAACCTGTATTAAGCTGCCAAATTCATTTTATTATACATTTGACATCCACTAAGCAGCCAACCTGTATTAAACAGCCAAATTCCCAATATGTTGTTTTATTATACATTTGACCTCCATTAAGCAGCTAACCTGTATTGTACAGCCAAATTCCCAATTTGCTGTTTTATTATACATTTGACCTCCATTAAGCAGCCAACCTGTATTAAACAGCCAAATTCCCAATTTGTTTTATTATACATTTGAACTCTGTTAAGCAGCCACTTGTGCTAATCAGTCACTTTCTGTGATTCGTTTGGCTGGATGCTTAACACAGGTTTGACTTGTTTACGGACAGCACTACAGGTGGTTCTGGCAGAGCTGGACCTCAAAGAATACGGGTGCTTTTTAATTCACCCAGGTTTGTCCAGTCTTGTGTCCGCATCCGTGGTCGAGTGGTTATGGTCGCTGACTTGTATACCACTGTAACCTATCATCACTGATGATCACGGGTTCGAGCCCCGCTCAGGCCGTGTCTCATTTATATGAAAAAGTTGGCAGTTTCTTACGGAGGTTGGTGCACCCAAGTACTGGTTAACCGCTGGAGCCTGCCCAGGAAAGGTGTTAAGTAAACTGCCCGCCGGCGATATAGCCCGAAATGGTGCTGATGCAGGCGTAAAACCCGAAATATAACATAACATATTTGTCCAGTCTTGTATGTTCATCCACAATACGTTGTGGATCCCCCGTGGTGCAATGAATACGATGTTCACCTTGTAATGGTGCGACTTTGAGCCCGGTTAGAACCACGGTGGTTGTGTTCTCAGGGATCATTTTAGAGGGCGATGTGGGCGAAATTGTCGCCCTAGGGACCCTGACTTCGCCCTCTAGGGGCCCCACTTTTCCCTAAAAAAAAATTGTCTAGTAAGATACACTGGCCCATTATAAAGCACTCCTTCTATTCAAATGTTGTATTTAATGGTTGTACTGTGCAATTTAACCCTATTTTGCAGAAGTATATTAAAGAACACCATTTAAGGAAGCGATCACGCGTTTTCTCACTTCTCCCCAAAATTCTGACCTAGAATGAACCCTGGTTCTTAGGCAGGGCAAATATATCCACATAGCCTCCTCTCTCCCTCATGGTGATGGTTTCCTTCAGGAATGTGGTCTCGAGAGTGATTAATATGAGTTGTAAGAACTTGTTTCACAGTCTAGCTAAAATAAATTTGTGTAAACACAAGAAATGTATGTATTGCGTTTTATGGGTTGAAAACTAAGTGGAGATATTTTTACTTTGAATGATCATATCTTTTTATCTTAAATCTGTGATATTCTGTTTCAGTTGCTTTAAAGAATGGTGGCATATTTACATTACCAAAAGCATTTCTAGATCCAAGGCGGCCTCTAACACCTACACCAGAAACACAGTAAGTATTCGTCAAATCTGTTCAAGACATTGAATCTTCATCAAATTAAGCATTCACTTGGTCGCTATATGTGTTTCATTTTTCTTAAGGCGCAAAGATATACCAAATTTGCAACATGTATGTTGTAACTTTAATTACTAAATGACCCTGATGGTCACGTGTTCGAGCCCCGTTTAGATTGTGTCTCATTTATATGAAAAAGTTGGCAGTTTCTTACGGAGGTTGGTGCACCCAAGTACTGGTTAACTGATGGAGCCTGCCCAGGAAAGGTGTTGTTAGGTAAACTGCCCACCGGCGATATAGCCCAAAATGGTGCTGATGCAGGCGCAAAACCCGAAATATAACATACTAAATGACCATGTACAGAGGTATTTGTGATTTTGTAAAGAATTATCCATAAAGGGAGGTCATTGGTTAATAATAATTTTTGGAAAAACCTGTTCAATTTGTTTAAGCATTATTTATTTCGGTATTTTACGTGTATACAAGAGAATTAACATTTTACACATAAATTAACAGGAACAGACAGAAAGGGATTAGATTGAAAGAATATTTATATATAGTTCTGCTCAAATTGACTTATCATTTGGAAATACAGTCTACATCCGTTATGTCGAATTCCGTCGGACCGAACAAAATACTTCGAAAATAACCGAAGTTTGACTTAACGAAATTCAATATAAACAGATCCAGTTATATGTAAAATGATAGTGTCTGAAACGGGACTTTGATCCGACTTTGAGATAACTGGAGAAATCGACATAACCGATTGACATAGTGGATGTAGACTGTATGAGGATATACAAACTTCGGTGTTCATTCGATGAAATATAATCCAATCTTACACTAATAAACACAAATATCCACTATATATTCCAAATAGGATAAGCAGCAATGTTTCAGATTATTAGTATATAAAAATATAACAACAAAAATCCTCCTCCGTGGTCGAGTGGTTAAAGCAGCATTACATCGTATGAAATAAAAGATATTTGAAAAATTCAATTTTTACGTATGGGTATCAATGCTGCTACACATTCTAACATTATACTTTGTATGCTTATGCTAATTTGGTAAACAGTATTTTTTGCGATAAAACAAACTCGAAAGCGAAAGTAGGACTTTCCGAGTCGATCGGTCACGCACTTGTTTACAATCGGAACGCATTGTCCGCACTTGTTTACATTCGGAATGCATCGTCCCCATTTGTCCCATGTCTTTTTAAATTAAATTACTTGATATGTTGATTCATACCTCTGTTAGCTAAGTCTTTTAGGGACATTTCTACATCCCCGCAAGGGGTTCGACATTAGAGGAAGATAGATAGATAGATAGATAATCTTTCATGTTCAAAATATATACGTTGTTTTCTACATCCTCTGTTGTGTCACGCAAGTGTGTTTACACTTCGTGTGTTGATCAACAAATTCGCGTATACGACGGTTTAATTTTATTGGAATTTTATCTTTTCTGAGCGACTATTTCGATTTTTGTAAACACACACATATTAGTATTCATATTATACCCAAAACATCCTTTATTACGATGTAATGCTGCTTTAAGGTCGCTGACTTGTATACCACTGTAACCTATCATCACTGATGGTCACGGGTTCGAGCCCCGCTCAGACTGTGTCTCATTTATATGAAAAAGTTGGCAGTTTCTTACGGAGGTTGGCGCACCCAAGTACTGGTTAACCGCTGGAGCCTGCCCAGGAAAGGTGTTGTTAGGTAAACTACCCGCCGGCGATATAGCCCAAAATGGTGCTGATGCAGGCGTAAAACCCGAAATATAACATAACATAAATAACAACAACAAAAAATACATTATTTACACTCCAAAATGCAACGTAATTTCTACTTGATGTTATTAATTGTTCAAAGTGAACTCGAATATTGAGTCTGTTGTCATTTTTGTAATAAATTACTAGAGATGTTGTGGTATGTACTTATCTGCATATATATTATGTTAATAATACAGTCAATAAACTGTCTATAAAGGCCACCCTCAGGAAAGTCAAAAAGTGGCCTTTGTTAGTTTAAACATATTTTATTTCCCAATATAATACATATTGAACAATGCATACACCACGCATAATCATAATACAGAAACAGGATTAGAATGGAAGACAGAGTCTTATTTAATTCTTCTCCTCGGCCTTTGTTGGCAGGTGGCCTCTCAATAGAGGGTTAAAATGCATTGAAAATGGCTCGACGGGAGAGAAAAATGGTGGTCTTTAGAGACAGGTTTTCCATATGCGGCCTTTATTCAGAGGTGGCCTTTAGCACAGGTTTGACTGTACTATGAAATTATGAGGAATAAAAAAAAAGATTTGTGACAATGTATTGAATTGATTTCAGAGAAGAGGGCACATTTCCATATATACCGGAGTTACCAATAAATACAGAGGGAATGATTAACTACAATCTATCGCTGTCACATGTATACGGTATACATACTTCACCAACGGGTCTCGAGTCCACATGTCTCGTACTCTCATACGGATTAGGTAAGTAGATAGGGGATAACAGCCATTGCTATTCTGTCCGTCTGTCTGCCCCAATCCTACAGGATTGCCAAATTGTTACACACAATTGGGCAGCAGGACATGATAATGTGTGCGAAACCTATGGGGCTGCCTCTTTAACCCATTCAACACCAAGTAACTGACATTGACTGATCCATGATATTTTTAGACCAATAAATTAATAACAAAATTACATTTGGATCAGTTCATTTATCAAAATGGGTAATTTTTTTTCTAAATTTTTTAGTTATATTACTTGAAAAAAGTGCAGATCCTGATGAGACGGCTCGTTATGAGCCGGCTCATCTGGATCTACACTTTTTTGTAAGCCAATTTAGAGGTCTGTGGTGTTGAAAGGGTTAAGTTGAAGGTCACAAAGGCATTTGGCTGACCCAGTTCATTTGATATTACATTGTGTGCAAAACCTATGGGGCTGCCTCTTTAAGTTGAAGGTCACAAAGGCATTTGGGTGACCCAGTTCATTTGATATTACATTGTGTGCATAACCTATGGGGCTGCCTCTTTAAGTTGAAGGTCACAAAGGCATTTGGCTGACCCAGTTCATTTGATATTACATTGTGTGCAAAACCTATGGGGCTACCTCTTTAAGTTGAAGGTCACACAGGCATTCGGGTGACCCAGTTCATTTGATATTACATTATGTGCAAAACCTATGGGGCTGCCTCTTTAAGTTGAAGGTCACAAAGGCATTCGGGTGACCCAGTTCATTTGATATTACATTGTGTGCATAACCTATGGGGCTGCCTCTTTAAGTTGAAGGTCACAAAGGCATTTGGCTGACCCAGTTCATTTGATATTACATTGTGTGCAAAACCTATGGGGCTGCCTCTTTAAGTTGAAGGTCACACAGGCATTCGGGTGACCCAGTTCATTTGATATTACATTGTGTGCAAAACCTATGGGGCTGCCTCTTTAAGTTGAAGATCACAAAGACATTCGGGTGACCCAGTTCATTTGATATTACATTGTGTGCAACACCTATGGGGCTGCCTCTTTAAGTTGAAGGTCACAAAGGCATTCGGGTGACCCAGTTCATTTGATATTACATTGTGTGCAAAACCTATGGGGCTGCCTCTTTAAGTTGAAGGTCACACAGGCATTCGGGTGACCCAGTTCATTTGATATTACATTGTGTGCAAAACCTATGGGGCTGCCTCTTTAAGTTGAAGATCACAAAGACATTCGGGTGACCCAGTTCATTTGATATTACATTGTGTGCAACACCTATGGGGCTGCCTCTTTAAGTTGAAGGTCACAAAGGCATTCGGGTGACCCAGTTCATTTGATATTACATTGTGTGCAAAACCTATGGGGCTGCCTCTTTAAGTTGAAGGTCACACAGGCATTCGGGTGACCCAGTTCATTTGATATTACATTGTGTGCAAAACCTATGGGGCTGCCTCTTTAAGTTGAAGGTCACAAAGGCATTTGGCTGACCCAGTTCATTTGATATTACATTGTGTACAAAACCTATGGGGCTGCCTCTTTAAGTTGAAGGTCACAAAGGCATTCGGGTGACCCAGTTCATTTGATATTACATAGTGTGCATAACCTATGGGGCTGCCTCTTTAAGTTGAAGGTCACAAAGGCATTTGGCTGACCCAGTTCATTTGATATTACATTGTGTGCATAACCTATGGGGCTGCCTCTTTAAGTTGAAGGTCACAAAGGCATTCGGGTGACCCAGTTCATTTGATATTACATTGTGTGCAAAACCTATGGGGCTGCCTCTAAGTTGAAGGTCACAAAGGCATTTGGCTGACCCAGTTCATTTGATATTACATTGTGTGCATAACCTATGGGGCTGCCTCTTTAAGTTGAAGGTCACACAGGCATTCTGGTGACCCAGTTCATTTGATATTACATTGTGTGCAAAACCTATGGGGCTGCCTCTTTAAGTTGAAGGTCACAAAGGCATTCGGGTGACCCAGTTCATTTGATATTTATAAAAAAACATTTATTTCATTTCTTTAATAAAAGTTTACCGTATATGAAATGAAAATTCATCGCATATTCTCTACTTATAACATTTTAAATGTCAAGAGTATATATTTGTTTATTAATATCACTATTATATGTACCATATCGTGGAAGTTGTAATAGCGCGTTAGCCCTTAGTTAGTTTGAGCATCGCTGGAGCCATTATGATTGTGCCCTTAGACAAGGCATTTAAATTCCACATTGCCTCTTATCTCTCCGTCGTGGCGATGGAGTCCATCAACCGGTTGCCGATATGAGTGACGCCTCCTGAAGAGATTAGTCATTTTAGATTTTGGAGGATAGTGCAATGATACAGACAGAGACCCATATGGTTCTTTTGCGTGCACGGTGTAAAGCACGGACACGAGACCTCGGTTTAAAGTTCCATCTGAAAGACTGTTAATTTTATTAGGGTCAGGCGGGGGATCAAACCTACGATCCCTGGATTACCAGTCCAAAAGTCAGTATTCCATGTTAAAAAATCTCTTTATTGTAAGTCAGGAAGGTGTTGCCGAGTGGTTAAGTTTGTTGACTTGAGATTATTTATCCCTCATAACTGTAGGTTCGAATCCCACCTGAGGTGTCAAATGATTTCATATGAGGAAGCTATACAGCTGGCTTGCAGAAGGCTGGTGGTGCTACCTGGGTATCCGTCGTTGTCTGAAATACTGATAGGAAGTGGGCACCCAGGGTTTTCCACATGACCGAAGCTGTTGGTGCGATTCCCCCCCCCCACACACCAAAAACAAACTAACTAATATCCATGGTGCATGAGCAATACTTCCGTGTTTACATTTGTGCGTGTTCTATTTGCAGATTTATTCCACACAAGAGTTCAACCTTCTAAAATGTTTGACGTGTTAAAAGAGGACTTTGAACACTGGGTGATTGCCAGCGTCGTTTTATTAATGCTCATCGCGTCGTTCATCACACAGAAGTTAGCATCGAGAAAAGCTTTAAACCGACAATGGAAATGATGACATTTGCTTGACTAGTCCTACAAAATATTTACCTGTACTAAGAACCATCATATAACCAGATCTCGAGCTTGACCCCGAGGGAGCTATCTACGTGCATAGAGCTAGAGAATACTTCCTAAAACTCCCTAATGAACAGACATATAACCAGAGCTCGAGCTTGACCCCAAGGGAGCAATCTACGTGCATAGAGCTAGAGAATACTTCCTAATGAACCGGCATATAACCAGAGCTCGAGCTTGACCCCGAGGGAGCTATCTACGTGCATAGAGCTAGAGAATACTTACTAAAACTCACCTATTGAACCGGCATATAACCAGAGCTCAAGCTTGACCCCGAGGGAGCTATCTACGTGCATAGAGCTAGAGAATACTTCTTAAAACTCCCTCATAGTGGAAGTCGTGATAGCTCAGTGGTAGCACGTTCGCTTCATGTGCGAAAGGCCTAGAGTTCGAGCCCCGCTGGAGCCGTTACGATTGTGTCCTTAGGCAAGGCATTTAAATTCCACATGCCTCTTCTCTCTCCCTCGAGAGTGATTAGTATAAGTTATAAGAACTTGTTTCGCAATCGAGCTAAAATAAATTTGTATAAACTAAAACTCCCTAATGAACCGGCATATAACCAGAGCTCAAGCTTGACCCCGAGGGAGCAATCTACGTGCATAGAGCTAGAGAATACTTCCTAATGAACCGGCATATAACCAGAGCTCAAGCTTGACCCCGAGGGAGCAATCTACGTGCATAGAGCTAGAGAATACTTCCTAATGAACCGGCATATAACCAGAGCTCGAGCTTGACCCCGAGGGAGCTATCTACGTGCATAGAGCTAGAGAATACTTCCTAAAACTCCCCTATTGAACCGGCATATAACCAAAGCTCGAGCTTGACCCCGAGGGAGCTATCTACGTGCATAGAGCTAGAGAATACTTACTAAAACTCCCCTATTGAATGGGCATACAGTCAAACCTGTGTTAGTGGTCACCTCCATTAAACATCCAATATGTACAGTCAAACCTGTGTTAGTGGTCACCTCCATTAAACATCCAATTTGTACAGTCAAACCTGTGTTAGTGGTCACCTCCATTAAACATCCAATATGTACAGTCAAACCTGTGTTAGTGATCACCTCCATTAAACATCCAATATGTACAGTCAAACCTGTGTTAGTGGTCACCTTCATTAAACATCCAATATGTACAGTCAAACCTGTGTTAGTGGTCACCTCCATTAAACATCCAATATGTACAGTCAAACCTGTGTTAGTAGTCACCTCCATTAAACATCCAATATGTACAGTCAAACCTGTGTTAGTGGTCACCTCCATTAAACATCCCAATATGTACAGTCAAACCTGTGTTAGTGGTCACCTCCATTAAACATCCAATATGTACAGTCAAACCTATGTTAGTGGTCACCTCCATTAAGCATCCGATATGTACAGTCAAACCTATGTTAGTGGTCACATCCATTAAGCAGCCACCTGTATTAAGCAGCCAGTTTCCAGATATCCAATATGTTGTTTTATTATACATTTGACCTCTATTAAGCAGCCACTTTCTGAAATTCCCTTGGCTGGCTGCTTAAGACAGGTTTGACTGTATATATAACCAAAGCTTGACTTTGGGGGAAGAGTCTTCCTGCATCAAGCCAGAAAACTTCTCCCATATACATGTACTGTGACACCTGTCTTAAGCAGCCAGCCAATGGAATAACAGAAAGTGACTGCTTAGCACAGGTGGCTGCCTAATTGAGGTCAAATGTATAATAAAACAACATTTTGGGAATCTGGCTACTTAATACTGGTTGGCTGCTTAATAGAGGTGACCGCTACCAGGTTTGACTGTACAATAAATCAATCGCCCAGCTTAAGCCTCTCCCAACATTTCCAGCATGGGTACCAATATTCCTGTACAGTGTTCGTACTTTAAGTAAATGAAATGTGTCTATACTACTGTAGTGTCTGTAAAGTTAATTATGTAGTGTGTTTTGTCAGTATTGGATGGTATATTGTTCGTAAAGTTAATTATGTAATGTGTGTTTTGTCAGTATTGGATGGTATATTGTTCGTAAAGTTAATTATGTAATGTGTGTTTTGTAAGTATTGGATGGTATATTGTTCGTAAAGTTAATTATGTAATGTGTGTTTTGTAAGTATTGGATGGTATATTGTTCGTAAAGTTAATTATGTAATGTGTGTTTTGTAAGTATTGGATGGTATATTGTTCGTAAAGTTAATTATGTAATGTGTGTTTTGTAAGTATTGGATGGTATATTGTTCGTAAAGTTAATTATGTAATGTGTGTTTTGTAAGTATTGGATGGTATATTGTTCGTAAAGTTAATTATGTAATGTGTGTTTTGTAAGTATTGGATGGTATATTGTTCGTAAAGTTAATTATGTAATGTGTGTTTTGTAAGTATTGGATGGTATATTGTTCGTAAAGTTAATTATGTAATGTGTGTTTTGTAAGTATTGGATGGTATATTGTTCGTAAAGTTAATTATGTAATGTGTGTTTTGTAAGTATTGGATGGTATATTGTTCGTAAAGTTAATTATGTAATGTGTGTTTTGTAAGTATTGGATGGTATATTGTTCGTAAAGTTAATTATGTAATGTGTGTTTTGTAAGTATTGGATGTATATTGTCTGTAAAGTCAATTATGTTAGAATTTATTTGAAGAGATTGGTTTTCTAGCGAGACAAATCTCTTACCACACAAGAGCCTCATTATCAGTTAACACACATTTGCATTTATTTCTTCACATTTTGTAACTATAAACGGATAGATTTTTTTTATTATACAAGAACATAATTATATTGTGATATTTATTGTACTGTAACTGTGTTGATTTTTGTCCTGTGTTATTTATAACCTTGTTGTAGCCCGGCTGCTGACACTAGCCCCATGACGGCAGTGTAAACCACACCTGTTTCATTAATTAAGAACGTTCATTCATAAATTTAGAACGTTCAAGTTTCTGATTGGTTCGGTTTCAACCAATCAAAACATTTAAACTCGAGTTTGATAAGTTTTAGAACCTCGAGTCCAGGTTGGCGTTTTGTACGTTGTTGGAAATACATGTTTAAACAGGGATCATTCTAGAGAGCGAAATAGTCGCCTAGCGACCCCCCCCTGAACATCGCCCTCTGAAAACATCATCCTATTTTGTTTTTACAATTTTCATATAAAGTTTTGTCCAGTAAGATACACTAGCCCATTATAAAGCACTCCTTCTATTAAAATGTTGTATTTAATGGTCATATTGTGCATTTCAACCTTGTTTTGTTGAAATTTATTAAATAACACCATATGAGGACTCGATCGCGCGCTTTCTCATTTCTCCCAAAATTTCTGACTTAGAATCCGTGATGTGACTGAAGTTCTGATAATGCCCATTAATATTGTGACATTGTTTATGCACCAAAACTAAGGTTTTGTGTCCAGCTTTAAAGTGACATTACATTGCAATAGGCAAAAACACATTTTTTTCACGTATAAATCCATTGCTACTACAAATTCTTCAGACTATCTTCGAACACTAACATTGAATCAATAAACAATGTTTTGTGGTTTACACACTTTCAATAGTGAAAGTAGGATTTCATATAACGGTCACAGTTTTTGAGGCAAATATTTGGAAAACAATTATATCAGGGATCATTCTAGAAGGCGATGTGGGCGAAATAGTCGCCCTAAGGACCCTGACTTTGGCCTCTGGGGGCCTCACTTCTCCCTATAAATAAAAAATATATATTATTTTTTGGTTTTTAAACAAAATTTTGTCTAGTAAGATACACTGGCCCATCATAAAGCACTCCTATTTAAATGTTGTATTTAATGGTTGTACTGTGCATTTTAACCCTATTTTGCAGAAGTATATTAAAGAACACCATTTAAGGAAGCTATCATGCGATTTCTCACTTCTCCCAAAAATTCTGACCTAGAATTAACCCTGCATATAATAGGAAATTATATTCTGTAGAAATTTGCATTTTCACTGATGTAGTGTCGCTTTAAGTGATTGAAAACGACCAACTCCCACATGTGTTAAATGATGGAATAATCCCCCTGAAGTGCCCCCTCCAAGCATACTGGGGATGTGAGAGTACCCAAGTAGAATAACATCTACCTGCAGCTGGGGGGAGTGCTTCAATTTGAAAGATTCCAAGCCCAGTGGGACTCGACATCAGTAACTGTGGGTCACTGGTCGTCGATGGAAACCCCACTGGGGCTTGTTACTGTTGGCGAGGGGAGTGACGATTGTTATTACATGCAGTGTGTGTAGTGCAATCGAGGGATTGAATTGGCTATAGTTATATTTCGGGTTTTACGCCTGCATCAGCACCATTTCGGGCTATATCGCCAGCGGGCAGTTTACTTAACAACACCTTTCCTGGGCAGGCTCCAGCGGTTAACCAGTACTTGGGTGCACCAACCTCCGTAAGAAACTGCCAACTTTTTCATATAAATGAGAATGGGCCTGAGCGGGGCTCAAACCCGTGAGGATAGGTTACAGTGGTATAAAAGTCAGCGACCGTAAAAACACTCGACCACGGAGGCGGACTATAGAGATGTTAATAGTTTGAATGGTAATTCCAGCAGGCGTTATAAGTGTTTAATGTATAAATGAGATGGGAAGATAGAACCTGGCATTATAGATAGACTGTGTTCATCCTATCCTACCTATACCATGTTCATCCTATGAATGTGAAAAAATAGTAAACCATCGAAAATAAACAATGATGTCAGAAATAGAGAAATTGTTTCACATGAATAAAGATAAATACTTGGTACATTGTTTATTGTTTGTTTGCACCCGCACCATTTTGGGCTATATCGCCGGCGGGGCAGTTTACCTAACAACAACACCGTACCTGGGCAGACTCGTGCAGTTAACCAGTACTTGGTGCACCAACCTTATTATAATAATTATTTGTGTCGTTTGTTTTGCAAGCAGAAGAGCTATTGACTTTCAAAATACAGACTTCATTTAATGTCTATACACTTGCTACAATTAGCCAGTTGGTTATTACTTTTTTTAAATTTATGTTTCATTACACATGTACATTGTAGTTATAAATAATACACCCCTCCCTCAAAATTAAAAAAAAACGTAAACATTATTTATTTTAAAAACGATTTTGAAACAACCGTTAACAACTTATATTAATCACTCTCGATGAAATCGTAAATGTGGTCATTCGTGTGGGAGGAAACCGGAGTACCCGGAGAAAACCCACCTGTCCTATCTGGCGACCACCGTACCATCTCGCATACTTCCGGGTTCAAGGATTGAACCCAGGTTGCATTGGTGAGAAGTGAGCATGTGTAACCACTGCGCTAATCGAACAACCCTCAAAACTACTGGTTCAATATGTCATTTTGCACACAGGCACAAAATTTGTTGCAACGATTTGTTCTAAATTGAGCTTACATGTAATTTGTTGAGTGAAAGTCTCGCATAGTTGAGATTTTCAAACTTAATATGCAAATACAGTCAAACCGGTGTTAGTGGTCACCTCTATTAAGCAGCCAACCTGTATTAAGCAGCCAGTTTCCAGATATGTTGTTTTATTAAACATTTGACCTCTATTAAGTAGCCACCTGTGCTAAGCAGCCACTTTCTGAAATTCCCTTGACTGGCTGCTTAAAACGGGTTTGATTGTATAACTTAGTCGGCAGATGAACCATATAAAAATAGATTGATTTTTTGGTCAAAAGGGACACCACATAATTTTGTCAGCGACTGTCTGCATTAAGTCTTCATAGATTCTAGATGACCACAGACGTATAATCGACATTTCTATTGGTTTGTAAGGCTACTCTGGGTGCAGGACCCCCAAAAGGCTCAGATGTTGAAATCAACTACTCGTGATCATTTGGTTACCTTTGCAACTGGGATACAATGTAGAACTAGACAAGTTACAAAGCAACATTAAACTTAAATACGTGTAAGGTCCTAAACCAAGATGCAAACTAGTGTTCTCAAAATGAGTTCTCTAATTCTGATAACATTCAGTGGCAGACTGACCTGGTAGCACTCCAGACACACCTTGATCCAGAGGTTACATGGTCGGGGGGGAAAAGTTACCCTTATGGAAAGTACCAATATGCATATTGACTCTTGAAAAATCTAGCTTGGCTCTTGAGATTTTGACCTCAAGGGTCATTGCCTCTTGAGATTTTGACCTAAAGGGTCATTGCCTCTTGAGATTTTGACCTCAAGGGTCATTGCCTCTTGAGATTTTGACCTCAAGGGTCATTGCCTCTTGAGATTTTGACATCAAGGGTCATTGCCTCTTGACTTTCAAAGTCTAATAAACCAGACCTGGTTGAGGTGACTGTATGTAATTCTTACATCGACAAACAATTTCTTATCAACATCTAGTGGACCATTCATTCCAATGCTCAAAAGCTGCATCCTCCACTCAAAACAATGTCGTTGCTATATATATATATGTATGAAGTGATTAATGTAGATGTACAGTATACATCAATATTTTCCACAGTTATGTTTGCAGGGTTCCCGTTGTTGGTCGCCAATGGCGCAAATTGCGACAAAAAACAAATATTGGCACTAAATTTTGTGAATTTTTAAACATTTTTTTTTTTTGGCACATGTTTTGTGCAATATTTATTTGTGAACTATATGGCTCTTAGTTGGCTCCAGTGTTTTTCAATTGGCGACAGCATTCAGACAGAGGGAACCCTGTGTTTGCAGTCAATACATCATATTACATGTGTCTATGTTTCTTATAGTATTACAGCTACCTAACCAATAGCAACACAATCGCTGAAACAACTTCAGTTTATTTTAGTCACAACCTAAACATACAATATACCGTAATTTTTTTGAAATTTGTAAATTGTAATCAATTACAATGTGACGATGTTATTTCATACACATTATAATACAATTTCACCATTAACCACCTCAAATGTGACCTGTCTGTCTGATTGGCGCAGTGGTTAGCGCGCTCGCTTTTCACCAATGCAACCGGGGTTCGATCCTCGGACCGGGAAGTATGTGAGATGGGTGGTCGCCAGATTGGACAGGTGGGTTTTCTCCGGATACTCCGGTTTCCTCCCACACGAATGACCACATTTACGCTTTCATCCGCGCCACATAGAGTGATTAATATAAGTTGTTAAAACTTGCTTCGCAATCGTTGTAAAATAAATAAAGCTTAAACAAATGTGACCTGTGCAGTTACACTCGACTTACTACATGTACAGTATGTGAGGTGAAGTACATGTGTGAACCAAATCTCTTCATGGGTTGTGTAGACAAGAACTGTCAGACAGAGCGAGACATTACTACGAATGGACATTACATATGTACATGTATATACGTATTGTGTTTAAAATACAAAACAAAAACTCATGTATATAGTAAAAATTACCTAATACACATACATACAGTATATACATGTATGCTCATTCGGACGGACTGACAATGCAAATATTGTGCACCTCTACTGTTCCAGATATACATGTATTTACATCGCTATTACATTTCCTTCGATGTGCCCTGATTGTATACATTTTCGTATGAGGGTTCCCAACTAATGATATGCAGCTGATATGCCCACTCGAAGTTTAGGGCATGCGTATTCGCAGGGTTAGGCAGCGCTTGTCGCGAGAAAAGACGTGTCTTACACAGTTTATGCTGTTCCATGATGGATGATCTATTTACCTGTTCCAGCAGACTGTAAGTTGCAAATCTGGACTAAAAACATTTTTAAATGTAAAGTGTGCTATGTTTTCTTTGTATCATTGAAAAGAATAATTAATGTAAATATTTATAAGTAATCGCGGGTTAATAGTTTCCATCAGGGTATGAACTACATTGGGCATGCTTAAAAGTTATCCACGCTAACTTTAAGCACTCCCAATGTAGTTCATACCCCAATGGAAACTATTAACCCGCGATTCATTCCTTAAAACAAGATTTTGTTTCAAGATGTTAACCAAAATACACCATATATAATAGATATGGACATAATAATATTTTATCTGTTGTGTATGTAGATTCATATTGATTTTATGCTTCTAAAATTTGCTACATCATAAGTACATGACAACACCGAAATACTGTGTCCTCTTCCCAGAATAACCTAATTATAATCTGATTTGAATTGACACAACTGTCTTGTTTCACAAATGTTGACAATAGAATTCTTGAAAATATATGCAATTTGTCCATATAATTTGCAGTTACACAAGCCGACAGCTCCATCCAACACGATACACTGACAGCTCCATCCAAAACGGTACACTGACAGCTCGATCTAACACGGTACACTGACAGCTCCATCCAAACGGTACAATGACAGCTCCATCCAACCCTGTACACGACAGCTCCATCCAACACAGTACACTGACAGTTCCATCCAACATGGTACACTGACAGCTCCATCCAACACGGTACACTGACAGTTCCATCCAAACGGTACAATGACAGCTCCATCCAACACGATACACTGACAGCTCCATCCAACATGGTACACCGACAGTTCCATCAGTTGCCATGCTCGATGTCCCTTATAACCTACATGTAGTTATAATCTGCTTTGAAGTGACACCACTGTCGGCTTGTTTCACAAATGTTGCCAATTCAATTCTTGAAAATATATGGAATTTGTCCATTTAATTCCCAGTGACATGTTGAGTCGACAGCTCCTGCCATAACACGGTACACCGACAGCTCCGTCCGTTGCCATGCACAATGTCGCTAATAACCTAGCTATAATCTGGTTTGAATTGACACCATTGTTGGCTTGTTTCACAAATGTTGCCAATCCAATTTTTGAAAATATATGGCATTTAATTTCCTGTTACGCCGACAGCTCCAGCCAACACTGCACAGACAGCTCAATCAGTTGCCATGCTCAATGTCCCTGAATCTCTAAATTTTATATCACATTGCAAATCTCAAGTGGGTCTTTGTGCCAATTTCAGCAAACTCGTTAAAACTTCTACTATACATCCAAAGTTAAACATCCAAAATGGGATCGCCACATAAAATAAACGAAATGTTGGAATATATTGCAGTCGTACACACAGCAAGATTTGAAACAGGATTTTCAATAGTATGCCACAGAGACACCATATCTTTTTCTTTAACGTTGTTTCGTGAACATTATGCCACCATTTATTCTTGCAATGCATAACCATCTTTATCACAGTGTATATTGTTACGACAGAATCCAGGATCCACATTGGGATGAAAATAATAAACCAGTTCCAGTCATTTATCCGACCGTCTAGTTTCAAAGTAAGCAGAATGATAAATATTAGAACCATAAACCAACAAAACTGAACTCTGTGAATGAAAGCCATTGAGAAACGTTTTATTTTTCAGAATAAATTTTCTGTTTTCATTCATTATCGGCGTTTCGTGTAAACTACATAATTGTGAGATTTGCATTATCGGCGCACCGTTTCGATTGGCAGTGTAGCGGCAGAAAGTAACATGACTGCAATTAAGCCTTCAAACATCGATAATCCTGTTGTATTCTTTGATATATCGATTGGAAATGTGGTGAGTTATAAAATGTCAATTTCACCAACATCGATGATGTGTTTATATGGTAATTTCAATAAATTGAACTTGTATCAATTTCGGATGTATACTATATTTTGACTAGGAATGTACAATTCTACTTTATAGTCCAGAACAAGCAATTTCTGTCTTTTCTCTCTTACGGGATATATTCAATCCCGATGTTACGCATGCAGTCACAGACAGACAAGAGATATGTTATGTTTGAAGTGGCGCTGCTAAGAGCACAAGCGTAATGACACCAGCTTGGCTCACACTCTGAGCATATCACACCTGAAATGACTGTGCTATCACGACTTGACTTGGACCGAAAAGAAGACTATGCCTTTAGATATTATAAAATGATCTCCCTTTTACATATCACTATACAGTTACTAGTGTGGTGCTTGTCTCTCAGGCAGCATGGCTGTCTTTTGGACTGTCCTTCTATAACATTGGGCTAGTCTTCTGTCATTTTGAACACATTGTCATGAATTATGTATAATATTCATAATGATCTTGTTGCTATCCCCTTTGAGAATTACCTACATTGAAAGGCTACAAGTAGTTCCATTCTCCCACCCCACACGCCACTGTCATTCCTTAAGTTATATGTCAATTACAGCAACAACAAGCTACTACAAGTTTTCAGGGATCATTCTAGAGGGCGAAATAGTCGCCCTAGGGACCCTGACTTCGCCCTCTGGGGGCCCCACTTCTCCCTAAAAAAAATTGTGTAAGATACACTGGCCCATTATAAAGCACTCCTTCTATTCAAATGTTGTATTTAATGGTTGTACTGTGCATTTTAACACTATTTTGCAGAAGTATATTAAAGAACACCATCTCGAGAGTGATTTATATAAGTTGAAATAACTTGTTTAGCAATCGAGCTAAAATAAATTTGTATAAACTAACACCATTTAAGGAAGCGATCACGCTCCTTCTCCCAAAAATTCTGACCTAGAATGAACCCTGGGTTTTCCTTTTTTCCAAGAACCAGTTTTCACTGGAACCATCTCCCTCCTAACATTGCCCATCTCCCTACCATAGAGCTGTTCAATACGGCCATTTGCCGTACTGCTAATGCCTGTCCCCAGTTGTTCTGCCTACCATGTGTTCATTTGTATATTTATAGGAAGTGGGGAGGATCAAGTTTGAGTTGTTTGCCGACATTGCACCTAGAACTGCTGAGAACTTCAGGTATGCATGTGAGATTTTTTTATTTGATTAATGTTACGTTTATTTATCGTCGCTACCGGTTACCCATATGAGCGACGCCTCCTGTTCAAAGATATTAGTCATTTTAGATTTTGGAGGATAGTGCATGATACAGACAGAGACCCATTCCAGAGTCTCCTCTGGTTCTTTTATGTGCACGATGTAAAGCACCGACATGAGACCTCGGTTTAACGTCCCATCTGAAAGACTGTTAATTTTATTAGGGTCAGACGGGGGATCGAACCTGCAATCCCTGGATTATCAGTCCAGCGTGTTACCACTGGGCTATAGATCTGTCTGTATGCATGTGAGAAGTAATTTAAAGTCTCATTATGCATTTGTTTTCTTCAGTTGGAAAAATAATTCTATAATTCTTATGCAAATTTACCCAAGTGTTTACTTTAGCTAACCACCATTTACATAGTTATTGGTGATTTTTATTAAAAAATATCTAAAAAAGAAGGTAATCAGAGACAATACTGGTTTTTCTATTACCTCCCTTGATGGATAAAGTCAGATTTATCCCCAAATGTATATTGGTCCTTTTAGTTGGAATCCTTTGTTTTCACTGTTGTCGTCTAACCAGATGTTGCGTTAGGATAAATGGGAATCACAGAAAGTGGCTGCTTAATAGAGGTCAAATGTATAATAAAATAACATATTGGGAATCTGGAAACTGGCTGCTTAATACAGGTTGGCTGCTTAATAGAGGTGACCACTAACACAGGGTTGGCTGTATACTTATGGAAGCTTCACCACAACTACCCAGAGGACTTCATTAAGCAAGTGCTTAATAAATAAAGTATACGTCAAAACAACAGCTCCCGCCATAATGACCGAGTTATTAGATTGCCCAGTTTTTACCCAAAAAATGTCAGGTCTAAACGTGGTTTCCAGTTACATGCCAGAAAGAAATAGGTAATGTACTTCAGATTTTGCTTAAAACAATAATTGTAATATAATATTTCTTCAGACTTTTCATTAGACATCACTGTTTGTGTGTTGTATTCATCGTTCATTTGTTTTTCAGGCAATTCTGTACTGGAGAGTATCGGAAAGATGGCGTTCCCATTGGTTATAAGAACTGTATATTTCACAGAGTGATTAAAGATTTTATGGTGCAAGGTGGTGATTTTGTCAATGTGAGTATTATCTGCTTGTCTTTTTTTATAGAATATATTGAAAGTAAAATGTTTGTTTATTATAGTGTCACCTCTATTGAAAGAAGGGCCAGTCAGTTCTGATTTATGATACACCTCTTATTTTTTTAATTTAAGTTTATTTAACGTCGCTACCCGTTGCCCATTTGAGCGACGGACAGTTTACGTAATAACACCTTTCCTGGGCTTTGTAAATATAAGTTAAGATCTATGAACCATTGGCTGCTGAACTTTGTAAATATAAGTTAAGATCTATGAACTATTGCCTGTCTCGCTATTCTTGTTCGCGCTATTTCTCAGCTAGCCTGGGTTCCAGTCTGTCAATTTTTCACTTTTTAACTTCTGGCAAAATGACATCAGAAGTTCAATACAGCCCAATTAATAGTATCGGTGTTAAAAATATATTTATTTGACGGACCAGGCAAAATATATCGACGCTTGTTCCCAGGCTATTTCTCAGCAACCACTGGCCGGAAATCAATGAAAATTCACAAGAGTGATTGATACCAAGCCTAGTTTATAACAGGGTTCATTCTAGGTCAGATTTTTTGGGAGAAGTGAGAAAGCACGTGATCGCTTCCTTAAATGGTGTTCTTTAATATACTTCTGCAAAATAGGGTTAAAATGCACAGTACAACCATTAAATACAACATTTGAATAGAAGGAGTGCTTTATAATGGGCCAGTTTATCTTACTAGACAAATTTTTGTTTGAAAATCGTAAAAAAAATAAAATATTGTTGTTTTTTTAGGGAGAAGTGGGGCCCCCAGAGGGCGATGTCAGGGTCCCTAGGGCGACTATTTCGCCACATCGCCCTCTAGAATGATCCCCGAGTTATGAATTTTGTCAGCAAGTTCCAATAGTATGATGAGTGATGGCCCTTTGCGTACATCCGTACCACTATTCTTGCCTATTTCTCTGCATCCACTGGCCAGAAATCAATGAATCTTCACAGGAATGATTGGTGCATGTACCTAGCCTAGTTGTGAATATCATCGACGCGTTTCAAACAATTTTTCATCGAGTTAGGGCCCTTTGATTTCATCTTACCCGCTATTCTTGTCCGTGTTATTTCTCAGCAACCACTGGCAGGGAATCAGTGAATCTTCTCATTGATGATTAGTACCAAGTCTGTTGTGCACATCGTTGATGCATTCCACTCCAATGCAACAATTTTTCATCGAGTTATGGCCATATCATCGGCGCTTTCCACTCCAATGAATTTTCATCGAGTTATGGCTCTTTGATTCCGTCCATTATATACTTCCAATCAGTAAAATGTAAATTTCAAGGAGCATCGATCGGTCTTGCATACAAATGGCTATTAAGGCTGTATATTAGTCACATGTGCATGTATTGGCTTGAATGAATACCATATTTTAAACACATTATGTTCATATTACAATAATATTATGCACTGCCTGATGCTGTCTAATCAGATCACTGCTGAGCATGGGTCAACGTCATCGTGCAGTTGGGCATATTGGCACTTCGTTGTTTCTGAAAATACTCTTTTCTCGCAACGCTTCTAGTAATGTGACATGTTTTCTTGGGACACTCCATTTCTAGTACACATTAAAGTTTGAACGTTACATTGTTAGATTATACAAATTTATTTTAGCTTGATTGCGAAACAAGTTATTACAACCTATATTAATCATTCTCAAGACCTCATTCCTGATGGAATTCATCGCCACGAGGGAGAGAAAAGAGGCAACATGGAAATTAAATGCCTTGTCTAAGGACACAATCGTAATGGCTCCAGCGGGGCTCGAACACCGGACACGTATGCCACCATATGAACTAAGCTGTCATGCAACTGTAAACTCGAAACAAACCAACAAAAACAACAGTGACATGTGAACAACGGAGACAGTATTTAAACTTTATAGAACATTTCACTTTGCCATTCAAAGATTTCCTAGGCACGAGTTTGAGACCGGAGAAAAGTTCTATAGTCTCAGAGCTTGCACACACCCATGTACAAGATTGTATATTTCAGGGAGACGGTACAGGCTTGACGAGTATATATGGTGCCTCATTTGCAGACGAGTCCTTCAGAATAAAGCACACAGGAACTGGTACACTCTCAATGGTAAACAACAATGTGCGCCGTAATCAGATAATTGGAAATAAGAACAACCATCAGATGTTTTTGAATCACGTTACCCTGCTTGAAAATTTAATATTTGTTTAAAAAAAATGATTATCGTTTTCTTTTTCTACATTAAATATTAGTTGATTTTTATTTTGCTGAGAAAATTATTTATGATACAGCACTGTGGGTTTTCTCCGGGAACAATGATTACATCCCACACAAATGACCACATAGTTATACGCTTTAAGCTTTTAGATTAACAAGTTATGTTATGTTATATTTCGGGTTTTACGCCTGCATCAGCACCATTTTGGGCTATATCGCCGGCGGGCAGTTTACCTAACAACACCTTTCCTGGGCAGGCTCCAGCGGTTAACCAGTACTTGGGTGCACCAACCTCCGTAAGAAACTGCCAACTTTTTCATATAAATGAGACACGGCCTGAGCGGGGCTCGAACCCGTGACCATCAGTGATGATAGGTTACAGTGGTATACAAGTCAGCGACCTTAACCACTCGACCACGGAGGCGGACTTAGATTAACGAGAGAGATTAATTAAGAAATAATAAGTATCAACCGTGGTATATCGCAGAATAACCCGAGTTTGAAGTTCTTATGCGTAGTAATATATCACGAAGGCCGAATATACCACGGTTGATATATTTATTTTATTCTATTCTATTTCGATTCTAACACGACTTCTAATAATTTTAGACGCGAATCAAAGGAGTATTTTCTTCAAATGCATTTGGCTTTCGAAATTTCCTCTCGCGTAAGAGGTGATGTTATTTTTTATGGAAAATATCAATCTAGTGCATAAATGAACAAAAGTTATAACTGATCAATAATTTTATTTATTTTGTCAAATAAAACTGTACAGAATAGTAACTGAAACGTTACTTAACAGAAAAACAAGACAGACAAGAGATTATCTGATTCTAAAAATAGCTCACTTCCGCGAATTCCCACAGTTGTATTTACAAACATCACGTGAATTTCATTCTTAAAACTTTACACGCATTGTATATATGGAATAGCCAAAACACGGTGCGCGCGCAGCATATTTCAAGGTAGGTATATCGCAGAATAACCTGAGGTAGATTTTACTCTACAAGTATGTATGTTATTAGCTGGGTCGTGTTAGAATTTAAGTTATTAAAGCATACTTCGCACTTGTAATATAAACAAGGTTATATCATTTATAATGGAGATTCCCAGATCAACCGCCGCAGACCTCGCTGTCATTACAGACGACCCAATAAACATCTGTTAACTCTGTTTGAATTTGTTTCTGGGGAGAAGCAGAATTTGACCCAAGTTGGATCTTGTAGGAGATTATATTTGTATCATATGATAATCTTTTTGTTTCAGGCCAATAGTGGTAAAGACACGAATGGCTGCCAGTTTTTCATCACATGTTCCAAATGTGACTTCCTGGACGGAAAACATGTGGTATTTGGTAAGTCCAATAATAGTAATTTCTAACTTAAACCGAGTATGGACTTTGGTATTGTTAATGGAAAATGTTCACCGAGTATGGACTTTGATATTGTTAATGGAAAATGTTAACCGAGTATGGACTTTGATATTGTTAATGGAAAATGTTAACCGAGTATGGACTTTGGTATTGTTAATGGAAAATGTTAACCGAGTATGGACTTTGATATTGTTAATGGAAAATGTTAACCGAGTATGGACTTTGGTATTGTTAACGGAAAATGTTAACCGAGTATGGACTTTGGTATTGTTAATGGAAAATGTTAACCGAGTATGGACTTTGGTATTGTTAATGGAAAATGTTAACCGAGTATGGACTTTGGTATTGTTAACGGAAAATGTTAACCGAGTATGGAATTTGTTAACTTAAATGGAAAATGTTAACTGAATATGGAATTTGTTAACTTAAATGGAAAATGTAAAGCGAGTATGGAATTTGTTAACTTAAATGGAAAATGTTAACCGAGTATCGAACCCATGAAGGGATTGGGTTAATATTTCACAGAACTCCTGGGTCCCTATGGTCAATGTGACACTTATGAGGACAAATGGTGTTTGAATTATCAGTAGCGACAGGTGGTCTTTGTGGACAGTGTTTATTGGGTTGTCAGTAACGACAGGTGGTCCTTGTGGACAGGTGTTCATTGGGTTGTCAGTAATGACAGGTGGTTCATGTGGACAGGTGTTTATTGGGTCATTAACAATGACATGTGGTTCTTGTGGACAGGTGTTTATTGGGTTGTCAGTAACGACAGGTGGTCCTTGTGGACAGATGTTTATTGGGTTGTCAGTAACAACAGGTGGTCCTTGTGGACTGGTGTTTATTGGGTCGTCAGTAATGACAGGTGGTCCTTGTGGACTGGTGTTTATTGGGTTGTCAGTAATGACAGGTGGTCCTTGTGGACAGGTGTTTATTGGGTTGTCAGTAATGCCAGGTGGTCCTTGTGGACAGGTGTTTATTGGGTCGTCAGTAATGACAGTGAGGTCTGCGACGGTTGATCTGGGAATCTCCATTATAAATGATATAACCGTGTTTATATTACGAGTGCGAAGTATGCTTTAATAACTTAAATTAATCTCTCTCGTTAAACTAAAAGCTTAAAGCATATAACTATGTAGTCATTTGTGTGGGATGTAACCAGAGTTCCCGGAGAAAACCCACGTGCCATCTTGCATATGTCTCAATCCGAGGATTGAACCTGGGTGGCATTGGTGAGAAGCGAGGGTGTGAAGCGCTGCACCAATCAGACAACTATCTAGACCCTATTGTAGTTCTTCTTACAGTTAACTTAATGTCATTTCAGGTAAAGTGATAGATGGATTACTTGTTTTGAGGAAGATAGAAAATGTACCAACGGGCCCAAACAACAAACCTAAACTGCCAGTAACTATAAGTCAGTGCGGGGAAATGTGAACCGCTTTAGAAAACAGGTGTACGTCAGTGCTGAGGAAATGTGGATCTTGAAGACAAGACAATCGTTATTATATAGAAATGTGGATCTTGATGGAAGATAGGTGTCCGTCTGTCAGTGCTGAGGAAATGTGGATCTTGTTAGAAGACAAGATGATCGTTATTATATAGAAATGTGGATCTTGATGGAAGATAGGTGTCCGTCCGTCAGTGCTGAGGAAATGTGGATCTTGTTAGAAGACAAGATGATCGTTATTATATAGAAATGTGGATCTTGATGGAAGATAGGTGTCCGTCCGTCAGTGCTGAGGAAATGTGGATCTTGTTAGAAGACAAGATGATCGTTATTATATAGAAATGTGGATCTTGATGGAAGATAGGTGTCCGTCCGTCAGTGCTGAGGAAATGTGGATCTTGTTAGAAGACAAGATGATCGTTATTATATAGAAATGTGGATCTTGATGGAAGATAGGTGTCCGTCCGTCAGTGCTGAGGAAATGTGGATCTTGTTAGAAGACAAGATGATCGTTATTATATAGAAATGTGGATCTTGATGGAAGATAGGTGTCCGTCCGTCAGTGCTGAGGAAATGTGGATCTTGTTAGAAGACAAGATGATCGTTATTATATAGAAATGTGGATCTTGATGGAAGATAGGTGTCCGTCCGTCAGTGCTGAGGAAATGTGGATCTTGTTAGAAGACAAGATGATCGTTATTATATAGAAATGTGGATCTTGATGGAAGATAGGTGTCCGTCCGTCAGTGCTGAGGAAATGTGGATGTAGAAAGAAACTATGGTCCCATCAGTGTGGAGAAATTTGAACATTGTTAGAAGACGGGCGACTCTAGTGCAGGGAATATGCGAACTTCGTTCGGAAACGGGTGCCTGAGGAGAAACAAGATCTCGATGGAAGACGGAGGGGGAATGTATCTTGATACATGATGCTGATCAACTTGCAACTAAGAACATGAGAATGTCGAGAGCCTCGTTATGAAACAGTGTCGGCGTGATCAACACCATGTGCGTATCAGAATGCAGGTCAAGATACAGCTCACTTCGATAGAAATATTGTTTTACGTATGTTTTTTTTTGTAATGGTTCATATGTTTTTTGTAACAAACATTTATGAGTAGATAATTAATGTTTGACTCACAGTTCAATTATCTCTTACCCAAATTGCCTTACCATATGCTATAGATTGACCTACAAAACTGTAAATCATGAAGTTTCATGGAAATAATTAAAAAATATATCAGTTCTTGAGTTTATGCAAGTCGAGGAGTTTAATGCAAGGCGAGGAGTTTAATGTAAGTCTTCAGAATCAGCAATCAATTCGCTGGAACAGCTCAACTTGAGATCAGAGCAAAGCCGTATAGCCCAGTCATCTCCACTTTCTCGGAAGATTCATGGGCAAGGTGGGATTTTCACTGCCCGTCAGAGATACTGTGGCAGTACAGAACATTATTGGACCAGTTGTACACCCATTCCTACACTGCTGGTACACCCATTCAACACCAAGTAACTGACATGGACTGGTGCATGATATGCTTAAACCAATAAATTAATAAGAAAATTACATTTGGATCAGTTCATTTGTCAAAATGGGTAATTTTGTCTAAAAAAAGTAAAAATAGTAATAGGGCTCAGGCTCTGGTCTTGTTTTTTTCTCATATCCATTTATGATTGTAGAGTGATCACCCTTGATTTATGTGATAATTTATAGGATAATACACAGCTGAGCCGGGCAGAGTCGTGATAATCGGTGATAACCCTAAGATCATAACGACCCATGATAATCGGCCCGCAGGAAGCATAACGGCCCGAGCCGTTATGATCCGAGGACTGTTTATCACGACTCGGCACAGCTCTTTAGTGTAATAACGTCTATAATACATACGTTACTATATATAGGCGTTATATGTTTTACGACTGCTAGTGTTGAACTACTCACTATTGTGTCTTTATTTCTGGTCATGAATGCATTATCCATCTTTTGTAATTACAAACAATGTATATGTAACCATTAATTCAAATATAATACAAAGTTGATTTGTTACACTCTAATTTTTATTTAACATCAGCCTGACATAATTATCAGGTTAGATTGGCACACTCGTTCAGAAGCGGCCATAGTGGTCAAGTGATTACGTCGAAGATGATTTGATTCAGCGGGCCGGTTACTGATAATTGGTCCTGGCAAGGGCTGTAATTGCCGAATATACCATAGATTTTGTTACTATTTATAGTAACATATGTATTCATTATCTCTTATGATCATTTCGAACGTCTAACAATACATTATGTCCGATTAGCGCAGTGGTTAGCACGCTCACTTCTTGCCAATGCAACCCAGGTTTGATCCTCGTACCGGGATATGCGAGATGGTACGGTGATCGCCAGATCGGACAGGTGGGTTTTCTCTGGGTACTCCGGTTTCCTCCCACACGAACGATCACATTTAAGCTTTCATTCGCGCCAATGAGAGTGATTAATATAAGTTGCTAGAACTTGCTTCGCAATCATTGTAAAATAAATAAAGCTTAAACAATACATTAGCATACTTTATTTTTATTCTTCATTAAAAAAATAAATATTTTGAGGTGTATTCATTCAAGCAATGCAATGGTTACCTCCGGAATGTATAGTTTTGTTATTAATGACATAATTATATTGTAAGGAAAACACCATCAATCATATAAGTATTTGTGTGTTTTTACGTTTATTTCTACAGACGGATCTGTAGTCCAGTGGTAACACGCTGGACTGGTAATCCAGGGATCGCAGGTTCGATCCCCCGTCTGACCCTAATAAAATTAACAGTCTTTCAGATGGGATGTTAAACCGATAGCGACGATAAATAAACGTAAAAACACAATACATTTATTTATCGTCGCTACCAGTTGCCCATATGAGCGACGCCTCCTGAAGAGATTAGTCATTTTAGATTTTTGGAGGATAGTGCAATGATACAGACAGAGACCCATACCGGAATCTCCTCTGGGTTTTTTTTACGTGCACGGTGTACAGCACCGACATGAGACCTCAGTTGAAAGTCCTCGGTTGAAAGTCCCATCTGAAAGACTGTATTTCAACACACTTGTTAATTTAATCCAGACACAGGTATGGTTTGTAGTTCCTTCACCCTTCCTAAGCTTGTTTTGTCCGTTATGTTTATCTTCGAGGTGGTTTATACGTACACACGGTATCACAGAACATATGTATCACAGTAACACTTGTATCATATAACACATGCAGCGTACAAGTACGAGCGTTTATTCCGACACGACCATGGCGCGCAGCATGATCTTGACTTGTTCTGTAACATCGCCCTTCATAGTCACAATAACGCTTGCTGTCATTGGTTCATTTGGCTGAAACAGACGATATACAATATACGTATTATGTAATCATAACTAACATGACGCCGATGAGACTCTAGCTCCTCCCACTAGTCACGTGATCAGAATTTACTAGACACCGATAATCGTGACAAGTTGTCGAGGAAAATGTCGGCTGTTTGATAACTCTTACAGTTACTGAAGGTGTGTCGCTTTATCGAGCTCTGATTGGCTTATCGGATGATCGCTGGCTGGGTTGATTGACAGCTTGCGTCATGTTAATTAGTGACCATACTATGCCTATCCGGCTTATGAGAAAGTGTTGAGAATTGCAGTGTGGATTTATAGCCGAGACACACTATCTGTTTATTGATTTATACAAATCTATTTTAGCTTGATTGCAAAACAAGTTTTTACAACAGTAGATTAGTCGCTCTAGAGTCCTCATCCCTGATGGAATCCAAGAGACAATGTGGATTTAAGTGTCTTGCCCGAGGACCACCATTGTGGTTTGGCGTGGCGGTGTTTACTATGTAAGTACATATAAATGGTACTAGGATACATATAAATGGTACTAGGGTACATATAAATGGTACTAGGATACATATAAATGGTACTAGCATCCATACAAATGGTACACTAGTACATATAAATGGTACGACAGTACATACAATGGTACGCTGGTACATACAAATGGTACGCTAGTACATACAAATGGTACGCTGGTACATACAAATGGTACGCTAGTACATACAAATGGTACGCTAGTACATACAAATGGTACGCTAGTACATAGAAATGGTACGCTAGTATATACAAATGGTACGCTAGTACATACAAATGGTACGTTAGTACATACAAATGGTACGCTAGTACATACAAATGGTATGCTAGTACATACAAATGGTACGCTAGTACATACAAATGGTATGTTAGTACATACAAATGGTACGCTAGTACATACAAATGGTATGTTAGTACATACAAATGGTACGCTAGTACATACAAATGGTATGCTAGTACATACAAATGGTACGCTAGTATATACTAGCTGATTGACTAATGACTGAAACATTGGAATTGAATGTGGAAACGGAGCATTATTAACCCATTAAACACCAAGTAACTGACATGGACTGGTGCATGATATTTTTAGACCAATAAATTAATAAGAAAATTACATTTGAACCAGTTCATTTATCAAAATGGGTAATTTTGGTCTACAAATAGTAATATTACTGGCAAAATGTGCACGATCATTGATCTACACTTTTTGTAAGCCTATTTAGAGGCCTGTGGTGTTGAAATGGTTGAATTGTTATCCTCGCGTATATTGGAGGATCCTCCGTAGTGAAATGACCGTGATGACCGCCTCGTAATCGAGGGCTTGTGAAATATTTTATTTTACGTTAGTTTATACAAATTAATTTTAGCTCGATTGCGAAACAAGTTCTTATAACTTATACCAATCACTCTCGAGACCTCATTCCTGATGGAATCCATCGCCATGAGGAAGAGAAGAGGCAACGTGGAAATTAAATGCCTTGCCTAAGGGCACAATCGTAACGGCTCCAGTGAGGTTCGATCTCCGGACCTTTCACACCTGAAGCGTTAGTTTTAAGTTGGCAAGGTTGTGTCGAGATATACTTACATCATATCCTTCAGGTGGTGTCCAGGTGATTGTTACAGGCTTCAGTATTCCTGCTTCTATCATCCCCTAAAATACATTATATCCGTAGACATATCTATACAATCCTCTAAAATACATTACAGTATATCCGTAGACATATCTATACAATCCTCTAAAATACATTACAGTATATCCGTAGACATATCTATACAATCCTCTAAAATACATTACAGTATATCCGTAGACATATCTATACAATCCCCTAAAATACATTACAGTATATCCGTAGACATATCTATACAATCCCGTAAAATACATTACAGTATATCCGTACACATATCTATACAATCCTCTAAAATACATTACAGTATATCCGTAGACATATCTATACAATCCCCTAAAATACATTACAGTATATCCGTACACATATCTATACAATCCTCTAAAATACATTACAGTATATCCATAGACATATCTATACAATCCCCTAAAATACATTACAGTATATCCGTAGACATATCTATACAATCCTCTAAAATACATTACAGTATATCCGTACACATATCTATACAATCCTGTAAAATACATTACAGTATATCCGTAGACATATCTATACAATCCTCTAACATACATTACAGTATATCCGTAGACATATCTATACAATCCCCTAAAATACATTACAGTATATCCGTAGACATATCTATACAATCCCCTAAAATACATTACAGTATATCCGTAGACATATCTATATAATGAATGTATTTATTTCAAGTTTACATACTATGAATCCTTGAATTTATTGAACTTTGTACACAAATACAGCTTGAATTTATTAAAGTTTGTACACAAATACAGCTTGAATTTATAGAAGTTTGTATACAAATACAGCTTGAATTTATAGAAGTTTGTATACAAATACAGCTTGAATTTATAGAAGTTTGTATACAAATACAGCTTGAATTTATAGAAGTTTGTATACAAATACAGCTTGAATTTATAGAAGTTTGTACACAAATACAGCTTGAATTTATTAAAGTTTGTATACAAATACAGCTTGAATTTATAGAAGTTTGTATACAAATACAGCTTGAATTTATAGAAGTTTGTACACAAATACAGCTTGAATTTATAGAAGTTTGTACACAAATACAGCTTGAATTTATTAAAGTTTGTATACAAATACAGCTTGAATTTATAGAAGTTTGTATACAAATACAGCTTGAATTTATAGAAGTTTGTATACAAATACAGCTTGAATTTATAGAAGTTTGTACACAAATACAGCTTGAATTTATTAAAGTTTGTATACAAATACAGCTTGAATTTATAGAAGTTTGTATACAAATACAGCTTGAATTTATAGAAGTTTGTATACAAATACAGCTTGAATTTATTAAAGTTTGTACACAAATACAGCTTGAATTTATTAAAGTTTGTACACAAATACAGCTTGAATTTATTAAAGTTTGTACACAAATACAGCTTAAATTTATTAAAGTTTGTACACAAATACAGCTTGAATTTATTAAAGTTTGTACACAAATACAGCTTGAATTTATAGAAGTTTGTAACAGACGGATCTATAGTCCAGTGGTAACACGCTGGACTGGTAATCCAGGGATCGCAGGTTCGATCCCCCGTCTGACCCTAATAAAATTAAGTCTTTCAGATGGGACCTTAATCTGAGGTCTCGTGTCATATACACTGTGCACATAAAAGAACCAGAGGAGACTATGGAATGGGTCTCTGTCTGAATCATTGCACTATCCTCCAAAAATCTAAAATGTATAATCGCTCATATAGGTTGCGACGATAAATAAACGTAAAACACACACACACACACAGAAGTTTGTATACAAATACAGTTTGAATTTATTAAAGTTTGTATACAATGAATGCTTGAATAATAATTATATAGTTTTAAAACAAATACGGCTTGAATTTATTCATGTTTGCATATAATGAATACTTCAAATTACTGTAAAGTCAAACTTTATAATGATTAAATGTTGAAATATACAGATAATTCACAGAGAGGTTAGTTTACCTTTTGCGGGTCGATGGTGAATCCTTTTGGTGCTATTAATTGTACATTCTCAAACGTAAATTCTCCATTCTGAAGTATAAATAACACGACCATTAAAATCAATAAAAATATCCTTAGCTACTTGGGCTACATAAACCTGACTGAACATCGGCCATATGTCTGTCTGTCACCCATACCTGGTAGATTTCCCATACTGGGTAGATTTCCCATACCTGGTAGATTTCCCCATACCTGGTAGATTTCCCATACCTGGTAGATTTCCCATACCTGGTAGATTTCCCATACCGGGTAGATTTCCCATACCTGGTAGATTTCCCATACCTGGTAGATTTCCCCATACCTGGTAGATTTCCCATACCGGGTAGATTTCCCCATACCTGGTAGATTTCCCATACCGGGTAGATTTCCCATACCTGGTAGATTTCCCATACCTGGTAGATTTCCCCATACCGGGTAGATTTCCCATACCTGATAGATTTCCCATACCTGAATTTCCCATACCTGGTAGTGGTAGATTTTCCATACCTGGTAGATTTCCCATACATGGTAGATTTCCCATACCTGGTAGATTTCCCATACCTGGTAGATTTCTGGTACATTTTCCATACCTGGTAGATTTCCCATACCTGGTAGATTTCCCATACCTGGTAGATTTCCCATACCTGGTAGATTTCCCATACCTGGTAGATTTCCCATACCTGGTAGATTTCCCATACCTGGTAGATTTCCCATACCTGGTAGATTTCCCATACCGGGTAGATTTCCCATACCGGGTAGATTTCCCATACCTGGTAGATTTCCCCATACCGGGTAGATTTCCCATATGGTAGATTTCCCATACCTGATAGATTTCCCATACCTGAATTTCCCATATGGTAGATTTCCCATACCTGGATTTCCCATACCTGGTAGTGGTAGATTTTCCATACCTGGTAGATTTCCCATACATGGTAGATTTCCCATACCTGGTAGATTTCCCATACCTGGTAGATTTCTGGTACATTTTCCATACCTGGTAGATTTCCCATACCTGGTAGATTTCCCATACCTGGTAGATTTCTGGTACATTTTCCATACCTGGTAGATTTCCCACATAGTCCAGTAATTTCCCTTTACCCCAACATATTTTCCCTCATTACTCTGGTAGATTTCTCCCCTAAACCCAAAACCTTTTACAGACTCAATCATGTGTATTGTCTCCCATAAACCTGGTAAATTTTCTGATAACCTGATAGATATTCGCCTCTTACCCAGTACATGAAGATGTCCCCCGATACCCCGGTAGATCCCCCCACAAACCTGATAGATATTCGCCTCTTACCCAGTACATGCAGATGTCCCCCCACAAACCTGATAGATATTCGCCTCTTACCCAGTACATGAAGATGTCCCCCGATACCCCGGTAGATCCCCCCACAAACCTGATAGATATTCGCCTCTTACCCAGTACATGCAGATGTCCCCCCACAAACCTGATAGATATTCGCCTCTTACCCAGTACATGCAGATGTCCCCCGATACCCCGGTAGATCCCCCCACAAACCTGATAGATTTCGCCTCTTACCCAGTACATGCAGATGTCCCCCGGTAGATCCCCTCCCCACACAGCTGGTAGATTTCCCCCATTCAACTTCCGCTGTTTTAGTCTTACCCAGTAGAATTACCCTGTTGCCTGCTAGATTTGCATATCAATGTTTATTCTTTTCTCTCGATCAAAGGAACAATAATTGCATCAGGAATATAATATTGCAGTGCTGAGAGTAGCCTGGGAACAGGCGTCGATATATTTTGCCTGGTCAGTCAAATAAATATATTTTAACACCAAGACTATTAATTGGGCCGTATTGAGTTTCTGAACATATCAACGCCTGGGGAAACTGGCGGGGTTTCCCGTGAAATTATTAATCCTATTAATAGGCCTATTAGCACGTGACTTAAGTAATGACGTACTTGAATCGAAAGCGAGGCACTGCAATGCTGATAAAACTTTATAATTGGCCGCCATTGTTTATGGGTCAACGGAACGATAAATAGTTTTAAAAAGTACAATGTGCGTCTGATTTGACATATTTACTCAATATTTTAAGTCGTCCTTAGTTCAATTATGCCGAATCGATCCATTACCATCTAAATGTAATATTTAAAATCTGCCATCTCGTCGATATAACACAGAAAGGGACATTATATGTAAATGAATCTACGGGAACATTCGTGTATATTCAGAAATGATTGTGTATAATCGTGCCTGTAGGCTATGTATTAATTATGCCGTTATGAACGGTTATTCACATCTTTTGTACCAAATGTAGCCTGGGTTTCATGCACTTACTCATCTTATAATTATTATGTTACTATATCTCGACAGATATCTTATATCTAATTATTTAAGACTGACAAAAAAAATGACTCGATATAACATTACACTCAGCATGGGATTCTGTTTGTGTATGACGAGATATGCCTAAGACGAGTGATTATCGATTGCACATGTGCAGAACCTGTGCTCTATTCTAACTTTGCCGCAAATTGCACAAGGTTATGTTGTGTAGCTGACTACTAATATAACAGGGTTCATTTTTGGGAGAAATTAGAAAGCACGCGATCGCGTCCTTAAATGGTGTTATTTAATAAATTTCAACAAAATATGGTTAAAATGCACAGTATGACCATTAAATACATTTTGATAGGAGTGCTTTATAATGGGCCAGTGAATCTTACTGGCCAAAATTTTGTAAATTAAATTAAAAATTTAAAAAACATTTTTTTTTAGGGAGAGTCAGGGTCCCTAGGGCGAAATAGCTATGGCGACTATTTCGCCCACATCGCCATCTAAAATGATCCCTGTATACACAGTGCTTGTTTTGGCTATTGAGGTAGGAAATGTTCGATCCACATGTCTTGTCATTTTCCACTGAAAATGTGGATGTAAATTGTCATTTAAACTGTACAGTTAAATGACTGTAGGTGGCAAAAACCGTGCAAGCATGCATTAATATCACAGCAACCAAAACCCAACACCAAGCAATGGACATTATATCATTGTAACCAACCAACACCCAACCGTAAACCATGCACATTAAATATTTGTAACACCATTACCAAGAAAATATCTTCACCAAGACAATTAGCTTTCAAGTTTTATAAATTGGAGAGGAATTAATATAAGTTTTCTGAAAACTTGTTTTCCAACCCAAACCATTCACAATTTATGTAATTTGTAACATTTTTTGTGTTATACATGTAAATTTATTGGAATAAATACTGTTTAAACCAACTTTTATAAACATAGGTATAAACTTTATTTATTTTGACTGTGATGAAATATCTAGATAAACAAGATTTAAGCCTATCTATTTGTTTTGTTTACTTTTGGGTTTAAAGTATAAACTTTATTTATTTTACAACGATGGAGAAGCAAGTTTTAACAACTTATATTAATCACTCTCGCGACCTCATTCCTGATGGAATCCATCGCCACGAGGGAAAGAGAAGAGGCAACGTGGAATTTAAATGCCTTGCCTTAGGGCACAATTGTAACGGCTCCAGCGGGGCCTATTTTTAACAATGGGCTAACCTAATGTGGCGTGATATTCGTGCCAATTTAACACACAGCACTGTACATTGTGATGCCTAGTGTCAATAATAACATTGCATTAAAGTTGAACATATTTCCAAAAACCAACGAGGATGAAATTGCATTTCTACTGTGTCAATGTGCCGAATATTTGTGCTCGTGTATTACCCGTATCACTTTATCCTACAACATGAACTTGCAAATACAATACAAAATACAAAACGTTATGCCATGATGGTCATGTGACTATTTAAAACTGGTCATGTGACTACATATGTATGTAAAACTGGTCATGTGACTATTTAAATACTGGTCACGTGACTACATATGTATGTAAAACTGGTCATGAGACTATTTAAAACTGATCACGTGACTACATATGTATGTAAAACTGGTCATGTGACTAATTAAAACTGGTCACGTGACTACATATGTATGTAAAACTGGTCATGTGACTATTTAAAACTGGTCATGTGACTACATATGTATGTAAAACTGGTCATGTGACTAATTAAAACTGGTCATGTCATTTAAATCTGGTCACGTGACTACATTTGTATGTAAAACTGGTCATGTGACTAATTAAAACTGGTCACGTGACTAAACTAATGATATATAAAGTAAGTTCACTCATTGGGCAGACGGATCTGTAGTCCTGTGGTAACACGCCGGACTGGTAATCCAGGCATCGCAGGTTCGATCCCCCGTCTGACCCTAATAAAATTAACAGTCTTTCAGATGGGACTTTAAACCGAAGTCTTGTGTCGGTGCTGTACACCGTGCACGTAAAAGAACCAGAGGAGACTCTGGAATGGGTCTCTGTATCATTGCACTATCCTCCAAAAATCTAAAATGACTAATCTCTTCAGGAGGCGTCGCTCATATGGGCAACCGGTAGCCATGATAAATGAACGCAAAACACACACGTTCACTCATTGACCATACATAGGAACATTTAAACCGTCAATGTTTTACGTTCTTTTGTTTTAGTTTAGTTTATTTGCATTCTAAAAGCTAATCATTTACAAATGTTTCATTTAAAATATAATTCAATCTGCACAAGACATTAAACATTAAAATAATTAGATTGAAATGGTTCATTTACCCTGTATCCTGGCTTCGGAGGCTCCTGCACAAGCAACAGTAGGTTATTGTCGATAAAAATACCCACAATGCAGCCAACAGGACGTGGGTTAAATAAACGAAGCATGCAGCATAGACAACAGGTAGTGTGGTAGGGATGGGAATAAGAAAGAAACATGATTAAATCACAACATAGTACGTCATTATGAACTAATTGCCAGATATCTTTGCCCCTCCCCCTCTCTTCACACCTCTTCTTCACCCCTCTACTTCATTCCTCCCCTCTTTCTTCACCCCTCCCCTTCTTCATCCCTCCCATTCTTTTTCATCCCTCCCCTCTTCTTCATCTTTCTCACTCTTCTTCACCACTCCCATCATCCCCCTTCACCCCTCCCTCTCTTCATCCCTCCTATCTTCTTCACCCCGCCCCCTCTTCTTCACCCCCCCTCTTCTTCACCCCTCCCCCTCTTCTTCATCCCCTTCTTCACCCCTCCCTCTCTTCACCTCTTCTTCATCACTCCTCTCCTTCTTCATCTCTTCACCCCTTCCCCTCTTCATCCCTCCTCTTCTTCACCCTGCCCATCTACTATCCCCCCTCTACTTCATCACACCAATTCCAATCTTCTTCACCCTTCCCCCTGCACTTCATCCTCGGACTCTCCTTCAATCCTTCAACACTCCTATACTTCATCCCTCCAACTCTTCGTATGCCCCTCCTTCACCTCTCAGACTCTCCTCCAATCCTTCAACACCTCTATACTTCATCCCTCCAACTCTTCTTATCCCCCTCCTTCACCTCTCAGACTCTCCTCCAATCCTTCAACACTCCTATACTTCAGCCCTCCAACTCTTCTTTCCCCCCTCATTCACCCTTCAGACTAATCTCCAATCCTTAACCTCTCCTATACTTCATCCCTCCAACTCTTCTTACCCCCCTCCTTCACCCATCAGACTCTTCTCCAATCCATAACCTCTCCTATACTTCACCCCTCCCTCTCTTCAATCTGGCAACTACCTTTTAATAATGGCTGTAAGACATTTTGTGATCACTTACATTCAAAATAACATGACAAGTAAATGTACAACCTGTCTACTGTAATAAATTATGCTTATTTAGTTACTGCCTAATAAACATGTGACGTCACAACATCGCGACGTGTCATATATTGAAGGATGGTAAGATAACATTTAGATCGGGAAGTATTGGGTAATCTATCCTTGCTACTTCCCTGTTTCATCAGAAGATAGGATACATAGAATATTAAGGTTATTGTCTGGTAAATATCGACTTTGAAAAATCCAAAGTTCAACAGAGCCTCGTTTTATTGGTTTTTTTCTACAACTAGCCGAATAAATATAAATTTATAAGACTAACCTAATTATTCTCTATTCACCAAGAAACAATTAATGAGTAGGAGTTCTCACAGATAAGTTTTTGCATTTTGGTGAAAACACAGCTGATTTTACAGCAATAAATACGGGTTGTCTCCCCTTCTGAAGGGGGATCCCATGTACGTACCACATATTTCTTTGGCTACGGCATAACTAATGGTAGATCATTTAGTCCAATCCATTTACTTTTGTATGTGAAGCTTTTTTTTTTTTAAATACGAACAACCAATAAAATATGGTAAGACAATAAGACATTATTGGGTTTTTGATTACCTCCCTTGACAGATAAATTCCGAAATATGTATTGGTCCTTTTAGTTGAAAGCCTTTGTTTTTATTGGTGTTCCCTAACCATGTGTTGCTGTATGATAAATGTGATTTTATCAAAAGCATGTAAATTAATTTATAATCAATTTCTACAGTAAAGTATCCATTGGATTTAGTAATTTAATAATTATAAGATATGAAAACTAATGAAAACAGATATCATGTGGTGCAAAGGAAACAACGATAAAAACAGAGGAAGCCAATTAAGAGGACCAATCTACTTTCATGAGTATTCAGGGGCAGTAACTCACTAATGTCTCTCATTATGTCTTGAACTATCTATATACTCTGTAAGTGATCACAGAATGCTAATGTACATTTCGTTGACTACATCTACACATGTTGAACAGCATGGGTTGGCTAGCATTAAGCATGCACTATCACTATGGTTTGTACAGCCTAGTTTTGGAAGCACCCTTTTTAAGCGATTTCGAAAATAAAATTCTATAATTCACATGTGCAGTCATATCAGCTTGTAATTAAGGGAATTAGTGAAAGTGGTTGCTAGTCACAGGTGGCTGCTTATGTGAGGTAACATATATAATAAGATTCCAATTTGTGAATCTAGAAGTTGGCCATAGTTGGCTGTATAGCTTTCTGTCCAATTCCTTATTTCAATTGTTGTAAATAACTATGTACATGATAGAAAATAAATATGTTTAAACCAAGTTGGCAGTTCTCAAACAGGTTGGTTGCTGAATCGAGGTGACCGCTAACACCGGTTTGACTGCACATTGAATCCCATATCAGAAGAAAGGACTGACTCCAAGGCAACAAGAAAATGTAAATTTTGTATAATATTACCATGGACACCCATTGAATCCCATATCAGAAGAAAGGACGGACTCCAAGGCAACAAGAAAATGTAAATTTTGTATAATGTTACCATGGACACCCATTGAATCCCATATCAGAAGAAAGGACCGACTCCAAGGCAACATGAAAATATAAATTTTGTATAATGTTACCATGGACACCCATTGAATCCCATATCAGAAGAAAGGACTGACTCCAAGGCAACAAGAAAATGTAAATTTTGTATAATGTTACCATGGACACCCATTGAATCCAATATCAGAAGAAAGGACTGACTCCAAGGCAACAAGAAAATGTAAATTTTGTATAATGTTACCATGGACACCCATTGAATCCCATATCAGAAGAAAGGACTGACTCCAAGGCAACAAGAAAATGTAAATTTTGTATAATGTTACCATGGACACCCATTGAATCCCATATCAGAAGAAAGGACTGACTCCAAGGCAACAAGAACATGTACATTTTGTATAATGTTACCATGGACACCCATTGAATCCCATATCAGAAGAAAGGACCGACTCCAAGGCAACAAGAAAATGTAAATTTTGTATAATGTTACCATGGACACCAGAGAGAACAAAATGAAGCTGTACAACCAATTGTGTTATCCTAGGAACATGCAAGCGCTACAATGAACCTATACTCTACAGTCTGTAATAGCAGGTTATTTCTGTATTGTCGATTGTTTTGCCCCAGTATTTGTGTTTCTTTCAAGAATCACTTATGTTGGTAGTATTAGGACAGACACACAATGAAGTCGTCACAGACAGATCTGTAGTCCAGTGGTAACACGCTGGACTGGTAATCCAGGGATCACAGGTTCGATCCCCCATCACTATCCTCCAAAAATCATATGGGCAACCGGTAGCGACGATAAATAAACGTAAAACACACACATGAAGTCGTCATTGATGTACCACTAAAACACATGTACTACACATCAAATGTTCAATAGTTTGTCACATGGATCAGTGAACCTGGAGTCCATTTCTATACATTGACGTATATCATGCTATATTCGCGTACTGCAAACTTCGCGCTTATGTTTGCTAACAACACATGTGTACTACACATCAAATGTTCAATAGTTTGTCACATGGATCAGTGAACCTGGAGTCCATTTCTATACATTGCCGTATATCATGCTATATTCGCGTACTGCAAACTTCGCGCTTATGTTTGCTAACAACACATGTGTACTACACATCAAATGTTCAATAGTTTGTCACATGGATCAGTGAACCTGGAGTCCATTTCTATACATTGACGTATATCATGCTATATTCGCGTACTGCAAACTTCGCGCTTATGTTTGCTAACAACACATGTGTACTACACATCAAATGTTCAATAGTTTGTCACATGGATCAGTGAACCTGGAGTCCATTTCTATACATTGACGTATATCATGCTATATTCGCGTACTGCAAACTTCGCGCTTATGTTTGCTAACAACACATGTGTACTACACATCAAAGGTTCAATAGTTTGTCACATGGATCAGTGAACCTGGAGTCCATTTCTATACATTGACGTATATCATGCTATATTCGCGTACTGCAAACTTCGCGCTTATGTTTGCTAACAACACATGTGTACTACACATCAAAGGTTCAATAGTTTGTCACATGGATCAGTGAACCTGGAGTCCATTTCTATACATTGACGTATATCATGCTATATTCGCGTACTGCAAACTTCGCGCTTATGTTTGCTAACAACACATGTGTACTACACATCAAAGGTTCAATAGTTTGTCACATGGATCAGTGAACCTGGAGTCCATTTCTATACATTGACGTATATCATGCTATATTCGCGTACTGCAAATTTCGCGCTTATGTCTGCTATTATTTAGCTTCGAAATGCGTTTTTTATCGCACTGTTGTTTACGTGGAGAATTTTACCGTTCACGCCTGTTCTGAATCAGGATGACATTCGTAGCCGGTTTGTACTGAAAATGCAAACTTGTAGACTTGTATTAATTTTGGGATGATATTATGCATAGAGTGGTGGAACCTATGCTCGGTGTATTCCTATGCTCGGCGTATTCCTATGCTCGGCGTATTTGTCCATTTACATCCATATTTAAAATATTTATACAGTTCTAGGCTAATTTCGCTGACAGAGCTGAAGCATGGTTCAATAGATTTTACAAAATAGAAAGGATTATTCTCTAAACCAATCAGAATCCTTCCAGGTGTTATTACACGTGTGTTGATATAAGAAAATATCTTATGGCTGTATTACACTGAATACAAGCAAAGATATGTGATAAATATATATATATCGACTTCAGAATGTGACCGACCCTTGTAGAATGTTAGTACATACTGGACTGTGTACAACAATGTGGACATATGACAACATGGTAAACAATCAATTTTCTTACAGGCCGGGATTTAGTTTGGGGGCTTCGGACATTGACTGTTAACATGCTAGTAGCTAGAACAACCCACCAGAAATACAACCTGCTATACACTAACCGCTTATCCATCGTAAAATATTCACAAGTAAATAGGAAATTAGATTTGACAAAATGTGTTAGTAGAAAAAAAGTTAAAATTATCAAATGAACTACATTTGTCTTTGTATGATCTATATTTTTGTCCAAACCAAAAGTTTATAAATCATAAACTACATTTTCTATTTTTGCTCTAATCAAGTCAGCATTTTCACACATAGGTAACCAGTTACTCATTTGATATTTATTGTACATTTTTCCAGTCTGGAAACTATTATGCTGTATTTGAATTCTGTTCAGAATTACTGTAAGTTTTATATGTTACATAAAAGCATGCAAGTTAAATTGAATTACTATAACATTTCAGAATTACTGTACGTTTTGTATGTTACATAAAAGCATGCAAGTTAAATTGAATTACTATAACATTTCAGAATTAAATTACGTTTTATATGTTACATAAAAGCATGCAAGTTAAATTGAATTACTATAACATTTCAGAATTAAATTACGTTTTATATGTTACATAAAAGCATGCAAGTTAAATTGAATTACAATAACATGTTCAATATGAATTCAATATTGTCTTAAATCTACTGACTACTGTGGTAACGGCTAACTGGGTTTGTTGCTATGGTGAACCAATAGCAGTCCACAGCCTCACAGAATACCCTACCTGAGCACACACAACATCTGCAATAAACCTTCATTAAACAAGGGCAACATTTCTTAAAAGGTTAATTTTGTATAAATATTAAAAACTACCGGCACAACGTTACCTTTTTCTGACTGACAGCCATGGTTCTAACACAGCCAATGTAAATATCCCGATTGGCCGGCTCATAGGCATCGTCCTTTGCGACGGACTTAAACGTCATCAACACCGTCGACATTTGCTGTTTCATTTCTAGAAAATTTGGAAAATTTATTAGAGATGTGGTTTAATCGGAACTGAGTGGTAGTGAAATAGTAGGAAATAGAGGATTTTAACGTCACTCGTGAAATACAAATTTCGACGATCACTCGATGAAATAAAATCCCATCTTACACTAATAAACACCAATCTTCTTTTTCTTTTAGGATTTCCAATGGTTTTGGCTAATATAATAGTTCTTTTCAAATTTTAATCATTTTAACTTTCCTGGGAGCCTCATTGCACTACATGACACAACTGCACAACCACTTCTGTTAGTGTGTATGGTCTTAATAAGAAATAGTTCCAGTGTAATTTTCAAGTTAGTTTCTGTTTGCTGTCAAAATTAAAAACTACAGACAAAACAAATTCGTTAGAATATATTACTTTATAATTAACTATTCAAAAGTACAAAGGTACACCCAACGGCGGAGGAATACGAAACTCAAGCAGTGACAGAGAAAATGCCATTTTTTACTGTTTCAAAGCAGTGGAAGGGTGTTTTCTTTCACTGAAAAGCATAAAAGAAAACTGGTTTTGTTTTCTTAGACATACAATGTAACTAGGTAGAGCAAACTGTCTGAACTTCCATCAGTATGTGTATGCAGGAAAAAAAGTGCCAATTTGTGTTTCATTGTATATAATTTTGTATTTTTTTTTTAAAACTTTATTTATTTTACAACGATTGCGAAGCAAGTTCAAACAACTTATATTAATCACTCTCATTGACGTGGGTGAAAGCGTAAATGTGGTCATTCGTGTGGGAGGAAATCGGAGTACCCGGAGAAAACCCACCTGTCCGATCTGGCGACAACCGTACCATCTCACATACTTCCCAGTCCGAGGATCAAACCCAGGTCGCATTGGTGAGAAGCGAGCGCGCTAACCACTGTGCTAATCGGACAGCCAAAATTTTGTATTGGGGTTGTATAGGTGAAGAATGAATTTTTTGTCTTACCCATTTTTAGTGGAATGTGAGACTAAGCAGTAACTTTTCCGGTGACGGCGGAAATAGCAAGGTCAACAATTAAATATAATTAAAAATCCATCAAATTAATGCTCTGTTAAGTTGCATACTGGTTTTGTGGCGTTGATCCCAGCCCTCCTAACAAGTGCCACCCCCAAGAGCGACCAATTTGAATTGGGCGGGGGAGGCCTTGTTTGTACAATGAGGCATACAGGACACATACACAGTATCCATATCAAATCTAAAAGTTCTACAAGCCAAAACATTCTGCTAATCAACCCCCCACCCCTGTGATAGCTGTAGCCGCATTCGCTTTAGGTATGGAAGGCTCAGACCTTGAGCCCCACTGGAGCCGTTATGATTGTGCCCTTAGGTAAGGTATTTAAATTCCACATGCTTCTTCATGAATGAGTTCTCAGGAGTGATTAATAAAAGTTGTAAGAACTTGTTTCACAATTGAGCTAAACTAAATATGCATAAACTAATCTCCGCCCTCTTCTAAAGCACAGTGTTTTTTTCCAATTTCCTGCCTCCATGACAGTGTGGTTGAAAATCACATGTCACTCACTGCTGTAGGTTAGAATCTCATTGGTTATGTTATATTTCGGGTTTTACGCCTGCATCAGCACCATTTTAGGCTATATCGCCGGCGAGCAGTTTACCTAAGAACACCTTTCCTGGGCAGGCTCCAGCGGTTAACCAGTACTTGGGTGCACCAACCGTAAGAAACTGCCAACTTTTTCATATAATTGAGACACGGCCTGAGCGGGGCTCGAACCCGTGATCATCAATGATGATAGGTTACAGTGGTATACAAGTCAGCCACCGTAACCACTCGACGACGGAGGCGGACTTAAATCTCATTGGAGATGTCAAATTCTTCAGGAAGCTAGCTATCAAACTGGCTCATGGAAGGTCTGTGGTTCTACCTGAGTGCCCTTCTGTACCCCAAATAATGCTCAAATGTGCATCTGGGGTCTCCTTCCACCAATAACAATTGGCATAATTACAACATGACCAAAGTTTCCGGTGCGAACCCCAAAAACAAAATTCACCACTTTGCCTTTGGCTATGTACACTAATTAAGCAGATTAATTGTACCCACCTTCTTCATCCATCTGTACGACGGGTTTTACAACTAGAGATTCTATATCTGGCTTCATCGTGTCGCCACCTTCTATATACATAATACGTTGCTTCGCAGTTCCCTTCACCTGGAATGCCTGGCACTCTTCCTGTCAATCAAAGACGCTACATTGTACCAAATGACAATACAGTCAAACCTGTGTTAGTGGTCACATCCATTAAGCAGCCAACCTGTATTAAGCAGCCAGTTTCCAGATTCCCAATCGGTTGTTTTATTATATATTTGACCTCTATTAAGCAGCCAATCTGTATTAAGCAGCCAGTTTCCAGATTCCCAATCGGTTGTTTTATTATATATTTGACCTCTATTAAGCAGCCACTTTCTCGGACTCCCTTGGCTGGCTGCTTAAGACAGGTTTGACTGTATACCGATACATTAACATATATCAAGATTGTTAGACGGGTCAGTGGTTCAGTGGTCAACACATTCAACTGCGATTCCAGGAATCATAGATCACAAGTCCTATTTGTTAGACTGGTCAGTGGTCCTTTGTACTGCGATTCCAGGAATCATAGATCACAAGTCCTATTTGTTAGACTGGTCAGTGGTCCATTGTACTGCGATTCCAGGAATCATAGATCACAAGTCCTATTTGTTAGACTGGTCAGTGGTCCATTGTACTGCGATTCCAAGAATCATAGATCACAAGTCCTATTTGTTAGACTGGTCAGTGGTCCATTGTACTGCGATTCCAGGAATAATAGATCACAAGTCCTATTTGTTAGACTGGTCCATTGTACTGCGATTCCAGGAATAATAGATCACAAGTCCTATTTGTTAGACTATTCAGTGGTCCATTGTACTGCGATTCCAGGAATAATAGATCACAAGTCCTATTTGTTAGACCCGTCAGTGGTCCATTGTACTGCGGATCCAGGAATCATAGATCACAAGTCCTATTTGTTAGACTGGTCAGTGGTCCATTGTACTGCGATTCCAGGAATCATAGATCACAAGTCCTATTTGTTAGACTGGTCGGTGGTCCATTGTACTGCGGATCCAGGAATCATAGATCACAAGTCCTATTTGTTAGACTGGTCAGTGGTCCATTGTACTGCGATTCCAGGAATCATAGATCACAAGTCCTATTTGTTAGACTGGTCAGTGGTCCTTTGTACTGCGATTCCAGGAATCATAGATCACAAGTCCTATTTGTTAGACTGGTCAGTGGTCCTTTGTACTGCAATTCCAGGAATCATAGATCACAAGTCCTATTTGTTAGACTGGTCAGTGGTCCATTGTACTGCCAATCCAGGAATCATAGATCAATGATAAATAAACATGGGGGAGGGAGATGAGGGGACTCCAGATGATAAATAAACGTGGGGGGGGGGAGATGGGGATCAAGATGATAAATAAACGTGGGGGAGGGAGATGGGGTGACTCAAGATGATAATAAACGTGGGGGAGGGAGATGGGGGACTCAAGATGATAAATAAATGTGGGGGGAGGGAGATGAGGGGACTCAAGATGATAAATAAACGTGGGGGGAGATGAGGGGATTCAAGATGATAAATAAACATGGGGGAGGGAGATGAGGGGACTCCAGATGATAAATAAACGTGGGGGGGAGATGGGGGACTCAAGATGATAAATAAACGGGGGGAGGGAGATGAGGGGACTCAAGATGATAAATAAACGTGGGGGGGGAGATGGGGTGACTCAATATGATAAATAAACGTGGGGGAGGGAGATGGGGGGACTCAAGATGATAAATAAACGTGGGGGGAGGGAGATGAGGGACTCAAGATGATAAAAATGTGGGGGGAGGGAGATGAGGGGACTCAAGATGATAAATAAACGTGGGGGGGAGATGAGGGATTCAAGATGATAAATAAACGTGGGGGGGGGAGATGGGGGATTCAAGATGATAAATAACGTGGGGAGGGAGATGAGGTGACTCAAAATGATAAATAAATGTGGGGAGGGAGATGAGGTGACTCAAGATGATAAATAAAGTGGGGGGAGGGAGATGGGGTGACTCAAGATGATAAATAAACGTGGGGGAGGGAGATGGGGGGACTCAGATGATAAATAAACGTGGGGGGAGGGAGATGAGGTGACTCAAGATGATAAATAAACGTGGGGGAGGGAGATGGGTGACTCAAGATGATAATAACGTGGGGGGAGGGAGATGGGTGACTCAAGATGATAAATAAACGTGGGGGAGGGAGATGAGGTGACTCAAGATGATAATAAACGTGGGGGAGGGAGATGAGGTGACTCAAGATGATAAATAAACGTGGGGGAGATGAGGGGAGATGGGGGGGACTCAAGATGATAAATAAACGTGGGTGAGGTAGATGGGGTGACTCAAGATGATAAATAAACGTGGGGAGGGAGATAAGGGGACTCAAGATGATAAATAACCATGGGGGAGGTAGATGGGGGGACTCAAGATGATAAATAACCGTATCCAAAACAAGAGGGCCATGATGACCCTGTAGCGCTCAACTGACCATGTTTTACCCCGGGGTCACAATATTAACAACTTTGAAAGAGCATTGTACATCGATCATTCCAAACCAAATGTTGCCATAATTCAACCGGTGGTTCGTGAGATGTTTGAAGAATTTGTGTTATTATTAGAATTTTGAAACCTATAATATATATCTTTTGACCTTTCGACGGCCATCTTGGATGAAATTATTATTCGATTTTGATGAAAATTGCACTTGTCAATACCTACAATTTCGATATATGACATGACCATATTAACTCAAAGAAAGTTGACCTCCCGGGTCACTCACCTTTTTGATCCGGGGTCACCATTTGAACAACTTTGAAGAGCATTGTACATCGATCATTCCAACTAAGATTCGTCAAAATCCGGCTGGCGGTTTGTAAGAAGATTTTTTAAGAATTTGTGCAATTTTTAGAAAGCGGCCATCTTGGATTACGTAATGACGTGATTTTAACAATTATGTAATCCCCCGACCTACCCAAGTATCATGACCATAAATGGTGGCTATAGACCCACTGGCTATGAGGAGAAGACGTTTGAAAATGTTCATGGACAGACGGACAGACACATTGCGGTAATAATACCTCACATGAGCTTTGCTGAGGTGAGCTAATAAATGCATACATAAAAGGTGTACTATACCTTTCCAAAGAGCTCAATTTTGACGCCATCTGAATAATAATCACAGGTATGATCAGGTGCAAAGGTCACCGTGACTTCCACGCTACCACCTGAAACAACACAACAATGATCAGGTTAAATTAAAACTGTTTTTGTCACTTCCACGCTACCACCTGAAACAACACAACAATGATCAGGTTAAATTAAAACTGTTTTTGTCACTTCTACGCTACCACCTGAAACAACACAACAATGATCAGGTTAAATTAAAACTGTTTTTGTCACTTCCACTCTACCACCTGAAACAACACAACAATGATCAGGTTAAATTAAAACTGTTTTTGTCACTTCCACGCTACCACCTGAAACAATACAACAATGATCAGGTTAAATTAAAACTGTTTTTGTCACTTCCACTCTACCACCTGAAACAACACAACAATGATCAGGTTAAATTAAAACTGTTTTTGTCACTTCCACTCTACCACCTGAAACAACACAACAATGATCAGGTTAAATTAAAACAGTGCCGTCACTTCCACGCTACCACCTGAAAACAATGATCAGGTAAAACTGTCACAGTAAATCAAAGATCATCAAATCTGTCTGCAATACATGTATAACTAGGAAGTGATAACAATTACGATATTAACAAACGAGAATGACAATCGTTGTTAATAGCTCTAACAATAGCCAATAGGGGCCTCCGTGGATGAGTGCTTATCCTCATATCGCTCGCTCCTACAGCTGTGGGTTCGAATCCCATCAGTAGAATCAAATTCTTTTATAAACGTTGTAAATAGCTCTTCACAATAACCAACAGGGGCCACCGTGGATGAGTGCTTATCCTCAAATCGCTCGCTCCTACAGCTGTGGGTTCGAATCCCATCAGTGGCATCAAATTCTTTCAATTGTTTTTATTGGCTGACAATTTCTTTTTTTTTTTAAATTTATTTATTGTACAATGATTTCGAAGCAAGTTTTAACAACTTATATTAATAACTCTCGTTGGCGTGGATGAAAGCGTAAATGTGGTTATTCGTGTAGGAGGAAATTCGGAGTACCCGGAGAAAACCCACCTGTCCGATTGGCGACCACTGTACCATCTCACATACTTCCCGGTCCGAGGATCCAACCGGGCTTGCATTGGTGAGAAGCGAGCGCGCTAACCACTGCGCTAATCGGAGAGACAATTTCTATGTACATAGTGGAAATATAATATTGTTCAAAACAAATTCTTTCAACTGAGGAAGAGCTATCCAGCTGACTTGCGTGTAGTTGATGGTTCAACCTGGGCATCAGTGCTCGTCCTTCACCAAAACAATCCAGTAGGATTGACCCCTAATATAGGTGCATATGAGCAGATTTCAGATCTTACCCGGGGTTATTGTTCCTTCTGCAGGGACGAGATCAAACACATTCTGACCATTGTTGTTCTGTATGCCCACAAATGTTTTAGATGTTCCCTCGAGAAACTTGGGCAGTTCTTGAGCACGAGCATGTCGCAACAGCGACAAACTCTCTAAACGTATACAATAATCTATCGATAACGACGACGTGTTTTGCATCTGAAACAAAAAGTGACAGGCACTGTTTATGGTTTACGACCGTAGTTCATTTTCTATGAACAAAATTAATTTGCATATTTCATTTTACAATCCATGCCTGATCATGGTAATATGCACATTTATTTTCCATGTTTCCATACATACATCTTATAACCGTCTCCGTAGCCCAGTGGTTAAGGCGTCCGCCTATGGAGCGGGGAGGTCGAAGGTTCGAATCTCGTCAGGGGTTCGTTCTGATATGGCCGGTTGGTGAGCCATCAGCTAGTTAAATAATGGTTACCGATTGCCTACCAACATGGCGCCTGGCACACAAGCATAGGATTTGGGAAGTACTGATGTTCATAAAAAATAGGTGTCTCATAAGTCAGAAATGGCTGGCCCTTTAAATAGGGGTGACACTATAATAAACAAACACTACTTTTAAACACTAATCTTCCATACATACATCTTCCATACATATATCTTCTATACATACATACAATGCATTTCCCATACAATACATACATACCATACATACCGTACATACATTTTCCATACCACACATTTCCCATACCCACACAACCACAATACCCATGAAACCGAGGGCAAATATAAAAATAAAACAGATTGAGAAACATAAACTCCATTTTTACCGGACACTACAATCTCACCATATCGCTTATCAGCCATTATTCATTATCATACTGTACCTGGAAGGTTTTCTCCAGATATTCTCCTGCCAGGACAGCACCCATATCCATAATGGCGTCTTCCCCTACAGGCGGCAACAGGCTGACAAGAGGACTCACGCCTTTACCAACCAGGGTGATGTGCAACTGGGCAGTCAGGCAGCTGATACTCAATACTTCTTGGAACTAAAAATATACGAGAACACGACATGTGCATGCATACATTTAGAATAAATATATTAAAGACTGTCCAACCTCTTCCAGAACATTATTTCAGAAATACTTAGAGCGGTGGAACCTATGCTCAGTCCAATACATGGGTTATAACATCTTTGAAGAATGAACTGTAACATAGAATCGCACCACCTTTTTAAATTAGCGACTCGTATATATATATACGTATGATGCATACCTCCAAGACGGTATACGTACGGTGCATACCTCCAAGACGGTATACGTACGGTGCATACGTCCAAGACGGTATACGTATGGTGCATACCTCCAAGACGGTATACGTACGGTGCATACCTCCAAGACGGTATACGTACAGTGCATACCTCCAAGACAGTATACGTACGGTGCATACCTCCAAGACGGTATACGTACGGTGCATACCTCCAAGACGGTATACGTACGGTGCATACCTCCAAGACGGTATACGTACGGTGCATACCTCCAAGACGGTATACGTATGGTGCATACCTCCAAGACGGTATACGTACGGTGCATACCTCCAAGACGGTATACGTACGGTGCATACCTCCAAGACGGTATACGTACGGTGCATACCTCCAAGACGGTATACGTACGGTGCATACCTCCAAGACGGTATACGTACGGTGCATACCTCCAAGACGGTATACGTACGGTGCATACCTCCAGGACGGTGTACGTACGGTGCATACCTCCAGGACGGTGTACGTACGGTGCATACCTCCAAGACAGTATACGTACGGTGCATACCTCCAAGACGGTATACGTACGGTGCATACCTCCAGGACAGTATACGTACGGTGCATACCTCCAAGACGGTATACGTACGGTGCATACCTCCAAGACGGTATACGTACGGTGCATACCTCCAAGACGGTATACGTACGGTGCATACCTCCAAGATGGTATACGTACGGTGCATACCTCCAAGACGGTATACGTACGGTGCATACCTCCAAGACGGTATACGTACGGTGCATACCTCCAAGACGGTATACGTACGGTGCATACCTCCAAGACGGTATACGTACGGTGCATACCTCCAAGACGGTATACGTACGGTGCATACCTCCAAGACGGTATACGTACGGTGCATACCTCCAAGACGGTATACGTACGGTGCATACCTCCAAGACGGTATACGTACGGTGCATACCTCCAAGACGGTATACGTATGGTGCATACCTCCAAGACGGTATACGTACGGTGCATACCTCCAAGACGGTATACGTACGGTGCATACCTCCAAGACGGTATACGTACGGTGCATACCTCCAAGACGGTATACGTACGGTGCATACCTCCAAGACGGTATACGTACGGTGCATACCTCCAGGACGGTGTACGTACGGTGCATACCTCCAAGACGGTATACGTACGGTGCATACCTCCAAGACGGTATACGTACGGTGCATACCTCCAAGACGGTATACGTACGGTGCATACCTCCAAGACGGTATACGTACGGTGCATACCTCCAAGATGGTATACGTACGGTGCATACCTCCAAGACGGTATACGTATGGTGCATACCTCCAAGACGGTATACGTATGGTGCATACCTCCAAGACGGTATACGTACGGTGCATACCTCCAAGACGGTATACGTACGGTGCATACCTCCAAGACGGTATACGTACGGTGCATACCTCCAAGACGGTATACGTACGGTGCATACCTCCAAGACGGTATACGTACGGTGCATACCTCCAGGACAGTGTACGTACGGTGCATACCTCCAAGACGGTATACGTATGGTGCATACGTATTCCTATGCTCGGCGTATTTGTCCATTTATATCTGTATTTAAAATATTTATATAGTTATAGACTAATTTTGCTGACAGAGCTAAAGCATGGTTCAATAGCATTCTGTTGCGTGTATTGGTAGCCTGATGCAACTGTCAAGTGACTGGTCCAGTAGACGAATATAAACAAACAAATCATTGGGAGAATATTTCCACCGAAACTGATAGGTAGCTATCCAAATTTAAAAAATCTACACCTAACCCGAAAAATAGTTTCTATACCATTTCTGATTAAGACTAATAAGTAGGGATGGCAACGAATGGTGATTGTGATATTCGATTATTCGGATGATCTTCCGAACGAATATTTGAATATTCGCAAATTTCTCCAACTTTCGATTTCCACTACAGTTAGTACCTGTAAAACAAATGCTTCTCAGTTTGTGTCCCATCAAATAGACTGCATTAATCAATTAGTGACCCCTGTAAGGTGTGAACAACATGTCATCTCCCTCCTTTGTTATTTGGAGCCAAATCGCGATGACATTTCGCACCTTCGGGCACGCATTGGGTCATTCTTTGTTTTCGAAACTTAATTGATTGAAATTTAAACAAACATATATATCCTTTTAAGCTATGATTTAACCGCAATTGATTAAAATTTTAATATTCGAATATGGTTTTAATATTCGAATATTCGGACATTCGTTGCCATCCCTAGTAATAAGTGTATTCAATGATGTACTATATCAAAATAAGATATTCAACAAGTTAAATAAAAAATAACAAGTACGCCGTGCATAGGTTCCATGAAGTCTTGAGTTCCTCATATAAACGGGTGTCGACCCGACACCGTTGCGATAGCTGTATTGAGCAGCAAGGTCACGTGATGAAGCTAATACTGTCAACAAGTGTTTTTTGAAAGTTGTTTTCATGACTTAACCCTTTCCCTCATAGAAGCACCTCTTGACGCCATTACCAATATGACATACATTGACAAGGTAGCAGCCAAACCAATGTTCATAAACCCTTTCCCTCATAGAAGCACCTCTTGACGCCATTACCAATACGACATACATTGACAAGGTAGCAGCCAAACCAATGTTCATAAACCCTTTCCCTTATAGAAGCACCTCTTGACGCCATTACCAATACGACATACATTGACAAGGTAGCAGCCAAACCAATGTTCATAAACCCTTTCCCTCATAGAAGCACCTCTTGACGACATTACCAATATGACATACATTGACAATGTAGTAGCCAAACCAATGTTCATAAACCCTTTCCCTCATAGAAGCACCTCTTGACGACATTACCAATATGACATACATTGACAAGGTAGCAGCCAAACCAATGTTCATAAACCCTTTCCCTCATAGAAGCACTTCTTGACGACATTACCAATACAACATACATTGACAAGGTAGCAGCCAAACCAATGTTCATAAACCCTTTCCCTCATAGAAGCACTTCTTGACGACATTACCAATTTGACATACATTGACAATGTAGTAGCCAAACCAATGTTCATAATATAGGCCAGAATCTCATGTAGTCCCAGTAATATCTGTGGAGGTGGAATAGATATGGCGACTACTTATCCACTGCATGATAGCTAAATGGCTGTCGTTTGTATGGAAATAAAATAGCATATTAACCTAAATCTCTATGAAGGAAAGGGTTTAGAAAATAATAATATATGGCCAGTGCAATTAACATTTTATACTGGCCATTATATGTGGGATTTACGCCGTGCATAGGAATACACCGAGCATAGGAATACGCCGAGCATAGGAATACGCCGAGCATAGGAATAAGCCGAGCATAGGAATACGCCGAGCATAGGAATACGCTGAGCATAGGTTCCACCAATCTATGGATAGTAGCAATTACTTTAATGTCTCATATTGTAAAAATACCAAATATCAGAAAACGCACTCTCACTGGTTAGGAACGGTTGCTATGTTACACCCACTGGTACCAATCAAGGTTTCAAAATGTATGTGAAATATGCTTAGCTCTATCATGCACGTGCTTACCACTCGTCCGGCATTTGGAGTAAATGCAGCCAGCATGGTATGAGTGGCATCAGGGGGGAGAACTCTAAATGCATTCATCACTTGGAATGGTCCCCTCGTATCCAGAGCTGTGGCAGAGAGCTGAAATAAAGTTAAAAGAGTTATATTTACATTGTTAATATGAATAAGGCAACACCTCAAAGAGAGCTCAATCATAGATCCATAGCATAGCAAAATCATAGATCCATAGCATAGCTTAATCATAGATCCATAGCATAGCTCAAACATAGATCCATAGCATAGCTCAAACATAGATCCATAGCATAGCTTAATCATAGATCCATAGCATAGCTCAATCATAGATCCATAGCATAGCTCAATCATAGATCCATGGCACAGCTTAATCATAGATCCATAGCATAGCTCAAACATAGATCCATAGCATAGCTTAATCATAGATCCATAGCATAGCTCAATCATAGATCCATGGCATAGCTTAATCATAGATCCATAGCATAGCTTAATCATAGATCCATAGCATAGCTCAATCATAGATCCATAGCATAGCTCAATCATAGATCCATGGCACAGCTTAATCATAGATCCATAGCATAGCTCAATCATAGATCCATAGCACAGCTTAATCATAGATCCATAGCATAGCTTAATCATAGATCCATAGCATAGCTCAATCATAGATCCATAGCACAGCTTAATCATAGATCCATAGCATAGCTTAATCATAGATCCATAGCACAGCTTAATCATAGATCCATAGCATAGCTTAATCATAGATCCATAGCATAGCTCAATCATAGATCCATAGCATAGCTTAATCATAGATCCATAGCACAGCTTAATCATAGATCCATAGCATAGCTCAATCATAGATCCATAGCATAGCTCAATCACAACAAATCCATAGCATAGCTCAATCATAGATCCATAGCACAGCTCAATCATAGATACATAGCATAGCTCAATCATAGATCCATAGCATAGCTCAATCACAACAAATCCATAGCATAGCTCAATCATAGATCCATAGCACAGCTCAATCATAGATACATAGCATAGCTCAATCATAGATCCATAGCACAGCTTAATCATAGATCCATAGCATAGCTTAATCATAGATCCATAGCATAGCTCAATCATAGATCCATAGCATAGCTCAATCATAGATCCATAGCATAGCTCAATCATAGATCCATAGCATAGCTCAATACGAACGATTGAATCCACAGCCGGGGCTAAAATTCTGTTTGATGTGTATTTATACATCAATAACCACAACACAGGTTGAATTTATTTCTTAAAAACAGGAAACTTATCATCGTATGAACATCTCTCTATGTAAATTCTTTTTTTCCAGATTGAACCATTTTAACTTTAACAGTGACATTTTACTTTTTATGAAAAATAAATACATTTGTTTAAAGCAGCATTACATCGTATGAAATAAAAGATTTTTGAATAATTCAATTTCTACGTATAGGTAGCAATGCTGCTACACATTCTAACATTATACTTGTTTTCTACATCCTCTGTTGTTTCACGCATGCGCGTTGTGCGTGTTTACATTTCGTGTGTTGATAAACAAATTCGCGTATACGACGGTTTAAATTTATTGGAATTGTTATCGTTTCTGAGCGACTATTTTTGATTTTTGTAAACACACACACACATTAGTATTTATATTTTACCCAAAACATCCTTATTACGATGTAATGCTGCTTTAAAGAAAATAATTCATTTTTTTCTGGGTTTTTTTTATGTACAGCTGAATGAATTTGTTTGTTTGTTTTTGGGGTTTAAAGTCGCACCAACAGCTTAGGTCATACGGCTCTCCAGCTGTTCCTGGTGGAGGAAGTCCCAAGGTGCCACTCCGAGCAGTATCTAGTGGTGCATGGGAGGGCACCCAGGTGGAACCACTGACCTTCTGCAAGCCAGCTGGATAGGGACACATTACAAAATGATATGTGAGCAAACTGGAGGTTGAAGAAATGAGTACTGGGTTGAATGCTAGAAATATGAAAACATAGAATTGAGGAAAATAAAGACTCTACCACCACAACAGACTGACTCTATGATAATGCGCCAGAGTGAGCCCTGTACAAATACTGTTTTACGCAGGAAATGTGGGTGGTCTTCTCTACCACAACAGACTGACTCTACGATAATGTGCCAGAGTGAGCCCTGTACAAATACTGTTTTATGCAGGAAATGTGGGTGGTCTTCTCTACCACAACAGACTGACTCTACGATAATGTGCCAGAGTGAGCCCTGTACAAATACTGTTTTATGCAGGAAATGTGGGCGGTCTTCCCACCACAACAGCGTAACTTTGTACGATAATTCTTCAGAGTGGGCCCTGAACAAATATGAAAACATAGAATTGAGGAAAATAAAGACTATACCTACCTCAAGTGTTTTATTGGAAATATTTTGTATAGTTATTGACTTGAAGATGTTTTGTCCAAGTGACACTTCCCCGAAGTCCGTGGTCGACCGTCCATTGTCCGAGATAACAACAATCGGTGGTTTCACAGTAGGGCAGTGAATCTCCAGATACAGTGTGTTACTCAAACTAACATACAAAACAAAAACATTCGAGAATTACATTTACCGGTATGTTATATTTATGTTATATTTCGGGTTTTACGCCTGCATCAGCACCATTTTGGGCTATATCGCCGGCGGGCAGTTTACCTAACAACACCTTTCCTGGGCAGGCTCCAGCGGTTAACCAGTACTTGGGTGCACCAACCTCCGTAAGAAACTGCCAACTTTTTCATATAAATGAGACACGGTCTGAGCGGAGCTCGAACCCGTCACACATCAGTTATGATAGGTTACAGTGGTATACAAGTCAGCGACCATAACCACTCGACCACGGAGGCTCGAGAATTAAATTTCACTTTATTTTTTTTGCTGATACGTTCATTTATCATCACTGCCTGTTTAATCGGGGTGACGCCTACAGAGGTATATTAGTCAATCTATTATTTGGAGTTAATCGGGGTGACGTCTCCATTAGTCAATCTATTATTTGGAGTTAATCGGGGTGACGTCTCCATTAGTCAATCTATTATTTGGAGTTAATCGGGGTGATGTCTCCATTAGTCAATCTATTATTTGGAGTTAATCGGGGTGACGTCTCCATTAGTCAAGCTATTATTTGGAGTTAATTGGGGCGACGCCTCCATTAGTCAATCTATTATTTGGAGTTAATCGGGGCGATGCCTCCATTAGTCAATCTATTATTTGGAGTTAATCGGGGCCACGCCTCCATTAGTCAATCTATTATTTGGAGTTAATTGGGGCGACGCCTCCATTAGTCAATCTATTATTTGGAGTTAATCGGGGCGATGCCTCCATTAGTCAATCTATTATTTGGAGTTAATCGGGGCCACGCCTCCATTAGTCAATCTATTATTTGGAGTTAATTGGGGCGACGCCTCCATTAGTCAATCTATTATTTGGAGTTAATCGGGGCGATGCCTCCATTAGTCAATCTATTATTTGAAGTTAATCGGGGCGACACCTCCATTAGTCAATCTATTATTTGGAGTTAATCGGGGCGATGCCTCCATTAGTCAATCTATTATTTGGAGTTAATTGGGGCGACACCTCCATTAGTCAATCTATTATTTGGAGTTAATCGGGGCGATGCCTCCATTAGTCAATCTATTATTTGGAGTTAATTGGGGCGACACCTCCATTAGTCAATCTATTATTTGGAGTTAATCGGGGCAATGCCTCCATTAGTCAATCTATTATTTGGAGTTAATCGGGGCGACACCTCCATTAGTCAATCTATTATTTGGAGTTAATCGGGGCCACGCCTCCATTAGTCAATCTATTATTTGGAGTTAATCGGGGCCACGCCGCCATAGTCAATCTATTATTTGAAGGATTGTGCAGGATACAGAAGATGCTCCAATTCCAGAAACATCCCTGGTTGTTTTACATGCCCGGTGTACAGTATAGCACCGATACACGAGACCTCGGTTTATAGTCCTATCTGAAAGACTTCATATTATTAGGGTCAGATGGATGATCAAACCTGCGATCCCTGGTTTCGTAGCCCCAATGTAACCGCTTACCCATCTAGCCTCATATCTGTCTAACGATCAATACTGTGGTAGCGGTCACCTCTATTAAGCAGTGGAAGTCGTGATAGCGTAGTGGATGTGCATTCGCTTCAGGTTCAAAAGGTGCGGAGTTCGAGCCCCGCTAGAGCCGTTGCGATTGTGCCCTTAGCAAGCAAGGCATTTAAATTCCAAATTTCCTCTTCTCTCTCCTTCATGGCGATGGATTCCATCAGGAATGAGGTCTCAAGAATGATTAGTATAAGTTGAAAGAACTTGTTTCGCAATCGAGCTAAAATAAATTTGTATAAACTATTAAGCAGCCAACCTGTATTCACTGATACCTTATACTTTCTTCTCAATCCTGGGGACACACTGTATATTACGAATGACAATGTATGTAATCATATTGAAAAAAACCAATATTGTTTAAACTAACCTGTATTAACCCTTTCAACACCACAGACCTCTAAATAGGCTTACAAAAAGTGTACATCCAGATGAGCCGGCTTGTGACGAGCCGTCTCATCAGGATCTGCACTTTTTGCCAGTGATATGACTATTTTTAGACATAATTACCCATTTTGATAAATGAACTTGTCCAAATGTGATTTTCTGATTCATTTATTGGTTTATGAATATCATGGACCAGTCCATGTGAGTTACTTGGTGTTGAATGGGTTAAGCAACAAGTTTTCCGGTTCACTAACTGACATTTTAGTATGTGTACGCGTGCAGTGCCCCTCCCCGCATTTCAGATCAGAGTTCCCCTATGCCTTAGGGCCGACTGACCCATGTTCAATTGCTGTTCACATGGAACCCTTCTCCATTTCCTGTATTCAAGACTCAAGCTAGACCCAAATGTTTTGGGGAAGTGAGAAAACGCGAGATTGTGTCATGTGATGGTGTTATTTAATAAATGTCAACATAATAGGGTTAAAATGCACAGTATGACCATTAAATACAATATTTGATTAGAATGATTGATTTACAATGGCCAAGTGTGTCTTACTGGACAATATTTTGTCTGAAAATGGTAAAAATAAATCTCTTTTTTAAATGTTTTTTTTAGGGAGAAGTGGTGTCCCCTGGGGCGAATAGTCAGGGTCCCAAGGTGACTACTTCGCCCATGTCGCTCTCTAGAATGAGCCCTGGTATTATATATCACATGGTGCTACCTTGAACTCACCTGTAAGGTAGCTCACCAGGGTTGGTGGTCTCGCCTGAGGCAACATAACATGGCACTGTGAGGGACTTGAACTTGCTCCTGTATTGTCGTAGCAGGGAACCAACTGCAGCCGCATAGGCTGGCGAACTGAAATCACAACAAACATACGTGTTATAAAATTCTAAACAGTCTCTCATAACTCTTTCTGAGACCGTTTTATATACATGTATGTGCTACAGGTGTACATAAGTGAGACTCAAACAATCTCTGTCTGTCTAGTCTGGTCTGGGGTCTAGTCTGGTCGGTCTGTCTAGTCTGTCTGTCTGTGTGTCTGTCTGGTCTGGGGTCTAGTCTGGTCAGTCTGTCTAGTCTGTCTGTGTGTCTGGTCTGGTCTGGGGTCTAGTCTGGTCGGTCTGTCTAGTCTGTCTGTGTGTCTGGTATGGGGTCTAGTCTGGGGCCTGGTCTGATCTGGGGTCTAGTCTGGTCGGTCTGTCTAGTCTGGGAGGTCTGTCTAGTCTGTGTGTGTGTCTAGTCTGTCTGTCTAGTCTGTATGTGTGTCTGTCTAGTCTGTGTGTCTGTCTGTGTGTCTGTCTAGTCTGTCTGTGTGTCTGGTCTGGGGTCTAGTCTGGTCAGTCTGTCTAGTCTGTATGTGTGTCTGGTCTGGGGTCTAGTCTGGTCGGTCTGTCTAGTCTGTGTGTCTGTCTAGTCTGTCTGTGTGTCTGTCGAGTCTGTCTGTGTGTCTGGTCTGGTCTGGGGTCTAGTCTGGTCGGTCTGTCTAGTCTGTGTGTCTCTGGTCTGGGGTCTAGTCTGGTCGGTCTGTCTAGTCTGTCTGGTCTGGGGTCTAGTCTGGTTGGTCTGTCTGTGTGTCTGGTCTGGGGTCTAGTCTGGTCAGTTTGTTTTTCTGTGTCTGTCTGGTCTGGGGTCTAGTCTGGTCGGTTTGTTTGTCTGGGGTCTAGTCTGGTCGGGTCTGTCTGACTGTGTGTCTGTCTGGTCTGGGGTCTGGTCTGGTCGGTCTGTCTGTGTGTCTGGTCTGGGGTCTGGTCTGTCTGTCTGTGTGTCTGTCTGGTCTGGGGTCTAGTCTGGTCAGTCTGTCTGTCTCTGTGTCTGTCTGGTCTGGGGTCTAGTCTGGTCAGTATGTCTGTCTCTCTCTGGTCTGGGGTCTAGTCTGGTCGGTTTGTTTGTCTGTGTCTGTCTGGTCTGGGGTCTAGTCTAGTCAGTTTGTTTGTCTGTGTCTGTCTGGTCTGGGGTCTAGTCTGGTCGGTTTGTTTGTCTGGTCTGGGGTCTAGTCTGGTCGGTTTGTTTGTTTGTCTGGTCTGGTCGGTCTGTCTGTCTCTGTGCCTGTCTGAACCTTATGTCTCCATATAGGATAGGGTTATATGTAGTTTGTAAAGAAGTTGCACAATTCTCGCTAGAGATCACTTACTCTTTTGTAATCTCCTCAGCTGTTGGTGGTGTGATGGGCTTGGGACCAGTCACAGTTATCACTGTGTTACCAGGTGTCTGTTTCCCCTTAGCAGTGCCTCCCTTAGCAAGTGAAGCAGCTCCCTTCTTCCCTGATGGGAGAGACTTCTACAATATATCCAACAGTATTTGATAAGAATAGCTTAATACAGAAAAACAATACAGATGGATATATAGTCCAGTGGTAACACACTGGACTGGTAATACAGAGATCGCAGGTTCGATCCCCCATCAGACCCTAATAAAATTAACAGTCTTTCAGATGGGACACCAACACGGATCTTTAGCTTATTAATTATAAAAAACGTCTTATTCATGGACTCCTTCCAAGAAACAAATAATAAACATACAAATCAAATATTCCAAGCTCTATCTAACGGGTATGTAGACAACATATATGTGAAAATGCAGTTAACCCTTTCCCTCATAGAAGCACCTCTTGACACCATTACCAATATGACATACATTGACACTGTAGTAGTCAAACCAATGTTCATAAAAAAAGGCCAGAATCTCATGTAGTTCCAGTAATATATATGGAGGTGGGATAGATATGGTGACTACTTATCCACTACATGATAGCTAAATGGCTGTCGTTTGTATGGAGATATAATAGTATATTAACCTAAATCTCTATGAAGGAAAGGGTTAAATGGCTGTCGTTTGTATGGAGATATAATAGTATATTAACCTAAATCTCTATGAAGTCACAGTAATATCTATGGAGGTGGGATAGATATGGTGACTACTTATCCACTGCATGATAGCTAAATGGCTGTCATTTGTATGGAGATATAATAGTATATTAACCTAAATCTCTATGAAGGAAAGGGTTAAATGGCTGTCGTTTGTATGGAGATATAATAGTATATTAACCTAAATCTCTATGAAGGAAAGGGTTAAATGGCTGTCGTTTGTATGGAGATATAATAGTATATTAACCTAAATCTCTATGAAGGAAAGGGTTAAATGGCTGTCGTTTGTATGGAGATATAATAGTATATTAACCTAAATCTCTATGAAGTCACAGTAATATCTATGGAGGTGGGATAGATATGGTGACTACTTATCCACTGCATGATCGCTAAATGGCTGTCATTTGTATGGAGATATAATAGTATATTAACCTAAATCTCTATGTAGTCCCAGTATTATCTATGGAGGTGGGATAGATATGGTGACTACTTATCCACTGCATAATAGCTAAATGGCTGTCGTTTGTATGGAGATATAATAGTATATTAACCTAAATCTCTATGTAGTCACAGTAATATCTATGGAGGTGTGATAGATATGGTGACTACTTATCCACTGCATGATAGCTAAATGGCTGTCGTTTGTATGGAGATATAATAGTATATTAACCTAAATCTCTATGTAGGAAAGGGTTAAATGGCTGTCGTTTGTATGGAGATATAATAGTATATTAACCTAAATCTCTATGAAGGTTAAGGGTTAAATGACTGTTGCTTGTATGGAGATATAATAGTATATTAACCTAAATCTCTATGTAGGAAAGGGTTAAATGGCTGTCGTTTGTATGGAGATATAATAGTATATTAACCTAAATCTCTATAAAGGAAAGGGTTAAATGGCTGTCGTTTGTATGGAGATATAATAGTATATTGACCTAAATCTCTATAAAGAAAAGGGTTAAATGGCTGTCATTTGTATGGAGATATAATAGTATATTAACCTAAATCTCTATGAAGGAAAGGGTTAAATAATACTGTTACGTTCATAAGGAATACACGCAACACCAGTATGTGTCTGACAATATATGCTGCTGATGGATTTACCATTACATTCATACTCGCCTATAAGAGTTTCATACCAGCAGATTACAGCCTCAAAGTGGTTTCCCGTCTTGTAAAAAGTAAAATGCTTGTTTATTATAGTGTCACCCCTATTTAAAGGGCCAGCCATTTCTGACTTATGAGACACCTCTTTTTATGAACATCAGTACTTCCCGAACCCTAGCATTGAAGGCCAGGCACCAGGTAACCACTAGCTGGCGGCTCACCAACCGGCCATATCAGAACGAACCCCTGACGAGATTCGAACCTTCGACCTCCCGCTCCGTATAAGTGAGTGATAAAAAAGAGATTTAAAAAAATAATTATTTCTTAAAAAATGTGTTATTAAATGGTATCCATCTCTGACACTGAACATTTCTGACCAAACATGATGTCCATTTTATCAACACGTCTTATATGCGAGTGTATGCCAAAACCCACAGATTTCATGACCGAAGAAGGGGGGTCTTATAAGCGAGTATTGAACAAAATACTTTGACATAACCGAAGTTTGACTTAACGAAATTCGATATAAACAGAGCCAGTTATATGTAAGATGATAGTGTCTGAAACGGGACTTTGATTCAACTTCGAGATAACCGGAGAATTCGACATAACCGACTTTGATATAGCGGTTGTAGACTGTATTATGTAAAATGAATCATGCAATAAAAATTTGATTAAGTTTAAAATCTATTTAAAATTAAATACACACATCTAAGTTATACTAAGTAAAACGTACATTAATTATCCACATCTATAATGAACTACACAAATGGTGCAAATGAACTAAACAAATACTACACATGTCTAAGCACATTCCGCCAAGAGGTATTTGAACATAGGACATCACACACAAGCGTATACGTATTTCACTAGTGTAATAACTATGCAAATGAGCACTGTATGTATTGTGGAAGATCACAATATGGAAGTCATGATAGCGCAGTGATAGCGCGTTCGCTTCAGGTGCAAATCGCCCAGAGTCGTTACGATTGTGCCCTTAGGAAAGGCATTTAAATTCCATGTAGCCTCTTCTCTCTCCCACGTGGCGATGGATTCCATCAGGAATGAGGTCTCGAGAGTGATTAATATAAGTTGTAAGAATTTGTTTCGCAATCGAGCTAAAATAAATTTGTATAAAACTATAAACTAATTGAGCACCGTATGTATTCATATGCTCTGCAAACAAAATAAACAACTAACAAGCTATAAACACTATAAATCCTGCTCTATCGCTGAATTCATTAACAGCCATGTCCAGCTACAGTAGCAATTCCAATGTAAAACTTGCCAAAAGTTGTGCAAATAGGCAGTATTTAAACGTTACACATTTTGATCACTGATAGTAGCTGAAGCACATGTACATGGAACTCTTACAATTCAATGAATTTACAGCTTTTTGGAAGATTATGTTTTATAAATAGAATCTTATATTTGTGTTCATTTGTTAATGAATTTATTTAACTTGTCTTTTAAAAACGATAAAAACTCGCCAGAGAGCTTCGTTAAATAAATTCAATAATATCCTATATTTATCTTGCTGGTCATCAACAACACCTGATGCATTCAGCTAACAGACATTTGCAGAAAGGACACGACATAACAGTTGTTCAATAAATGTTCGATTAGAGTCAATAAACAGTTTTGGAGCAATCAGTGTAATAGTTAAGATGTTCATCTCGTAACTATGGGATTGTGGGTTTCAGCTAGCCTGGGAACAGGCGTTGATATATTTTGCCTGGTCAGTCATATAAATATATTTTAATACCGAGATCATTAATTACAGACAGATCTGTAGTCCAGTGGTAACACGCTAGACTGGTAATCCAGGGATCGCAGGTTCGATCCCTCGTCTGACCCTAATAAAATTAACAGTCTTTCAGATGGGACGTTAAACCGAGGTCTCGTGTCGGTGCTTTACACTGTGCATGTAAAAGAACCAGAGGAGACTCTGGAATGGGTCTCTATCTGTATCATTGCACTATCCTCCAAAAATCTAAAATGACTAATCTATTCGCTCATATGGGCAACCGGTAGCGACGATAAATAAACGTAAAACACATACATGAAGTCATCTTTGATGTACCATAAGCATACAGCTGCTAGGAACCACAAGCAACCAGCTGCTAGGAAACACAAGCATACAGCTGCTAGGAACCACAAGCATGCAGCTGCTAAGAACCACAAGCATCCAACTGCTAGGAACCACAAGCATACAGCTGCTAGGAACCACAAGCATGCAGCTGCTAGGAACCACAATCATACAGCGGCTAGGAACCACAAGCATACAGCAGCTAGGAACCACAAGCATGCAGCTGCTAGGAACCACAATCATACAGCGGCTAGGAACCACAAGCATACAGCAGCTAGGAACCACAAGCATGCAGCTGCAAGGAACCACAATCATACAGCGGCTAGGAACCACAATCATACAGGTGCTAGGAACCACAAGCATGCAGCTGCAAGGAACCACAATCATGCAGCGGCTAGGAACCACAAGCATACAGCAGCTAGGAACCACAAGCATGCAGCTGCTAGGAACCACAATCATGCAGCAGTTAGGAACCACAAGCATACTGCAGCTAGGAACCACAAGCATGCAGCTGCTAGGAACCACAATCATACAGCGGCTAGGAACCACAAGCATACAGCAGCTAGGAACCACAAGCATGCAGCTGCTAGGAACCACAATCATACAGCGGCTAGGAACCACAATCATACAGGTGCTAGGAACCACAAGCATGCAGCTGCTAGGAACCACAATCATGCAGCGGCTAGGAACCACAAGCATACAGCAGCTAGGAACCACAAGCATGCAGCTGCTAGGAACCACAATCATACAGTAGCTAGGAACCACAAGCATACAGCTGCTAGAAACCACAACCATACAGCAGCTAGGAACCACAATCATACAGTAGCTAGGAACCACAAGCATGCAGCTGCTAGGAACAACAATCATACAGGGGCTAAGAACCACAATCATACAGGTGCTAGGAACCACAAGCATGCAGCTGCTAGGAACCACAATCATACAGGTGCTAGGAACCACAATCATACAGCAGCTAGGAACCACAACCATACAGCAGCTAGGAACCACAATCATACAGCAGCTAGGAACCACAATCATGCAGCAGCTAGGAACCACAATCATACAGGTGCTAGGGACCACAAGCATACAGCTGCTAGGAACCACAATCATACAGCAGCTAGGAACCACAATAATACAGGTGCTAAGAACCACAATCATACAGCAGCTAGGAACCACAATCATACAGGTGCTAGGAACCACAATCATACAGCAGCTAGGAACCACAATCATACAGCAGCTAGGAACCACAATCATGCAGCAGCTAGGAACCACAATCATACAGGTGCTAGGGACCACAAGCATCCAGCTGCTAGGAACCACAATCATACAGCAGCTAGGAACCACAATCATACAGGTGCTAGGAACCACAATCATACAGCAGCTAGGAACCACAACCATACAGCTGCTAGGAACCACAATCATACAGCAGCTAGGAAATCATACAGTAGCTAGAACCACAATCATACAGAAGCAGCTAGGAACCACAACATACAGCAGCTAGGAACCACAATCATACAGCAGCTAGGAACCACAATCATACAGCAGCTAGGAACCACAATCATACAGCAGCTAGGAACCACAGTCATACAGCTGCTAGGAACCACAATCGTACAGGTGCTAGGAACCACAGCATGCAGCTGCTAGGAACCACAATCATACAGCTGCTAGGGACCACAATCATACAGCTGCTAGGGACCACAATCATACAGGTGCTAGGGACCACAATCATACAGCAGCTAGGAACCACAATCATACAGTAGCTAGGAACCACAATCATACAGCTGCTAGGAACCACAATCATACAGGTGCTAGGAACCACAATCATACAGGTGCTAGGGACCACAATCATACAGCAGCTAGGAACCACAATCATACAGCAGCTAGGAACCACAATCATACAGCAGCTAGGAACCACAATCATACAGCAGCTAGGAACCACAATCATACAGCTGCTAGGGACCACAATCATACAGCAGCTAGGGACCACAATCATACAGCTGCTAGGAACCACAATCATACAGTAGCTAGGAACCACAATCATACAGTAGCTAGGAACCACAATCATACAGGTGCTAGGGACCACAATCATACAGCAGCTAGGGACCACAATCATACAGGTGCTAGGAACCACAATCATACAGCAGCTAGGAACCACAATCATACAGTAGCTAGGAACCACAATCATACAGCAGCTAGGAACCACAATCATACAGCTGCTAGGAACCACAATCATACAGGTGCTAGGAACCACAATCATACAGCTGCTAGGGACCACAATCATACAGTAGCTAGGAACCACAATCATACAGCAGCTAGGAACCACAATCATACAGCTGCTAGGAACCACAATCATACAGTAGTTAGGAACCACAATCATACAGGTGCTAGGAACCACAATCATACAGCAGCTAGGAACCACAATCATACAGCTGCTAGGAACCACAATCATACAGGTGCTAGGAACCACAATCATACAGCTGCTAGGAACCACAATCATACAGCTGCTAGGAACCACAATCATACATTAGCTAGGAACCACAATCATACAGCAGCTAGGAACCACAATCATACAGCAGCTAGGGACCACACTCATACAGCTGCTAGGGACCACAATCATACAGCAGCTAGGGACCACAACCATACAGCTGCTAGGAACCACAATCATACAGTAGCTAGGAACCACAATCATACAGTAGCTAGGAACCACAGTCATACAGGTGCTAGGGACCACAATCATACAGCAGCTAGGGACCACAATCATACAATAGTTAGGAACCACAATCATACAGGTGCTAGGAACCACAATCATACAGGTGCTAGGAACCACAGTCATACAGGTGCTAGGGACCACAATCATACAGCAGCTAGGGACCACAATCATACAGCTGCTAGGAACCACAATCATACAGGTGCTAGGGACCACAATCATACAGCAGCTAGGAACCACAATCATACAGGTGCTAGGAACCACAATCATACAGGTGCTAGGAACCACAATCATACAGGTGCTAGGAACACAATCATACAGGTGCTAGGAACCAAAATCATACAGCTGCTAGGAACCACAATCATACAGGTGCTAGGAACCACAATCATACAGGTGCTAGGAACCACAATCATACAGGTGCTAGGAACCACAATCATACAGGTGCTAGGAACCACAATCATACAGCTGCTAGGGACCACAATCATACAGCTGCTAGGGACCACAATCATACAGGTGCTAGGGACCACAATCATACAGCAGCTAGGAACCACAATCATACAGTAGCTAGGAACCACAATCATACAGCTGCTAGGAACCACAATCATACAGAGGCTAGGAACCACAATCATACAGGTGCTAGGGACCACAATCATACAGCAGCTAGGAACCACAATCATACAGCAGCTAGGAACCACAATCATACAGCAGCTAGGAACCACAATCATACAGCAGCTAGGAACCACAATCATACAGGTGCTAGGAACCACAATCATGCAGGTGCTAGGAACCACAATCATACAGGTGCTAGGAACCACAATCATACAGGTGCTAGGAACCACAATCATACAGGTGCTAGGAACCACAATCATACAGCAGCTAGGAACCACAATCATACAGTAGCTAGGAACCACAATCATACAGCAGCTAGGAACCACAATCATACAGCTGCTAGGAACCACAATCATACAGTGCTAGGAACCACAATCATACAGCTGCTAGGGACCACAATCATACAGTAGCTAGGACCACAATCATACAGTAGCTAGGAACCACAATCATACAGCTGCTAGGAACCACAAACATACAGCTGCTAGGAACCACAATCATACAGCAGCTAGGGACCACAATCATACAGCTGCTAGGAACCACAATCATACAGGGCTAGGAACCACAATCATACAGCTCCTAGGGACCACAAGCATGCAGCTGCTAGGAACCACAATCATACAGCTGCTAGGGACCACAATCATACAGCAGCTAGGGACCACAATCATACAGTAGCTAGGAACCACAATCATACAGCAGCTAGGAACCACAATCATACAGCTGCTAGGAACCACAATCATACAGCTACTAGGAACCACAATCATACAGCTGCTAGGAACCACAATCATACAGGTGCTAGGGACCACAATCATACAGGTGCTAGGGACCACAATCATACAGCTGCTAGGAACCACAATCATACAGTAGCTAGGAACCACAATCATACAGGTGCTAGGGACCACAATCATACAGCTGCTAGGGACCACAATCATACAGCAGCTAGGAACCACAATCATACAGTAGCTAGGAACCACAATCATACAGCAGCTAGGAACCACAATCATACAGCTGCTAGGAACCACAATCATACAGGTGCTATGAACCACAATCATACAGCTGCTAGGGACCACAATCATACAGTAGCTAGGAACCACAATCATACAGCAGCTAGGAACCACAATCATACAGCTGCTAGGAACCACAATCATACAGTAGTTAGGAACCACAATCATACAGGTGCTAGGAACCACAATCATACAGCAGCTAGGAACCACAATCATACAGCTGCTAGGAACCACAATCATACAGTAGCTAGGAACCACAATCATACAGCTGCTAGGAACCACAATCATACAGATGCTAGGAACCACAATCATACAGGTGCTAGGGACCACAATCATACAGCAGCTAGGAACCACAATCATACAGCAGCTAGGAACCACAATCATACAGCAGCTAGGAACCACAATCATACAGCAGCTAGGAACCACAATCATACAGGTGCTAGGAACCACAATCATGCAGGTGCTAGGAACCACAATCATACAGGTGCTAGGAACCACAATCATACAGGTGCTAGGAACCACAATCATACAGGTGCTAGGAACCACAATCATACAGCAGCTAGGAACCACAATCATACAGCTGCTAGGAACCACAATCATACAGGTGCTAGGAACCACAATCATACAGCTGCTAGGGACCACAATCATACAGTAGCTAGGGACCACAATCATACAGTAGCTAGGAACCACAATCATACAGCTGCTAGGAACCACAACATACAGCTGCTAGGAACACAATCATACAGCAGCTAGGGACCACAATCATACAGCTGCTAGGAACCACAATCATACAGGTGCTAGGAACCACAATCATACAGCCTAGGACCACAACATCAGCTGCTAGGAACCACAATCATACAGCTGCTAGGGACCACAATCATACAGCAGCTAGGGACCACAATCATACAGTAGCTAGGAACCACAATCATACAGCAGCTAGGAACCACAATCATACAGCTGCTAGGAACCACAATCATACAGCTACTAGGAACCACAATCATACAGCTGCTAGGAACCACAATCATACAGTGCTAGGGACCACAATCATACAGGTGCTAGGAACCACAATCATACAGCGCTAGGAACCACAATCATACAGGCTAGGAACCACAATCATACAGTGCTAGGGACCACAATCATACAGCTGCTAGGAACCACAATCATACAGCAGCTAGGAACCACAATCATACAGTAGCTAGGAACCACAATCATACAGCAGCTAGGAACCACAATCATACAGCTGCTAGGAACCACAATCATACAGGTGCTATGAACCACAATCATACAGCTGCTAGGGACCACAATCATACAGTAGCTAGGAACCACAATCATACAGCAGCTAGGAACCACAATCATACAGCTGCTAGGAACCACAATCATACAGTAGTTAGGAACCACAATCATACAGGTGCTAGGAACCACAATCATACAGCAGCTAGGAACCACAATCATACAGCTGCTAGGAACCACAATCATACAGGTGCTAGGAACCACAATCATACAGCTGCTAGGAACCACAATCATACAGCTGCTAGGAACCACAATCATACAGGTGCTAGGGACCACAATCATACATTAGCTAGGAACCACAATCATACAGCAGCTAGGAACCACAATCATACAGCAGCTAGGGACCACACTCATACAGCTGCTAGGGACCACAATCATACAGCAGCTAGGGACCACAACCATACAGCTGCTAGGAACCACAATCATACAGTAGCTAGGAACCACAATCATACAGTAGCTAGGAACCACAGTCATACAGGTGCTAGGGACCACAATCATACAGCAGCTAGGGACCACAATCATACAATAGTTAGGAACCACAATCATACAGGTGCTAGGAACCACAATCATACAGGTGCTAGGAACCACAGTCATACAGGTGCTAGGGACCACAATCATACAGCAGCTAGGGACCACAATCATACAGCTGCTAGGAACCACAATCATACAGGTGCTAGGGACCACAATCATACAGCAGCTAGGAACCACAATCATACAGGTGCTAGGAACCACAATCATACAGGTGCTAGGAACCACAATCATACAGGTGCTAGGAACCACAATCATACAGGTGCTAGGAACCACAATCATACAGCTGCTAGGAACCACAATCATACAGGTGCTAGGAACCACAATCATACAGGTGCTAGGAACCACAATCATACAGCTGCTAGGGACCACAATCATACAGCTGCTAGGGACCACAATCATACAGGTGCTAGGGACCACAATCATACAGCAGCTAGGAACCACAATCATACAGTAGCTAGGAACCACAATCATACAGCTGCTAGGAACCACAATCATACAGGTGCTAGGAACCACAATCATACAGGTGCTAGGGACCACAATCATACAGCAGCTAGGAACCACAATCATACAGCAGCTAGGAACCACAATCATACAGCAGCTAGGAACCACAATCATACAGCAGCTAGGAACCACAATCATACAGGTGCTAGGAACCACAATCATGCAGCTGCTAGGAACCACAATCATACAGTAGCTAGGAACCACAATCATACAGGTGCTAGGAACCACAATCATGCAGGTGCTAGGAACCACAATCATACAGGTGCTAGGAACCACAATCATACAGGTGCTAGGAACCACAATCATACAGGTGCTAGGAACCACAATCATACAGCAGCTAGGAACCACAATCATACAGTAGCTAGGAACCACAATCATACAGCAGCTAGGAACCACAATCATACAGCTGCTAGGAACCACAATCATACAGGTGCTAGGAACCACAATCATACAGCTGCTAGGGACCACAATCATACAGTAGCTAGGGACCACAATCATACAGTTGCTAGGAACCACAATCATACAGCTGCTAGGAACCACAAACATACAGCTGCTAGGAATCACAATCATACAGCAGCTAGGGACCACAATCATACAGCTGCTAGGAACCACAATCATACAGGTGCTAGGAACCACAATCATACAGCTCCTTAGGGACCACAAGCATGCAGCTGCTAGGAACCACAATCATACAGCTGCTAGGGACCACAATCATACAGCAGCTAGGGACCACAATCATACAGTAGCTAGGAACCACAATCATACAGCAGCTAGGAACCACAATCATACAGCTGCTAGGAACCACAATCATACAGCTACTAGGAACCACAATCATACAGGTGCTAGGGACCACAATCATACAGCTGCTAGGGACCACAATCATACAGCTGCTAGGGACCACAATCATACAGCTGCTAGGAACCACAATCATACAGGTGCTAGGAACCACAAGCATGCAGCTGCTAGGAACCACACGCATGCAGCTGCTAGGGACCACAATCATACAGCAGCTAGGGACCACAATCATACAGCTGCTAGGAACCACAATCATACAGCAGCTAGGAACCACAATCATACAGCAGCTAGGGACCACAATCATACAGCAGCTAGGGACCACAATCATACAGGTGCTAGGGACCACAATCATACAGCAGATAGGAACCACAATCATACAGGTGCTAGGAACCACAATCATACAGCAGCTAGGAACCACAATCATACAGTAGCTAGGGACCACAATCATACAGCACCTAGGAACCACAATCATACAGCGGCTAGGAACCACAATCATACAGCAGCTAGGAACCACAATCATACATGTGCTAGGAACCACAATCATACAGCTGCTAGGGACCACAATCATACAGGTGCTAGGGACCACAATCATACATGTGCTAGGAACCACAAGCATACAGCAGCTAGGAACCACACTCATACAGCTGCTAGGAACCACAATCATACAGCAGCTAGGAACTACAATCATACATGTGCTAGGAACCACAATCATACAGCTGCTAGGGACCACAATCATACAGGTGCTAGGGACCACAATCATACATGTGCTAGGAACCACAATCATACAGCTGCTAGGGACCACAATCATACAGCAGCTAGGGACCACAATCATACAGCAGCTAGGAACCACAATCATACAGCTGCTAGGGACCACAAGCATACAGCAGCTAGGAACCACAATCATACAGCTGCTAGGAACCACAATCATACAGCTGCTAGGAACCACAATCATACAGCAGCTAGGGACCACAATCATACAGCACCTAGGGACCACAATCATACAGCAGCTAGGGACCACAATCATACAGGTGCTAGGAACCACAATCATACAGCACCTAGGGACCACAATCATACAGCAGCTAGGGACCACAATCATACAGCACCTAGGGACCACAATCATACAGGTGCTACGAACCACAATCATACAGGTGCTAGGAACCACAATCATACAGCACCTAGGGACCACAATCATACAGGTGCTAGGAACCACAATCATACAGCAGCTAGTGACCACAATCATACAGCTGCTAGGAACCACAATCATACAGCAGCTAGGGACCACAATCATACAGCAGTTAGGAACCACAATCATACAGCAGCTAGGAACCACAGTCATACAGGTGCTAGGGACCACAATCATACAGGTGCTAGGAACCACAATCATACAGTAGCTAGGAACCACAATCATACAGCAGCTAGGAACCACAATCATACAGGTGCTAGGAACCACAATCATACAGCAGCTAGGAACCACAATCATACAGTAGCTAGGAACCACAATCATACAGTAGCTAGGAACCTCAAGCATACAGCTGCTAGGAACCACAATCATACAGCTGCTAGGAACCACAATCATACAGTAGCTAGGGACCACAATCATACAGTAGCTAGAAACCACACTCATACAGTAGCTAGGAACCTCAAGCATACAGCTGCTAGGAACCACAATCATACAGCTGCTAGGAACCACAATCATGCAGCAGCTAGGGACCACAATCATACAGGTGCTAGGAACCACAATCATACAGCTGCTAGGGACCACAATCATACAGCAGCTAGGAACCACAATCATACAGTAGCTAGGAACCACAATCATACAGCAACTAGGAACCACAATCATACAGCTGCTAGGAACCACAATCATACAGGTGCTAGGAACCACAATCATACAGGTGCTAGGAACCACAATCATACAGCTGCTAGGAACCACAATCATACAGCTGCTAGGAACCACAATCATACAGGTGCTAGGGACCACATGCATGCAGCTGCTAGGAACCACAAGCATGCAGCTGCTAGGAACCACAAGCATGCAGTTGCTAGGAACCACAAGCATACAGCAGCTAGGAACCACAAGCATGCAGCTGCTAGGAACCACAATCATACAGCGGCTAGGAACCACAATCATACAGGTGCTAGGAACCACAATCATACAGCAGCTAGGAACCACAATCATACAGTAGCTAGGAACCACAATCATACAGTAGCTAGGAACCTCAAGCATACAGCTGCTAGGAACCACAATCATACAGCTGCTAGGAACCACAATCATACAGTAGCTAGGGACCACAATCATACAGTAGCTAGGAACCACACTCATACAGTAGCTAGGAACCTCAAGCATACAGCTGCTAGGAACCACAATCATACAGCTGCTAGGAACCACAATCATGCAGCAGCTAGGGACCACAATCATACAGGTGCTAGGAACCACAATCATACAGCTGCTAGGGACCACAATCATACAGCAGCTAGGAACCACAATCATACAGTAGCTAGGAACCACAATCATACAGCAGCTAGGAACCACAATCATACAGCTGCTAGGAACCACAATCATACAGGTGCTAGGAACCACAATCATACAGGTGCTAGGAACCACAATCATACAGCTGCTAGGAACCACAATCATACAGCTGCTAGGAACCACAATCATACAGGTGCTAGGGACCACATGCATGCAGCTGCTAGGAACCACAAGCATGCAGCTGCTAGGAACCACAAGCATGCAGTTGCTAGGAACCACAAGCGTAAAACAGTGAGTTTGTTGAGGAGAGCAGTTTACTAATGTTGTTAGAACTTGTTGCCCAACCCATTTTGCTTTTTCTTTGCTTTGTCGTGATGTATGTAATGTAAATATGTCAAATAGCAAATAAAATATGATTAAACAAAACGTAAAACAGTGAGAAATAAACTGTGCTATTCCGCTGCATTCAACCAGTGGAATAACACCGGTACATTTCTATATTTCATTGCAAGCATAACATAAATATATCTATTAATCCCAGATTGCCAAATAAATAACCTAGCAAATACATCTAGGAGACTAAGAAGTCGAGAACACTGAGAAGTCGGAGAAGTCGAGAACATTGAGAAGTCGAGAACATTGAGAAGTCGAGAACACTGAGAAGTCAGGAACACTGAGAAGTCAAGTACACTGAGAAGTCGGGAACACTGAGAAGTCGGAGAACACTGAGAAGTCGGGAACACTGAGAAGTCGGAGAACACTGAGAAGTCGGAGAACACTGAGAAGTCGGGAACACTGAGAAGAGAACACCACTGAGAAGTCGGGAACACTGAGAAGTCGGGAACACTGAGAAGTCGGAGAACACTGAGAAGTCGGGAACACTGAGAAGAGAACACCACTGAGAAGTCGGGAACACTGAGAAGTCGGGAACACTGAGAAGTCAGGAACACTGAGAAGTCGGGAACACTGAGAAGTCGGAGAACACTGAGAAGTCACGAACACTGAGAAGTCAGGAACACTGAGAAGTCGGGAACACTGAGAAGTCGGAGAACACTGAGAAGTCGGGAACACTGAGAAGAGAACACCACTGAGAAGTCGGGAACACTGAGAAGTCGGGAACACTGAGAAGTCAGGAACACTGAGAAGTCGGGAACACTGAGAAGAGAACACCACTGAGAAGTCGGGAACACTGAGAAGTCGGAGAACACTGAGAAGTCGGGAACACTGAGAAGTCAGGAACACTGAGAAGTCGGGAACACTGAGAAGTCGGAGAACACTGAGAAGTCGGGAACACTGAGAAGTCGGGAACACTGAGAAGTCGGGAACACTGAGAAGTCGGGAACACTGAGAAGTCGGGAACACTGAGAAGTCAGGAACACTGATAAGTCGGAGAACACTGAGAAGTCGGGAACACTGAGAAGTCGGGAACACTGAGAAGTCGGGAACACTGAGAAGTCGGGAACACTGAGAAGTCGGGAACACTGAGAAGTCAGGAACACTGATAAGAGAACACCACTGAGAAGTCGGGAACACTGAGAAGTCGGAGAACACTGAGAAGTCGGGAACACTGAGAAGTCGGGAACACTGAGAGAGAACACCACTGAGAAGTCGGGAACACTGAGAAGTCAGGAACACTGAGAAGTCAGGAACACTGAGAAGTCGGGAACACTGAGAAGTCAGGAACACTGAGAAGTCGGGAACACTGAGAAGAGAACACCACTGAGAAGTCAGGAACACTGAGAAGTCGGGAACACTGAGAAGTCACGAACACTGAGAAGTCGGGAACACTGAGAAGAGAACACCACTGAGAAGTCAGGAACACTGAGAAGTCGGGAACACTGAGAAGAGAACACCACTGAGAAGTTGGGAACACTGAGAAGTCGGGAACACTGAGAAGTCGGGAACACTGAGAAGTCGGGAACACTGAGAAGTCGGGAACACTGAGAAGTTTGGAACACTGAGAAGTCGGGAACACTGAGAAGAGAACACCACTGAGAAGTCGGGAACACTGAGAAGTCGGGAACACTGAGAAGTCGAGAACACTGAGAAGTCGGGACCACTGTGAAGTCGGGAACACTGTGAAGTCGGGAACACAAAAGTCGGGATCACTGAGAAGTCGGGAACACTGAGAAGTCGGGAACACTGAGTAGTCGGGAACACTGAGAAGTCGGGAACACTGAGAAGAGAACACCACTGAGAAGTCGGGAACACTGAGAAGTCGGGAACACTGAGAAGTCGGGAACACTGAGAAGTCGGGAACACTGAGAAGTCGGGAACACTGAGAAGTTTGGAACACTGAGAAGTCGGGAACACTGAGAAGAGAACACCACTGAGAAGTCGGGAACACTGAGAAGTCGGGAACACTGAGAAGTCGAGAACACTGAGAAGTCGGGACCACTGTGAAGTCGGGAACACTGTGAAGTCGGGAACACAAAAGTCGGGATCACTGAGAAGTCGGGAACACTGAGAAGTCGGGAACACTGAGTAGTCGGGAACACTGAGAAGTCGGGAACACTGAGAAGAGAACACCACTGAGAAGTCGGGAACACTGAGAAGTCG
>CM026401.1:43464120-43559120 GCA_014843695.1 Archivesica marissinica
AGTCAGGAACACTGAGAAGTCGGGAACACTGAGAAGTCACGAACACTGAGAAGTCGGGAACACTGAGAAGAGAACACCACTGAGAAGTCAGGAACACTGAGAAGTCGGGAACACTGAGAAGAGAACACCACTGAGAAGTCGGGAACACTGAGAAGTCGGGAACACTGAGAAGTCGGGAACACTGAGAAGTCGGGAACACTGAGAAGTCGGGAACACTGAGAAGTTTGGAACACTGAGAAGTCGGGAACACTGAGAAGAGAACACCACTGAGAAGTCGGGAACACTGAGAAGTCGGGAACACTGAGAAGTCGAGAACACTGAGAAGTCGGGACCACTGTGAAGTCGGGAACACTGTGAAGTCGGGAACACAAAAGTCGGGATCACTGAGAAGTCGGGAACACTGAGAAGTCGGGAACACTGAGAAGTCGGGAACACTGAGAAGTCGGGAACACTGAGAAGAGAACACCACTGAGAAGTCGGGAACACTGAGAAGTCGGGAACACTGAGTAGTCGGGAACACTGAGAAGTCGGGAACACTGAGAAGAGAACACCACTGAGAAGTCGGGAACACTGAGAAGTCGGGAACACTGAGAAGTCAGGAACACTGAGAAGTCGAGAACACTGAGAAGTCGGGAACACTGAGAAGTCGGGTACACTGAGAAGTCACGAACACTGAGAAGTCAGGAACACTGAGAAGTCAGGAACACTGAGAAGTCAGGAACACTGAGAAGTCGGGAACACTGAGAAGATGGAGAACACTGAGAAGTCGGGAACACTGAGAAGTCGGGAACACTGAGAAGTCGGGAACACTGAGAAGTCGGGAACACTGAGAAGTCGGGAACACTGAGAAGTCAGGAACACTGATAAGTCGGAGAACACTGAGAAGTCGGAGAACACTGATAAGTCGGAGAACACTGAGAAGTCGGGAACACTGAGAAGTCGGGAACACTGAGAAGTCGGGAACACTGAGAAGTCGGGAACACTGAGAAGAGAACACCACTGAGAAGTCAGGAACACTGAGAAGTCGGGAACACTGAGAAGAGAACACCACTGAGAAGTCGGGAACACTGAGAAGTCGGGAACACTGAGAAGTCAGGAACACTGAGAAGTCAGGAACACTGAGAAGTCGGGAACACTGAGAAGTCAGGAACACTGAGAAGTCGGGAACACTGAGAAGTCACGAACACTGAGAAGTCGGGAACACTGAGAAGAGAACACCACTGAGAAGTCAGGAACACTGAGAAGTCGGGAACACTGAGAAGTCGGGAACACTGAGAAGCCAGGAACACTGAGAAGTCGGGAACACTGAGAAGAGAACACCACTGAGAAGTCGGGAACACTGAGAAGTCAGGAACACTGAGAAGTCGGGAACACTGAGAAGTCGGGAACACTGAGAAGTCGGGAACACTGAGAAGTCGGAGAACACTGAGAAGTCGGAGAACACTGAGAAGTCGGGAACACTGAGAAGTCGGGAACACTGAGAAGTCGGGAACACTGAGAAGAGAACACCACTGAGAAGTTGGGAACACTGAGAAGTCGGGAACACTGAGAAGTCGGGAACACTGAGAAGTCGGGAACACTGAGAAGTCAAGTACACTGAGAAGTCGGAGAACACTGAGAAGTCGGAGAACACTGAGAAGTCGGGAACACTGAGAAGTCAAGTACACTGAGAAGTCGGGAACACTGAGAAGTCGGGAATACTGAGAAGTATAATTTGGACAATCTCCTCCTCCAGAATGTTTACCTTGTACTCTCGTCTAACTCTAAACTTTGGCCTCTAAAATATTTTGAATCGGAAAGAAAAATCAACTGGTTTCAGGCAAGATGTATATTATAATATTCCTCTGCATAGATTGTATATCAAAGTAATACAAACTTAAACGCGTATCGAACAAAATCTGTTCACATCCTATACTATTCAGATATTAGCAGATATAAGCCACCATTGTACACAAACATGTTCAACCTGGATCATTAAAGTACAATGTACACCCAGCACCCCGGTAGCGACACAAACAACATGACAATGATAAGCTGGTGATCTGACAATGGTTAGATGTTGAGTCAACGATGAGTAAATCACAGGTCGCACAGCAGCTTGGAATTGATCCATTGCACCAAAAGCCTTGTATCTCTATCATAGGTCGGTCCATCCACCCATCTAGATAAAAACTGTATTTTTTAGTTTTTATCTACCCATGATGGGGGGGGGGGGGACAAGGTTTTTAGTGTCTTATGGGTTAACTTTCAAGATCCTGTGATTTAACAAATATTTTTTTATCTACCATGATAGGGGGGGGGGGTACAAGGGTTTTAGTGTATTATGGGTTAACTTTCAAGCTCCTGTGATTTAACAAATATGTTTTTATCTACCATGATAGGGGGGGGGGCTACAAGGTTTTTAGTGTCTTATGGGTCAACTTTCAAGCTCCTGTGATTTAACAATGTCTAGACAATAATGATTAGAGAATACTGCACGAAATCACATTGAGATAATGCCGAGTAAAACATGTGACAAACAACTTGTACACTTACATCCTGCTCATTATAGGACTCTGGCAGCTAAATACATGTATATACAGCTAAATACAATACATGTATATACAGCTAAATACAATACATGTATATACAGCTAAATACAATACATGTATATACAGCTAAATACAGTACATGTACATACAGCTAAATACAATACATGTATATACAGCTAAATACAGTACATGTATATACAGCTAAATACAGTACATGTATATACAGCTAAATACAATACATGTACATACAGCTAAATACAATACATGTACATACAGCTAAATACAATACATGTATATACAGCTAAATACAATACATGTATATACAGCTAAATACAGTACATGTACATACAGCTAAATACAATACATGTATATACAGCTAAATACAGTACATGTATATACAGCTAAATACAGTACATGTATATACAGCTAAATACAATACATGTACATACAGCTAAATACAATACATGTATATACAGCTAAATACAATACATGTATATACAGCTAAATACAATACATGTATATACAGCTAAATACAGTACATGTACATACAGCTAAATACAATACATGTATATACAGCTAAATACAATACATGTATATACAGCTAAATACAGTACATGTATATACAGCTAAATACAGTACATGTATATACAGCTAAATACAATACATGTACATACAGCTAAATACAATACATGTACATACAGCTAAATACAATACATGTATATACAGCTAAATACAATACATGTATATACAGCTAAATACAGTACATGTACATACAGCTAAATACAATACATGTATATACAGCTAAATACAGTACATGTATATACAGCTAAATACAGTACATGTATATACAGCTAAATACAATACATGTACATACAGCTAAATACAATACATGTACATACAGCTAAATACAATACATGTATATACAGCTAAATACAATACATGTATATACAGCTAAATACAGTACATGTACATACAGCTAAATACAATACATGTATATACAGCTAAATACAGTACATGTATATACAGCTAAATACAGTACATGTATATACAGCTAAATACAATACATATACATACAGCTAAATACAATACATGTACATACAGCTAAATACAATACATGTAGATACAGCTAAATACAATACATGTAGATACAGCTAAATACAATACATGTATATACAGCTAAATACAATACATGTAGATACAGCTAAATACAATACATGTAGATACAGCTAAATACAATACATGTATATACAGCTAAATACAACACATGTATATACAGCTAAATACAATACATGTAGATACAGCTAAATACAATACATGTATATACAGCTAAATACAATACATGTATATACAGCTAAATACAATACATGTAGATACAGCTAAATACAGTACATGTATATACAGCTAAATACAATACATGTATATACAGCTAAATACAATACATGTAGATACAGCTAAATACAATACATACAGCTAAATACAATACATGTATATACAGCTAAATACAATACATGTATATACAGCTAAATACAATACATGTATATACAGCTAAATACAGTACATGTAGATACAGCTAAATACAGTACATACAGCTAAATACAGTACATGTATATACAGCTAAATACAGTACATGTAGATAGATATACAGCTAAATACAGTACATGTATATACAGCTAAATACAGTACATGTATATACAGCTAAATACAATACATGTATATATAGCTAAATACAATACATGTAGATACAGCTAAATACAATACATGTACATACAGATAAATACAATACATGTACATACAGCTAAATACAGTACATGTATATACAGCTAAATACAATACATGTATATACAGCTAAATACAGTACATGTAGATACAGCTAAATACAGTACATACAGCTAAATACAGTACATGTATATACAGCTAAATACAGTACATGTATATACAGCTAAATACAGTACATGTATATACAGCTAAATACAGTACATGTAGATAGATATACAGCTAAATACAATACATGTATATACAGCTAAATACAGTACATGTAGATAGATATACAGCTAAATACAGTACATGTATATACAGCTAAATACAATACATGTATATACAGCTAAATACAATACATGTAGATACAGCTAAATACAATACATGTAGATACAGCTAAATACAATACATGTAGATACAGCTAAATACAATACATGTATATACAGCTAAATACAATACATGTAGATACAGCTAAATACAGTACATGTATATACAGCTAAATACAATACATGTATATACAGCTAAATACAATACATGTATATACAGCTAAATACAGTACATGTATATACAGCTAAATACAATACATGTATATACATTCTAGTGTTCTGGCAGCACACTAGTACTGTTTTCTAGTGTTCTGGCAGCACACTAGTACTGTTTTCTAGTGTTCTGTCAGCACACTAGTACTGTTTTCTAGTGTTCTGTCAGCACACTAGTACTGTTTTCTAGTGTTCTGGCAGCACACTAGTACTGTTTTCTAGTGTTCTGGCAGCACACTAGTACTGTTTTCTAGTGTTCTGGCAGTACACTAGTACTGTTTTCTAGTGTTTTGTCAGCACACTAGTACTGTTTTCTAGTGTTCTGGCAGCACACTAGTACTGTTTTCTAGTGTTATGTCAGCACACTAGTACTGTTTTCTAGTGTTCTGTCAGCACACTAGTACTGTTTTCTAGTGTTCTGTCAGCACACTAGTACTGTTTTCTAGTGTTCTGTCAGCACACTAGTACTGTTTTCTAGTGTTCTGGCAGCACACTAGTACTGTTTTCTAGTGTTCTGGCAGCACACTAGTACTGTTTTCTAGTGTTCTGGCAGCACACTAGTACTGTTTTCTAGTGTTCTGGCAGCACACTAGTACTGTTTTCTAGTGTTCTGGCAGCACACTAGTACTGTTTTCTAGTGTTCTGGCAGCACACTAGTACTGTTTTCTAGTGTTCTGTCAGCACACTAGTACTGTTTTCTAGTGTTCTGGCAGCACACTAGTACTGTTTTCTAGTGTTCTGTCAGCACACTAGTACTGTTTTCTAGTGTTCTGTCAGCACACTAGTACTGTTTTCTAGTGTTCTGTCAGCACACTAGTACTGTTTTCTAGTGTTCTGTCAGCACACTACTGTTTAGTGTTTTAGCACACTAGTGTTTTCTGGGCAGCACACTAGTACTGTTTTCTAGTGTTCTGGCAGCACACTAGTACTGTTTTCTAGTGTTCTGGCAGCACACTAGTACTGTTTTCTAGTGTTCTGGCAGCACACTAGTACTGTTTTCTAGTGTTCTGGCAGCACACTAGTACTGTTTTCTAGTGTTCTGGCAGCACACTAGTACTGTTTTCTAGTGTTCTGTCAGCACACTAGTACTATTGTCTGACTCCCTTGGAAAGGCACTCACGACAGTCTAGGCACGTGACCATATTGTCTGACTCCCTTGGAAAGGCACTCACGACAGTCTAGGCACGTGACCGTATTATCCAACTCCCTTGGAAAGGCACATGACCGTATTGTCTGACTCCCTTGGAAAGGCACTCACGACAGTCTAGGCACATGACCGTATTATCCAACTCCCATGGAAAGGCACTCACGACAGTCTAGGCACGTGACCGTATTATCCAACTCCCTTGGAAAGGCACTCACGAGTCTAGGCACATGACCGTATTGTCTGACTCCCTTGGAAAGGCACTTATGACAGTCTAGGCACATGACCGTATTATCCAACTCCCTTGGAAAGGCACTCACGACAGTCTAGACACGTGACCATATTATCCAACTCCCTTGGAAAGGCACTTATGACAGTCTAGGCACATGACCGTATTATCCAACTCCCTTGGAAAGGCACTCACGACAGTCTAGACACGTGACCATATTATCCAACTCCCTTGGAAAGGCACTCACGACAGTCTAGGCACGTGACCGTATTGTCTGACTCCCTTGGAAAGGCACTTATGACAGTCTAGGCACATGACCGTATTATCCAACTCCCTTGGAAAGGCACTCACGACAGTCTAGGCACGTGACCGTATTGTCTGACTCCCTTGGAAAGGCATTCACGACAGTCTAGGCACGTAACCGTATTGTCTGACTCCCTTGGAAAGGCATTCACGACAGTCTAGGCACATAACCGTATTGTCTGACTCCCTTGGAAAGGCCCTCATGGCAGTCTAGGCATGTGACCGTATTGTCCAACTCCCTTGGAAAGGCACTCACGACAGTCTAGGCACGTGACCGTATTGTCCAACTCCCTTGGAAAGGCACTCACGACAGTCTAGGCACGTGACCGTATTGTCCAACTCCCTTGGAAAGGCACTCACGACAGTCTAGGCACGTGACCGTATTATCCAACTCCCTTGGAAAGGCACTCACGACAGTCTAGGCACGTGACCGTATTGTCCAACTCCCTTGGAAAGGCACTCACGACAGTCTAGGCACGTGACCGTATTATCCAACTCCCTTGGAAAGGCACTCACGACAGTCTAGGCACGTGACCGTATTATCTGACTCCCTTGGAAAGGCACTCACGACAGTCTAGGCACGTGACCGTATTATCCAACTCCCTTGGAAAGGCACTCACAACATTCTAGGCTGTATATAACAGAGGAGCTGATGGGGTACTGTTACTGCTATAACTACGGTATAATATACACATACCTGTACTTCCTCCGTTTCTTTCTGTTTCTTCAGAGCCTCCTTGTATTCCTTATCAGCCTGCTGTTCCATTTGTCGCTTAGCCATCCGCACAGCTTCGGTACGCACATCCCCTTCATTTAACATCGGTGCAAATCTCACCTGCACTCGTGTTTTCTGTTTTCATTAATATGCAATAAACAAATGCATGCATTTTTATTATTATAATCAATCAATTGGCCCGGCCCATCACTAGTAAATACGCTCAAATTTAAGTATTTCGGATGAGGCATGTGCGAAAACTGATGCTAAATTATCTTATTACGGTATGTGATAAAAACATTGCATTGTAATTAAGCAAACCCGGGAAAATGAAAAATACTTTACTCATTTTAATGTTTTAATTAAACATATAAAGTTTATAAACGGTCTCCTCTATTGATCAAAAGATATATGCGGTAAGACAACCTGCCAATCATGTCAAGCTGTTTATTGAAAGAATACTCGTAAACAATGATTATTTTCACTTATGGTCCAGCCTGTAGATTATTCCCCCCCCCCGGATATGGTCCCAGATTAAGATAATTACTGTTTATTGAAAATTGAAAGGAACAATTGGCGATTATTTGCGTCTGATGACACATACATGTACAGACTGTTTCTTTTTTCAGCCAAATTTTTGTCTGTTCTTGGGAGGTTTTCTGCATCGCTGGGTGAGAAATTGATTGTCGTTGTGTGTTGTTGGGAGGTGTCGTTCATGAGAGGTGAAATTGTATTAAAACACAACGGGTGGGAATAAAGGTGACGTTATAAAGAGGGTGTCGCTCATGGGAGGTGATCTTTGGGGAGGTGGGACTGTATTATTATAATCAATGTTCGGCGCATCACTAGTAAATATGCTCAAATTCATTACCTATATCATATTGGAGTTATTTACATAATGTAGACAATAAATACACACAAGCCAACTATATATATCGGAGACAATATGTGTCTTTAGTTTCCCAATATAATACATATTGAACAATGCATACATCACACATAATCAAAATACAGAAAAAGGATTAGAATGAGAGACATAGTTTTATATAACTCTTCTCCTTTAGACAACAGACAGCGGATTGCAGTTGAATCTTGTCAGGCGAACTGTAAGAGATCTGTCATATTTGACATGCTGCGACGCTACAGGAAGTAAACAAACTAGCAGCTAGTGAGCATGCATTATTTTCTCAGGAACTAGTTATGATACAGCTTTTTCTGGTTTGATACGGGCATGTGACCGTATCGAACCAGCAAACGTAATATCAGACTGGAAAACACAGTGTATGAACCTGGGTGGTAGACAGTATTGTGGTAGGCAAATAACGGCAAAAACTAAAACTAAAATTCATATCAAAGTAATAAGTGGTATTGCAAACTATCTCACTTTAATACTGTTTTCTGATATGCTAAGTGATACTGACCTCACCCGGCAGGATGGTTCCCACAGATGGTGATATCGTTACTGGGGCACCATCAGGAACCACAAATTCAAATGATGTTGGACCAACAGGAGCAATCTCTCCTGAAATATCACATGCATACGACATTAAAATGATTAAACAAACTTAAAAATAGGGGACAATTCCTATATATAATTTGTCGTATCAAATGGAATAATATTCGGCACTCATCATTTTGTACAGATTATCCTGGGTACAGGGTGTGTGAAAATGTCTGGTAAACTTCAATTAAATTATGTTATATTTCGGGTTTTATGCCTGCATCAGCACCATTTCGGGCTATATCGCCGGCGGGCAGTTTACCTAACAACACCTTTCCTGGGCAGGCTCCAGCGGTTAACCAGTACTTGGGTGCACCAACCTCCGTAAGAAACTGCCAACTTTTTCATATAAATGAGACACGGCCTGAGCGGGGCTCGAACCAGTGACCATCAGTGATGATAGGTTACAGTGGTATACAAGTCACGACCGTAACCACTCGACCACGGAGGCGGACAAAACTTCAATTAAAAGTATAAACCCACTTGTAAATATTGAAGCAAATCCTTTCCTATCTTGAGTACAGGGTGTATGAATTATGTTAGCAAATTATAAATGTACAGTTGTGTTATTAAAGCATTAGTAAATAAATATTGAGGCAAACCTTTTCCTATCCTGGGTACAGGGTGTGTGAATTCGTTCATGCTAGTATGCGAGTTGATGACATGCAGGGATGCCGTGGAAACGTCGTACAGCGATGTCGCAGCAAAGTGGACAACCTGATGAGAGAGTTCTAGTGGCGGGAGAACTCCTACACCTTTACACTGGATCTTGAACTCTCTGTCAAATACAGGGTGTCAGTATTAAGTTTAAACTTTATTTATTTTACAATAATTGCGAAGCAAGTTTTAACAACCTATATTAATCACTCTCGTTGGCGCGGATGAAAGCGTATACGTGGTCATTCATGTGGGAGGAAACCGGAGTACCCGGAGAAAACCAACCTGTCCGATCTGGCGACCATCGTACCATCTCACATACTTCCCGGGCCGAGGATCGAACTGGATTACATTGGTGAGAAGCGAGAGTGCTAGCCAAACTCATTTCATAAAAATGTTAATATGGTATGAAATCCGCATAAGATCTTATTTGTATTAATCACAACTATACACACATGTATAAATATTACAAACCTATTAATGAGTGATTTGCAGTTTAGTTCGAACTTGTAGTCTCTAGATTTCTTTGGACTGAATATCACCTCTAGTTCTACTGTTTCCAGGGGTAACAATGTACCAAAACCATCGTTAGGCTGGACTTCTACGTACTGAAAATATAAACACAATATTTCTACAACCAGATAATTACTACATACATACATACATACATACATACATAGAAACACATTTTTGTTTAATTATTGGATCTAGAATCCTCAAAAAAGCTAGTCAGATACATATCAGCTTTTCAAGGGAGCCAGCAAAACCTGTTGAAAATCTGTGAGATGGCATGACACTTTCAAGCTGTTTGAAGGGAGCCAGCAAAACAAAATCTGTTGAAAATCTCTCTAATATGTGAGATGGTATGACAGTCACCATACCTCTGGCAGGCGAGGGTGGGCCTGGTATGCGACCCTTACTCTTTTTTTTTTTAAACCTCACTGACTAAATTAGTTAGGATACATTTTTACATTACTTTAAGTTATACTATTGTTTTATTACATGTTTTACTGTTTTTACCTGCAGACTCTTATTGTAAAGCACCTTTGAACGTATCTGATATGAAAAGGGTGCTATATAAATGTGGTATAATAATAATACATAATATTGGGTACTTTTCCCGGTTATGAAAACAAATAATATGATGTTGTTGTTGTCGTTGACATTTACCTCAGGATGACCAACAAATCCGAACTCTTGCGGCAGAATAGATTTGTTGGTAAGCTTGATGGTCGTCTTGGTTGACTCGTATATTGTACAGTGTCCGAAGTCAATATCTGTCGTGTCAAACGCCATATTGGAGTTGGTCACAACAGCTGAAACTGTGAAAGGCACTGGGGCAGTCTGAAAAACAAACCAACACACAGACATGAAATTCATTTTAGTTTATGTAGCTGCTATAATCTTATTTGGATAAAATGATACATCTAGCATGGTAGCATTACTGGGAGATGTTGATGTAACTAGCTGTTGCCATGCCGATGTAGTAGTACTCCAACCTGCAGTGAAGGTATGTCAGTCAATGATGTATCAGTCAACGATGTATCAGTCAGTCAATGATGTATCAGTCAACGATGTATCTGTTCATGATTGTCAAAATAGTACAAACAACCGCAGAATACGAAACATAAAAAGTGGCAAAGAAAATGCCCTCTACCACTGTTTCAAAATAGTTAAAGATAGCATTTTCGTTCACTGAGAAAACTCAATCATTCATTGGAAGGCATACGTAAATATTCCTTCTTACCTGATCTGCAACTCTAATGGTCATTGTCGCCTCCAATACACCTGTCTCTTTATCGAAATATTTCCCACCTTCTTCAAATAAACTTTGCCTGAAAATGTTCAAAACATAAATTTGCATATATCAGACCACAGGCACCAGACACACAAAAAACCCTGACAACATTTCATTTCCTGCTGTTCACAATGAAACAATGTGCCATTCTGGTGTTATTTAACCGATCTCCATGAAATAAAAAGTATTTGTTGATAGAATACGGTCTTCCGGTTGGGACCACAACGGCATATCAGTGGTCTGGTCGTTTTTACCTAGTTTCTCGTCGATGTTTCTGCATGCATGTTTCAATTTCGTTGGTTGCCTTTAGTAAACATTACTACTTACTATATGACCATAGGCCAATGTGTCTGGTGCCTGTGTGTCAGACAATGCACAACCCTAAAGTTGCTTTGCTTGTTTATTGGCATTATTGTCACACCAACAGCTGTGGATGTATAGTAACTTTTTAGTTCCACCAGGAATGCTCAATAACCTCTGAAATTGGGCTTGAAAATGGATCACTTGACCCTTCGAGCAATATTTCAAGCACGGAAGGGCACCCAGGTAGAACCACTTACCTTCCGCAAGCCAGGTGATTGCTTCTTTGCTTAACACTTTCCTTCATGGAGATGTAGGTTAATATACTATTATATCTCCATACAAACTACAGCCATTTAGTACACAAAAACCCAACACCCACCCCAAAAACTCCATACAAACGACAGCCATTTAGCTATCATGCAGTGGATAAGCAGTCACTGCATCTACCCCACCTCCATAGATATTACTACATGAGATTCTGGCCTTTATTCTGAACATTGGTTTGGCTACTACATTGTCAATGTATGTGGTATTGGTAATGGCATCAAGAGGTGCTTCTATGAGGGAAAGGGTTATGAACATTGGTTTGGCTACTACATTGTCAATGTATGTCATATTGGTAATGGCGTCAAGAGGTGTTTCTATGTGGGAAAGGGTTATGAACATTGGTTTGGCTACTACATTGTGTACATTGTCAATGTATGTCATATTGGTAAAGGTGCTTCTATGTGGGAAAGGGTTAAGAATCTTTTAGGATTCAAACCTTCAAACCAAGAGATTCGAATTGTAATTGTAAAGGAACAAAATACACTTGCTTCTAAACTTTTTTTTATTTATAATTTATTTTGTTCTTTTATAGAAATCTTCACATGTTAATAATAATTTATTATATACATAGATTTAAATGAATTTGTAGTAGTATAAGATAAGATAATTGTTTATTATAGTGACTTGTGTTTTCCAACATATTTACAACATATATTCAGTAAAATGTGAAATTTTTATAAGTCACCTTATGTTAACAGTTTTAAATAGCGTGAATATACATCATTGAACGTAGAGTATTATTTACATATTTATTACTAAAGATAATGCTATTCGATGCCTTTAGTAAACTAGCAAACTATATCGATATCATATCATACCTCACTTTACCTAATAATGTTACCTTCTTCTTACAATAATTGTTGTGAGTCTGCACATAATATAAATTAGAACAATCTATTACACTTAGACTCAACCATATTCTTTTTATTAGCATTCCTCATCATTATAATATTCTGACCTCTATTATTATAATGTCTTTTTTCTTATCTCAACTACAATATCGTATTTTTTCTATCTAAATCGTATTATGAATCTTGTATTGTTAAACATTTCAAGCACATTATTTTACCGCCAACTTTACAGCAAACGAGTTTCGAAGGAGAAGACCTTTATAAGCTAATCTAGCTTTCGGATCTAATCCTTTTTCAAAACATAAAATATTATATTGTATTGTAATGTAATTGCTATATGTATATATGTTACATTGTTTGAAATAAAATATGTTTAAACTAGTAAACATTACTTACTATATGACCATAGGGCAAAAAAAAAAAATGTGTGTCTTATGCCTGTGAGTACATTCATAACAAACTTTTGAATGAAGAAAAAATGAAGACCCTTCTATGAATACAAAAATATATGCACATTAAAGTAAATTAAAAAGAGCATTTGAAAAATTTAATAATTTTAAATAAATTACGAAAATGTATCGATATGTCCCTTTGAAAGGTATTAAAACGCACACACTGTAGTGGATCAGTGGGTAACAAGCTAGTCTCGCAATGGAAGCATTGCAGGTTCGATCGCTGCTATACTAGTCTAAAATGGCTGATACCATAGTCCTTTGTGGATGTATTGTGTTTGTGCCTGACACCATGCATGTAAATGAACTAGGGAAGAATCTGGAATGGGACTCTGTCTGTATCATTGCACTACGGTGGCCCAAACCATTTGTATGTTCATGCAATGTATTGTATCTGTACGTGTATGTCATATGTACTATTGATTTGCAATAAATAAGGCTAAATAAAATATCATTGCACTATCCTCCACAGTCTAAGATGACTTATCTCTTCAGCAGGCATCGTTTGTGTGGACAAACAGTAATGGTGATATATAAAAGCAAAGCACACAACACGCACCTTGGTAGGAATTTGAGTTGAGCGGAGAACTGAGATTGTGCCTGGATGTAGCCGGTCTTTGGTAACAACTCTAGATGGTTCCGTAGTTCCTTGCACACTTCAAACTTTAGACGCAAAGCTGTTGTAGCCCTGAAAAATAACAAGAAAAACTATTACATAAAAATATGTGGAAGGACGATTGAAAACTCACTCTGCATAATACACACTTGGATAGAGTGAATGTATATTTATCATAAAAGCAACTGCAAATCATATGGGAACCAAGAATTTCAACTACGTAAATAGATTGACCTGTAACTATTGTCTGTATTTCTATGTGCACACCAGTGAAAGTTTGGAACGAGTTCCCTGAGAACAATTGGACAATTTTAATACCTATAATACGAGTACATAGCATGAATTCTTATCACATAAATTCCCATTAGTCCAGAACACATATTTCAACAACACTTCACACTTTAGATACAATGCCAGTATAACCCTGGAAATTGACAACTATATCGTTATCTGTATGGCATGGTTATACATGATTATTTATTTTCTGTTTAACCCATTCCATTCTGGATACATTTAAAGGCTTTTGCAAACAACATAGATCCAGATCAGCCACAGCGTGACGCTGCATGCTGATCAGGATCTATGTTGTTTGTTACATAGCCAAGTGTCTTAACAAGATCATCTGAATAGCAAACAGCATAGAGCCTGATCAGACGGCATGTTCCGTGGCGGCTGATCTGGCTCTATGTTCTTTGTAAATACTGTTTGTGAATGGTATCCAGAATCAAATGGGTTAAGGCCTTTTGGGCACATGATATATTGCAAAATAGAACCATACTTCCACAAACCTGTTATTTACGACAATGGTATCCTGATATAGTCTGTCCAATATGCAGATCTTCAGGTCAACGGACTGTCTCTGAACCCACACCGGGACATCAATAGCATTGCCTAATGCTCTAACAGAGATCTGAAACATTATAAAAGTGTTTCTTTATTATAGTGTCACCCCTATTTAAAGGGCCAGTCATTTCTGTTATGTTAAATTTCGGGTTTTACGCCTGCATCAGCACCATTTGGGCTATATCGCCGGCGGGCAGTTTACTTAACAACACCTTTCCTGGGCAGGCTCCAGCGGTTAACCAGTACTTGGGTGCACCAACCTCCGTAAGAAACTGCCAACTTTTTCATATAAATGAGACACGACCTGAGCGGGGCTCGAACCCGTGACCATCAGTGATGATAGGTTACAGTGGTATACAAGTCAGCGACCGTAACCACTCGACCACTGAGGCGGACTTCCAGCCATTTCTGACTTATGAGACACCTCTTTTTATGAACATCAGTACTTCCCGAATCCTATGCTTGAATGCCAAGCGCCGGGCTGGTAGGCAATCGGTAACCATTATTTAACTAGCTGGCGGCTCACCAATCAGCCATATCGGAACGAAACCCTGACAAGGTTCGAACCTTCGACCTCCAGCTCCGTAGGCGGACGCCTTATCCACTAGGCCACGGATGCGGTATGTCAAATAATGGAACAAAAGTATAAAACAGATTGATATTTTATATAAGGATGGCAATGAGTACTCGGAAGAACGTCCGAGTATCGAACAGCAAAATGATAATCGAGTATTCGGGAAATAATCACCAATGCCAACTGTTCCTTTCAATTTTCAATAAGCCATAATTATCTTAATCCGGGACCATACCCGGGAGCCAATCATCCACACAATGAACCCGTAGGTGTGAAAATAATCCACCCGTTAGTGTGAAAATAATCCTTGTTTATGGGTATTCTTTCAATAAACAAGTCAACAGTTTGACATTATTGGCAGGTGTTTGTGCCGCTTATGTCTTTTGTCGCTTAAGATGTAGGAAAAACAAATAATTATGACGAGAGATTAATCAAAGATCGTAGCTACACGAATAAATAATACTCTACGTTCAAGGATACATATTCACGCTATTTAAAACTGTTAACCTAAGGTGACTTATAGGCCTGTTGGGCCGGGTGTTAAAATTTCACATTATACTGAATATATGTTGTAAATATGTTGGAAAACACAAGTCACTATAATAAACAATTATCTTATCTTATCTTACACGAGACCTCGGATTAAAAATCCCATCTGGTCTGAAGGACTGTTAACATTATTAGGGTTAGATGGAGAACAAACATGTGATCTCTGGAATCGTGTTCCAATGTGTTAACAACTAGACGTTGCCTCTCCCTCGTGGCGATGGATTCCATCAGAAATGAGGTCTCGAGTGTGATTAATATAAGTCGTAAGAACTTGTTTCGCAATCGAGCTAATATATATAATATACAAATATATATAAAAACCAAAAACAACTAGACTACTGACCAGTCTGACAGACACTTTACTTTTACTTTAAACTTTTTATACTGTATACATACAGAATCTAAATGCAAAGATATTAGTTTATACAAATTTATTTTAGCTCGATTGCGAAACAAGTTCTTACAACTTATATTAATCACGCTTGAGACCTCATTCCTGATGGTATCCATCGCAATGAGGGAGAGAAAGAGGCAACGTGGAATTTAAATGCTTTGCCTAAGTGCACACTCGTAACAGCTCCAGTGGGGCTCGAACCTTTCGCACCTAAAGTGAATGCGTAGCGCTACTACTGCGCTATCACAACTTCCACAAAGATATTAAACATATTAATTAGAAGCAGTATGAAACATACACTATCTGATAATGGGTCTGTGAAGGTAACAAGAAACTCAATGTCCACTTTTCCTGGAACTGAAGGATTCCAGATAATTTCCAATTTCGTTGATGAGAATGGTGCAATCTCTCCTGCAGAGATGAGCCCGGCTTTCATTCCATCTAGAGTACCATATTCATCCATATCACTAACAGTCAGATCGGGGGAACCGTCCTCCACTATTGCCTCTCCTGTTCACATATACACACAATATAAAAGTTAAATTACACAACATTGCCTCGCCTACTGTATTTGCCTCGCCTACTGTATTTGCTGTAATTACATAATTTTTGGAGGATTTTTTTTTTCTCTATACAAATTTATTTTAGATCGATTGCGAAACAAGTCGAGGAGGATTAACGAAAACGATGGTTCGGAAGTTGTAAATATTGTAGATATTACATCTAATCATTTCTTCAGTAATATTTAAGTTTCAAAATTCATACATCCAAACATTTAAGAACCTGAAAACATCAGATTTACTGGGTTTTTTAAAATTTTATATAAAACTATATATTTTTTTAAAACTTTATTTATTTTACAACGATTGCGAAGTATGTTTTAACAACTTATATTAATCACTCTCGTTGGCGCGGATGAAAGCGTATATGTGGTCATTCGTGTGGGAGTATCCGATCTGGCGACCACCGTACCATCTCGCATACTTCCCGGTCCGAGGATCGAACCCGGGTTGCATTGGTGAGAAGCGAGCGAGCTAACCACTGCGCTAATCGGACAACGTTTTCGTCTAATAGCATATACGATAAAAATGTATTACAAACAACAACACAGAATGATATAACAACAATATACACTCAACAAATTTCCTAACCGGTCACCTGGTGATTTACAGTATTTGGAGCAAACTAATAACCATATAATATCAAAATTCATGTCATCTTATTGGTTATAATTTATTACAGATCGTTATGCATGATTTTCTGTAAAATCATTTTGGATAAAATGCATTAAATGACAACAAGAAAATATTTACATTGTATCAGGACTTATTCTAGAGAGCGACTTAGGCGAAATAGTCACCCCTAGGGACCCTACCTTCGCCCCCTGGGGGCCCCACTTCTCCTTAATTATTATTTTAATTTTCATACAAAATGTAGTCCAGTAAGATACACTGACCCATTATAAAGCACTGCTTCTATTCATATGTTCTATTCAGTTTAAACATATTTTATTTTATCAATATTTACATCATGTTGTAACATTAATATACAAGAACAGATGGATTAAATCGGACGCTAGTAGCTTATGTTCTATTTAAGTTAATATATTATGCATTAATCAGTAGGAGTGGACATTAATACATTTTAATATTTAAATAATCATATTAATACATACAACCCACCGTAAGCATATTTATGCAGAACAGATCCTTGTAATTCGAATTGCTATCTTTTCACAATATTTTATTAAAGGGACCTCTTGGTAATTACTTTTGTGTATCCACTACAATGTGTAATTATTGTATTTGCTTTAAACGTCTTATAGATGTTTTACGCAATAAACTATTGTTGTTGTTGTTGTTGTATTTAAAGGTCATATTGTGTATTTTAACTCTATTTTGTTGAATTAGATTAAATAACACCATTTAAAGAAGCAATCGCGCGCTCTCTCACTTCTCTCAAAAAATTCTGATCCCTATTGTATGATTATTAACCCTTTCAACACCACAGACCTCTAAATTGGCTTACAAAAAAGTGTAGATCCAGATGAGCCGGCTCATGACGAGCCGTCTCATCAGGATCTGCACTTTTTTCAAGTAATATAACTATTTTTAGAGAGAAAAAATTACCCATTTTGATAAATGAACTGATCCAAATGTAATTTTGTTATTAATTTATTGGTCTAAAAATATCATGGACCAGTCCATGTCAGTTACTTGGTGTTGAATGGGTTAATTGGCTCCAAATATTATAAAATACAAGGTGATCAATTAGGAATTTTGTTGAGTGTACATTAACCCATTCAACACCAAGTAACTGACATGGACTGGTGCATGCTATTTAACCCATTCAACACCAAGTAACTGACATGGACTGGTGCATGCTATTTAACCCATTCAACCCCAAGTAACTGACATGGACTGGTGCATGCTATTTAACCCATTCAACCCCAAGTAACTGACATGGACTGGTGCATGCTATTTAACCCATTCAACCCCAAGTAACTGACATGGACTGGTGCATGCTATTAACCCATTCAACCCCAAGTAACTGACATGGACTGGTGCATGTATTAACCCATTCAACCCCAAGTAACTGACATGGACTGGTGCGTGATATTTTCAGACCAATAAATTAATAAGAAAATTACATTTGGACCAGTTCATTTATCAAAATGGGTAATTTTATCTAAAAATAGTAATAATTATTACTGGCAAAAAAGTGCAGATCCTGATGAGATGGCTCGTTACGAGCCGGCTCATCTGGATCTACACTTTTCATAAGCCTATTTAGAGGCCTGTGGGGTTGAAAGGGTTAACTTCTCTCATTCAACTTAAAAATGTGACTAAATTGCTGAAAATGTATGTGACGACAATGGTGATACCATGATGGGGTTACCTGATGGTTGGGTAGAATAACTCACTGCTTGTGCATCACAATACATAGGGAGTGACATGGGAGCAGACCTGTCGGCTTAGAGAGGGAAATACAGAGAGTTAATATGTGCACAGCATTTGGAAAGATAATGAGTTTGATGCATGTAACTGGACAAATTAATTGTTTTACTTTGGTTTGGTGTACACTCCTCCTATTAACCAGAATTAGCTAGCAACTGGTCACTCATATGCCTTGTATGTTCGCACAGTTTTCCAAGAGCATATTTCATTAAAGTCTATAATTAACCCATTCAACACCAAGTAACTGACATGGACTGGTGCATGATATTTTCAGACCAATAAATTAATAAGAAAATTACATTTGGACCAGTTCATTTATCAAAATGGGTAATTTTTGTCTAAAAATAGTAATATTAATTGCAAAAAGTGCAGATCCTGATGAGACGGCTCGTCACGAGCCGGCTCATCTGGATCTACACTTTTTGTAAGCCAATTGAGAGGCCTGTGGTGTTGAAAGGGTTTTTTCTCAAATGTAAACACAAATCTATAATTCAGTGGAGTAGCTTCCCATAGGCAGCTGTAGACGTCCCTACACATTTACATTAAAAATCGAAAATGCAATCAAAAATGAAGGGTAAGAGGGTGGGTGGAGGTGTATGGTATGCAGTGAAACCATCAAATATTGAATACGTCGGTATTTCTTTTTAACCCATTCAACACCAAGTAACTGACATGGACTGGTCCATGATATTTTTATACCAATAAATGAATAATAAAATTACATTCGGACCAGTTCATTTATCAAGATGGGTAATTTTGTCTAAAATTAGTAATACTACTTGCAAAAAGTGCAGATCCTGATGAGACGGCTCGTCACGAGCCGGCTCATCTGGATCTACACTTTTTGTAAGCCTATAAATAGAGGTCTGTGGTGTTGAAAGGGTTAATTGATAAAAAAAGATTTTCAGAACTTCACAAATATCCTTATGCTCCTTATACCTTATCAAAACATGCATTAATCTTTACAAAAAGTGTAGATCCAGATGAGCCGGCTCGTGATGATCCATCTCATCAGGATCTGTACTTTTTGCCAGTAATATTACTATTTTTAGACAAAAATTACCCATTTGGATAAATGAACTGGTCCAAATGTAATTTATTATTAATTTATTGGTTAAAAAAGATCAGAAAATATCATGCACCAGTCCATGTCAGTTACTTTGTGTTGAATGGTTTAAACAGCATCAGGCTGCAGCAGCTGTGATACAGATACTTATAATCCTCCGGAGGAAATACCCCGGACCCCCCTATCATAATAGTGCCTATGGTACACATATATCAAAATCCTCCGGGGGAGATACACCGGACCCCCCTATCATAATAGTGCCTATGGTACACATATATCAAAATCCTCCGGGGGAGATACACCGGACCCCCTATCATAATAATGTCTATGGTACACATATATCAAAATCCTCCGGGGGAGATACCCCAGACCCCCCTATCATAATAATGTCTATGGTACACATATATCAAAATCCTCGGGGGAGATACCCCAGACCCCCCTATCATAATAATGCCTATGGTACACATATATCAAAATCTTCTGGGGGGAGATACCCCAGACCCCCCTATCATAATAATGCCTATGGTACACATATATCAAAATCTTCTGGGGGGAGATACCCCAGACCCCCCTATCATAATAGTGCCTATGGTACACGTATATCAAAATATAATGGAGTCCACATAGAAACCAGACTCTTACCATCACCTGCTTGTTGCTGCGCCTGATCATCCAAATCTTCTTGTGTTCCATCCGGACATTCGGTGGTCATTGCAGCTTGACTGTCTTCACCAACTTTTGACACTTCAGCTATCAAGCATTTAGTCCATTAACAAGTATTTTAAAAAAAACTTTACTTATTTATCAATGATTGCGAACCATGCTGTAACAATGTATATTAATCACTCTTGTTGGCTCGGATGACAGCGTATTTGTGGGAGGAAACGGAAGTACTCGGACAAAACCCACCTATCCAATCTGACGACCACCGTATCATCTCATCTCACATACTTCCCAGTTTGTGGATTGAACCTGGGTTGCATTGGTGAGAAGAGAGCTGAGTAACGACTGCGCTAATCGGACAGCCTTTCAAGCATTTATACCATTAACATTGAAGAACTACTGGTACTGTAGCTATTATAGCAGACATTATTTCCCGTTCCAAATATCGGTGGAACCTCATTTTTTAAATCCATATACAGTCTACATACGTTATGTCGAATTCCGTCAGACTGAAAAAAATACTTCGACATAACCGAAGTTTGACTTTAACGAAATTTGATATAAACAGATCCAGTTATATGTAAAACGATAGTATCTGAAACGGGACTTTGATCCGACTTCGCGATAACTGGCGAAATCGACATAACCGACTTTGACATAGCAGATGTAGACTGTATATAACTCACTGGTTGACCATTTCTTCCTACTGTAGAATATCGTCTTGGGACTTTGATCTGACTTTCGAGATAACCGACTTTGACATAACAGATGTCGTCTGTACAAGTAAATTTCCTCAACCTTAAATCCTCATAATTTTCACAGGCAGAAAGAGAATATGACACACAAGTTCAACAAAAAGTTTTTCCGAAACAATTATTTCTGCCAATATTTCAGACAAACCGAGAATTACTGAATGTGTACCTTCCATTTTCTTGTCTACATTGTCTGCTTCTTTCTTTGTTTTACCCGCATCCAGAACTTCTGGAGTGATTGCTTGTGTGGAGTCACCGGACGTCTGTAATACACACATATCATCATAAGCTAAGCAATACAGTCAAACCTGTGTTAGCGGTCACCTCTATTAAGCAGCCAACCTGTATTAAGCAGTCAGTTTCCAGGTTCCCAATGTGCTGTTTTATTATACATTTGACCTCTATTAACCCTTTCCTTCATAGATATTTAGGTTAAGATACTATTATATCTGCATACAAACGACAGCCATTTAGCTATCATGCAGTGGATAAGTAGTCACCATATCTATCCCACCTCCATAGATATTACTGGGACTACATAGAGATTTAGGTTAATATACTATTATATCTCCATACAAACGACAGCCATTTAGCTATCATGCAGTGGATAAGTAGTCGCCATATCTATCCCACCTCCATAAATATTACTGGGACTACATGAGATTCTGGCCTTTATGAACATTGGTTTGGCTACTACATTGTCAATGTATGTCGTATTGGTAATGGCATCAAGAGGTGTTTCTATGAAGGAAAGGGTTAAGCAGCCATCTGTGCTAAGCAGCCACTTTTTGTGATTCCCTTGGTTGGCTGCTCTGTCTGTATCATTGCACTATCCTCCATAAATCTAAAATGACTAATCTCTTTAGGAGGTGTCACTCATATGGGCAACCGGTAGCGACGATAAATAAACGTAAAACACACACAACAATTTAGCTCACAACAGTAGTGGCAACTACTCAATTTCAATCTCCACACTGCAGATAAGCACAGGTACACATACTACATAGTACATACTCAATGTCTATTGGCATTGATAATGGTGTGTAATGGGTGGGGGGTGGGCTATGTGTAGGAAGCAATAAAGGCACAAGACACACATTTTGTTTATTTGCCCCCAACATTACTTATTACATGACCATAGGGCAAAAAAAATAAAAATGTGTGTCCTGTGCCTGTGGATGTATGGCCTTTATGTGGTTTAAAGGGTTAAATTTGTATGCTATATAATATTATGCATAGGAGATGGGGAGAGCTGTAAATAATGTTGTCATAACTTGTAGCCCAATCCATTTGCTTCCCCCCAGATTAAATTGTATACAGCAATAATAATAACTCCTAATATAATTTCATATTGTTTTCCACGTATTTCATTGTGTGTATAATTGCAATGTAATGTATGAAAAAAAAATGCAATAAAATATTATTAAACTATGCATAGGAGAACATACCATTCTTCCCAACGACGTCTGCGCACTTGTGGCCGTATACAGCAATAATAATAAATCCTAATTTAATTTCTAATTCTAAATGTATTTCATTGTGTGTATAATTGTAATATAATGTATGGAAAAAAAATGCAATAAAATATTATTAAACTATGCATAAAACTAAACATACCATTCTTCCCAACGATGTCTGTGCACTTGTGGCCGTATACAGCAATAATAATAAATCCTAATATAATTTCATATTGTTTTCTACGTATTTCATTGTGTGTATAATTGCAATGTAATGTATGAAAAAAAAATGCAATAAAATATTATTAAACTATGCATAGGAAAACATACCATTCTTCCCAACGATGTCTGTGCACTTGTGGCTGTCTTTGCCTTCATTCCTGTCATAAAGTAAAACACTAATATATGAACATTATTCACAAAAATTATATTGACTGTCATTATTGTTTGGGCTTCACACTTTCTGGTGAGTTTCTAATGTAAAATAATTTTTAATATTTATTTTAACAGTTAGCATGCTGTAGGCGAAATTAGCAGATAATAAATGTGTATGGGGACGATTTGAATGAAATATCACAAGCCCTTATGAATATTTTACCTGAGATTTTGAAGAATTCAAATGAGGTTCAAGCCCTTATGAATATTTTACCTGAGATTTTGAACAATTCAAATGAAATTCAAGCCCTTATGAATATTTTACCTGAGATTTTGAAGAATTCAAATGAGATTCAAGCTCTTATGAATATTTTACCTGAGATTTTGAAGAATTCAAATGAGGTTCCAAGAGCTCCTTTGTTTGTCAGAGTAAATGTTCGCTTCAGAGTTTCGTCAATAACTGTCGTACCGAATGGTACAACATCCATGTCCACTGATAGCTGAAATATATACATACCCCTGAGAACTCACAGAACATATGGAATGTAATATTTCAGGAAATATGACCAGAGTCCCTGGCAGGGGTGAACACACTCAAGTTAGAATTTGGTCGTGATATTTCTGTCATGGGGTAACAAACCCATCTCCGAACATTGGTGAATCTGGTGTAAAATTTACACTTTGTTGTAAATAATCAATAATGTGTATTAAGTAGATAAAACATTACAAATCATTATACAGGAAAATGTTTTTAGTCTTATTGGGTCACAGTGAAATTGACCTTCAATTGACCTTCAATCCGCGTACCGAAACATTAATCCACTCACCATGGTTTTAGTTTAGTTTATACAAATTTATATTAGCTCGATTGCGAAAAAAGTTCTTTCAACTTATATTCATCACTCTGGAGATCTCATTTCTGATGGAATCCATCGCCACGAGGGAAAGAGAAGAGGCAATTTGGAATTTAAATGCCTTGCCTAAGGGCACAATCGTAACGGCTCCAGCGGAGCTCAAACTCCGGACCTTTCACACCTGAAGCGAACGTACTACCACTGGGCCATCACAATTTACATTTTTATGAACAATGAATTTTGGGGACAACTCTATACTCATGTAACATTTCTTGGTGTTACGTCTTAGTGTTATAGAGAATGGACACAGGTACTTCACTTCTCCCTCCAAATCTTGGGGGGGCACAGGTACTTCACTTCTCCCTCCAAACCTTGGGGGGGGGGACACAGGTACTTCACTTCTCCCTACAACCCTTGTGGACAGCTCTATACTTACATCACATTTCTTGGTTGAACATCGTAGTGGTATAGAGAATGGACCAGTCTGGGACAGGAACTTCACTTCTCCCTCCAAATCTTCATTAATCTGCAGAAGAAATAAACACACATCACTGGTGTACTTTATTACTATAAATAGTTACACTTCATTAGTGATTATTATATGTATTATATCGTTTTATCACATATATTTGCTTGTATTCAGTTTCAAACAGCCATCACATATTTTCTTATATGTGCAAACGTGTAATAACATCTGGAAGGATTCTGATTGGTTGAGAGAATAATCTTGATAGTTTTGAAAATTAAGCTTTAAAGTATGCATATTTCTATTTGAATTGGTACAAAACATTAATGCCGTTAAAAGACACACTACGATTTAAAAGAGGTCTCGACACAATTATAACGCTTCTCAAAAACACATAAATATAACGCTGTTATGCGTAGTGATGTCATGACAATTTAGTGATGTCATGACAATTTGCGCTGACACTTGGCGCCAACATGATTTATTAAAACTAGCACGCAATGGTAATGTGATAAAATGGATCTTACACTTGTGATAATTTCATACCATATTTTAAAAAGGCTCGCTTAATAGCAAAATTCTAAAACTAATTTCATAAAACATGGTATGAAATCACCACTCATGTAAGATCTTACGGTATAAAAGTAAAGTGTTTGTTTATTATAGTGTCACCCCTATTTAAAGGGCCAGTCATTTCTGACTTATGAGACACCTCTTTTTTATGAACATCAGTACTTCCCAAATCCTATGCTTGTGTGCCAGACGTCAGACTGGTAGGCAATCGGTAACCATTATTTAACTAGCTGGCGGCTCACCAACTGGCCATATCAGAACGAACCCCTGACGAGATTCGAACCTTCGACCTCCCGCTCCGTAGGTGGACGCCTTAACCACTGGGCTACGGAGACTGTATATGTATTATATAATTATATTATGCTATAATTAACACCATCCCTCATAGAGACGAGATAAAGGGTTAATATGTTAGGTAGGGTTAATATGTTAGGTAGGGCTAATATGTTAGGTAGGGCTAATATGTTAGGTAGGGCTAATATGTTAGGTAGGGTTAATATGTTAGGTAGGGTTAATATGTTAGGTAGGGTTAATATGTTAGGTAGGGTTAATATGCTAGGTAGGGTTAATATGTTAGGTAGGGCTAATATGTTAGGTAGGGTTAATATGTTAGGTAGGGCTAATATGTTAGGTAGGGCTAATATGTTAGGTAGGGCTAATATGTTAGGTAGGGTTAATATGTTAGGTAGGGCTAATATGTTAGGTAGGGTTAATATGTTAGGTAGGGCTAATATGCTATGTAGGCCTAATATGTTACGTAGGGCTAATATGTTAGGTAGGGTTCATATGTTAGGTAGGGTTAATATGTTAGGTAGGGTTAATATGTTAGGTAGGGCTAATATGTTAGGTAGGGTTAATATGTTAGGTAGGGTTAATATGTTAGGAAGGGCTAATATGTTAGGTGGGATTAATATGTTATGTAGAGCTAATATGTTATGTAGGGTTAATATGTTAGGTATGGCTAATATGTTAGGTAGGGCTAATATGTTAGGTATGGCTAATATGTTAGGTATGGCTAATATGTTAGGTAGGGTTAATATGTTAGGTACAGCTAATATGTTAGGTACAGCTAATATGTTAGGTAGGGTTAATATGTTAGGTAGGGCTAATATGTTAGGTAGGGCTAATATGTTAGGTAGGGTTAATATGTTAGGTAGGGCTAATATGTTAGGTAGGGCTAATATGTTAGGTAGGGTTAATATGTTAGGTAGGGCTAATATGTTAGGTAGGGCTAATATGTTAGGTAGGGCTAATATGCGTATCTCCACAATGGAATGAAGGTAAACTTACCATTGGTTTAAAGGTGACCAACATTTCACAGGTAAGACCAGCAGACATCTGTCCTGGAGGGTCAAAACTGCAACATAAGCAAACTCAACAAATTAACACTGGAAGACGTGATCGCGCAGTGGTAGTGCGTTAGTTTCAGGTGCGAAAGGCTACGAGTTTGAGCCTAGCTGTAGCCGTTATGATTGTGCCCTTAGACAAGGCACTTAAATTCCACATTGCCTCATGTCGATGGATTCCATCAGGAATGAGGTCTCGATAGTGATTAATATAAGTTGTAGGACTTGTTTCGCAATCGAGCTAAATAAATTTGCAAGGATTATCAATCATGTCAATATAATTATTATTTTAGCCAATCAGAGACTTTGTTTCATATGACACTCGGGAGGGGAAACAATTACCAAAATGGACTTACTGAATATTGATAAAGTCCTTCAGGCGTTCCGTTATGTCGAGATATTTACAGTAGTTTACTGTATATGATACATTGGTGAGTGTAACTTTCTTCTTGTATAATTTACCAACATCAAAATCCTGTAAATAGAATATAACACACAATAGATGAACTGTTTGATTGTAATGTTTCAGTAAATTTAACTCTTTTCAGTGTCGAATAAAGTTAAAGCAATGTGTAAACAACATAGATTCCAGATGCCGCATCTGATCAGGATCTATGTTGTTTGCTATTCAGACAAGTGCTTCAGCTCCACTGTCTGAAGAGCAATCAGTATATAGCCTGATCAGACGACACATTCCGTTCTGTCTGATCGGGTTCTCGGCTGTTTGCAAAGGCACTTTTATGTGACATTGGCGGTGAAAGACATAAAGATCAGGTTCCAATGTTTCTATACTTTAAGCCATGTGTCGAAATGTTTCAGTAAATCTCAAATTTCAATCCCAATGTTTCTTAATTGTGTACGTTAGCCTGCATTGCAATTATTCTGTAATTTACAACCCACAGAACACACTAATATACAGTTCTGCTAGAAGACTCAAAATACTGCTACAGTTCTGCTAGCAGAGTCAAAATACTGCTACAGTTCTGCTAGAAGACTCAAAATACTGCCACAGTTCTGCTAGCAGAGTCAAAATACTGCTACAGTTCTGCTAGAAGACTCAAAATACTGCTACAGTTCTGCTAGCAGACTCAAAATACTGCTACAGTTCTGCTAGAAGACTCAAAATACTGCTACAGTTCTGCTAGAAGACTCAAAATACTGCTACAGTTCTGCTAGAAGACTCAAAATACTGCTACAGTTCTGCTAGCAGACTCAAAATACTGCTACAGTTCTGCTAGAAGACTCAAAATACTGCTACAGTTCTGCTAGCAGACTCAAAATACTGCTACAGTTCTGCTAGAAGACTCAAAATACTGCTACAGTTCTGCTAGAAGACTCAAAATACTGCTACAGTTCTGCTAGAAGACTCAAAATACTGCTACAGTTCTGCTAGCAGACTCAAAATACTGCTACAGTTCTGCTAGAAGACTCTAAATACTGCTACAGTTCTGCTAGCAGACTCAAAATACTGCTACAGTTCTGCTAGCAGACTAAATACTGCTACAGTTCTGCTAGCAGACTCAAATACTGTTACAGTTCCGCTAGCAGACTCAAAATACTGCTACAGTTCTGCTAGCAGACTCAAAATACTGCTACAATTCTGCTAGCAGACTCTAAATACTGCTACAGTTCTGCTAGCAGACTCTAAATACTGCTACAGTCCTGCTAGCAGACTCAAAATACTGCTACAGTTCCGCTAGAAGACACAAAATACTGCTACAGTTCCGCTAACAGACTCAAAATACTGCTACAGTTCTGCTAGCAGACTCAAAATACTGCTACAGTTCATTTTTTATTTTACTATTTCTCACCTTGAAGTGTATCACATCTGGTTTACTATAGAATGGACAGCCGCTAAACTCTCGACCCGCTGCAACTTGTTTCACGACGATGCCGGCACGATGTTTCTCCAGCACCTGACTCATGATCGCCTGTAAAATATATGACAATTACTTTCCCTCATAGAAGCACCTCTTCACGCCATTACCAATACGACATACATTGACAATGTAGTTGCCAAACAAATGTTCATAACTACTGCCAGAATCTCATGTAGTCCCAGTAATATCTATGGAGGTGGGATAGTTATGGCGACTACTTCTCCACTGCATGATAGCTAAATGGCTGTCGTTTGTATGGAGATATAATAGTATATTAACCTAAATTTCTATGTAGTCCCAGTAATATCTATGGAGGTGGGATAGTTATGGTGACTACTTATCCACAGCATGATAGCTAAATGGCTGTCATTTCTATGGAGATATAATAGTATATCAACCTAAATCTCTATGAAGGAAAGGGTTAACCTATTCCATATACAAATTTATCACATAACTTTGCTTGTATTCAGTGCAATACAGTCATCTCATAATATCTTATATGTACACACGTGTAATAACACCTGGAATGATTCTGATTGGTTGAGAGAATAATCATATAATTTGTCAATTAAACTTTAAAGTATATGCATATTTCTATTTGAATTGGTACATAACGTGAATGGTAAGACAAACTATGATTTGAAATAAGTATCGACGCAATAATAACGCTGTTTAAAACATAACACTGCCTTGCGTAGTGACGTCATGATAATTTAGTGACTTCATGAAAATTTGAGCTGACACTTGGCGCTAAAATGAAAGTAACGTTATTTATTAAAACAAGCGTGCTATGGTAATGTGATAAAAAGGGTCTTACACTCATGATGATTTCATACCAAATTTTGGTTTAAACGTATTTATTCATTCTACATATCTATTGTATAAAGAATGAAAATGGATTTTCAAAAATTCACAATTCCAAAACTCGTTTCATAAAGACGGCGAGATTCATAGCAAAATTCCCAAAAAATATCCGGCTTAAATTGACGATTCCATTTAGAAATGAGCAAACAAAGATATTCATTAGAAGGGCAAGCGCAACGAAAAAGAACTTTGTAAGCTAAATGTGGTTATATAACTGGCACCCGGGTATAACCACCGACCTTCAAGCCAGCTGAATAGATTCCTCACTTGTAGGAATTCGACACACGAAGTGGGATTTGAATCTACAGCAGTGAGTGGCGAGTGATTTGAAGTCAACAACCGTAACCTAACGGCCACAGAGGACCCAAAAGCACATTCTAAGAATATACAAAATGGAGAAAAGCTGGAGAAATACCATTAAATGGCCTTATTCAACTTTTTTCTTTTTTATATATTCATTTTATTTTCATTTAATAATACACATAAACATACAAAACAAAAACATACACTGATTATACATTGTTTGGGGTACATACATGTTTATACATTATGTTTTGCAAATGTGTTCATAAATGTATAATTCGTGCGAGAGTTTGAAGGGCGAGCGAAATAGTGAAATAAAAGGTGAACTTGAGAGAAAGAGAGGGACATTGAAGACAGAGCGAATGAGTGAGAGAGATAGCTGTGGCTTCCGGTAACCCTTCTTTTAACACAAATCGTAATGGCTCCAGCGGGGCTCGAGAGACATTGAAGACAGAGCGAGTGAGAGAGATAGCTGCGGCTTCCGTAACCCGTTAACATAAATCGTAACGGCTCCAGCCGGGCTCGAGAGACATTGAAGACAGAGCGAATGAGTAAGAGAGATAGCTGTGGCTTCTGGTATTCCTTCTTTTAACACAAATCGTAACAGCTCCAGCGGGGCTCGAGAGACATTGAAGACAGAGCGAATGAGTGAGAGAGATAGCTATGGCTTCTGGTTACCCTTCTTTTAACACAAATCGTAATGGCTCCAGCGGGGCTCGAGAGACATTGAAGACAGAGCGAATGAGTGAGAGAGATAGCTGTGGCTTCTGGTAACTCTACCTTTAACACACGTCGTAACGGCTCCAGCGGGGCTCGAGAGACATTGAAGACAGAGCGAATGAGTGAGAGAGATAGCTATGGCTTCTGGTAACTCTACCTTTAACACACATTGTAACGGCTCCAACGGGGCTCGAGAGACATTGAAGACAGAGCGAATGAGTGAGAGAGATAGCTATGGCTTCTGGTATTCCTTCTTTTAACACAAACGGTAACGGCTCCAAGCGGGGCTTGAGAGACATTGAAGACAGAGCGAATGAGTGAGAGAGATAGCTGTGGCTTCCGCTAAACAAGATGATAAAGTGATAATGACACCGATTTCTATTGTGCACAGTCATTTTGTTTCTTATGATGGCTTACCTTATCCATCTTCGATGCACCCAGTGTTTTGAGTGGTGAAGGGTCCATGTCCTTTGGTACAGCATATGGTTTATGATGGTCCCAGAGTCCCTCAAACTCGGGCTTGGCTAAATCTACAGCAGCATGGCCCATGTCCTCATCATCATCCGTATCACTGCTCTCAACTTCCCTACCAGTCTCTCGGTCCGTCACCTGATCCACCCTGGTATCCGTCACATCATGCTTTTCCTGATCCACCTTCTCTATATTCTAATAACAAACATAAATACATAACCAGTCTCACATTATATGATTTCCAAATTCATTGTGTACAGTTGTGTTTTACGTTATATTTATCGTCGCTACCAGTTGCCCATATGAGCGACGACTCCGGAAGAGATTAGTCATTTTAGATTTTTGGAGGATAGTGCAATGACCCATTCCAGAGTCTCCTCTGGTTCTTTTATGTGCACGGTGTAAAGCACCTGTGTGCAGTTATGTATTAACAATGAATTTATAGTTATCAAACTTTATTGAGTTTGTATAAACCAAAGAATTCAATACAATATTTATGTATCTTCAATATATCTTGAGTTTGTATAAACCAAAGAATTCAATACAATATTTATGTATCTTTAATCTATCATGAGTTTGTATAAACAAAAGAATTCAATACTAATCTATCTTGAGTTTGCATAAACCAAAGAATTCAATACAATATTTATGTATCTTTAATCTATCATGAGTTTGTATAAACAAAAGAATTCAATACTAATCTATCTTGAGTTGGCATAAACCAAAGAATTCAATACAATATTTATGTATCTTTAATCTATCTTGAGTTTGTATAAACAAAAGAATTCAATACTAATCTATCTTGAGTTTGCATAAACCAAAGAATTCAATACAATATTTATGTATCTTTAATCTATCATGAGTTTGTATAAACAAACGAATTCAATACTAATCTATCTTGAGTTTGCATAAACCAAAGAATTCAATACAATATTTATGTATCTTTAATCTATCTTGAGTTTGCATATACAAAATAATTCAATACTAATCAATCTTGAGTTTGCATAAACCAAAGAATTCAATACAATATTTATGTATCTTTAATCTATCTTGAGTTTGCATATACAAAAGAATTCAATACTAATCAATCTTGAGTTTGCATAAACCAAAGAAATCAATACAATATTTATGTATCTTTAATCTATCATGAGTTTGTATAAACAAAATAATTCAATACTAATCTATCTTGAGTTTGCATAAACCAAAGAATTCAATACAATATTTATGTATCTTTAATCTATCTTGAGTTTGCATATACAAAAGAATTCAATACTAATCAATCTTGAATTTGCATAAACCAAAGAATTCAATACAATATTTATGTATCTTTAATCTATCTTGAGTTTGCATATACAAAAGAATTCAATACTAATCAATCTTGAGTTTGCATAAACCAAAGAATTCAATACAATATTTATGTATCTTTAATCTATCTTGAGTTTGCATATACAAAAGAATTCAATACTAATCAATCTTGAATTTGCATAAACCAAAGAATTCAATACAATATTTATGTATCTTTAATCTATCTTGAGTTTGCATATACAAAAGAATTCAATACTAATCAATCTTGAGTTTGCATAAACCAAAGAATTCAATACAATATTTATGTATCTTTAATCTATCTTGAGTTTGCATATACAAAAGAATTCAATACTAATCAATCTTGAATTTGCATAAACCAAAGAATTCAATACAATATTTATGTATCTTTAATCTATCTTGAGTTTGCATATACAAAAGAATTCAATACTAATCAATCTTGAGTTTGCATAAACCAAAGAATTCAATACAATATTTATGTATCTTTAATCTATCTTGAGTTTGCATATACAAAGAATTCAATACTAATCAATCTTGAATTTGCATAAACCAAAGAATTCAATACAATATTTATGTATCATTAATCTATCTTGAGTTTGTATAAACCAAACAATATTTACGTAATCTTCAATCACACGTTTAAGGTCTATCTTCAGGTCTTCTTCAATGCTCAGCTTTGTGTATTCCTGAAATGTCTTCAATGCTTTCTTCTTAGGGGATCCAAGAATCTATAAAAATACATACCATTCATTATTCCTTCCCCTTTCTTTAATTTACTTTATTTCCTATATTCTATATACATTTACTATTTATTTACCTAATGAAAATATTTAAATTTCAATAAGATAGTGCAATGTTCTAGCTCATTACTCCAGATAAACGCTTAACAACACCATTACTGCTTTCCACATAGAGTGAGGGACTCACATCTGCTCTTGTGCGTGCGTGCACTCGACTGGTTTGTTTGTACTATCGCGCTATTAGGTCACAGTAATGGACCATGTCATTGTAGACAAGAGAAGAAACTGGGGCACCTGTGTTCTATGCACACGTTCTTAATTACTTTGTACATTGATAACCGAGTAAACCCATATGATTTGTGAATACGTCATATTTATCAATTTATTAATCTAATGATCATATCGCTTCTGTTCACAATATATAATTATTATTGAATGCATATTATTAGGTGACTTATAGGCACACGGGGCCGGGTGCGTCTTCTTGTTGTTTAATATTTGCTATATATATTTGTTGAAATGTGCACATGTCACTTTAATAAAAACTTACTTACTTACTTACTTATAGCCGCCGGTCAAGGCCATTATCTGTTACCATAGATACCGTAATTGTCTATATATAAGACGAAGTTTTTTTCCATCCAAAATAATATCCAAAAGTCTCGGTACACAGAGAGAATAGGGCATATTAATGATTTAGTGGTCATACACCAGTCATTATCATGACTTATAACGCTTACGCTTCACATTCAGTGTTTATATATTTTTGTTTTCACGACATTTGGTCATTTTCTTCACTCCAACATCGTGTACGTTTTATACGACAAATAAGCTGTTTTCATTGGAATTTCTGTTTTTTAAAACTGTCTTATACTCCTGTGCGACCTATATATAGACAATTACGGTATTGATTGTTAAGTATGTAGTAGTTTATACAAATTTATTTTAGCTCGATTGTGAAACAAGTTCTTATAACTTATATTAATCACTCTCGAGACCTCATTTTTCGTGATGGAATCCATTGCCACGAGGGAGAGAGAAGAGGCATGTGGAATTTTTAAATGCCTTGCCTAAGGGCACAATCATAATGGCTCCAATGGGGCTCGAACTCCGGGCCTTTCGCATATGAAGCGAACGCGCTGCCACTGTAGAACAGTGTGTCTATTGCTTATTAGCAGTAAGGAGGCAAATGAGTAATGCTTGTGTTGTGGATTAAGGCATAAGCTGGCATATAGACTCTCATTTTCTCATCAAGCACTCTCACTAACACACCATAGACATATATCAGAAACTACATTAACAGACGTGATAGCACAGTGGCAGCGTGTTCGCTTCAGGTGCGAAAGGCTCAGAGTTCACTCCCCACTAAAACCGTTACGATTGTGTCCTTAGGCAAGGCATTTAAATTCCACATGCCTTCTCTCTCCCTGATGGCGATGGATTCCATCAGGAATGAGGTCTCGAGAGTGATTACTATATGTTGAAAAAACTTGTTTCGCAATTGAGCTAAACTAAATGTGTATAAAAAGTGGTTATTTCTTTGTTTGATTGTTTTTTTTGTTTGCCTAAAGTCGTATGGCGACTCTGCAGCTGTTATTGGTATAGAAAGACCTCGGGTGTCTCTCGGAGAAAGTATTTCCGGCATAGACGATCACCTGGGAAGAACCACTGACGATAGCTTTCTCACATGAAGGAATTCGACCACACTTATTGGGATCCGAATCTACAGCATTGACTGGTAATCCAGGGATCGCAGGTTCGATCCTCCGTCTGACCCTAATAAAATTAACAGTCTTTCAGATGGGACGTTAAACCGAGGTCTCGTGTCGGTGCTTTACACCGTGCACATAAAAGAACCATAGGAGACTCTGGAATGGGTCTCTGTCTGTATCATTGCACTATCCTCCAAAAATCTAAAATGACTAATCTCTTCAGGAGGCGTCGCTCATATGGGCAACCGGTAGCGACGATATATAAACGTAAAACACGCTTTGAGGGGCAAGTGATTTGACGAATGTTAACCACTTGGCTATGAAGGCCCTACATATAACTTCGAATTGAGTATGCCGCTAAATGACATAAAAAGCTTGCAATCGAAATTGGGTCACATTATGTTCTGATAAGTTCAAACATGACTGAAACTAGTAAATCTTTTTATTAAGCTCATCTCCGAAATAATCCAGGACTCACCAGAGCCTCGCTGTATATATTTCCCACCAACTTGCCGTATAAATATAAATTTATAATACCGATACAATAACGTAATATTCACTATATACGCATACGATGCAGTACCTTAGATTTCTCTCTTTTGGGATCATCCCAGAGTAACGGTTGCTGCTGTTTCCGGCGTTTCATTCTGTCTTCCTCCACCAATATCTTGCCCATTATACCAGCCTGCTTCTCTTTCTGTTCACTTTCAAACTGACTGAAATGTAAATTAGCTGACACCTTGTAAAATACTTGGCAGTAAGCCAACCAATGAATGATCGGCTTCCAATTAACAAAGTTATTAATTGCTACGCATAAAATAATGGGTAGGGTATGTAAATTAGGCCTGAATTAGAGGACGCACAAGGCATTCATGCAATGTACACGTCCATATTAGTCCTGAATTAGAAGACGCACAAGGCATTCATGCAATGTACATGTCCATATTAGGATTGAATCATGGGTTAATAGTTTCCATTGAGGTATGAATTACATTGGGCGCGCTTACAGTGTGTGGAGGCCGAAAGCACAAGTATTTCTAATTCTGAAACAAGTACTCTGAAGACAAGATCGCGCCACATCACAGACCACAATTGACACATATCATAGACAGCGCTTGACACATATCACAGACCACGCTTGACACATATCACAGACCGCACTTGACACATATCACAGACAGCACTTGACACATAACACAAACCATGTTTGACACATATCACAGACCACGCTTGACACATATCACAAATCATGTTTGACACATATCACAGACCACGCTTGACACATATCACAAATCATGTTTGACACATATCACAGACCACGCTTGACACATATCACAAATCACGTTTGACACATATCACAGACCACGCTTGACACATATCACAGACCATGCTTGACACAAAACACAAACCACGTTTGACACATATCACAGACCACGTTTGACACATATCACAGACCACGCTTGACACAAAACACAAACCACGTTCGACACATATCACAAACCACGTTCGACACATATCACAGACCATGCTCAACACATATATCCGACATATCTCTGAATATGTACGGATCCTGAAAAAACAGTAAAAACTTACGTCCTTTGTCTCTCAAAGGTATTAATGCGCTTCTGTATCAACAAAATTTGATCAGGATTGCCTCCCTCCTCCAGGATCTTCTGTCGTACGTGGTCAAGTTTTTGGTCTTCTTTTTTCTCGGCTGCCTTGTCTCTGGCACGTAAAGCCTTCAAGTTTTCCTAAATAAAGCATGGAGCTATGAAGCATTCGCTGAAACAAACTGCATTTAATGAAGAAGGGGTGTTGGTTGATCCAGGTTACAGAGGGACAACGGTTTGAAATTTGTCGGTTAGTGTTTCATTTTTCTTCATATTTCTACTGGTACTAACACGTACTATATTGTGTTTTACGTTTATTTATCGTAGCTACCGGTTGCCAATATGAGCGACGTCTCCTGAAGAGATTAGTCATTATAGATTTTTGGCGGATAGTGCAATGATACAGACAAAGATGCATTCCAGAGTCTCCTCTAGTTCTTTTACGTGCACAGTGTAAAGCACCGAAACGAGACCTCAGTTTAAAGTCCCATTTGAAAGACTGGGTCAGATGGGAGGGATCGAGCCTGCGATCCCTGGATTACCAGTCCAACGTGTTAACCACAACAGATCCATCTGTGGTACTATACTGGGGTAGGTTGGGATCATTTGTACATGACCCAAACTTGTTTCAGACTTCAAACTCAGGCTCAAGCAATTTGATTGATTCAGTCCGAGGCTTGCACTCAGCTCAACCAATCAGAATTTCCGAGACAGTATTTGAGAATGGAGAAATGGTTTTATAACCACGAGGGCTAATCAGATCTTGGTAATGAAATGAGAAGTTCTCAATAGTATAAAATAAAAACGTTTAGTAATTGTATGAATATTTCTGGAAAATTTTCCCTCTCTTTGAAATACATGTAAATGTTTTAATTATAAGGCTCATTAATAAATATAGCTGTCTGATTAGCGCACTCGCTTCTCACAAATGCGACCCGGGTTCGATCCTCGGACAGGGAAGTATTTGAGATGGTACGATGGTCGCCAGATCGGATAGGTGGGTTTTCTCCGGGTACTACGGTTTCCTCCCACATGAATGACCACATATACGCTTTCATCCGAGCCAACGAGAGTGATTAATATAAGTTGTTAAAACTTGGTTCGCAATCGTTGTAAAATATATAAACTATAAAAAAAAAATAAAAAAAAATAAAAAAAATATGATAAGTCAACAGTTATTATCCAACTTTTAGTTTGAGTACGAAACAGTTCTTACAGCAGTAAGCAATTGCTCTTGACCTCATCCCTCGATAGAATCTTATCGCCGTGAGGGGGGTAGAAGAGGCAATGTGGAATTTAAGCTACGGCTACAGCTGGGGACAAACTCCATGCCTTTCACACATGAAGCGAACGTGCCACAACTGCGCTATCACCACGCTATCACTGCGCTAAGTCGATAAATCCAATGGTAATCCTTACAGAAAATATATTACTTTTAAAGGAGGGCGACAGTTGCCGAGTACTTGCTCCTTACTGGTGTAGGCTCATATACAACCATCTGTGCAGCATTCCTACATGCCAGGAAGCTGTCCAACTACCATGCAGAAGGTCGGTGGTTCTATCCAAATGTCTGCTTATGCCAGACGAGAAAATAGCATCTTCTGCTACCAACAAAAGCTGGTAAGTCACAATGGGACATATGTGGTGATAATCTTTTCCTACATCTACAATTGGAAAATGTTTACAGGAAATTATTTACCCTGTTTGATTGAATGTCAGTTTTCAATTTAAGCAGCATGTCCATTTTGTTCTGCATATTTTCTTTGTAACGAATATTTTCTTCTTCTTGTCGTTGCTTCATCCTAAAACAACAAATGATGCATATTATACCCATATTCACTGCTGATTTTCATCTATAAAAGAAGATCTTACTGTCCGATTAGCGCAGTGGTTAGCTCGCTTCTCACCATTGCAACCCAGGTTCGAATCTTGGACTGGGAAGTATGTGAGATGGTACGGTGGTCGCCAGATCGGACAGGTGGGTTTTCTCCAGGTACTCCGGTTTCCTCCCACACGAATGACCACATTTACGCTTTCATCCGCGTTAACGAGAGTGATTAATATAAGTTGTTAAAACTTGCTTCGTAATCGTTGTAAAATAAATAAAGTTTAATTATAAAGATCTTATTTCACCAAATAACACACAATATATCAATTTAGTAAAAAATTCCTTGATCAAACATAATTATGTTGAGTTACAAAAACCTAAAATTACTGTGTATCAATTCAAGAATGCTGAAAGTAGTACGGTATATATCTACAGATAACGTGAACTATGAATATGAATATGGAACAAGAAGATACATATATTCATCATCATATTTAAAGCGACATTACATAACAAAAAGCAAATAAAATGAATATTTTCACGTATAAATGCATTGCTACTACAAATTCTTCCGAATACATTCGAACACTAACATTGAATCAATAAACAGTGTTTTTGTATATTGAAAGTATGATTTCATATAACGGTCATCCATGCTCCTGAATTGACGTTTGTTTGTCATCGGAGTCAATATAAAACTCGAGATAATGTTGTTTAGAGATAATCTAAATAAGAATAGTCTACAAATAAATAGGCACACATGTGAGATATAACGGTAAATCTGTACCGTAAATTGTGTTATTCAGGATACACTTGTTGTATTACACATGGATGTTTACATTATTTTGTTATGTCAACAAACCGTGTATACGATGTTTGTTTATAATTAGTTGAAATACTCAGTATTTGAGGCAAATATTTGGGAAAAGAATTATACCATAATTATAATAGGAAAATACATTCTGTAGAAATTTGTGTTTTCACTTATGTAGTGTCGCTTTAACATGTCTAGGTGTTAGTTATGTTATGTTATATTTCAGGTTTTACGCCTGCATCAGCACCATTTTGGGCTATATCGCCGGTGGGCAGTTTACCTAACAACACCTTTCCTGGGCAGGCTCAGCAATTAATCAGTACTTGGGTGCACCAACTCCCGTAAGAAACTGCCAACTTTTTCATATAAATGAGACACGGCCTGAGCGGGGCTTGTACCCGTGACCATCAGTGATGATAAGTTACAGTGGTATACAAGTCAGCGACCTTAACCACTCAACCACGGAGGCGGACCTCTAGGTGTTAGTGCGAGACTTTATGTATGTAGGTGATGAATAGCATCTTACAGATTGATCGCTCGCCTCTCATCAATGCAATCAATCACTGTGCGATCCATGGCATGGTTTACCCTTTCCCACATAGAAGCGCCGCCATTACCACATACATAGACAATGTAGTGGCCAAACCAACATTCATAATAACGGCCAGAATCTCATTTAGTCCCAGTAATATCTATGGAGGTGGGGTAGATGCACTGACTGCTTATCCACTGATTGATAGCTAATGGCTGTCATATGCATGGAGATATTTAGAGGTTTCACATGGCTAGTTTCATATCAGCATAGGTATCGACCTAGGTAACATGATATCAGCCTGAGACCGAATATTACGTTGATATGAATTTGAAGATTTAATAATCGGAATCCTGCTCTACATTATCCATTGATCAGGAATAAATCACAATTACTGAATTAGATACACGAAAACGATTGAAATATGACCACGAAACTACAAACATCTGTTATCTGTCAAATTTGACAAACTGAGATGCTACAGGAAGTAAGCAAACTAGCAATGAGAAATCCTGCTCTCCATTATCCATTGATCAGGAATAATTCACAATTACTGAATTAGATACACGAAAACGATTGAAATATGACCACGAAACTACAAACATCTGTTTATCTGTCACATTTAACACACTGAGACACTACATGAAGAAAACAAACTAGCACCGAATGTGCATACGTTATTTTCTCAGGAACTAGTTATGATACGTTTTTTCTGGTTCGTATAAGCAAACGTAATATCAGACTGGTAAACACAGCATATCAACAAGGGTGGTAGACAATATTGTGCAGGCAAAAAATAGATTCATATCTAGGTAATAAAGTAGTATATATTAGTCGAAATCTGTGTGGGAAATAGTTAATACAAGTTTTTCGAACTTGGTTTTGGGAAATAGTTAATACAAGTTTTTCGAACTTGTTTTTGGAAATAGTTAATACAAGTTTTTCGAACTTGGTTTTGGGAAATAGTTAATACAAGTTTTTCGAACTTGGTTTTGGGAAATAGTTCAGTTTTTCGAACTTGGTTTTGGAAATAGTTAATACAAGTTTTTCGAACTTGGTTTTGGGAAATAGTTCAGTTTTTCGAACTTGGTTTTGGGAAATAGTTCAGTTTTTCGAACTTGGTTTTGGGAAATAGTTCAGTTTTTCGAACTTGGTTTTGGACATTGATATGAAGCATGGGTTTACTTGTTCATGGTCTGATCAACAAACTTGCTGTGCTTTTCGTGGCTTTGTTTGGCATTCTCCGCCTGGTACTCCTGTTGTCTCTGTCTCTCTTTCATGATCTCCTGGTGCAGCCTGAAACCAAACAATACATCTAATACATACAAGCCAGTTGTCTGCTTCCATGGTCTCCTGGTGCAGCCTGAAACCAAACAATACATCTAATACATACAAGCCAGTTGTCTGCTTTCATGGTCTCCTGGTGCAGCCTGAAACCAGACAATACACCTAATACAATACATTGCTAGTTCCCTGTTAGGAATAATCAACATATAATTTATTTGTTTATATCTTAATGCTTCAAAATAAGAGTCCAGATTATGGATGCCAGACTGTATAACTAGATACAAGCAGATTATTGGCACCTACCCACAGGCACCAGACACAAAAAAAAAATTGGCCTATGGTCATATAGTAACATTACTTACTATATGACCATAGGCCAAAACAAATTAATTTTTTTTATGTCTGGTGCCTGTGCACCTACCTATGTTTATTCTTCAGATTCCTTTTTGCCTGCAAAGCTTTTTTCTCCTCCTTCCGAAGACGTCTTATTGCAACATCAGTTTTCTCTTTAGCCAGCCTGTCCTCTTTCTTCACAAGTTCGTCTTCAGCCAATAGGAACTTGCCACGCTCCACTTCCACCTTGTTTAGTTCATACCTTTAAAGGTTGTTACAAACAAAGTCACGCAAAATTCATAAGACAAAGCTATGAAGGAATGTTTTTAGACACCAATGTGAACATAAACTTACATCAGGTCAGTTGTTTTTAGTTTATGCATATTTATGTTAGCTCAATTGCGAATCAATTATTTCAACTTTAGACTGATCACCCGAGACGTCGCTTGATGGAATCCTTAACGATGAGGGTGAGAGAAAGGGGAATGTGGATTTAAGTGACAGTAATTCTCCCATGGTCCTCTGGTTAACCCATTAAACACCAAGTAACTGACATGGACTGGTGCATGATATTTTTAGACCAATAAATGAATAAGAAAACTACATTTGGACCAGTTCATTTATCATAATGGGTAATTTTGTCTAAAAACAGTAATATTACTGGCAAAAAGTACAGATCCTGATGAGATGGTTCGTCACGAGCTAGCTCATCTGGATCTACACTTTCTGTAAGCCTATATAGAGGTCTGTGTGTTGAAAGGGTTAAACAAGAGCCTGGAAATAGGTGCCAATGCTTGACTAACAAGTGCTTGACCTAGAATAAGAAGATAACGGTATGTGTACATGAATCGTGCGACTGCAGTGAGCTAGTGACTATGAGAATCGAGTGTGGGTATCGCCTATATTGGCCAAGAAATGAGGAAGTTAAAGTCAAGTATGTTTTTACTTATGTTTGACCTTAATAAAGGACTAATGTTTGACCTTAATAAAGGACTAATGTTTGACCTTAATAAAGGACTAATGTTTGACCTTAATGAAGACCTAATGTGTGACTGTAATAAAGGACTAATGTTTGACCTTAATAAAGTACTAATGTTTGACCTTAATAAAGGACTAATGTTTGACCTTAATAAAGGTCAAAATTCAATGCTAGTTGAATGTGGAGCATCAAGAGAAGAAACAGTTAATTGGAAACATTTAAGTTTTGTGACGGACTGCGAACAGACAATATATATGGATGGAAACATTCGACCAAGTCATGAAAATAACTTGTTGTTTCTTTAAAATACATTTGAACATGAAATATCACCAGATTTATTCATGTCTAGAACAACAACAACAGTGATGGCCAATATACCCAAACAGGAGTGAAGAGGATTAAGTAAAGTAAGTAAGAACAACAACAAAACACCAAAACTCGGAATCATAATTGTGTGCAGTTCAAAATGTGTAGACCATATTTAACTCTGGGTGTAAGCTTGGCCGATCAACACACAGTGAAATTGAAGGTGTACAAGGGTGAAGTTTGTTGCCAAGGCCAAAAAATAGTCCTTCCTATATTTTATATGTAAAAATCTTCTGACAAAAGTTCAAAACAGGAACTAGGGAGAAGTGTTCCAGCCCAGGGAACTATGTCTACCAATCCCCTTCTAGGGTCAGCTCTGCAATGGCTAATACAGCAAATTTAGAACACTGGCGAACAATACCCACTATACAGTAACGGCCGATGCATAAACAATGTTGACGTGTCAGCTTAGAGCGCGGTGGTTAGCATGCTCGCTACATACCAATGCAACCCGGGTTCGATCCTCACACCGGAAGCATTCGAAATGGTAAGGTGGTCGCCAGATCAGATGTATTTTCTCCGGTTTCTACTTATACGCTTACATCAGTGCCAAAGAGAATGACTAAAGCTTGATTTGCAATTGTACAATAAGTATGGTTTATTCTTATTTAAAACACTATCGACGTCATATCTTTGTACTTGGACTGGTGTCAAAAGGCCAGAGTATTACAGTCAAACCTGTGTCAGCGGTCACCTCCATTAAGCAGCCAACCTGTATTAAGCAGCCAGATTCCAGATTCCCAATATGTTGTTTTATTATACATTTGACCTCTATTAAGCAGCCACCTGTGCTAAGCAGCCACTTTCTGTGGTTCCCTTGGCTAGCTGCTTAAGGCAGGTTTGACTGTATATTTAATTATATGCGTAAATGTATGAAATGAACAATTTTAATTAGTAGGATCTTGTTGTATAAGTGTGTGTTTTAAGTAAGATCTAAGCCTCAAACTGATCCAATATATAAAATATTGGTACTGTCTTCGGCACTACGCCTCACACAGTCCAATATTTTACATATTGGATCATTTTCGGCTTATATCCTATATATACACGGTTACATGAATGTGCCACATAGTCTGCTATAGCTTACTCCTCCTTGTCCAGTCGCTCACATATCAGTTTTTCAATCTGCTTCTCGTCAGACATTTCCTGACTGAGCCTGTCATGCTGCGACCTCAACCTATAGATTGCTGACCTGTAAACAATAAATCAGTCTCGTCAAAATAACATCGAGAACAAAATGAATGTTCATGGCTCCAGCTTGTTGATCGCCGCTCCTAATGTTGCTTGCCGATGGTGCCAATTACAACAGACAAAAATAACAGTAAATTATTTTGCAATTCAGAAATGAATCATATTTTATCAACCACCTCGCGCCGCCTATCGCCAAATCCTGAGCCGCATTAGCAAACTGTAATAACCATTAAAGCTGGGGTATGCTCTTCTTATGAAGTTCTCTACATTTGTTCTACACTTCAAAATGTTATTTATCACATAACTTTGCTTGTATTCAGCGTAATACAGTCATATCATAATTTCTTATATGTACACACGTGTAATAACACCTGGATGTATTCTTTAAAGTATGCATGTTTCTATGTGAATTGGTACATAACATAAATGTTAGAACGTGCGTCAATCAACTCACTTATTTATGTCGATTAATTGTGAGAATTTACCTTCAATTACATGATTTGGTTTTATGCACCAGTGTCGGCAGTTATTAACCTTGTTTTTTCAAATCTCAAAGTCAAAGTGGTATCACTGGATGACCCTGAGATTTGTTATTGGCTCAACCAATCAGAAAGCTTAAAATTAAGTTTGAGATTGGAGAAACGTTTTATAACCTCCAGTCCTGGGGTGAGCTAATTATATGAAAAGTAGGGATGGCAACAAATATCCGAATACTATTCCACCATTCGGAAAAACATATTATATTGTCCACAAAAATGCCACCCACTCAGTCACACGTTTGGAAATGCTTGAATCGCTCTGAGAATAAGAAAACTGCTAGGTGTAATCTATGCAAATTGGATTTAATATATTCGGGTAGGCTACAATATCAATCTGAATAATCATTTGAAGAAGATGACGTGTATGCGTAAAACAGAAATTAGTTAGTTTGGCAATTTTTATAAGAGTTTGAGTGATTTTGAGTGTTTGATAGAATTCTATCGAATATTCGAATACCTTCCCGACCGAATATTCGAATAATATAATCGCTATTCATTGTCATCTCTAATGAAAAGGTATTCGTTTGGTAACAACTTCATCGTTAATCGACTTCAAAGCGACCATCTTCTCGTTATTTCTGTAGGGCATCCATACTAATTGACAATATTCCATAGCAAGTGTGTTCAATACCATGATACACATGTTCAGACACAAACCAAGCTCCGTCGACTCATGACATCCCGAGATTTGTATTTATCCAATGAAACGATTGATATCAAATTAACCAATATGCATAGTCATTCAGCGAAACCATTGTAAATATATATACATACCGTCTACATCCACTATGTCGAATTCCGTCGGACCGAACAAAATACTTCGACATAACCGAAATTTGACTTAACGAAATTCGATATAAACAGATATGTAAAATGATAGTATCTGAAACGGGACTTTGATCCGACTTTGAGATAACCGGAGAATTCGACATAACCGACTTTAACATAATGGATGTAGACTGTATATAACTCACTGGTTGCCCATTGCTTCCTTCTGTTGAATATCGTCCCGGACCTGCTCTCTCTCGGCCTCCAGCTCGGCAATCTTGCTGCGGCACTGATTCAATTCATCCCTATACATAAATATAAACATCTCGATACAGGAAGTAGATCCAAATGTTCAGCATACAGATATATATAAACAAAAAGTTTAATCTACATGGTGTAACTTCCGGTATTTTTTTTACAGAAAAAGGTATTTATTAAAATGATTTGCTATGTGCTATTTGGACTGTTAGTAACACAATTATATGTTATGTTATATTTCGGGTTTTACGCCTGCATCAGCACCATTTCGGGCTATATCGCTGGCGGGCAGTTTACCTAACAACACCTTTCCTGAACAGGCTCCAGCGGTTAACCAGTACTTGGGTGGACCAACCTCCGTAAGAAACTGCAAACTTTTTCATATAAATGAGACACGGCCTGAGCGTGGCTCGAACCCGTGACCACCAGTGATGATAGGTTACAGTGGTATACAAGTCAGCAACCATAACCACTCGACCACAGAGGCGGACAGTAACACAATTAAATTAATTGAAAACAAACTATGCTATAATGAAGTACCCAATATGGAGGCATGGTGCATGACATAATGGTGCTCACCTAAGTACATCTAGGCTGGGAATCAAATCACAGACGGATCTGTAGTCCAGTGGTAACACGCTGGAATGGTAATCCAGGGATTGCAGGTTCGATCCCTCGTCTGACCATAATAAATTAACAGTCTTTCAGATGGGACGTTAGACTGAGGTCTCATGTCGGTGCTTTACACCGTGCACGTAAAAGAACCAGAGGAGACACTAGAATGGGTCTCTGTCTGTATCATTGCACTATCCTCCAAAATCTAAAATTACTAATATTTTCAGGCGGCGTCGCTCATATGGGCAACAGGTAGCGATGATAAATAAACATAAAACACACTCACAGAAGGGGGTCTTTCTTAATATTGAGAAGAGACAGAAAAGGGGCCGCATTGATGAAAGACAGAGAAGGGTAGGTGATTCAATACTGTATTCAATATGTATTCGTAAAATATCATGAACACAAACATTTGGAGCTGTAATCGAATACATTATGAATACATGTATTCGTGTATTTGCACGAATAACGATTATATACGAATACATGAAAATGTTGTATTCATTAAAAATGAATACAAATACAGATAACGAATATTCTATCCCTGAGGGTTGCATTGATGAAGGACAGAAGGGTCGTGGTGACCTATGCTTGATGTATTTATTACATGGCTTGCAGTGTCAGTGGTCACCTCTATTAAGCAGCCAACCTGTATTAAGTGGCCAGTTTCCAGATTCCCTATATGTTGTTTTATTATACATTTGACCTCTATTAAGCAGCCAACCTGTATTAAGTGGCCAGTTTCCAGATTCCCTATATGTTGTTTTATTATACATTTGACCTCTATTAAGCAGCCAACCTGTATTAAGCGACCAGTTTCCAGATTTCCTATATGTTGTTTTATTATACATTTGACCTCTATTAAGCAGCCAACCTGTATTAAGCGGCCAGTTTCCAGATTCCCTATATATGTTGTTTTATTATACATTTGACCTCTCTTAAACAGCCAACCTGTATTAAGTGGCCAGTTTCCAGATTCCCTATATATGTTGTTTTATTATACATTTGACCTCTATTAAGCAGCCAACCTGTATTAAGCAGCCAGTTTCCAGATTCCCTATATGTTGTTTTATTATACATTTGACCTCTATTAAGCAGCCACCTCCACTTTGTGTGATTCCCTCCACTGGCTGCTTAAGACAGGTTTGACTGTATACCTTGTTTTGTCCGTCATATACTGATGATGCTTCACTTTCTCAGTTATCTGATTTAGATGACTACGTAGGTGCATCATTCGTAACTGTTCCTGCTTTGATAGTTTCTCATCAGGTGTATCGGGATAGTCTGGAGACCTGAAATCATATACACAGTTTATACACTACTATATTTCCAGACTTCATAGATCCTCTTAGCCTGGGAACAGACGGCGATATATTTTGCCTGGTCAGTGAAATAAATATATTTTATCATCGAGACTGGTAATCCAGGGATCGCAGGTTCGATCCCCCGTCTGACCCTAATAAAATTAACAGTCTTTCAGATGGGACGTTAAACCGAGGTCTTGTGTCGGTGCACGTAAAAGAACCAGAGGAGATTCTGGAACGGGTCTCTGTCTATATCATTGCACTATCCTCCAAAATCTAAAATGACTAATATCTTCAGGAGGCGTCGCTCATATTGGCAACCGGTAGCGACGATAAATAAACGTAAAAAAAACAACATGGTTTAATTTTCCATTTGAAAAAAAGAAAGAAAAATATCATGGTTTAAGTAATACGTTATCAGATTCTAAGCTACAGTACAGCGAATAAATGGGAAATAAGAGATATATATTATACTCTATGAATGTCTCATCGTCCTCCTCATCTCCTTCCGAGCCCAGGTCCAGCTCCCCTTCCTCGTCATCATAATCTGGAATGTCGCCCTCGATCACAAAGTCTTGCTCCATCGTATCCAGGTTCTTAAAGAAATCATCTCCCTCCAGCAGAGGCATGTCAAACTCCTGCGGTAGATCTTGGAAGTCCATATCTACTAACTGTATTACTTAAACATCCGCAGATCTGGAAATACAGAAGCAGTTATTCAAATATGCAGATTTAGACAATTCAGCCCTTTTACCAAAAACTCTTCACAACTTTTAGACAAGTTGGCCATTTTAAATATATTATGTAACTTCCTTGGGGGCCATCTACCCGTACAGCCGAATTAAAAAAAAAATTATGGAAGGGACAAAAATTCACTGAGTGATAATTTATTATAATTTATTTATTATTAATTCATGTTCTATCTGTTATATTATACCAAATATTAGACAAGCAAATTTTATTTAAATTTCTCTCACTCACATTCTGTCTGTCTCTCCCATCTCTCTTTTGTTGGGGGAAAGCGCTAGATAAGAGGGATATTATCGGAAAATGATGGACGGAGAGATCTATAGTCCAGTGGTAACACGCTGGACTGGTAATTCAAGGATCGCAGGTTCGATCCCCCGTCTGACCCTAATAAAAATTAACAGTCTTTCAGATGGGAAGTTAACCCATTCAACACCAAGTAACTGACATGGACTGGTCCATGATATTTTTAGACCAATAAATTAATAACAAAATTACATTTGGATCAGTTCATTTATCAAAATAGGTAAAAAAAATTCTAAAAATAGTTATATTACTTGAAAAAAGTGCAGATCCCGATGAGACGGCTCGTCATGAGCCGGCTCATCTGGATCTACACTTTTTTGTAAGCCAATTTAGAGGTCTGTGGTGTTGAAAGGGCTAAACCGAACGTTGTGTTCATGACTATACGACAAGTGCAGGTAACTATTTTTACTGGCCATAATATGTGGGGGTTATGCCGAGCACTGGTTCCACCACTCTATAAATTAAAGTTTCACATGAAGTCGGCCATTACACTCTGTGTTTGTAATATATAAATAGGCCGAAGATGGCCCGAAGTGTCTTAGGTAATGTGCTAGAGCCGAAGTATCTTAGGCCAGAACTATATATGGGCCGAAAGTGTCATATATTATCCCCAGTGACCATAATATCGGTGAAACCACTAATGAGCGGTGATATCAGAATAAATCCAAATGAACCGCAAATGCTCATTTTGTGCTTAGTATTGACAATTTCCATCAGATTTCCGCAAATGTCATTTCTACCACAGGGATTCGGCACGTTTAGGGGTACTAGTATATATAAACGTGCCGAATCCCTGTCATTTCTACGGGTAAATTTACCATAATAATTTATTCAAAATTTGTTTTTTCCTCATACACTCGTATGTTTTAGTTCATGTAGTCAATATTTAGGTGAATTTCAATGAATTTGTTATCTATTGACTGCATTTGACATCTGACGTCACATGATTGCCTTATATGGCATGTTTTGCTACTAGTATAAACTTGTGAGGCTAAATTTACATTGTCACCGGTCATTGGTATCACCGCGTAAATAAAAGATTGAGGAATATGCTGTTGCTTTCACTTCGTTATTGATTCAGTTATGATTTATTTCTTACTAACTGATATTGCATACAATAAAATAAATATCATTAGAGTGGTGGAACCCATGCTCGGCGTATTTAAAATATTTAAATAGTTCTAGGCTAATTTCGCTGACAGAGCTGAAGCATGGTTCAATAGCATTCCATTGAGTGCATCGGTAGGCTGATGCAACTGTCATGTGACTGGTCCAGCATACGAATATAAAGAAGCAAATAATTGGGAGAATATTTCCACCGAAACTGTTATGGTGTATGAGCAATTCGGATAGCTATCCGAATTAAAAAAATCTACACCTAACCCGAAACATCTTTGTCTTCAGTTCCCCATATAAACGGGTGCCGACCGACACTGTTGCGATAGCTGTATTGAGCAGCAAGATCACATGATGAAGCTAAAACTGTCAACAAGAGAGTTTTGAAAGTTGTTTTCACGACTTAAGATAATAATAATATACGGCAAGTGCTATTAACATTTTATACTGGTCATTATATGTGGGATTTACGCCGAGCATAGGTTCCACCACTCTATGCTTAATTGATAGTGAACATTAAAGTAACCAAGCCCAAGTCGGCGTTCGAACCCACGACTGCCTGATCCTCCATTACCTGAAGGCAAACACTCTCTTCAGCGTCGCTATAAAAGCTAGCTCTATAGCGAGACAGTATAAGTCTCCCTATATACCACTACAACATTATTCGCACAGGCTCTTTATGAAACACAAATACACAGGTTATTGCTTATGTCACCGGTTACCAGTATAAACATGAAATGTAGATAGACAAATGAAGCGACTGGTTACCTTTGTTCTCAATTTGATTTGTCCAGGGAGGGCCAATTTGGAGGGTTATTGCATAAAGGGCCTCGATCTTCATCCATTCATCCATTGGAAATGATTGGTATTGATAATTTGTAAAATGATTGTTAGAACTTTCACCGCTATCATCGGTGACGCAGGTTCGCTCCCTATCAGAATGTAGTTTATATTTACCGAAAACTTCGAGAACATTATATTGTCAGCGACTTACCAGTATTTCTTATCCGCAACTTCAGGTGAATTGTGACAAATTACGTCCAAAACTTATTATCGATAGTTGTCGTAGTTGTAGTTTACATTGGAAACAAAACCTCGCGATAACTCACGGGATGGTAGAAGATAAACCCCGTTCAGTTACGTTTTAACAGGTGCGCGCAATTTCTTCTTCAAGGTTCTGTAGGTATATCTCTATCAAAATCCCATGTAATTAAGAGCATTGGAGTTTGGCGCAATGACTTATTTAGTAATACAGGTATAGTATAGTCCATTCAATGATCATGTGCAGAAGGAGCTAGTTTAATAATATATATGATTTGCTCTGTCTATACACTCAACATATTGTTTGTTAATAGATCTATCTTCTTGTAAAGTCAAACCCCTCATGGGGATGTATACATGTTTTCCTGGACATGCTTACCGACCTAACCGATTAACCTGTACTAAGCAATGTGTATGAGGTGCCTTGCTCAATGACACTACATACGTGACCTGACCGAGTGTAAAACCCGGAGCCGTTCGATTCCAAATCCGACACTCTACCACTGGACAACGGACGCCACATTTGTGTAGGACGCCATGTTTGTTTATTTTGTTTGTTTGTTAAAAAATTGTGAAGGAAGCATTATTGATCGAGGAAGACACGGGTGCCATTTCGAGCAGTATTGGTCGAGGAAGATACGGGTGCCATTTCGAGCAGTATTGGTCGAGGAAGATACGGGTGCCATTTCGAGCAGTATTGGTCGAGGAAGACACGGGTGCCACTTCGAGCAGTATTGGTCGAGGAAGACACGGGTGTCATTCAGCGCAGTATTGGTCGAGGAAGACCCGGGTGCCACTTCGAGCAGTATTGGTCGAGGAAGACCCGGGTGTCACTTCGAGCAGTATTGGTCGAGGAAGACCCGGGTGCCACTTCGAGCAGTATTGGTCGAGGAAGACCCGGGTGCCACTTCGAGCAGTATTGGTCGAGGAAGACACGGGTGCCACTCCGAGCAGTATTGGTCGAGAAGACACGGGTGTCACTTCGAGCAGTATTGGTCGAGGAAGACCCGGGTGCCACTTCGAGCAGTATTGGTCGAGGAGACACGGGTGCCACTCCGAGCAGTATTGTCGAGAAGACACGGTGCCACTCCGAGCAGTATTGGTCGAGGAAGACCCGGGTGCCACTCGAGCAGTATTGGTCGAGGAAGACCGCGGTCACTTCGAGCAGTATTGGTCGAGGAAGACCCGGGTGCCACTTCGAGCAGTATTGGTCGAGGAAGACACGGGTGCCACTCCGAGCAGTATTGGTCGAGGAAGACCGGGTGCCACCCGAGCAGTATTGGTCGAGGAAGACCCGGGTGCCACTTCGAGCAGTATTGGTCGAGGAAGACACGGGTGTCACTCAGCGCAGTATGTCGAGGAGACACGGGTGTCACTCAGCGCAGTATTGGTCGAGGAAGACACGGGTGTCACTCAGCGCAGTATTGGTCGAGGAAGACCCGGGTGCCACTTCGAGCAGTATTGGTCGAGGAAGACACGGGTGTCACTCAGCGCAGTATTGGTCGAGGAAGACACGGGTGTCACTCAGCGCAGTATTGGTCGAGGAAGACACGGGTGTCACTCAGCGCAGTATTGGTCGAGGAAGACCCGGGTGCCACTTCGAGCAGTATTGGTCGAGGAAGACCCGGGTGCCACTTCGAGCAGTATTGGTCGAGGAAGACCCGGGTGCCACTCCGAACAGTAGTGCAGCCAGGCACGGAAGGACACCCGGTTTGAACCACATACCTTCCGCGAACCAACTGGATAGTTTCCTAACTTGAAATAATGCGACACACAATGTAATTCGAACCTACACTGGCGAGGGGCATGTGATTCAACATGTATATGCATATGTAAGGAAATGAAGCAAAATGGGCTGGACAACAAACTATATCTAGATCAGCTTACGTCCTCTACTATATATGCAATAAACCATGATCGAGATTGCTTTAACCTGTAGCTTCATATGTATACATGTACTGTAAATGTGCTCCAGTTTTTTATTCAACACAAGCCACTATTAATTTGTAGGCACACCGCATCAATACAACAAGTGATGTTAATAAACATTATGTACACGGTGGTCGCCAGATTGGACAGGTGGGTTTTCACCGGGTACTCCGGTTTCCTCCCACACGAATGACCACATTTCCGCTTTCATCCGCTCCAACGAGAGTGATTAATATAAGTTGTTAGAACTTGCTTAACAATCGTTGTACAATAAATAAAGTTTAAAACAAACATTGTCCATAGTTACTCACCAAATGACATATGCATATTACTCCCAACACTCAATGTGAAGTATGTGTTGGGGAGTTGAGGGGTTTCTGGTGCGTGTCAGGAACAATGGCTAAACATCTCATTAAGTGAGATAAGGTTGCAAGTGGGCATATATACTGCCCCAACCAGTCATAGCTGCTGCTTCTCCGTATATAGAACTATTTTCACTAATAGTGTACACCTGTTTCATGTAAAACTTAGAAACTGTATGGTTCCCACGATACTCTGTAGTCTACCATAATGAACTGTTGGCACGTATTCAGTGTCCGCTTGAGAAATGCTAGTCTAGGTTGTCTTCATGGTGTTGTTTCCTTTACTGACAATGAACTATGAAAATGGTACATGTAATACATTGTACTTTGCAACACGAAACTACGGGTTTCAAGAGGATACATGAGAACCAACATCACACTAATATGGTGTGTATATATAACTCAGCATATGGAATCATGTGCTTTTATGCATAGTGTAATAAGTCGAAATTTCCATAGATTATATTAATTCGATAAATATTAATCTATGATATTAATGATAACTATGGAACGCTGTAGCAACGTTTGTTGAGCTAGAGAAACTGAATTCTAACTATGGAACGCTATAGTGGAGTGTGTTGAGTTACCATTCTCCAAACACAGATACTATTTGTTTGTTTTTGGCAGAAGATAACGGCGGTAAATAAACGAAATATAGGATCGCCCCTCTCCATCTTCATCCTTGCCTCATCTTCATCTTTGTGTTTAGTGCGTGTGCGCTTCGTTTTTCTTTCGTTTATTTTCTTCGTTGCTGTTTTAGTTCTTGTGCTTTGTCTATTCCCCTAGGTTGTGTTTTTTAACAATTACATGTTTGAATATGTATAAGGTTGATAGGGAAGTGTTCCCTACCCTTTTAATATTGTGTGTTTTACGTTTATTTATCGTCACTACTGGTTGCCCATATGAGCGACGCCTCCTGAAGAGATTAGTAATTTTAGATTTTGGAGGAAAGTGCAATGATACAGACAGAGACCCATTACAGAGTCTCCTCTGGTTCTTTTACGTTCACGGTGTAAAGCACCGACACGAGACCTAGGATTCGGGTCAGACGAGGGATCGAACCTGCGATCCCTGGATTACCAGTCCAGCGTTTTACCACTGGGCTACAGATCCGTCTGTCCCTTTAAATAAATTGGATTACCCGTAATTATCCTGAAACAAAAATAACACACAACAAAACCCAGATAAAACACGCAAAACATTAATATAAATTTCTCTTCTTGGAAATTATGACATACTTCTAATTCATTAATCTAAGCGAACAACCTGCACGCTATGCTTTCTCGCATGTTATATATAGCGTTTGACTATTTGGTAACGTTATTTGAGTGAGCTCCTCTGTCCAGGTGATCGAGTTCACCACCGCCAGGAATGTAACAGACGAGCATATATATGCAAATAGAGTTTTTAAAAATACATTAGGCCAGAGTGATCTGCTACCTATATTACATTTTAACTGACGCAATTATTTGAATGGTTTATTTTATGTTTTACATAAATTAGCACAAACTCTAACTGTCTTTGTACGTTCTCTAATTTGATCTGTACCACCATTATCGCTTAAAGCGACACTCAATTCAATGGTGATTTTCGCTTAAAGCGACACTATATCGGTGAAAACGTAAATTTATACAGAATGTAATTTCCTATTGATTCATACCTTGTGTTAGCCTGGGCGCCAGTTTGTCGATTTTTCACTTTTTAACTTCTGGCAAAATTATCAGAAACTCAATACGGCCCAATTAATAGTCTCGGTATTATAATATATTTATTTGACTGACCAGGCAAAATATATCGACGCCTGTTCCCAGGCTAATCTTGTGTAGACACCACACACTTTTCTAGTGAAATTAATATTATATATCATAATATACGTACTACATGTATGTAGAATGTTTCACCTTTTCTAAATTTTCATTTGTGTTTGTGACAATAAACTGTATTGTTTTTGCCAATAATCATTGAACATTGTATAGTATGCTATTTTTTCTTCAAATATTTGCCACAGAAACCGAGTATTTTAACTTTGACATAACAAAATAATGTAAATAGCGTAATACAATGCGTGTATCCAGAATAACGTGATATACCGTTATATCTGACATTTTGTGTCTGTATATATTTATTTTTAGATTAACCCGATTTCAATTATCTCTAAACGATAGTAGCACGCACTTACTATAGAATCCAATACTAAATAAAGGTCAATCCAGGGGCGTAGCTGACCGTTATATGAAATCCTACTTTCACTTTTGAGAGTTTGTGGACCACAAAAACATTGTTTATTTATTGAAAGTTAGTGTGTGAATTATTTCGGAAGAGTTTATAGTAGCGGAATGCTATTTATATGTAAAAGGGCATTTTAGGGGATTTTTGCGATGTAATGTCGCTTTAATGATGAGTGCCAATTGGTTTTGATAGTATTTGACGAATTATAGCTGGTGTCAGGATCGTAGCTATATGTACGCAACGTATGCAGTTGCGCAAAAAATATTGAAAAATAAAATAAAAAAATGTTAAATATGCACTAAACAATAGCACAGTAGATTTGCGCACTAAGACGTAAAGTAAAGTAAGCTGATGTATTGTTAGTGGTCACCTCTATTAAGCAGCCAACCTGTATTAAGCAGCCAGTTTCCAGATTCCCAATATGTTGTTTATTATACATTTGACCTCTATTAAGCAGCCAACCTGTATTAAGCAGCCAGTTTCCAGATTCCCAATATGATATTCATTATACAGTTGACCTCTATTAAGCAGCCAACCTGTATTAAGCAGCCAATTTCCAGATTCCCATTTGTTGTTTTATTATACATTTGACCTCTATTAAGCAGCCACATGTGCTAAGCAGCCACTTTCTGTGATTCCCTTGGCTGGCTGCTTAAGACAGATTTGACTGTATGTCTATAATCATTATAGTATAATGTTTTCAAGCAGCATAAATCCCCATGCGGTTGATATTTAAATTCGTGTCTACTGAGGATACCATGTAGAGATGACATATATCTCATTCTGCTGCTGAAATGCATTGCCACTAGATTGCACCACATACGTTCTAGCAAAACAAAAATTCCCGGACCCCCCTACTTTTGTTTGCGTGCATATTGGAAGGTGCCTAGCTACGCCCCTGGTTGGGGTATAACGGTGATTGATACGCACATGACAATCTGCAGCTTACGTTGTCATCACTGTGTAATTATATTTTATAGCTGAAGGCAGATGCAAATCGTAATATATACAAAAATACCAATAAAGTTTAAAGCGGATAGCTCATATATAGGCCTACTGAGTCAAAAAAGAAACGTTACCAAACTAAACATGACGTAATACGGATAAAACCATAGAAAGGTTTAATATATTATTACGTATCAGTACCGGGTATCTTATTGCAACGTCAGCCTACCATAAACACAGGTAAATAAACACCCGATAATCCTGGAACGCCGAATTTCCGATTTGCACGTGCTCCTCAACAAAGACAACTTCCTGCACATGTACAAATCGGAAAACCGGTTTATTGTACTGGTATTGCATTATCATCGAGGAAAAACACCTTACATACCCATTGTTACCTCTAACAAAATGCCTAGGCTAAACCGCAATCAGAGAATGCGTGCCATTGGCATGATTGACGGCGGTTTACGTCAGCGTGACGTCGCAAATCTACTCGGGGTTACGCGGATCATGATAACACGTCTACTTCGACGTTATCGAACACATGGATCGGTGGACGACCGTCCAAGATCTGGTCGACCACGTGTGACGACGCGTGAACAGGACCGTCACATTCGGACGTCACATTTATGTGACCGGTTCCTACCTGCTACGCACACAGCTGCCGTTACTCCTGGGATGACCAACACTCGCATCAGTGCACACACAGTCAGGAACCGGCTCGGTGAACGTGGCATTCGTGCCTATCGGCCATACGTTGGACCCATCCTGACACGACGTCACCGTGACGTACGGCGGGAATGGACGACGGAACGTGCTCGCTGGACTCGGTTACAGTGGAATTCGATGATGTTTAGCGATGAATCGCGGTTCTGTTTGCGTCGAGCAGATGGCAGAGAGCGGGTATATCGCAGACGCGGTTAACGTTACGCCGACGCATGTGTACGTCAGGTCGATCTGTTCGGGGGCGGAAGCGTTATGGCGTGGGGCGGTATCACCTTTGGCAGTCGCACTGAACTGTTAGTGGTGGACGGGAACCTAAACGCCCAGCGGTACTGTGATGAGATCCTTGCGCCAGTTGTTGTGCCGTTCTTTAACGCCAACAGAAACGTCACACTGTTCCAACAGGACAACGCCAGGTGTCATACTGCTCAGATTTCCACCACATTATTGGAGCAGAACAATATTGAAACCCTGCCGTGGCCTGCTTTGTCACCAGACTTGTCACCCATAGAACATGTGTGGGATACGTTAGACCGCCGCGTCAGACGACGTCAGCCGGTAACGTTAAACCAACTGAGGGATGTGTTGCGTCAGGAGTGGACAAATATTGACCAGCAAGAGATTCAGACACTCTTCCGTTCGATGCGACGGCGGTGCATTGCAGTGAGAGACGCAAATGGTGCCCATACTCGGTATTGACGTCTGTGTGAAAACTCCATTAGACCCCTGTCCGACGAATTACGTCATCACGCAGCAGACAGTTTCGGAGGCTCATTATGCTTTATGTGCTCCTCTTTCAAACATGTTGGACTATCATCTTATGAATTTTCAAAGAATTTTCTTAATAAATATTGAAATTATAGACACATAAACACCAGGTATCGTTTCTTTTTTGACTCAGTATATTTTGATTACGCTATATAAAGCGTTTCGTGCGCTAATGCCACTCTCTTAGCAGCGAAAATAAATGCTAATGGCCGAGTACCCTTTTGATAGATTTATTTTTTATTTCAGTCTCGTATGCTACAGTTAGGTCGATTTCAGCCTGACTGCACACTACACTTTAAACTTGTTTGGGATTGCATATGATACTGGACATAGTAATGTAATTAACTACAAGTGTATATCTAATTCATTTCTGCTGAAGAACATGACTAGATTTATTACCATAATTGTCGTTACGGAACATTACTAGAATTATTACCGGAACATTACTAGAATTATTACCGGAACATTACTAGTAGAATTATTACCGGAACATTACTAGAATTATTACCGGAACATTACTAGAATTATTACCGGAACATTACTAGAATTATTACCGGAACATTACTAGTAGAATTATTACCGGAACATTACTAGAATTATTACCGGAACATTACTAGATTTATTACCGGAACATTACTAGAATTATTACCGGAACATTACTAGAATTATTACCGGAACATTACTAGAATTATTACCGGAACATTACTAGAATTATTACCGGAACATTACTAGAATTATTACCGGAACATTACTAGTATAATTATTACCGGAACATTACTAGAATTATTACCGGAACATTACTAGATTTATTACCGGAACATTATTAGATTTATTACCGGAATATTACTAGAATTATTACCGGAACATTACTAGAATTATTACCGGAATATTACTAGAATTATTACCGGAATATTACTAGAATTATTACCGGAATATTACTAGAATTATTACCGGAACATTACTAGATTTATTACCGGAACATTACTAGAATTATTACCGGAATATTACTAGAATTATTACCGGAATATTACTAGATTTATTAATGGAACATTACTAGAATTATTAATGGAACATTACTAGAATTATTACCGGAATATTACTAGAATTATTACCGGAACATTACTAGATTTATTACCGGAACATTACTAGAATTATTACCGGAATATTACTAGAATTATTACCGGAATATTACTAGATTTATTACCGGAACATTATTAGATTTATTACCGGAACATTACTAGATTTATTACCGGAACATTACTAGATTTATTACCGGAACATTACTAGAATTATTACCGGAATATTACTAGATTTATTAATGGAACATTACTAGAATTATTAATGGAACATTACTAGAATTATTACCGGAATATTACTAGAATTATTACCGGAATATTACTAGATTTATTACCGGAACATTACTAGAATTATTACCGGAATATTACTATATTTATTACCGGAACATTATTAGATTTATTACCGGAACATCACTAGAATTATTACCGGAACATTACTAGAATTATTACCGGAATATTACTAGATTTATTACCGGAACATTATTAGATTTATTACCGGAACATCACTAGAATTATTACCGGAACATTACTAGAATTATTACCGGAACATTACTAGATTTATTACCATAATTGTCGTTAAGGAACATTACTAGATGTGTTACCATAATGGATGTCACGATCGAACATACAATTCTTATCAACAAGTACGATGTTACACGGCAGAATTCAGCTAAGGACAAGGTAACCTTTGAATATCATTATATACTAGCTGTGGAAATTACATTACATAGTTCAGTAACAAGTTTTTACAACTTTTCCCTAATCGCTTTCGAGACCATTCCTGTTGTCATTCATAGCCATAGTGTGTGTGTGTGTGTGTGCGTGTGTGTGCGTGCGTGCGTGCGTGCGTGCGTGCGTGTGGGGGGGGGCATGTTTTGAATGAGAGACATCTCTAATTTTCTATTACCTCCATCTGCCCGATAAAGTCTTATTTATTCCAAAATGTAAATAGGTAATTTTGGTTGGAATCCTTTGTGAAGTTTGCATTTGGCACCGCCGTGTATATTGTATACCAATACCGTGTCCGTGGAACACATGATACTGCATGTAATTAATTACTTGGGTATAATTAATGGTATGGTATTATGCTTGTTTTACTTGCAGTTTTTATCCTGTCTGTGTTGTTTCAAACCGAAGCCACCACCGACACGTAGAGCATCCAGAAATAAGAGAAGCTTCTCAAAAGTTGTAAGTAATTTCCAGATTGTTTTACGTTTATTTATCGTCGCTACCGGTTGTCCATATGGGCGACGCCTCCTGAAGATATTATCATTTTAGAGTGTTGGAGGATAGTGCAATGAAACAGACAGAGACCCGCTCCAGAATCTCCCCTGGTTCTTTTATGTGCAATGTGTAAAGCACCGACACGAGACCTCGATTTAAAGTTCCATCTGAAAGACTGTTAATTGTATTAGGGTCAGACGGGGGATCGAACCTGCGATCCAAATTGTATGCAGTACACGTACATTTTTAGCCTGGGTTCCAGTCTGTCGATTTTTTACTTGTTAGCTTCTGGCAAACTCGATACGGCCCAATTAATAGTCTCAGATATTAGCTAATATATTTATTTGACTGACCAGGCACAATATATCGATGCATGTTCCCAGGCTAGTACATTTTGTACAGTGCATACTTATCATGTTTGTTTTATTTTCGTGCCAATATGGTGTACTGTGCATCATAATATGTTATACATGTATTTAATATTATCCGGAATCACAGCTAGACCGGACTGTCCGGCGTTCGGGGTGAGCGTTCGGGGTGAGCGGTTTGGTATTCATAACCACACCATGTGTTCACTTTAGGAATTTGTCAAATCTGTTATTGAAGTTGTTGATGCTAGGCGCTGATACTACGTCTTCTGGAAGCTCGTTCCAAGATTGAACCGTTCTCTGCGAAGAGAAATAGTTCCTGCAATCCAGTCTACTGTGCTTGAAATTTAATTTTTGCATGTGCCCATTTAGATTAATGTCATTTGCCGCGTTCGAAAATTTAAAATACCACCTCTAACCCTTAAATTTGACACTCTCCGAACGCCACGATGTATGCCAATTTATGCCGCATGTGTGACAAACTTCAGACATTTACAAACATATTGGTATATAACTCGTTTTGTTAGCTGAATGGGTAAGAACAGCTCGCCCATATGGTTCGCCAGCGGCGAGGGTAAATAAGCTCAATCATCATCACCGGGTAAGAACAGACGGATCTGTAGACTAGTGGTAACACGCTGGACTGGCCATCCAGGGATCGCAGGTTCGATCCCCTGTCTGACCATGATAAAATTAACAGTCTTTCAGATGGGACATTAAACCGAGGTCACGTGTCGGTGCTGTACACCGTGCACGTAAAAAAACAAGAGGAAACTCTGGAATGGGTCTCTGTCTGTATCAATGCACTATCCTCCAAAAATCTAAAATGACTAATATCTTCAGGAGGCGTCGCTCATATGGGCAACCGGTAGCGACGATAAATAAACGTAAAACACACAAAAAGACCGGGTAAGGTTGCCCCTCACAATAGTGGTCCTATAAGCTAATAGTCACCTAACCACTTTGGCTGAACATCTAATTCAGAAGCAATCGCGCTAAACTAAGTTTGTGTAAACTTTACATTTAGCATTCGGATTTGCAGAGGTCTCCACTCACCCCGAAACCAATGTAAAGTTCTTGATATCTAAGTGATCGACCGACATTTTCGGTTCACACTACTTTCAGCGGTTCCGAGAATCCAGTCGGATCGAGCCAATAGATGACAGGCAACCTTCCTGGGATAGCTACCAGAGTTGGACCTCACAGGAACTAGATGGTGAGCTTAATCAAATATTTGCCTTCTGAGTAGAATAGTTGATCAATCTAATATCATATTCCTGTCCAGAAATACGAACGTGCACTGTGTACCTGTCCAGTGTCCCTGTCTTACCAAGTTTAAAGTTATATGTATGTTCCATTAATATCAAACCACTTGCGGGGACGTAAACATGGGCAAGCTTAGCCGACCTAAGTGGTTAACCAGTACTAGGAAATGTGTGTGAGGTGCCTTGCTCAATGACAAATACGTGGCCTGACCGAGTATCGAACCCGGGACCGATCGATTCCAAATCCGACGCTCTACCACTGGACCACGGATGCCACACTAGATATACTCCGGTTCAATCTGATTGTCACATTTTCTAAAATCGTTGCTATCATACAATTGTATTCCTTACACAATCGATAATACACAAGTTTTGTTGTATATAAATCCATCCCGTTTAACATTTTAATGTACTTGAACATTGTTGAAAAATACACAATCTTATTTTGAGCTCCAATTTCCCGTAACAAAGCATGACAGCAGTGAAACGTCACGCTTAGCCTTTTTGATTAATATTGCATGCATAAAAACGGGTCACTGACTCGCATACAATACTATTTCGTTTCGTTAACAGGAATAATGATATCTTTAAAGCGACACTATATCTGTGAAAAAGCAAATGTCTGCAGAATGTAATTTGCTATTATATGGTATAATTATTTTCCAAATATTTGCCTCAAAAACTGAGTATTTCAACAAATAAACAAACGCCGTATACGCGGTTTGTTGGCATAACAAAATAATGTAAATATGGTCGACATTCATGCGTAATACAAAGCGTTTATCCTGACTAACCCCTGACTGTATCCACCTGGATGTATCCCCCGTACTGTATTCCCATGAGTGTTTCCTCCTCACTGTAACCCCTGGCTGTATCCACTTGGCTGTATCCCCCGTACTGTATCCATATGGCTGTATCCCCCGTACTGTATCCACCTAACTGTATCCCTCGTACTGCATCCACCTGACTATCCCCCGTACTGTATCCACCTAACTGTATCCCTCGTACTGCATCCACCTGACTATCCCCCGTACTGTATCCATCTGGCTATATCCCCCGTACTGTATCCACCTAACTGTATCCCTCGTACTGCATCCACCTGACTGTATCCCACGTACTGTATCCACCTGACTGTATCCCTCGTACTGTATCCACCTAACTGTATCCCCCGTACTGTATCCATCTAACTGTATCCCCCGTACTGTATCCATCTGGCTGTATCCCCCGTACTGTATTCACCTGGCTGTATCCCCCGTACTGTATCCACCTGCCTGTATCCCCCGTACTGTATCCACCTGGCTATATCCCCCGTAATGTATCCACCTGACTGTATCCCCCGTACTGTATCCACCTAACTGTATCCCCCGTACTGTATCCCCCGTACTGTATCCATCTAACTGTATCCCCCGTACTGTATCCACCTGGCTGTATCCCACGTACTGTATCCACCTGGCTGTATCCCCCGTACTGTATCCATCTAACTGTATCCCCCGTACTGTATCCACCTGGCTGTATCCCCCGTACTGTATCCATATGGCTGTATCCCCCGTACTGTATCCACCTAACTGTATCCCCCGTACTGTATCCATCTGGCTGTATCCCCCGTACTGTATCCACTGGCTGTATCCCCCGTACTGTATCCACCTGGCTGTATCCCCCGTAATGTATCCACCTAACTGTATCCCCCGTACTGTATCCATCTGGCTGTATCCTCCGTACTGCACCCACCAGACTGTATCCCCCGTACTGTATCCACCTAACTGTATCCCTCGTACTGTATCCACCTAACTGTATCCCCCGTAAACCACCTAACTGTATCCCCCGTACTGTATCCACCTACTGTATCCCCCGTACTGTATCCATCTGGCTGTATCCCCCGTACTGCATCCACCTGACTGTATCCCCCGTACTGTATCCACCTAACCCCGTACTGTTCCACCTGGCTGTATCCCCCGTACTGTATCCCCCGTACTGTATCCACCTGGCTGTATCCCCGTACTGTATCCACCTGGCTGTATCCCCCGTACTGTATCCACCTGACTGTATCCCCCGTACTGTATCCACCTGGCTGTATCCCCCGTACTGTATCCACCTAACTGTATCCCCCGTACTGTATCCACCTGGCTGTATCCCCCGTATGTATCCACCTAACTGTATCCCCCGTACTGTATCCACCTAACTGTATCCCCCGTACTGTATCCATCTGGCTGTATCCCCCGTACTGTATCCACCTAACTGTATCCCCCGTACTGTATCCACCTAACTGTATCCCCCGTACTGTATCCATCTGGCTGTATCCCCCGTACTGCATCCACCTGACTGTATCCCCCGTACTGTATCCACCTAACTAACTGTATCCCCCGTACTGTATCCACCTGGCTGTATCCCCCGTAATGTATCCACCTAACTGTATCCCCCGTACTGTATCCACCTAACTGTATCCCCCGTACTGTATCCATCTGGCTGTATCCCCCGTACTGTATCCACCTAACTATATCCCCCGTACTGTATCCACCTAACTGTATCCCCCGTACTGTATCCATCTGGCTGTATCCCCCGTACTGTATCCACCTAACTGTATCCCTCGTACTGTATCCACCTAACTGTATCCCCCGTACTGTATCCATGTGGCTGTATACCCCGTACTGTATCCACCTAACTGTATCCCTCGTACTGTATCCACATGGCTGTATCCCCCGTACTGTATCCACCTGCCTGTATCCCCCGTACTGTATCCACCTGGCTGTATCCCCCGTACTGTATCCACCTAACTGTATCCCCCGTACTGTATCCATCTGGCTGTATCCTCCGTACTGCACCCACCAGACTGTATCCCCCGTACTGTATCCACCTAACTGTATCCCTCGTACTGTATCCACATGGCTGTATCCCCCGTACTGTATCCACCTGCCTGTATCCCCCGTACTGTATCCACCTGGCTGTATCCCCCGTAATGTATCCACCTAACTGTATCCCCCGTACTGTATCCACCTGGCTGTATCCCCCGTACTGTATCCACCTGCCTGTATCCCCCGTACTGTATCCACCTGGCTGTATCCCCCGTACTGTATCCACCTGGCTGTATCCCCCGTACTGTATCCACCTGCCTGTATCCCCCGTACTGTATCCACCTGACTGTATCCCCCGTACTGTATCCACCTGACTGTATCCCCCGTACTGTATCCACCTGACTGTATCCCCCGTACTGTATCCACCTGACTGTATCCCCCGTACTGTATCCACCTGGCTGTATCCCCCGTACTGTATCCACCTGGCTGTATCCCCCGTACTGTATCCACCTGACTGTATCCCCCGTACTGTATCCACCTGACTGTATCCCCCGTACTGTATCCACCTGACTGTATCACTATGTTATATAATTATGCAGAAGCTGTGAACGACCTCATTTATCAAACGTTGATCACAGTCAGCAAGTCACTGGTTGACAATACGGCCAATACATCCGGTAAGCCGACAATGAAACAAATACATCCAGTAAGTCGTACATCCGGTAAGTCGACAATACTATTAATACATACAGTAAGTCTACAATGAAACCAATATAGCCAGTATCGATAATTCCTCAAAATAGTAGGAAACTTGCACATAACGCTTACAAACGTAGCATGAGCAAATGTAAGTATTCTTCAAAACAATTTGCATCGACCGGGAATCGAACCCGGGCCGCCCGCTGAACCACCGATGCTTCACATTTAAGCCACTTACAACTAAATCACATATTGTTGTTATTTACACAATATTTACGAACACAATAACAACCAATACATCCGGTAAGTCGACAATACTGCTATGGCCCAACGATAACGTGTTATTTACAAGCATTACTATAAATAGGTTTGGACTAAGCCAAATCAATACGTAGGGTGTAATAAATAATCCTGTGTGCCAAGTAATGCATACATAAATGATTATAAACTTCTTTTTACCTATAATATAATATTAGCCCGTACTATCTTTTTCGAGGGAATCACATTATCGTTGGGGTATAGTATTAATACATCCAGTAAGTCTACAATGACACCAATATAGCCAGTATCGATAATTCCTCAAAATAGTGGAACACATGCAGCAAATGAAAGTATTCTGCAAAACAATTTGCATCGACCGGGAATCGAACCCGGGCCGCCCGCGTGGCAGGCGAGCATTCTACCACTGAACCACCGATGCTTCACATTTAATGTATTTAAAAATAACTCACATATACTTGTTATTGTCATTACAAATGATTGATGGGGCTATAGTAGGGTTCTTTTAAAAGAAAAATGTCAAATAAAGGAATTAATTCCTACAAAGGCGATTGTTGGTATATGCAATATATAGAGTGTTTTACCTAAGATAGTAAAAGTCCACCACAGTCTTCCGATGTTAAATGCCCTTTTTGGGGGAAAAAGTTGAAAATGTAGACGAAATGGTGAATTTCTGGAATCCGCCCATAACTTCATCCATATTTGTCTGAGGAAGTTGAAAATTGCCAGGAATGTATAAATGAATATAGCGCAAATACTAAAGACATTATCGTTTCGGAAAAAAATCCAATATGGCTGCAAAATCCAAAATGGCCGCCAAAAATGTCTTTTTTCAAGCTTTACCGATGCGTTTACATGAACACAGTTTTCATTAGCTAGCTTAATGTTAATGTTTATTGTAAATATTCATGACACCACATGTTTATATCAAAAATTGATGCGGAGAAGCAGATAGAAGAATTCAAAAGAGCGCCAAACATATTACTCTCGGGTATACAGAGCAACACATTTCAGAACAGACACTCACTGATTTATTTAGGATGGAACTATTATATTAATTGTAAACTTGGTAAGCTTCCTTGGTGCTGTTGGACACATAATGAACGACTCGGGTCTCCAGGAAGTAATCACAACAGTGTATGCGGAAAAGGCAGTGAGTCATATGCTTACCGGAAAAGCTGTAGCTAGAGCCTTAAGAGGTCATGGACTGGTTTACATGGCCCTCCAGTCACTCATAATATGTGAAGTGTTTAATCTCGACCTGATTGGTAGAGATCTGGATGAAACTGATGGCCAGGAACACGAAACAGAAGGAATTTATCTTGAGGACATTGAGAATGTCGCACAGAACAGTTCACAATCTGTAGAACATGAGGATAGTATTCCACAGCCTCACAATGATAGTACCTCAACACATGGGAAAAGTAAGAATATCTCTGATGAGATGAGGAATGATATAGTTTTGAAAACTGATAGAGAATCGACAATGGATGGGATTTCGCATGAGATTGACGCTGATTTAGAATCTGCTCTGGAATTGTTTGACAATGTATTGACAGGAGAAATAGGCATAGAACAGGCATGTAAAGATGAAAGTCACAAACATTCAAAACAGAATGGATGCATATTGTGACAAAATATCAGCAACAGTAGAACAGCACGATTGTGGTTGCAATATATTGAAATGGTGGAATTACTAAGATAATTCATAAAAGCAGAGCGAACAGGAAACTGGCAGTTACACCTGAAGACATTAAGGGCCATGTTACCATATTTCACAGCATCTGGGCATAACTTGTATGCCAAATCAGCCTATTTGTATCTAGTGAAAATGAATGCCTTGCAGAAAACACACCCAAGGCTCTATGAATATTTCATGAAAGGGTTTCATGTTGTTAGACGGAGTGATAGGTATTGGGCTGGATTGTCGACAGATCTAGTGATTGAGCAGGTGCTTATGTGGAGTTTGAAGAGTGCATGGGGACTGACTCGAAGTAGAGGAATGACTGAGATACAAAGAGCCGTGTGGGTACTCTCTCGACCTGCAACATCGTATATTAATGAAGCAATGCAAACCTTCTCTGGTGCGATATATACCTCAAGTGAACAACACAAAGATACATACTTATCAGTGCGAAAGCGATATAAAAAAGACATGCAAGTGGTAACTGAGTATCTACTTGAACGAAACCCATTCAAAACCGAATATGATCTCAAAAGCATAACAAGTGGGGTAGTGTCGTATGACAGTACTGCTGATCAGGCAAAGCAGATTGGAGAGAATATTGTGACAAAGATGGCTGGCCAAAAAGTAAACGAGTTCTCGTTCAAGAGGAAAGATGCAATCGTGCCTATGAATGATACATCTGCGTTCAAAATTGACGAAGATACAGTCAAGATCGACCCTCAGTTGTTGTTCCAGAGATTAGTTAGTGCGGCTAACAGAATGACGAATGAACCCGATCTTCCACATACATATGAGTTATGCACACACCCACCGGCATTATTTGAATCACCCAGACACATGAGAGTAGCAGACAAACCTGTATTAGCGAATGCTATGAAGTCAGCCGACAATCCTAGTCCGAGAACACATGATCCTGGTGATAGTTATCATGTTGTTGATGGTGGTATGTTGCTGCAGTGGATTCCTTGGGAAAGTGGTCAGATATTTGAAGACATTTGTTCTACATACGTCCAGTTTGTGCAGTCTAGGTACACCAATTGCATTGTTGCCTTTGATGGTTATGACAATGGGCCAACTACTAAAGACAGCACTCATGGTCGTAGAACTGCAGGAATGGTTGGTACAGAAGTAAGATTTACCCAATCCAGCACATTTAGAGGGAAAAAGAAAACATTTCTAGCTAACCCAACAAACAAACAGCTCTTCATAAACATGTTGTCAGGGAAAATGAACAGTGAGGGCATAGAAACATCACACGCCATTGCCGATGCCGATTTACTCATCGTATTAACAGCTGTACGCCGTTCAGTCAAAACCAACCATATTGGTCGGAGATGACACTGACCTATTGGTGTTATTGTGTTATCACACATCACATGACTCGCACCCTGTATATCTACAGCCTAGGCCCAAATTCAACCGTAGTATATGTTGGGATATACACAAACTACAAGCGTACCTTGGCGACGATGTTTGTAGGAACATATTGTTCTTGCATGCTGTGTTGGGGTGCGATACGACGTCAAAAGTGTATGGCTTAGGAAAAGGGACTGCTCTGAAAGCATTTGAAAAGAGTGTAGTATTCCGTCATGTTGCATCAGTGTTTCATACACCACCAACAGAGGTGACAAAAGAGAATATTGTCAGCAGTGGGGAACAAGCTCTCGTGTATCTATACAAAGGCAGTCGTGGAGAAACATTGGACAAGTTTGTCGAAAAGGTAGCCAAAAGTACCATGTTTGTTGATCCGAAACAACTCCCCCAACCTCTGATGCTGCAAAATTCCACAGCTTGCGAGTTTACCTGCAAGTACAGGACTGGAAATGTGATGATGCACTGAATCCAACGGACTAGGGCTGGGAACTAGTTGGAGACAGGCTATTCCCTGTGACAACTAGGAAAGGTCCAGCTCCAGTACATATATTGAAGGTTGTGCGTTGTACTTGTTCTAGAGGCTGTAAAACAAAGGCATGCAGCTGCAAAAAAGTTGGCCTTGAATGTAGTTCCTGCAAAGGATTTAGTTGTGAAAATTCAGTACATCCAGACTTTGAACCTGACTACTAGCAGTTTACTTTGTGCATACATGTCTGCACATAAAATAGATTTGTAATCATCTTGGAATGTGAATTTGATAGTACACTAATTGAGAACCAGTACCAGTTTTAACATTTCCTATGTTTGTTTTCTGCGACCACATTGTCAAATCCAGATTATTACAATAATGTATACGCGTAATATTCATTGATGCTAATTTGCATAGTTCTGTGTTTTGATGCCATATTGGATATTCTAAATTGACCAGCAGCAATGGACTCTCATGACCTTTTCACATGTTGTATTTCACATTCTATACAATAAATACACCATACAAGTGTATATGTAGGACACCATATACTTTGAAAAACGAATTTTCGGCGGCCATTTTGTATGTTTGCCACCATATTGGATTGATTTTGAAAACGGTAATGGCTTTAATCTATGCGCAATTTATATTTATACTTCCATGGCCAATTTTAACTTCCTAAGACAAATAAAGATGGAGTTATAGGCGGATTCCAGAATTTCGCAGTTTTGTTTATATTTTCAACGTTTTACCCCCAAAAAAGGCATTTAGCATCAGAAGACTGTGGTGGACTTTTACTCTGTTAGTTAAGACACCATATATATAGCATATACCAACAATCGCTTTTGTAGGAATTAATTCCTTTATTTTCATAAAAGAACCCTACTACTAATTGACAATATATTTACGAACACAATAACAATAAGTCTAAAATAACGCCAATACATCCTGTAGGCTAAGTCAAAAATACCACCACTACACCAGGTAAGTCGACAATGAAACCAATCCATCCAGTAAGTCGACAATACTATTAATACATACAGTAAGTCTACAATGAAACCAATATAGCCAGTATCGATAATTCCTTAAAATAGTAGGAAACTTGCACATAACGCTTACAAACGTAGCATGAGCAAATTCTACAAAATTCTGCAAAACAATTTGCATCGACCGGGAATCGAACCCGGGCCGCCCGCGTGGTAGGCGAGCATTCTACCACTGAACCACCGATGCTTCACATTTAATATACTTAAAAATAACTCACATATACTTGTTATTGTCATTACAAATGATTGATGGGGCTAATTGACAATATTTTTACGAACCCATCACAGTTTCGTGCAGTCTTGGTGTAGTTCGCATATCATGACTAATTATAGATATTATTGTGTATACATTACCATATTTAGACATATGTCGACATGATATTAAAATTAGGTTTCAACCAATGAGACAAGCACGCACACACACGTGTACACATACTAGTTTAACAATGCAACAGTTTGACGTCGAACTTTGAAATCACAAGTTATAGTAAACATGCAGCAATATGCACACAGTTTAATAAAATGGCGAAATACCTCATTAAGGATTCTTATTACCGGAGTATGTTATTTCTTATTGTTTCGAAAATACACAAACACATAATAGTATGATAGTTTAATATATGTATCTTTAAAATTTTAGTAGAAAGTCAACATTCACTGGAAGTGCCTGGGACAGTGGAGCTATCTTGACTTAAAGGCACAGAGACGACACAGACCCCTATCGGGCGCCCTTATATCAGCGCTCTTGGTAAACCCTTCTCAACACTGAGACATGCAATAATTATGACACAATGGCGAATCCTAGAGGCGTCCATTTTGAAGTTTGTGACGTCAATTACTCGCCGTTGTATCATTGAATTATCAAATAGAACTAATTATAAATACAAGTATAAACTGTATTTATTTTACAATGATTGCGAAACAAGTTAAAACATCTTATATTAAACACTTTAGTTGACGCGGATTAAAGCGTAAATGTGGTCATTCGTGTGTGAGGAAACCTTACCTGTCCGATCTGGCGACCACCGTACCATCTACATGCTTCACATTTTATCTACTTACAACTAACTCACATATAGTTGTTATTGTTGTTACAAATTATTGACTGGGCTAATTTACACAATATTTACGAACGCAGTAACAACCAATACATCCGGTAAGTCGACAATACTGCTATGGCCCAACGATAACGCGTTATTTACAAGCATTACTATAAATAGGTTTGGACTAAGCCAAATCAATACGTAGGGTGTAATAAATAATCCTGTGTGCCAAGTAATGCATACATACATGATAATAAACTTCTTTTTACCCGTTATAATAATATTAGCCCGTGCTATCTTTTTCGAGGGAATCACATTATCGTTGGGGTATAGTATTAATACATCCAGTAAGTCTACAATGAAACCAATACAGCCAGTATCGATAATTCCTCAAATTAGTGGAAAACATGCACATGATCTTACAAATGCAGCTTGGCAGGCGAGCATTCTACCACTGAACCACCGATGCTTCACATTTAAATACTTAAAAATAACTCACATATACTTGTTATTTACACATATTTACGAACAATACATCCGGTAAGTCGACAATACGCTAGCCCAACAAACAACAACAAAAAACAACCAAACAACAAAAAAAACCCAAAACAAAAAAAAAACACCCAAAAAAACCCCACAAACACAACAAAAAACACCAAAAAAGAAACCAATACAGCCAGTATCGATAATTCCTCAAATTAGTGGAAAACATGCACATGATTCTTACAAATGCAGCTTGGCAGGCGAGCATTCTACCACTGAACCACCGATGCTTCACATTTAAACTTAAACTAACTCACATATATTGTTATTCACAAAAACAAACAAACAACATAGTATTAATACATCCAGTAAGTCTACAATGAAACCAATATAGCCAGTATCGATTTTTCCTCAAATTAGTGGAAAACTTGCACATGATGCTTACAAATGCAGCACGAGCAAATGTAAGTATTCTGCAAAAGAATTTGCATCGACCGGGAATCGAAACCGGGCGGCCCGCGTGGCAGGCGAGCATTCTACCACTGAACCACCGATGCTTCACATTTAAGCAACTTACATCTAAATCACATATATTTGTTATTTACACCATATTTACGAACAATACATCCGGTAAGTCGACAATACTGCTATGGCCCAACGATAACGTGTTATTTACAAGCATTACTATAAATAGGTTTGGACTAAGCCAAATCAATACGTAGGTTGTAATAAATAATCCTGTGTGCCAAGTAATGCATACATAAATGATTATAAACTTCTTTTTACCCGTTATAATAATATTAGCCCGTGCTATCTTTTTCGAGGGAATCACATTATCGTTGGCGTATAGTATTAATACATCCAGTAAGTCTACAATGAAACCAATACAGCCAGTATCGATAATTCCTCAAATTAGTGGAAAACATGCACATGATTCTTACAAATGCAGCTTTAGTAAATGTAAGTATTCTGCAAAACAAATTGCATCGACCGGGAATCGAACCCGGGCCGCCCGCGTGGCAGGCGAGCATTCTACCACTGAACCACCGATGCTTCACATTTTACCTACTTACAACTAACTCACATATAGTTGTTATTGTCGTTACAAATGATTGACTGGGCTAATTTACACAATATTTACGAACACAATAACAATAAGTCTAAAATACCACCAATACACCAGGTAAGTTGACAATGAAACCAATACATCCAGTAAGTCGTACATCCGGTAAGTCGACAATACTATTAATACATCCAGTAAGTCTACAAGGAAACCAATACATCCAGTATCGATAATTCCTCAAATTAGTGGAAAACATGCACATGATTCTTACAAATGCAGCTTTAGTAAATATAAGTATTCTGCAAAATAGTTTGCATCGGCCGGGAATCGAACCCGGGCCGCCCGCGTGGCAGGCGAGCATTCTACCACTGAACCACCGATGCTTCACATTTTACCTACTTACAACTAACTCACATATAGTTGTTATTGTCGTTACAAATGATTGACTGGGCTAATTTACACAATATTTACGAACACAATAACAATAAGTCTAAAATACCACCAATACACCAGGTAAGTTGACAATGAAACCAATACATCCAGTAAGTCGTACATCCGGTAAGTCGACAATACTATTAATACATCCAGTAAGTCTACAAGGAAACCAATACATCCAGTAAGTCTACAATGAAACCAATAGAGCCAGTATCGATAATTCCTCAAATTAGTGGAAAACTTGCACATGATGCTTACAAATGCAGCATGAGCAAATGCAAGTATTCTGTAAAAGAATTTGCATCGACCGGGAATCGAACCCGGGCCGCCCGCGTGGCAGGCGAGCATTCTACCACTGAACCACCGATGCTTCACATTTAAGCCACTTACATCTAAATCACATATAGTTGTTATTTACACAATATTTACGAACAATACATCCGGTAAGTCGACAATACTGCTATGGCCCAACGATAACGTGTTATTTACAAGCATTACTATAAATAGGTTTGGACTAAGCCAAATCAATACGTAGGGTGTAATAAATAATCATGTGTGCCAAGTAATGCATACATAAATGATTATAAACTTCTTTTTACCCGTTATAATAATATTAGCCCGTGCTATCTTTTTCGAGGGAATCACATTATCGTTGGGGTATAGTATTAATACATCCAGTAAGTCTACAATGAAACCAATACATCCAGTATCGATAATTCCTCAAATTAGTGGAAAACATGCACATGATTCTTACAAATGCAGCTTTAGTAAATGTAAGTATTCTGCAAAACAAATTGCATCGACCGGGAATCGAACCCGGGCCGCCCGCGTGGCAGGCGAGCATTCTACCACTGAACCACCGATGCTTCACATTTTACCTACTTACAACTAACTCACATATAGTTGTTATTGTCGTTACAAATGATTGACTGGGCTAATTTACACAATATTTACGAACACAATAACAATAAGTCTAAAATACCACCAATACACCAGGTAAGTTGACAATGAAACCAATACATCCAGTAAGTCGTACATCCGGTAAGTCGACAATACTATTAATACATCCAGTAAGTCTACAATGAAACCAATACAGCCAGTATCGATAATTCCTCAAATTAGTGGAAAACATGCACATGATTCTTACAAATGCAGCTTTAGTAAATATAAGTATTCTGCAAAATAATTTGCATCGGCCGGGAATCGAACCCGGGCCGCCCGCGTGGCAGGCGAGCATTCTACCACTGAACCACCGATGCTTCACATTTTACCTACTTACAACTAACTCACATATAGTTGTTATTGTCGTTACAAATGATTGACTGGGCTAATTTACACAATATTTACGAACACAATAACAATAGGTCTAAAACAACGCCAATACATCCTGTAGGCTAAGTCTAAAATACCACCAATACACCAGGTAAGTTGATAATGAAACCAATACATCCAGTAAGTCATACATCCGGTAAGTCGACAATATTATTAATACATCCAGTAAATCTACAATGAAACCAATATAGCCAGTATCGATAATTCCTCAAATTAGTGGAAAACATGCACATGATTCTTACAAATGCAGCTTAAGTATTCTGCAAAACAAATTGATCGACCGCGAATCGAACCCGGGCCGCCCGCGTGGCAGGCGAGCATTCTACCACTGAACCACCGATGCCTCACATTTTACCTACTTACAACTAACTCACATATAGTTGTTATTGTCGTTACAAATGATTGACTGGGCTAATTTACACAATATTTACGAACACAATAACAATAGGTCTAAAATAACGCCAATACATCCTGTAGGCTAAGTCTAAAATACCACCAATACACCAGGTAAGTTGATAATGAAACCAATACATCCAGTAAGTCATACATCCGGTAAGTCGACAATATTATTAATACATCCAGTAAGTCTACAATGAAACCAATATAGCCAGTATCGATAATTCATCAAATTAGTGGAAAACTTGCACATGATGCTTACAAATGCAGCATGAGCAAATGTAAGTATTCTGCAAAAGAATTTGCATCGACCGCGAATCGAACCCGGGCCGCCCGCGTGGCAGGCGAGCATTCTACCACTGAACCACCGATGCTTCACATTTAAGACACTTACATCTAAATCACATATAGTTGTTATTTACACAATATTTACGAACAATACATCCGGTAAGTCGACAATACTGCTATGGCCCAACGATAACGTGTTATTTACAAGCATTACTATAAATAGGTTTGGACTAAGCCAAATCAATACGTAGGGTGTAATAAATAATCATGTGTGCCAAGTAATGCATACATAAATGATTATAAACTTCTTTTTACCCGTTATAATAATATTAGCCCGTGCTATCTTTTTCGAGGGAATCACATTATCGTTGGCGTATAGTATTAATACATCCAGTAAGTCTACAATGAAACCAATACAGCCAGTATCGATAATTCCTCAAATTAGTGGAAAACATGCACATGATTCTTACAAATGCAGCTTTAGTAAATGTAAGTATTCTGCAAAACATATTGCATCGACCGGGAATCGAACCCGGGCCGCCCGCGTGGCAGGCGAGCATTCTACCACTGAACCACCGATGCTTCACATTTTACCTACTTACAACTAACTCACATATAGTTGTTATTGTCGTTACAAATGATTGACTGGGCTAATTTACACAATATTTACGAACACAATAACAATAAGTCTAAAATACCACCAATACACCAGGTAAGTTGACAATGAAACCAATACATCCAGTAAGTCGTACATCCGGTAAGTCGACAATACTATTAATACATCCAGTAAGTCTACAAGGAAACCAATACATCCAGTATCGATAATTCCTCAAATTAGTGGAAAACATGCACATGATTCTTACAAATGCAGCTTTAGTAAATATAAGTATTCTGCAAAATAATTTGCATCGGCCGGGAATCGAACCCGGGCCGCCCGCGTGGCAGGCGAGCATTCTACCACTTACAACTAACTCACATATAGTTGTTATTGTCGTTACAAATGATTGACTGGGCTAATTTACACAATATTTACGAACACAATAACAATAGGTCTAAAACAACGCCAATACATCCTGTAGGCTAAGTCTAAAATAACACCAATACACCAGGTAAGTTGATAATGAAACCAATACATCCAGTAAGTCATACATCCGGTAAGTCGACAATATTATTAATACATCCAGTAAATCTACAATGAAACCAATATAGCCAGTATCGATAATTCCTCAAATTAGTGGAAAACTTGCACATGATGCTTACAAATGCAGCATGAGCAAATGTAAGTATTCTGCAAAACAATTTGATCGACCGCGAATCGAACCCGGGCCGCCCGCGTGGCAGGCGAGCATTCTACCACTGAACCACCGATGCTTCACATTTAAGACACTTACATCTAAATCACATATAGTTGTTATTTATACAATATTTACGAACACAATAACAATAGGTCTAAAATAACGCCAATACATCCTGTAGGTTAAGTCTAAAATACCACCAATACACCAGGTAAGTTGATAATGAAACCAATACATCCAGTAAGTCATACATCCGGTAAGTCGACAATATTATTAATACATCCAGTAAGTCTACAATGAAACCAATATAGCCAGTATCGATAATTCATAAAATTAGTGGAAAACTTGCACATGATGCTTACAAATGCAGCATGAGCAAATGTAAGTATTCTGCAAAAGAATTTGCATCGACCGCGAATCGAACCCGGGCCGCCCGCGTGGCAGGCGAGCATTCTACCACTGAACCACCGATGCTTCACATTTAAGACACTTACATCTAAATCACATATAGTTGTTATTTATACAATATTTACGAACAATACATCCGGTAAGTCGACAATACTGCTATGGCCCAACGATAACGTGTTATTTACAAGCATTACTATAAATAGGTTTGGACTAAGCCAAATCAATACGTAGGGTGTAATAAATAATCATGTGTGCCAAGTAATGCATACATAAATGATTATAAACTTAATTTAAACCGTTATAATAATATTAGCCCGTGCTATCTTTTTCGAGGGAATCACATTATCGTTGGGGTATAGTATTAATACATCCAGTATGTCTACAATGAAACCAATACATCCAGTATCGATAATTCCTCAAATTAGTGGAAAACATGCACATGATTCTTACAAATGCAGCTTTAGTAAATGTAAGTATTCTGCAAAACAAATTGCATCGACCGGGAATCGAACCCGGGCAGCCCGCGTGGCAGGCGAGCATTCTACCACTGAACCACCGATGCTTCACCTTTTACCTACTTACAACTAACTCACATATAGTTGTTATTGTCGTTACAAATGATTGACTGGGCTAATTTACACAATATTTACGAACACAATAACAATAGGTCTAAAACAACGCCAATACATCCTGTAGGCTAAGTCTAAAATACCACCAATACACCAGGTAAGTTGATAATGAAACCAATACATCCAGTAAGTCATACATCCGGTAAGTCGACAATATTATTAATACATCCAGTAAATCTACAATGAAACCAATATAGCCAGTATCGATAATTCCTCAAATTAGTGGAAAACTTGCACATGATGCTTACAAATGCAGCATGAGCAAATGTAAGTATTCTGCAAAACAATTTGATCGACCGGGAATCGAACCCGGGCCGCCCGCGTGGCAGGCGAGCATTCTACCACTGAACCACCGATGCTTCACATTTTACCTACTTACAACTAACTCACATATAGTTGTTATTGTCGTTACAAATGATTGACTGGGCTAATTTACACAATATTTACGAACACAATAACAATAGGTCTAAAACAAGGCCAATACATTCTGTAGGCTAAGTCTAAAATACCACCAATACACCAGGTAAGTTGATAATGAAACCAATACATCCAGTAAGTCATACATCCGGTAAGTCGACAATATTATTAATACATCCAGTAAATCTACAATGAAACCAATATAGCCAGTATCGATAATTCCTCAAATTAGTGGAAAACTTGCACATGATGCTTACAAATGCAGCATGAGCAAATGTAAGTATTCTGCAAAAGAATTTGCATCGACCGGGAATCGAACCCGGGCCGCCCGCGTGGCAGGCGAGCATTCTACCACTGAACCACCGATGCTTCACATTTAAGCCACTTACATCTAAATCACATATAGTTGTTATTTACACAATATTTACGAACAATACATCCGGTAAGTCGACAATACTGCTATGGCCCAACGATAACGTGTTATTTACAAGCATTACTATAAATAGGTTTGGACTAAGCCAAATCAATACGTAGGGTGTAATAAATAATCATGTGTGCCAAGTAATGCATACATAAATGATTATAAACTTCTTTTTACCCGTTATAATAATATTAGCCCGTGCTATCTTTTTCTAGGGAATCACATTATCGTTGGGGTATAGTATTAATACATCCAGTATGTCTACAATGAAACCAATACATCCAGTATCGATAATTCCTCAAATTAGTGGAAAACATGCACATGATTCTTACAAATGCAGCTTTAGTAAATGTAAGTATTCTGCAAAACAAATTATATCGACCGGGAATCGAACCCGGGCCGCCCGCGTGGCAGGCGAGCATTCTACCACTGAACCACCGATGCTTCACATTTTACCTACTTACAACTAACTCACATATAGTTGTTATTGTCGTTACAAATGATTGACTGGGCTAATTTACACAATATTTACGAACGCAATAACAATAGGTCTAAAATAACGCCAATACATCCTGTAGGCTAAGTCTAAAATACCACCAATACACCAGGTAAGTTGATAATGAAACCAATACATCCAGTAAGTCATACATCCGGTAAGTCGACAATATTATTAATACATCCAGTAAGTCTACAATGAAACCAATATAGCCAGTATCGATAATTCCTCAAATTAGTGGAAAACTTGCACATGATGCTTACAAATGCAGCATGAGCAAATGTAAGTATTCTGCAAAACAATTTGCATCGACCGGGAATCGAACCCGGGCCGCCCGCGTGGCAGGCGAGCATTCTACCACTGAACCACCGATGCTTCACATTTAAGTCACTTACATCTAAATCACATATAGTTGTTATTTACACAATATTTACGAACAATACATCCGGTAAGTCGACAATACTGCTATGGCCCAACGATAACGTGTTATTTACAAGCATTACTATAAATAGGTTTGGACTAAGCCAAATCAATACGTAGGGTGTAATAAATAATCATGTGTGCCAAGTAATGCATACATAAATGATTATAAACTTCTTTTTACCCGTTATAATAATATTAGCCCGTGCTATCTTTTTCGAGGGAATCACATTATCGTTGGGGTATAGTATTAATACATCCAGTATGTCTACAATGAAACCAATACATCCAGTATCGATAATTCCTCAAATTAGTGGAAAACATGCACATGATTCTTACAAATGCAGCTTTAGTAAATGTAAGTATTCTGCAAAACAAATTATATCGACCGGGAATCGAACCCGGGCCGCCCGCGTGGCAGGCGAGCATTCTACCACTGAACCACCGATGCTTCACATTTTACCTACTTACAACTAACTCACATATAGTTGTTATTGTCGTTACAAATGATTGACTGGGCTAATTTACACAATATTTACGAACACAATAACAATAGGTCTAAAACAACGCCAATACATCCTGTAGGCTAAGTCTAAAATACCACCAATACACCAGGTAAGTTGATAATGAAACCAATACATCCAGTAAGTCATACATCCGGTAAGTCGACAATATTATTAATACATCCAGTAAGTCTACAATGAAACCAATATAGCCAGTATCGATAATTCCTCAAATTAGTGGAAAACTTGCACATGATGCTTACAGATGCAGCATGAGCAAATGTAAGTATTCTGCAAAACAATTTGATCGACCGCGAATCGAACCCGGGCCGCCCGCGTGGCAGGCGAGCATTCTACCACTGAACCACCGATGCTTCACATTTAAGTCACTTATATCTAAATCACATATAGTTGTTATTTACACAATATTTACGAACAATACATCCGGTAAGTCGACAATACTGCTATGGCCCAACGATAACGTGTTATTTACAAGCATTACTATAAATAGGTTTGGACTAAGCCAAATCAATACGTAGGGTGTAATAAATAATCATGTGTGCCAAGTAATGCATATATAAATGATTATTAACTTATTTTTACCCGTTATAATAATATTAGCCCGTGCTATATTTTTCGAGGGAATCACATTATCGTTGGGGTATAGTATTAATACATCCAGTAAGTCTACAATGAAACCAATACAGCCAGTATCGATAATTCCTCAAATTAGTGGAAAACATGCACATGATTCTTACAAATGCAGCTTTAGTAAATGTAAGTATTCTGCAAAACAAATTGCATCGACCGGGAATCGAACCCGGGCCGCCCGCGTGGCAGGCGAGCATTCTACCACTGAACCACCGATGCTTCACCTTTTACCTACTTACAACTAACTCACATATAGTTGTTATTGTCGTTACAAATGATTGACTGGGCTAATTTACACAATATTTACGAACACAATAACAATAGGTCTAAAACAACGCCAATACATCCTGTAGGCTAAGTCTAAAATACCACCAATACACCAGGTAAGTTGATAATGAAACCAATACATCCAGTAAGTCATACATCCGGTAAGTCGACAATATTATTAATACATCCAGTAAGTCTACAATGAAACCAATATAGCCAGTATCGATAATTCCTCAAATTAGTGGAAAACTTGCACATGATGCTTACAAATGCAGCATGAGCAAATGTAAGTATTCTGCAAAAGAATTTGCATCGACCGGGAATCGAACCCGGGCCGCCCGCGTGGCAGGCGAGCATTCTACCACTGAACCACCGATGCTTCACATTTAAGCCACTTACATCTAAATCACATATAGTTGTTATTTACACAATATTTACGAACAATACATCCGGTAAGTCGACAATACTGCTATGGCCCAACGATAACGTGTTATTTACAAGCATTACTATAAATAGGTTTGGACTAAGCCAAATCAATACGTAGGGTGTAATAAATAATCATGTGTGCCAAGTAATGCATACATAAATGATTATAAACTTCTTTTTACCCGTTATAATAATATTAGCCCATGCTATCTTTTTCGAGGGAATCACATTATCGTTGGGGTATAGTATTAATACATCCAGTATGTCTACAATGAAACCAATACATCCAGTATCGATAATTCCTCAAATTAGTGGAAAACATGCACATGATTCTTACAAATGCAGCTTTAGTAAATGTAAGTATTCTGCAAAACAAATTACATCGACCGGGAATCGAACCCGGGCCGCCCGCGTGGCAGGCGAGCATTCTACCACTGAACCACCGATGCTTCACATTTTACCTACTTACAACTAACTCACATATAGTTGTTATTGTCGTTACAAATGATTGACTGGGCTAATTTACACAATATTTACGAACACAATAACAATAGGTCTAAAACAACGCCAATACATCCTGTAGGCTAAGTCTAAAATACCACCAATACACCAGGTAAGTTGATAATGAAACCAATACATCCAGTAAGTCATACATCCGGTAAGTCGACAATATTATTAATACATCCAGTAAGTCTACAATGAAACCAATATAGCCAGTATCGATAATTCCTCAAATTAGTGGAAAACTTGCACATGATGCTTACAAATGCAGCATGAGCAAATGTAAGTATTCTGCAAAACAATTTGCATCGACCGCGAATCGAACCCGGGCCGCCCGCGTGGCAGGCGAGCATTCTACCACTGAACCACCGATGCTTCACATTTAAGCCACTTACATCTAAATCACATATAGTTGTTATTTACACAATATTTACGAACAATACATCCGGTAAGTCGACAATACTGCTATGGCCCAACGATAACGTGTTATTTACAAGCATTACTATAAATAGGTTTGGACTAAGCCAAATCAATACGTAGGGTGTAATAAATAATCATGTGTGCCAAGTAATGCATACATAAATGATTATAAACTTCTTTTTACCCGTTATAATAATATTAGCCCGTGCTATCTTTTTCGAGGGAATCACATTATCGTTGGGGTATAGTATTAATACATCCAGTATGTCTACAATGAAACCAATACATCCAGTATCGATAATTCCTCAAATTAGTGGAAAACATGCACATGATTCTTACAAATGCAGCTTTAGTAAATGTAAGTATTCTGCAAAACAAATTGTATCGACCGGGAATCGAACCCGGGCCGCCCGCGTGGCAGGCGAGCATTCTACCACTGAACCACCGATGCTTCACATTTTACCTACTTACAACTAACTCACATATAGTTGTTATTGTCGTTACAAATGATTGACTGGGCTAATTTACACAATATTTACGAACACAATAACAATAGGTCTAAAATAACGCCAATACATCCTGTAGGCTAAGTCTAAAATACCACCAATACACCAGGTAAGTTGATAATGAAACCAATACATCCAGTAAGTCGTACATCCGGTAAGTCGACAATAGTATTAATACCTCCAGTAAGTCTACAATGAAACCAATATAGCCAGTATCGATAATTCCTCAAATTAGTGGAAAACTTGCACATGATGCTTACAAATGCAGCACGAGCAAATGTAAGTATTCTGCAAAACAATTTGCATCGACCGGGAATCGAACCCGGGCCGCCCGCGTGGCAGGCGAGCATTCTACCACTGATCCACCGATGCTTCACATTTAAGCCACTTACATCTAAATCACACATAGTTGTTATTTACACAATATTTACGAACAATACATCCGGTAAGTCGACAATACTGCTATGGCCCAACGATAACGTGTTATTTACAAGCATTACTATTAGGCGGTTCAATATACCACCTGACCCCAAAAAAATTGCAACAGTTTGTTTTTTGGTTGTTTCTTGCAGTTTAGGATGTGGAAAATACCATATCAAAAGTTTTCAAAATTTGACCTACGGGAAAGTCCCTAAAATGACGTCATAAAACAAGATGGCCACCAAACATAAAAATGTACTAGAAATCAGCCTTTTGGACATTTTAAACAGCCAGAAATACATTTTTGGACACAAACAAATTATCCAAGGGCTCAAGAAAGTTAAATTTAACCATAAAGGTTTGATTAGTGGCGGCCATTTTGTAATTCAAGATGGCCGCCACCATCAACCTAGAATCATCATTATCTCAGTAATTAAGCCAGATAGGACGATGAATCCAGTGCCTATACCCACATTTGTGGGGTCAAGGAATACAATAACATCAGTTTCAGTAATTAATGGGCTGCCCTAATGTCTGTTTTGTAAGGCAGCCATCTTGGATTTCAAGATGGCCGTTGGCGATTACCTGGTTTTGCTTCTATCTCGGTAATTAAGGCACATAGAACGGTGTTTTTGGCACCTTCACTTACATTTCAGGGGCAAGGAATACAATGATATTAACTCAAGTGATGTTTGGACTGTCCCTGTGTCTGATTAGTAAGGCCGATCAGTGTCGTACACGTCAGATTGTGACTAAAATCATTATTATTATTATTATTATTATTATATACCACACTTATATAGCGCTCTTTTCATCTAAATATAAAACGTTCAAAAGCGCTTTACAGCCTAAAAATCATTGAGGATAACCCTCAGTTTCAAGAAGTAGTGGAGGAATTGGAGAGACTTCACGCACTCATGGAGACTGGCAGAAGGGACCTTGACTCAGTGTTGCAATCAGATTGCATTCGTTGTATCGATAAAAGGTTGACCGAAGAAAGGGATAAACTTGCAACAACATCGAAAACCAGTGCACTGTGGATCAACTACCAGCGCATGGTAGAAGTTGCAAGGGGACTTGTGGCGGCTGATCGGATGGGGTCGTGGGAGATGCACCTCCAAAGTATCTCAGCTTGCCTGCCGATATTTGCAGCCGCTGGTCATCCCAATTATCTGAAATCAGCACGTCTCTATCTCGAGAAGATGATAGCATTAGAAGAAGACAACCCTAAGGTTCATCAAATGTTCAAGTCTGGGTTTCATGTCATCAGGCGCAGCAACCAATACTGGGCTGGCCTTGGCTCTGATCTTGTGATAGAACAGACACTAATGCGGTCACTAAAATGCCAAGGTGGTCTCACGCGAGGTAGTGGGATGTCGGAGCACCAGAGAGCAGTTTGGACAATGTCGTCTAGTGTATCATCCTCGTATAACCTCGCAATGCAAGAACTGACCGCGAATAGCTTCACAACAGGTGAACAGCATAAAGAGTTGTCCAGCTCCAGAATTAGTCGAGATGAAGATGACCGTGAGAAGGTTGCAGCGAAACTGAATAGCTTCACGCCATTCTCGGATGACAAGTCATTGCGCAATATCATTACTGGTATCACTGCAAATGAGGATGTCAATGTTCATGACCTATTCACAGTAGGACATGGCGTTGTCAAGAAGATGGATGGTCATTCTGTTTTCTCCTATTCGCACAAAAGGAGTTCAAAAGTCAAGACACTTGCATCAAGCAGGGAAGTCAGAGTTTCTGAGGACCGAACCATAGATCCTGCATTGTTATTCCAGATGTTCTTAGTTGTGTCACGGACAGGCGATCTCCAGATAGACGAAGTGATGAACTATGAACTATGTCCATACCCAATGTCTCTGTTCGAAGCAAAGAACATCTTGCGCCAGCCAGATAAGCCACAATTGGCAGAAGCAATAAAAGACTATGCTTCACCCAAATCTGACGATGCCATCACCCAGACAGTTCCCGGAACAGACTGCTATGTTCTCGATGGGGGATCACTTCTGCACCGGTTAAAGTGGAAGGAAGGATGCACCTACAGTTCAATTGCTGACGAGTATGCCTCATTCACAGTCAACCACTATGGCAAAGCCACTGTAGTGTCCGATGGTTATGAAGTTGGGCCGAGTACAAAGGATTGCACTCATCAGCGTCGTAGTAAAAATAAGAACGTAAACAAGGTGAACATCACGGAGTCAACAAAATTTGATGGCAAAAAGGAGGACTTCCTATCGAATGACGCAAATTAGCAAGCACTTATCAAGCTCATAAGGTAATGTTTGCGCCAGAGAGGCTGCGAGGTGATGCAAGCTGAGGGAGATGCCGACGTTGAGATCGCAAAAACAGCCGTCACAAAGTCTGCTTTCAAGTTTACGACGCTCGTTGGAGAGGACACAGATCTCCGTGTGCTGTTGCTCTTCTACTCGGTGAAAACAAACTGCACTGAACTCTATTTCCGCTCTGACAAGGCAAAATCCAATGTGTATAATATCAAGGTCCTCAAGCGGATGCTTGGAGAAACAGTCTGTAGAGATCTCTTGTTCCTTCATGCCTTCACGGGCTGTGACTCAACGTCCAGAGTCTTTGGGATCGGAAAGAAGTCAGTGTTCCAAAGAATCATGAAGAAAGCAAATGGACGCAAAAGTTGTTCAAACGTGTTATGTACACCACAACAAGGTCAGGATGTTGTGGAAACCACAGGCTGCAGGGCAATGGTGGAATTGTTTCATGCAAATCAGAAAGACTCCCTGGCATCTATCAGATACAATATTCTCTGCAAGAAAGTTGCAAGAGCTAAGGCTTTTGTTACGCAAGAAAGACTGCCCCCAACATCAGCTGCCTGCAAGTTTCATTCCCTGGGGACCTATTACCAGGTCATGGAGTGGATGGGCCAGTGTGGTGAAATGGAAGCAACTGAGTGGGGATGGAGGGACGAAGGGCAAAAGCTCGTTCCAGTGATGACAGACAAAAACCCTGCTCCAGATCTGCTCCTCCAGATGATTCACTGCAACTGTTCAGGAGGGTGCAAAACTCTGAGGTGTACCTGCAGAAAGCATGGGTTAGAATGCACCGGTGCATGCGGACATTGCCAAGATGGCAACTGTGACCATACGAGCAATGAACCAGTGATAGAGGAGGACGAGGAGGAAGAAAATGACATTTGAGTAGGCATACAGTTGCATACTATCGTCTTAGTGTCAATGTTGAGCAACACATAAGTGGTCACTTAATGATCTCTCTGATGACGTCATAGCATCAGTTCAAAATTAACATTCACTTCTGAGGGTAATTTTACCTAAACAAACTGGTGATCTGATGGTTATGAGGTTTCTCTGTTGACAGGCAACTGGTTTTCTGATGTCATTTTATGAACTTTGGACTTGCGTCAAAATTGCCCAACTTTTGATATGTTGTTCTCCTCATCAAACACTGCAGGAAACAATTACGAAGTATTCCAAGATGGCTGCCTTACTAATCAGACACAGGGACAGTCCAAACATCACTTGAGTTAATATCATTGTAATCCTTGCCCCTGAAATGTAAGTGAAGGTGCCAAAAACACCGTTCTATGTGCCTTAATTACCGAGATAGAAGCAAAACCAGGCAATCGCCAACGGCCATCTTGAAATCTAAGATGGCTGCCTTACAAAGCAGACATTAGGGCAGCCCATTAATTACTGAAACTGATGTTATTGTATTCCTTGACCCCCACAAATGTGGGTATAGGCACTGGAATCATCGTCCTATCTGCCTTAATTACTGAGATAATGATGAATCTAGGTTGACGGGGGCGGCCATCCTGAATTTCAAAATGGTCGCCACCAATCAAACCGTTATGGTTAAATTTAACTTTCTTGAGACTTTGGATAATTTGTTTGTGTCCAAAAATGTATTTCTGGCTGTTTAAAATGTATCTTCAGCTCACATAATGTCCAAAAGGCTGATTTCTAGTATATTTTTATGTTTGGTGGCCATCTTGTTTTATGACGTCATTTTAGGCATATTCAGGTGGGTCAAATTTGGTAAACTTTTGATGTGGTGTTTTCCACATCCTAAACTGCAAGAAACAATCAAAAGACAAACTGTTGCAATTATTTTGGGGTAGGGCTGTCTTGGCCATACATTGACCCATCTATATAAATAGGTTTGGACTAAGCCAAATCAATACGTAGGGTGTAATAAATAATCCTGTGTGCCAAGTAATGCATACATAAATGAGAATAAGCTTCTTTTTACCCGTTATAATAATATTAGCCCGTGCTATCTTTTTCGCGGGATTCACATTATCGTTGGGGTATAGTATTAATACATCCAGTAAGTCTACAATGAAACCAATACAGCCAGTATCGATAATTCCTCAAATTAGTGGAAAACATGCACATGATTCTTACAAATGCAGCTTTAGTAAATGTAAGTATTCTGCAAAACAAATTGCATCGACCGGGAATCGAACCCGGGCCGCCCGCGTGGCAGGCGAGCATTCTACCACTGAACCACCGATGCTTCACATTTTACCTACTTACAACTAACTCACATATAGTTGTTATTGTCGTTACAAATGATTGACTGGGCTAATTTACACAATATTTACGAACACAATAACAATAAGTCTAAAATAATACCAATAAATCCTGTAGGCTAAGTCTAAAATACCACCAATACACCAGGTAAGTTGACAATGAAACCAATACATCCAGTAAGTCGTACATCCGGTAAGTCGACAACACTATTAATACATCCAGTAAGTCTACAATGAAACCAATACAGCCAGTATCGATAATTCCTCAAATTAGTGGAAAACATGCACATGATTCTTACAAATGCAGCTTTAGTAAATGTAAGTATTCTGCAAAACAATTTGCATCGACCGGGAATCGAACCCGGGCCGCCCGCGTGGCAGGCGAGCATTCTACCACTGAACCACCGATGCTTCACATTTAAGCAACTTACATCTAAATCACATATAGTTGTTATTTACACAATATTTACGAACACAATAACAACCAATACATCCGGTAAGTCGACAATACTGCTATGGCCCAACGATAACGTGTTATTTACAAGCATTACTATAAATAGGTTTGGACTAAGCCAAATCAATACGTAGGGTGTAATAAATAATCCTGTGTGCCAAGTAATGCATACATAAATGAGTATAAGCTTCTTTTTACCCGTTATAATAATATTAGCCCGTGCTATCTTTTTCGAGGGAATCACATTATCGTTGGGGTATAGTATTAATACATCCAGTAAGTCTACAATGAAACAAATATAGCCAGTATCGATAATTCCTCAAATTAGTGGAAAACATGCACATGATTCTTACAAATGCAGCTTTAGTAAATGTAAGTATTCTGCAAAACAAATTGCATCGACCGGGAATCGAACCCGGGCCGCCCGCGTGGCAGGCGAGCACCGATGCTTCACATTTTACCTACTTACAACTAACTCACATATAGTTGTTATTGTCGTTACGAATGATTGACTGGGCTAATTTACACAATATTTACGAACATAATAACAATAAGTCTAAAATACCACCAATACACCAGGTAAGTTGACAATGAAACCAATACATCCAGTAAGTCGTACATCCGGTAAGTCGACAACACTATTAATACATCCAGTAAGTCTACAATGAAACCAATACAGCCAGTATCGATAATTCCTCAAATTAGTGGAAAACATGCACATGATTCTTACAAATGCAGCTTTAGTAAAACAATTTGCATCGACCGGGAATCGAACCCGGGCCGCCCGCGTGGCAGGCGAGCATTCTACCACTGAACCACCGATGCTTCACATTTAAGCAACTTACATCTAAATCACATATAGTTGTTATTTACACAATATTTACGAACACAATAACAACCAATACATCCGGTAAGTCGACAATACTGCTATGGCCCAACAATAACGTGTTATTTACAAGCATTACTATAAATAGGTTTGGACTAAGCCAAATCAATACGTAGGGTGTAATAAATAATCCTGTGTGCCAAGTAATGCATACATAAATGAGTATAAGCTTCTTTTTACCCGTTATAATAATATTAGCCCGTGCTATCTTTTTCGCGGGAATCACATTATCGTTGGGGTATAATATTAATACATCCAGTAAGTCTACAATGAAACAAATATAGCCAGTATCGATAATTCCTTAAATTAGTGGAAAACATGCACATGATTCTTACAAATGCAGCTTTAGTAAATGTAAGTATTCTACAAAACAATTTGCATCGACCGGGAATCGAATCCGAGGCGCCCGCGTGGCAGGCGAGCATTCTACCACTGAACCACCGATGCTTCACATTTTACCTACTTACAACTAACTCACATATAGTTGTTATTGTCGTTACAAATGATTGACTGGCTAATTTACACAATATTTACGAACACAATAACAATAAGTCTAAAATAACGCCAATACATCCTGTAGGCTAAGTCTAAAATACCACCAATACACCAGGTAAGTTGACAATGAAACCAATACATCCAGTAAGTCGTACATCCGGTAAGTCGACAATACTATTAATACATCCAGTAAGTCTACAATGAAACATATATAGCCAGTATCGATAATTCCTCAAATTAGAAAACTTGCACATGATGCTTACAAATGCAGCATGAGCAAATGTAAGTATTCTGCAAAAGAATTTGCATCGACCGGGAATCGAACCCGGGCCGCCCGCGTGGCAGGCGAGCATTCTACCACTGAACCACCGATGCTTCACATTTTACCTACTTACAACTAACTCACATATAGTTGTTATTGTCGTTACGAATGATTGACTGGGCTAATTTACACAATATTTACGAACACAATAACAATAAGTCTAAAATACCACCAATACATCCAGTAAGTTTACAATGAAACCAATACATCCAGTAAGTCGTACATCCGGTAAGTCGACAATACTATTAATACATCCAGTAAGTCTACAATGAAACCAATAGAGCCAATATCGATAAATCCTCAAATTAGTGGAAAACATGCACATGATTCTTACAAATGCAGCTTTAGTATTCTGCAAAACAAATTGCATCGACCGGGAATCGAACCCGGGCCGCCCGCGTGGCAGGCGAGCATTCTACCACTGAACCACCGATGCTTCACATTTTACCTACTTACAACTAACTCATATATAGTTGTTATTGTCGTTACAAATGATTGACTGGGCTAATTTACACAATATTTACGAACACAATAACAATAAGTCTAAAATAATGCCAATACATCCTGTAGGCTAAGTCTAAAATACCACCAATACACCAGGTAAGTTGACAATGAAACCAATACATCCAGTAAGTCGTACATCCGGTAAGTCGACAATACTATTAATACATCCAGTAAGTCTACAATGAAACATATATAGCCAGTATCGATAATTCCTCGAATTAGAAAACTTGCACATGATGCTTACAAATGCAGCACGAGCAAATGTAAGTATTCTGCAAAACAATTTGCATCGACCGGGAATCGAACCCGGGCGGCCCGCGTGGCAGGCGAGCATTCTACCACTGAACCACCGATGCTTCACATTTTACCTACTTACAACTAACACACATATAGTTATTGTCGTTACAAATGATTGACTGTGCTAATTTAGAAAATATTTACGAACACAATAACAACCAATACATCCGGTAAGTCGACAATACTACTATGGCCCAACAATAACGTGTTATTTACAAGCATTACTATAAATAGGTTTGGACTAAGCCAAATCAATACGTAGGGTGTAATAAATAATCCTGTGTGCCAAGTAATGCATACATACATGATAATAAACTTCTTTTTACCCATTATAATAATATTAGCCCGTGCTATCTTTTTCGCGGGAAGCACATTATCGTTGGGGTATAGTATTAATACATCCAGTAAGTCTACAATGAAACCAATATAGCCAGTATCGATAATTCCTCAAATTAATGGAAAACATGCACATGATGCTTACAAATGCAAAACAATTTGCATTGACCGGGAATCGAACCCGGGCAGACCGCATTGCAGGCGAGCATTCTACCACTGAACCACCGATGCTTCACATGTTACCTACTTACAACTAACTCACATATAGTTATTAGTGTCGTTACAAATGGTTGACTGGGCTAATGTACACAATATTTACGAACAAATCGCTTACATAGTCCCTGTGCAGTAGGCTGCATACATTTTACTGGAAGAACTATATTTAACTGTGCAAAAACTAAACATGCTAGAAACTGGATTTTTGTGAGAGACTTTTATGAAGATATGAGGATTGCTATGATATACATAGTGATGTGAAACAATTGGATATATACATAAATATTTATAATAAACCAGTTATTTCATCAAATTTTGTGAATTCGATCTCACTCCGGATTATGGATAAATTTACCCAATACAATAGAGAACAATTACTGGATTTAGCCAACGTGCCCAGAAGTCTTTCTATACCTAACAAAGAAACCTTGACGACCATATTGAAGAAACATAATCTGTTGAACTATAGATATGCTAAAGGCGGTCAAGATCAGGAATTACGTATGTGGAACACCAATCAAGGAGTAGTACATTGTGAAATTTTCACAATCTTGCCGCAAGCAATTACAACCATTGTGTCAAGTGATAGAAACACATCTTGCAACAAGATCAAAGGGGCAAATCTAAAGTCTCTCATTTCCATAAAACCTGAAAACTTAAAACCAGTAAAGGGCCAAAGAAACATTCAGTTATGCTGTATAAACCCAAGATCAGTTAAGAACAAAACTCTATCTCTGTGTGACTACATATTTTCAAATAACTTTGATATTGTAGCTATTACTGAAACTTGGCTGGGAACATCTATTGACAAATCATGTCTTGGTGAACTTCTACCCGACGGTTACAAAATAAAACACGTTTCCCGTTCTGGTCGCAAACGTGGCGGCGGTGTTGCATTAATATACAAGTCAAACATAGTCATTCAAATTGTTTCGTCGACCCGTGATAACAGCTATTCTACATTTGAACATATAGATTGCAATGCAACAATAAATGGGTTCTCATTACGCATTGTGGTTATTTACAGATCACCTCCTTCAAAAGAAAATGGGTTAAAGACGAGCGTATTTCTCGAAAATGAATGGCCACGTTTTCTGGAAACATTCGTAACACTTGACAAACATTTCATACTAACTGGAGATCTAAACTTTCACTTAGACGTCCCAATGGACCATGATACTCAAACATTCCAAAGTATCTTACAATCATGTGGAATATGTCAATGAGCCAACTCATGTCCGTGGCCACACTTTAGATGTACTGATTACAAGCGACAAAGGAAATACTGTGTCGAACATAGAAATATCAGACCCGGGATTCTCAGATAACTCTGGAAAAGTTAGTCACCCGGGCCGCCCGCGTGGCAGGTGAGCATTCTACCACTGAACCACCGATGCTTCACATTTTACCCACTTACAACTAACACACATATAGTTATTGTCGTTACAAATGATTGACTGTGCTAATTTACACAATATTTACGAACACAATAACAACCAATACATCCGGTATTTCGACAATACTACTATGGCCCAACGATAACGTGTTATTTACAAGCATTACTATAAATAGGTTTGGACTAAGCCAAATCAATACGTAGGGTGTAATAAATAATCCTGTGAGCCAAGTAATGCATACATAAATGATAATAAACTTCTTTTTACCCGTTATAATAATATTCGCCAGTGCTATCTTTTTCGCGGGAATCACATTATAGTTGGGGTATAGTATTAATACATCCAGTAAGTCTACAATGAAACCAATACATCCAGTATCGATAATTCCTCAAATTAGTGGAAAACTTGCAGCACGAGCAAATTAGTATTCTGCAAAACAATTTGCATCGACCGGGAATCGAACCCGGGCCGCCCGCGTGGCAGGCGAGCATTCTACCACTGAACCACCGATGCTTCACATTATACCCACTTACAACTAACACACATATACTTATTGTCGTTACAAATGATTGACTGTACACAATATTTACGAACACAATAACAATAAGTCTAAAATAACGCCAATACATCCTGTAGGCTAAGTCTAAAATACCACCAATACACCAGGTAAGTTGACAATGAAACCAATACATCCAGTAAGTCATACATCCGGTAAGTCATACATCCGGTAAGTCATACATCCAGTAAGTCATACATCCGGTAAGTCGACAATACTATTAATACATACAGTAAGTCTACAATGAAACCAATATAGCCAGTATCGATAATTCATCAAAATATTAGGAAACTTGCACATAACGCTTACAAACGTAGCATGAGCAAATGTTAGTATTCTGCAAAATAATTTGCATCGACCGGGAATCGAACCCGGGCCGCCCGCGTGGCAGGCGAGCATTCTACCACTGAACCACCGATGCTTCACGTTTAATAAAGTTAAAAATAACTCACATATACTTGTTATTCTCGTTACAAATGATTGATGGGGCTAATTGACAATACAAATTATATTTACGAACCCATCACAGTTTCGTGCAGTCTTGGTGTAGTTCGCATATCATGACTAATTTAGCTATTATTGTATATAAATTACCATATTTAGACATATGGCGTCATGCTATTGGAATTATGTTTCAACCAAGGAATCACGCACGCACACACACGTGTACATGTATACTAGTTTAACAATGCAACAGTTTGACGTCGAACTTTGAAATCACAAGTTATAGTAAACATGCAGCAATATGCACACAGTTTAATAAAATGGCGAAATACCTCATTAAGGATTCTTATTACCGGAGTATGTTATTTCTTATTGTTTCGAAAATACACAAACACATAATAGTATGATAGTTATATGTATCTTTAAAATTTTAGTAGAAAGTCAACATTCACTGGAAGTGCCTGGGACAGTGGAGCTATCTTGACTTAAAGGCACCTAAGTGAGAAGACACAGACCCCTATCGGCGCCATTATATCAGCGCTCTTGGTAAACCCTTCTCAACACTTAGACATGCAATAATTATGGCGAATCCTGGAGGCGTCCATTTTGAAGTTTGTGACGTCAATTACTTTGTATCATTGAATTATCAAATAGAACTAATTATAAATACAAGTATAAACTGTATTTGTTTTACAATGATTGCGAAACAAGTTAAAACATCTTATATTAATCACTTTCGTTGACGCGGATGAAAGCGTAAATGTGGTCATTCGTGTGGGAGGAAACTTTACCTGTCCGATCTGGCGACCATCGTACCATCTCACATACTTCCCGGACCGAGGATCGAACCAGGGTTGCATTGGCGAGATGCCAGTGTGCTATCCACGCTAATCCCATCTACCCGATTAACCTCCAATCTATCCATGGAACCTCCCATCTATCCGAGTAACCTCCCATCTACTCGAACATCCTCCCATCTATCCATGGAATCTCCCATCTACTCGAGGAACCTCCCATCTACTCGAGGAACCTCCCATCTAACTATGGAACCTCCCATCTACTCGAGGAACCTTCCATCGATCCATGGAACCTCCCATATATCCATGGAACCTCCCATCTATCCACGGAACCTCCCATATACTCGAGGAACCTCCCATCTATCCATGGAACCTCCCATATATCCATGGAACCTCCCATCTACTCGAGGAACCTTCCATTTATCCATGGAACCTCCTATATATCCACGGAACCTCCCATATACTCGAGAAACCTCCCATCTATCCATGGAACCTCCCATCTCTCCATGGAACCTCCCATCTATCCACGGAACCTCCCATCTATCCACGGAATCTCCTATCTACTCGAGGAACCTCCCATCTATCCACGGAACCTCCCATCTATCCATGGAACCTCCCATCTATCCATGGAACCTCCCATCTATCCATGGAACCTCCCATCTATCCAAGGAACCTCCCATCTATCCACGGAATCTCCCATCTATCCACGCAACCTCCCATCTATCCACGGAACCTCCCATCTATCCATGGAATCTCCCATCTATCCACGGAACCTCCCATCTATCCATGGAACCTCCCATATATCCACGCAACCTCCCATCTATCCACGGAACCTCCCATCTACTCGAGAAACCTCCCATCTATCCATGGAACCACCCATCTATCCATGAAACCTCCCATATATCCACGGAACCTCCCATCTACTCGAGGAACACCCCATCTACTCGAGCAACCTCCCATCTACTCGAGCAACTTCCCATCTATCCATGGAACCTCCCATCTGTCCATGGAACCTCCCATCTCTCCATGGAACCTCCCATATATCCACGGAACCTCCCATCTATCCACGGAACCTCCCATCTATCCATGGAACCTCCCATCTATCCATGGAACCTCCCATCTATCCACGCAACCTCCCATCTATCCACGGAACCTCCCATCTATCCATGGAACCTCCCATCTATCCATGGAACCTCCCATCTATCCACGGAATCTCCCATCTATCCACGCAACCTCCCATCTATCCACGGAACCTCCCATCTATCCATGGAACCTCCCATATATCCACGGAACCTCCCATCTATCCAAGGAACCTCCCATCTATCCACGGAACCTCCCATCTATCCATGGAACCTCCCATCTATCCACGGAACCTCCCATCTATCCATGGAACCTCCCATATATCCACGCAACCTCCCATCTATCCATGGAACCTCCCATCTACTCGAGAAACCTCCCATCTATCCATGG
>CM026401.1:43564120-43601620 GCA_014843695.1 Archivesica marissinica
ATGCCCCCGGAACACCACCCTAGATTACCTCAGTTGAAATTTGCCCCTGGCTACGGCACTGCAGTTCTTTCCACCTATCGCGTTGGATCTCTTTCATTGTGTCATCCTTTAGTTAAAACTCACATTCCTTCTCAGAAGTGTCGTGTTAGTTTATACAAATTAATTTTACCTCGATTGCAAACCAAGTTCATACAACTTATATTAATCACTCTCGAGACCTCATTCCTGATGGAATCCATCGCCACGAGGGAGAGAGAAAAGGCAACGTGAAATTTAAATGCATTGCCTAAGGTGCCAGTAACGGCTCCAGTGGGGCTCGAACTCCAAGCCGTTACCACTGCGCCATCACGACTTCCACAAAGAAAGTGTCGTGTTGCTATCAATTTGAGCAGGAAATAACTTTAAAATTTAATTATTTTTTGGTATTTATATCGCAATGTTTTTGTTTTCTTCAATTAGTTGGAATCCATTCTTGATCGGCTGAACTGTAATCAAGCGCACTGTTTTCATCATAAATACTGACCTTTCCAAACGCTTAATGAGGATTTTATAGTTTATGAAGAGATAACTGCGTAATTCACTCTAATTAAAGGGACACAATGCAGACATGTACCGGTAGTGACCTTACCTTAGCGCACTCCTCAATTTGTTGATAAGCCCGTGTTTTAATTGCCATTAAGCAAATGCTGATAAAGTAATGTGCATTTAATGGTGCTGTTTGCTTGATAAGGGAGTTTGACTTCTGGATGGTATTCGTGTGCATTCGTTTGCAAGAAACATGCATTGTAATTGCAATTAGTGAAACGTTTAGTTTAGTCTTATTAAGTTATTATATTTCCTCTAGTATATAATGTAGGTGTGCGTTTTCTATGTCCTCTAGTATACAATGTAGGTGTGCGTTTTCTATGTCCTCTAGTATACAATGTAGGTGTGCGTTTTCTATGTCCTCTAGTATATAATATTTGGTTATGTTCTTTTCAATTATTAGGCTCGTCTAAGCTGTGTGTTTTACGTATATTTATCATCGCTACCGATTGCCCATATGAGCGACGCCTCCTGAAGAGATTAGTGATTTTAGATTTTTGGAGGATAGTGCAATGATACAGGCAGAGACATATTCCAGAGTCTCCTCTGGTTCTTTTACGTGCACGGTGTAAAGCACCGACACGAGACCTCTGTTTAATGTCCCATCTGAAAGACTGTTAATTTTATTAGGGTCAGACGGGGGATCGTACCTGCCAATAATAAATATATAATACATACACCCTTTATATATACATCACTGAAATACTAAAAGTTGTGATAAGGTTAGTAAAGCAACACACAAAACACTGTCTGTCAACACGTTCTAACAACATTAACTAACTGCCCTTGCCCGATGTTGAACGTGTTTACATAGCTGTGTATGTATAGATAGCTTGATTTGTGTCATATGAACTTTTACGAGTTCAGAAAAGTATGTTATTAAGCGAGCAGCCTCTGATGAGCTTACTAACATTTTATTCTGGAAGAGTTATTTTATACAAATTTAGTTTAGCTCGATTGCGAAACAAGTTCCTACAACTTATATTAATCACGAACGAGACCTCATTCCTGATGGAATCCATCGTCATGAGGGAGAGAGAAGATGCAACGTGGAATTCAAATGCCTTGCCAAATGGCACAATCGTAACGGCTCCATCGGGGCTCGAACTCCGGACCGTTCGCACCTGAACGCACTATAACTACGCTATCACGACTTCTTTTGGAAGAGTTTAAAGTCATATTCCTTTTCAAAATGAGTGTCGCCATTTCTAAACAGGGCGGGGGTTTATCTCTCCCGAATGTGTGGGGGTTTGCATTTCTCCCGAATGTGTGGGGGTTTGCATCTCTCCCGAATGTGTGGGGGTTTGCATCCATCCCGAATGTGTGGGGGTTTGCATTTTCTCCCGAATGTGTGGGGGTTTGCATCCATCCCGAATGCACGGGGGTTTGCATCTCTCCCGAATGTGTGGGGGTTTGCATCCATCCCGAATGCACGGGGGTTTGCATCCATCCCGAATGTGTGGGGGTTTGCATCCATCCCGAATGCACGGGGGTTTGCATCTCTCCCGAATGCACGGGGGTTGCATCCATCCCGAATGTGTGGGGGTTTGCATCCATCCCGAATGTGTGGGGGTTTGCATCTCTCCCGAATGCACGGGGGTTTGCATCCATCCCGAATGTGTGGGGGTTTGCATCCATCCCGAATGCACGGGGGTTTGCATCCATCCCGAATGTGTGGGGGTTTGCATCCATCCCGAATGTGTGGGGGTTTGCATCCCTCCCGAATGTGTGGGGGTTTGCATCTCTCCCGAATGCACGGGGGTTTGCATCCATCCCGAATGTGTGGGGGTTTGCATCCATCCCGAATGTGTGGGGGTTTGCATCCATCCCGAATGTGTGGGGGTTTGCATTCATCCCGAATGTGTGGGGGTTTGCATCCATCCCGAATGTGTGGGGGTTTGCATCTCTCCCGAATGCACGGGGGTTTGCATCCATCCCGAATGTGTGGGGGTTTGCATCCATCCCGAATGTGTGGGGGTTTGCATCCATCCCGAATGTGTGGGGGTTTGCATCCATCCCGAATGCACGGGGGTTTGCATCCATCCCGAATGTGTGGGGGTTTGCATCCATCCCGAATGTGTGGGGGTTTGCATCCATCCCGAATGCACGGGGGTTTGCATCCATCCCGAATGTGTGGGGGTTTGCATCCATCCCGAATGCACGGGGGTTTGCATCCATCCCGAATGTGTGGGGGTTTGCATCCATCCCGAATGCACGGGGGTTTGCATCCATCCCGAATGCACGGGGGTTTGCATCTCTCCCGAATACACGGGGGTTTGCATCCATCCCGAATGCACGGGGGTTTGCATCCATCCCGAATACACGGGGGTTTGCATCTCTCCCGAATACACGGGGGTTTGCATCTCTCCCGAATGCACGGGGGTTTGCATCCATCCCGAATGCACGGGGGTTTGCATCCATCCCGAATACACGGGGGTTTGCATCTCTCCCGAATACACGGGGGTTTGCATCTCTCCCGAATGCACGGGGGTTTGCATCCATCCCGAATGCACGGGGGTTTGCATCCCTCCCGAATGCACGGGGGTTTGCATCTCTCCCGAATGCACGGGGGTTTGCATCCATCCCGAATGCACGGGGGTTTGCATCCCTCCCGAATGCACGGGGGTTTGCATCCCTCCCGAATGCACGGGGGTTTGCATCTCTCCCGAATGCACAGGGGTTTGCATCCATCCCGAATGCACGGGGGTTTGCATCCCTCCCGAATGCGCGGGGGTTTGCATCTCTCCCGAATGCACGGGGGTTTGCATCCCTCCCGAATGCACGGGGGTTTGCATCCATCCCGAATGCACGGGGGTTTGCATCCCTCCCGAATGCGCGGGGGTTTGCATCTCTCCCGAATACACGGGGGTTTGCATCTCTTCCGAATGCACGGGGGTTTGCATCTCTCCCGAATGCGCGGGGTTTGCATCTCTCCCGACTGCACGGGGGTTTGCATCTCTCCCGAATGCACGGGGGTTTGCATCTCTCCCGAATGCACGGGGATTTGCATCTCTCCCGAATGCACGGGGGTTTGCATCTCTCCCGAATGCCCGGGGGTTTGCATCTCTCCCGAATGCGCGGGGGTTTGCATTTCTCCCGAATGCGCGGGGGTTTGCATCTCTCCCGAATGCATGGGGGTTTGCATTTCTCCCGAATGCACGGGGGTTTGCATCTATCCCGAATGCATGCGGGGGTTTGCATCTCTCCCGCGGGGGTTTGCATCTCTCCCGAATGCATGGGGGTTTGCATTTCTCCCGAATGCACGGGGGTTTGCATCTCTCCCGAATGCATGGGGGTTTGCATTTCTCCCGAATGCTATCCTATAGCTTTAGTTCAACTGGCAACACTTACAAAGCAAATACCGGTAAATGTTCCATAAATGGAATCTCGTTTCCGTCCTTGTTTGTTTGGAAACACGCGGAGTGATACAAGTCACATGATTTGACGTGTGTAATATATATAAGGATATTCGTGATAGTTATATTGAATCACAGACGGATATGTAGCCCAGTGGTAACACGCTGGACTGGTAATCCAGGGATCGCAGGTTCGATCCCCCGTCTGACCCTAATACAATTAACAGCCTTTCAGATGGGACGTTAAACCGAGGTCTCGTGTCGGTGCTTTACACCGTACACGTAAAAGAACCAGAGGATACTCTGGAATGGGTCTCTCTCTGTATCATTGCACTATCCTCCAACATCTAAAATGACTAATATCTTCAGGAGGCGTCGCTCATATGGGCAACCGGTAGCGACGATAAATAAACGTAAACACACACTTTATATTGAATCGGATGTAAGCTAACGTTCATGTGATAAAGGTTTATTCGTATCGAAATAAAACTTCACAAGTATATGCCGAGGAAAATATTACCAAACCTTACTCAAGAATGTCATAATTGTTCACAGTGTCTGTAATCAGTAGCCATAATGCGTCGCCAACATGAATACATTTCAAGAGGTCGTGCCGCCACCGGTGTTTGCATTTTTTAATAAGAGTGTTTACTCTTTTCATAATCTATTTTATCTGTTGACTTTATGTGGTGTAATTTACTAGACTACATTTTGAATCAGACGAAAATCTCAGTGATCCAGTGAAAACATTTTGACAGGGTATGTTGACGGTATTTTCCGACACCGATACCCCAGTCGTCTGCTCCTTGTCTCAAACTACATATGTCGATACCGTGCGTGGGTAAGTAGGTTTTTCCATATTATTAATCGTCGCTACTGGCTAGTGCAATGATACAGACAGAGACCCATTCCAGAGTCTCCTCTGGTTCATTTACGTGCACGGTGTAAAGCACTGACACGAGACCTCAGTTTAAAGTCCCATCTGAAAGTCTGTTAGTCAGACGGCGATCCCTGGAGTCCCAGTTCATCGTGATAACCAGGTGGAGGCTGAGGCTCCGGAGATAACTTCCGAAGTCGTTTTCATGCTGCTGCGTGATGACTGATAGTGAGGAGTTTGAGCCTAAAAGGAGCGTTTTGAAACAAAGAGTTGCCATCATCTCAGGGAGGAAACCGGAGTACCCGGAGAAAACACACCACCTGTCCGATCTGGCGACCACCGTACCATCTCACATACTACCCGGCCCGAGGATCGAACCCGGGTTGCATTGGTGAGAAGCGAGCGCGCTAACCACTGATCGGACAGCCAATCTCAGGACTTGTCACCCAGTAAAGGAAGTAGAAGCCTCACCCAGTTATTACATTTTGCAGCACCATCGCCGGTTGCTTCAATATCACCACACTACCAAACACCATCCATAAATCTACATTTCGCCATAATTGGTGGGGCGAGGAATGCACGAAACTAATTATATTGGAATACTCGCCCACATGGTTCGTCGGCTGCGAGGAACGCACGAAACTAATTTATCTTGGAATGCTCGCCCACACGGTTCGTCGGCGGCGAGGAACGCACGAAACTAATCATATCGTTCACATGGTTCGCCGTCGGCGGGGAATACACGAAGCTAATTATCTTGGAATGCTCGCCCACATTGTTCGTCGGCGGCGAGGAAGGCATGAAACTAATTATCTTATAATGCTCGCCCACATGGTTCGCACTCGGCGGGGAACACACGAAGCTAATTATCTTGGAATGCTTGACCACATTGTTCGCCGTCGGCAAGGAACGCATGATGCTAATTATCTTGGAATACTCGCCCACATTGTTCGCCGTCGGTAAGAAACGCACGAAGCTAATTATCTTGGAATGCTCGCCCACATTGTTCGCCGTCGGCAACGAACGCACGAAGCTAATTATCTTGGAATGCTCGCCCACATTGTTCGCCGTCGGCGGGGATAAAGAAACTCAACAGCAGCAACAACAGCTGCACATATTCTGAGAAGCGTATCGTGTAGGACTCATGTTTCATGTTGTCACTGCATTACATGTTTATATACTAGAGGACATAGAAAACGCACACCTACATTAAATACTAGAGGACATAGAAAACGCACACCTACATTATATACTAGAGGACATAGAAAACGCACACCTACATTATATACTAGAGGACATAGAAAACGCACGCCTACATTATATACTAGAGGACATAGAAAACGCACACCTACATTATATACTAGAGGACATAGAAAACGCACACCTACATTATATACTAGAGGACATAGAAACGCACACCTACATTATATACTAGAGGACATAGAAAACGCAAACCTACAGTATATACTAGAGGACATAAAAACTCACACCCACATTATATACTAGATGACATAAAAACGCACACCTACATTATATGATTATTATTACATGAAAACGAAATACGAAGGATTCCATCAAAGATATATCACATCTTTATCACAAAACACAAACTGAACAACTAAAAATATTCCAAAATGTTTAAAACTATGTATTTATATAGTTATTGTTTTTCATGTAAAACACACTTGAAGTGTGGGTTTTCTATGTCCTCTAGCATATCCCGTATCACATCAAAACAGCACATTCTGTTCCACACTTCAAAGCTTTATATATCAGGTGGTGCAAAGAACAGACCAATAACCTAATAAACTGATAATATACAATTATACATGTATATAAGTATTAGTTCTTGCAGCTTATATCTTATTTCCTATGAAAGTTTTAATGGTTACTGTTTACATGTTTCATTATGCTATTTCATGTTTTAATTTGTTGAGGGCCTTATGGTAGATTGACTTAATTGTTCAAATGAGTTCTCTCGTTAAATAAAGTCTGTATTATTATTAATTATTATTATTATTATTATATATAATATTTATAATAGACTAGAAGCACTGCAAATGTTGCTTAATGTCGAATACACGTTGTTAAAAATTGTGGCCCAAATCATTTGTATTTTCATGCTATGTATTGTATCTGTATGACATAGTTATTTATTATTGGTTTGCAGTAAAATATGATTAAACAGAAACATGTTGTTGTTGTTGTTGTTGTTGTTGTTGTTGTTGTATTAGAAAACATTACCATTTAATACTAGGAAGCTACGCACGTGTTATCTACATATTTATAATATTTGTAAATGATTAGAGTTTTATTGATATTACTTTTGAAATTTATCCTAGATCTATAGATGTATGTTGTTTAAATTAACACTCTGACACATTTTACAGATAAGCCTAGGTTTTCTATATTTTTGTCGAAATGATCGAAATTGATGTCAAAACAAAATTTTGCATCGACCGGGAATCGAACCCGGGCCGCCCGCGTGGCAGGCGAGCATTCTACCACTGAACCACCGATGCTTCACATTTAAATACGTTCAGCAATTTGCCTTTAAATTGACTCTTGTTTCTGTATTATGATTGATCGACCTAATTATCTACACTTATGTTTTCCACGTACCAAATGCACTTGTAGTAACGTAATGAAACCAATACTTGATGAATACGGCCCGGAAATGTTCACTCATTGTCGGCATACCCCCAGGAAATAAATTATACAACACACTTTCTAACACGCTAGACATTAATATTGCGAGTATATAGTATATGTTATGTTGTTTGTTGACAAGGTATATGAGTATATAGTGAAGCTAATATACGTGCAGTTAATATATGTGTAGTTAACATACATATAGCTAACATACGTGATGCTAACATACATACAGCTAACATACATGAAGCTAACATACATACAGCTAACATACGTGAAGCTAACATACATACAGCTGATATAAGTGAAGTTAATATATGTGTAGTTAGCATACAGCTAACATACGTGAAGCTAACATACATATAGCTGATATACGTGAAGCTAACATACATACAGCTAACATATGTGTGTGTGTTTTACGTTTATTTATCGTCGCTACCGGTTGCCCATATGAGCGACGCCTCCTGAAGATATTATTCATTTTAGATTTTTGGAGGACATTGCAATGATAAGAGACAGAGACCCATTCCAGAGACTCATCTGGTTCTTTTACGTGCACGGTGTAAAGCACCGACACGAGACCTCGGTTTAACGTCCCATCTGAAATACTGTTAATTTTATTAGCGTCAGACGGGGGATCGAACCTGGGATCCCTGGATTACCAGTCCAGCGTGTTACCATTGGACTACAGATCCGTATGTACAGCTAAAATACATACATATTACAGGTTATAACTACTTATAAATCGGCTCTTGAATTACGAGAACATAATTTACCCATGAACATCGAGATAAAACAGCACGTCTTTAACCATGGATTGTGAAAGTGTTGACACTAATTGGCCAAAAGTATAATTGTTTGCGTGTGAAGTACCACGTGCACGTTAATTGACGTGTCTCGGTCAATATGTATCTTACATAATAATTCCTTTTGAAGGGACTAAGTTTACACAGCAAATTAGGATTAATGATATTATATGACTGTTAATCCTATTTAGATAAAAGCAATACTCTATAGTACCCCTTGTACCGTGAGTACCACCGCTCGGTAGAGAGTACCACCTCTCGACCGTGAGTACGACCCATCGACCATAAGTACAACCACCTCTCGACCGTGAGTACGACCCATCGACCGTAAGTACAACCACCTCTCGACCGTGAGTACGACCCATCGACCGTAAGTACAACCACCTCTCGACCGTGAGTACGACCCATCGACCGTAAGTACAACCACCTCTCGACCGTGAGTACGACCCATCGACCGTAAGTACAACCACTTCTCGACCGTGAGTACGACCCGTCGACCGTAAGTACAACCACCTCTCGACCGTGAGTACGACCCATCGACCGTAAGTACAACCACCTCTCGACCGTGAGTACGACCCATCGACCGTAAGTACAACCACCTCTCGACCGTCAGTACGACCCATTGACCGTAAGTACAACCACCTCTCGACCGTCAGTACGACCCATCGACCGTAAGTACGACCCCTCGCAAGTGAGTACGACGCCTCGCCCGAGAGTACGACCCGTGGATCAGTGAATATGACCCATCGATCGATAGTATGACCCATCGACCGTGAGTACGACCCTCAGGACCGCGACTACGATCCCTCAACCGTGAGTACGACCCAACGACCGCGAGTACGACCCAACGACAATGAGTACGATACCTCGATCGTAAGTACGACCCAACGACCGTGAGTACGATCCCTCGAAAGTGAGTACGACCCAACGACCGTGAGTACGATCCCTCAACCGTGAGTACGACCCAACGACCGTGAGTACGATCCCTCGACCGTGAGTACGACCCAACGACCGTGAGTACGATCCCTCGACCGTGAGTACGACCTAACGACCATGAATACGATCCCTCGACCGTGAATACGACCCCTCGACCGTGAATACGATCCCTCGACCGTGAATACGACACATCGACCGTGAATACGACCCCTCGACCGTGAGTAACTATCTAGAGTTCGATTATTATAGAAATTGTATTAACGTGTTCAGTAATGTCTGACTACCCTTTATGTAACCATATATACTATTATAGCATTAACAAGACATAGGGGCGATATATAAACCTTGTCCATTATTTAACTACATGACGGCTCACTTACAGGCATGAACTGGACAAATCACTCGCTAGGCTCGAACTCTCGACGTCCTGCACCGCTCGTTTATTTGGCTGTATATTTTGATTTTTTTTTCAGCGGTTGTGGACATGGTGTGCGCGTTTGCATGTGTGCACGTGTACGTGGCTTGTACCCGCGTGTAGCCTATACACACGTTGTCATTAGCGTACTTATCAAAAGTTATCCAATTCAATTCACTGGGACAGGCTTGAACCACAAAATCTGTTAGTCAAATATGCAGCTAGATTAACGAGGCTAAGCATAGCTTTTAACCTCTTGGTCAAATAAACTGTCACATTTTTATTAAATAAAATGAGGCAGGGTCTTCAGTCATTTGTCAATAATGTCTTCCGCATAAATGATGAAACAATATGCCCGGTTACCATTAAGGCCATTTTGGTCAGTCACCAATTTTAATTAGTTTAAACTTTATTTATTTTACAACGATTGCGAATCAAGTTTTAGTTTAGTTTAGTTTATACAAATTTATTTTAGCTCGATTACGAAACAAGTTATTTCAACTTATATAAATCACTCTCGAGACCTCATTCCTGATGGAATCCATCGCCACGCGGGAGAGAGAAGAGGCAACGTGGAATTTAAATGCCTTGCCTAAGGGCACAATCGTAACGGCTCCAGTGGGGCTCGAACTCCCGACCATTCGCACCTGAAGCGAACGCGCATCCACTGCGCTATCACGACTTCAAGTTTTAACAACTTATATTAATCACTCTCGTTGGCGCGGATGAACGCGTACATGTGGTCATTCGTGTGGGAGGAAACCGGAGTACCCAGAGAAAATCCACCTGTCCGATATGTCGACCACCGTGTCATACAACCATACGTACCACTCGATTAAGCAACCCTTCGGCCGGATTCTTCCTCTACCAATGGAGGGTCACCATGTGACAATAGCTATCTATCGGTGCCACATTAAGCCACCGTTTGCTTTAGTCTATACACATTTATTTCAGCTCGATTGCGAAACAAGTTCTTATAACTTATAATAATCATTATCGAGATCTCATTCCTGATGGAATACATCGCCACGAGAGGGGGGGGGGGGTGGAATTTAAGTGCCTTGCCTAAGGACACAATCATAACGGTTATAGCTGGGTTCGAATCCCGCGCCTTTCGCACCTGAAGCGAACGCGCTACAACTACACTATCACGACTTCCACGGTTAACCAGTACTTGGTGCACCAACCACCGTAAACTAGACACGGTCTGAATGGTATTTTGTAGAACATTGAGACCATAGACATCACTGGAATTGAAACACTGATGTTCAGGATATGTTCAAATTTCTACCTCATAAATTTCCTACTACCGTGGGTGTCCGAAAATCAAACACGTATCGTTTTCACAGAAAGCGCGACATTGGTAATAAATCCAAGCCAATCTTGAAACGAAAGAGTGTGAAATCTAAAATAAACGGAGACTAAAGTTGGAATAAATTGTAAATAAACAGACATGTAAACGGTTGGTGTGAAATCTTGTTTATTTCTGACCCCCGGAGCTAAGGAACAGTTATATTTAATGGCCCGATGAAGTGTAATTCTGGTAGTTTATGTTTCCGTTTGATAATGGACTCTAAACATGGGCTCCCGACTAGAAGGTCATAGGGTTAATTTTATTCTACATCGTGTTGGCAAATAATCGTTTAATTTCCAACCCTTTCTTCTTCATCTCGGAATGTTGCGGTGTATCTTTGCATAGATAAGATTATTTCCGGTTCACACCGTTCAATAACTAGATAATCGATACTGTTTTCCTATGCTTCTCGTATTTGAGAACATCAACCCTGTTAATGGTCACCTCTATTAATCAGCCAACCTGTATTAAGCAGTCACTTTCAAGATTCCCAATATGTTGTTTATATTATACATTTGACCTCTATTAAGCAGACACTGTCTGTAATTCCCTTTGCTGGCTGCATAAGACAGGGTTGACTGTAATTTCGTAAAACATATGGTGCTTATAATGGCAGTTTTCGAGTGGTTATATAACGTGGTCGAGTGGTTATGGTCGCTGACTTCTATACCACTGTAACCTATCATCACAGATGGCCACGGGTTCGAGCCCAGCGCTCAGACCGTGTCCCTATATATGAAAAAGTTGGCAGTTTCTTACGGAGTTGGTGCACCAAGTACTGGTTAACCGCTGGAGCCTGCCCGGGAAAGGTGTTGTTAAATAAACTTCCCGCCACTCAAATGAGCAACCGGCTCTGTCCATCCCACTGTTACAGCACCAACGGCGATACTGCACCACAGTATGCACGTATATACAATGACCGACACCGCTGGCATTTCTGGTATCTTCCTTGGCAGATAAATTCCTATTTATCCAGAAATCTTTAGCGGTCCCTTTTGTTGGATTTTTTGTTTTTTGCTGTTACACCCTATATGTTGCTGTATGATAATTTATATTTGATCAAATTCACGTTATTTAATAATCGAACTCTCGATAGTTACTCACGGTCGAGGGGTTGTATTCACGGTCGATGGATCGTATTCACGGTCGAGGGGTCGTATTCACGGTCGAGGGATCGTATTCACGTTCGATGGATCGTACTCACGGTCGTTGGGTCGTACTCACGGTCGAGGGATCATACTCACGGTCGAGGGGTCGTACTCACAGTCGATCGGTCATACTATCGATCGATGGGTCGTACTCACGGTCGAGGGGTCGTATTCACGGTCGAGGGATCGTATTCACGTTCGAGGGGTCGTACTCACGGTTGTTGGGTCGTACTCACGGTCGAGGGGTCGTATTCACGGTCGAGGGATCGTATTCACGGTCGAGGGGTCGTATTCACAGTCGAGAGATCGTATTCACGTTCGAGGGGTCGTACTCACGGTCGTTGGGTCGTACTCACGGTTAAGGGATCGTACTCACGGTCATGGGGGCCGTACTCACGGTCGTTGGGTCGTACTCACGGTCGACGGATCGTACTCGCGGTCCTGGGGGTCGTACTCACGGTCGAGGGGTCGTACTCACAGTCGATGGGTCATACTATCGATCGATGGGTCGTACTCACGGTCGAGGTGTCGTATTCACGGTCGAGGGATCGTATTCACGGTCGAGGGGTCGTATTCACAGTCGAGGGATCGTATTCACGTTCGAGGGGTCGTACTCACGGTCGTTGGGTCGTACTCACGGTTGAGGGATCGTACTCACGGTCATGGGGGCCGTACTCAGGGTCGTTGGGTCGTACTCACGGTCGACGGATCGTACTCGCGGTCCTGGGGGTCGTACTCACGGTCGTTGGGTCGTACTTACGGTCGAGGGATCGTATTCACGGTCGAGGGGTCGTATTCACAGTCGATAGATCGTATTCACGTTCGACGGATCGTACTCGCGGTCCTGGGGGTCGTACTCACGGTCGAGGGGTCGTACTCACAGTCGATGGGTCATACTATCGATCGATGGGTCGTACTCACGGTCGAGGTGTCGTATTCACGGTCGAGGGATCGTATTCACGGTCGAGGGGTCGTATTCACAGTCGAGGGATCGTATTCACGTTCGAGGGGTCGTACTCACGGTCGTTGGGTCGTACTCACGGTTGAGGGATCGTACTCACGGTCATGGGGGCCGTACTCACGGTCGTTGGGTCGTACTCACGGTCGACGGATCGTACTCGCGGTCCTGGGGGTCGTACTCACGGTCGAGGGGTCGTACTCACTTGCGAGGGGTCGTACTTACGGTCGATGGGTCGTACTCACGATATATTCCGCTTGGTCAGCCATGACAATAAATTGGTGTTTTCTTAGTGTACATTGATATAGTATGGTGGATAACAATAGACTACCAATATTTGGACAAATACACAGACCCGTTACCCTAAACTCACACTTTATTAGGTGGACGTTTAGAAATTCGGTTCAGTGTATACTCATATACCTTGTCAACAAACAACATAACATATAATATATACTCGCAAAATTAAAAGTCTAGCGTGTTAGAAAGTGTGTTGTATAATTTATTTCCTGGGGGTATGCCGACAATGAGTGAACATTTCCGGGCCGTATTCATCAAGTATTGGTTTCATTACGTTACTACAAGTGCATTTGGTACGTGGAAAATATAAGTTTAGTAAAATTAATTAGGTCGATCAATCATAATACAGAAACAAGAGTCAATTTAAAGGCCAATTGCTGAACATATTTAAATGTGAAGCATCGGTGGTTCAGTGGTAGAATGCTCGCCTGCCACGCGGGCGTCCCTGGTTGATGCAAAATTTTGTTTTGATATCAATTTATCCATTTCGACAAAAATATAGAAAACCTAAGCTTATCTATAAAATATGTCAAGAGTGTTAATTTAAACAACACACATCCATAGATCTAGGATAAATTTCAAACGAAATATCAATAAATCTCATTAACAAATAGTATAAATATGTAGATAACACGTGCGTAGCTTTCTAGTATTAAATGGTAATGTTTTCTAATACAACAACAACAACAACAACAACAACAACAACAACAAATACTAATTATGTCATACACATACAGATACAATACATAGCATGAAGATACACATGATTTGGGCCACAATTTTTAACAACGTGTATTCGACATTAAGCAAAATTGCAATGCTTCTAGTCTATTATAAATATTATATATAATAATAATAATAATAATAATAATAATAATAATAATAATAATAATAATAATAATGAAGACTTTATTTAACGAGAGAACTCATATGCACAATTAAGTCAATCTACCATGAGGCCCTCAACAAATTAAAACATGAAATAGCATAATGAAACATGTAAACAGTAACCAGTAAAACTGTCATAGGAAATAAGATATAAGCTGCAAGAACTAATACTTATATGCATGTATAATAATTATTGTATATTATCAGCTTGTAGATATTATTATCAATAATATATGATTTAATTTTTGTTATTCATTAAAATGGTAACATTCACCCCATATCCCCGCATGCCCACCCTCACCCCCATGCGAGACTAGTAAAATAACACAATTTCGATCTTTGACATCCACATTATGTGTGTTTCACGTTTATTTATCGTCGCTACTGGTTGCCCATATGAGCGACGCCTCCTGAAGAGATTAGTCATTTTAGATGTTGGAGGATAGTGCATGATACAGACAGAGACCCATTTCAGAATCTCCTCTGGTTCTTTTACGTGCACGGTGTAAAGCACCGACACGAGACCTCGGTTTAACGTCCCATCTGAAAGACTGTTAATTTTATTAGGGTCAGACGGGGGATCGAACTAACGATCCCTGGATTACCAGTCCAGCGTGTTACCACTGGACTACAGATCCGTCTGTGATCCACATTATTTCAATTGCAAATATTTATCTAGTACGGAAACTATTCACTCTCATTATAATGAATGTACGACAGAGGTAAGAAAGCTACGAGGCATTTAATAAATAAATCACAACTAAACAAAACAATTAGATGTCATTTAGAGAACCAGACACCACGTTTGTAATTAAGACTAACGGTCCTATGTCAAACTTTTGATCCCTAATAAATATCTCCGCAGGAGAACGATAATTCCAAATAAATCTATCACTAGGTCGCACAAGGAGTCCCGGACTGGACAGGTGTTATCGTGTACCTCGCATTAATGTTCGTGTCTGTGATACGTATCTCACCATAGCTCAAGCTACACAAACGTCACGTGACATCGTGTTGAGTTGTGTAGTGATATTTTGTTACTTCTAGGAGCATTTTGTCAAATACATCTATGATCTATATTATTATACATACCGTCTCCGTGTCCTAGTTGTTAGGGCGTCCGCCTACGGAGCGGAGGCCGACGGTTCGAACCTCGTCATGGGTTCGTTTTGATATGGCCTGTTGGTGAGCCACCAGCTAGTTAAATATAATGGTTACCGATTGCCTATCAGCATGGTGCAGGCGCCTGGCCTTCACGGATAGGGTTCGGGAAGTACTGGTGTCCATAAGAGGTGTCTAAGAGGTGGCCATTTCAATAAGGCTGACACACTATATAATAACAGTTAGCAGTGAGCAGTGTACTGCTAACAGTGTATTGCTGTACTGTTAGCAGTTAGCAGTGGGTAGTGTAATCCAGCAGTGAGCGGTGTACTGCCAGTGTACTGCTGACAGTGTATTGCTGTACTGTTAGCAGTTAGCAGTGGGTAGTGTAATCCAGCAGTGAGTGGTGTACTGCCAGTGTACTGCTGACATTGTATTGCTGTACTGCTAGCAGTTGCAGTGGGTAGTGTACTGCCAGTGTACTGCTGACAGTGTATTGCTGTACTGTTAGCAGTTAGCAGTGGGTAGTGTAATCCAGCAGTGAGTGGTGTATTGCCAGTGTACTGCTGACAGTGCATTGCTGTACGGCTAGCAGTTAGCAGTCGGTAGTGTAATCCAGCAGTGAGTGATGTACTGCCTGTGTACTGCTGACAGTGTATTGCTGTACTGTTAGCAGTTAGCAGTGGGTAGTGTAATCCAGCAGTGATTGGTGTACTGCCAGTGTACTGCTGACAGTGTATTGCTGTACTGTTAGCAGTGGGTAATGTAATCCAGCAGTGAGTGGTGTACTGCCAGTGTACTGCTGACAGTGTATTGCTGTACTGCTAGCAGTTAGCAGTGGGTAGTGTACTGCCAGTGTACTGCTGACAGTGTATTGCTGTACTGCTAGCAGTTAGCAGTGGGTAGTGTACTGCCAGTGTACTGCTGACAGTGTATTGCTGTACTGTTAGCAGTTAGCAGTGGGTAGTGTAATCCAGCAGTGAGTGGTGTACTGCCAGTGTACTGCTAACAGTGTATTGCTGTACTGTTAGCAGTGGGTAGTGTAATCCAGAAGTGAGTGGTGTACTGCCTGTGTACTGCTGACAGTGTATTGCTGTACTGTTAGCAGTTAGCGGTGGGTAGTGTAATTCAGCAGTGAGTGGTGTACTGCCAGTGTACTGCTGACAGTGTATTGCTGTACTCTTAGCAGTGGGTAGTGTAATCCAGCAGTGAGTGGTGTACTGCCAGTGTATTGCTGACAGTGTATTGCTGTACTGTTAGCAGTTAGCAGTGGGTAGTGTAATCCAGCAGTGAGTGGTGTACTGCCAGTGTACTGCTGACAGTGTACTGCTGTACTGTTAGCAGTTAGCAGTGGGTAGTGTAATTCAGCAGTTAGTGGTGTACTGCCAGTGTACTGCTGATAGTGTACTGCTGTACTGCTAGCAGTTAACAGTGGGTAGTGTAATCCAGCAGTGAGTGGTGTACTGCAAGTGTACTGCTGACATTGTACTGCTGTACTGTTAGCAGTTAGCAGTGGGTAGTGTAATCCAGCAGTGAGTGGTGTACTGCCAGTATACTGCTGTCATTGTACTGCTGTACTGCTAGCAGTTAGCAGTGGGTAGTGTAATCCAGCAGTGAGTGGTGTATTGCCAGTGTACTGCTGACAGTGCATTGCTGTACGGCTAGCAGTGGGTAGTGTAATCCAGCAGTGAGTGGTGTACTGCCAGTTTACTGCTGACAGTGTATTGCTGTACTGTTAGCCGTGGGTAGTGTAATCCAGCAGTGAGTGGTGTACTGCCAGTGTACTGCTGACATTGTATTGCTGTACTGCTAGCAGTTGCAGTGGGTAGTGTACTGCCAGTGTACTGCTGACAGTGTATTGCTGTACTGTTAGCAGTTAGCAGTGGGTAGTGTAATCCAGCAGTGAGTGGTGTACTATCAGTGTACTGCTGACAGTGTATTGCTGTATTGCTAGCAGTTAGCAGTCGGTAGTGTAATCCAGCAGTGAGTGATGTACTGCCTGTGTACTGCTGACAGTGTATTGCTGTACTGTTAGCAGTTGGTAGTGTAAACCAGCAGTGAGTGGTGTACTGCCAGTGTACTGCTGACAGTGTATTGCTGTACTGTTAGCAGTGGGTAGTGTAATCCAGCAGTGAGAGGTGTACTGCCAGTGTACTGCTGATAGTGTATTGCTGTACTGTTAGCAGTTAGCAGTGGGTAGTGTAATCCAGCAGAGAGTGGTGAACTGCCAGTGTACTGCTGACAGTGTATTGTTGTACTGTTAGCAGTGGGTAGTGTAATCCAGCAGTGAGTGGTGTACTGCCAGAGTACTGCTGACAGTATATTGCTGTACTGCTAGCAGTTAGCAGTGGGTAGTGTAATCCAGCAGTGAGTGGTGTACTGCCTGTGTACTGCAGACAGTGTATTGCTGTACTGTTAGCAGTTCGCAGTGGGTAGTGTAATCCAGCAGTGAGTGGTGTACTGCCTGTGTACTGCTGGCAGTGTATTGCTGTACTCTTAGCAGTGGGTAGTGTAATCAAGCAGTGAGTGGTGTACTGCCAGTGTATTGCTGACAGTGTATTGCTGTACTGTTAGCAGTTAGCAGTGGGTAGTGTAATCCAGCAGTGAGTGGTGTACTGCCAGTGTACTGCTGACAGTGTACTGCTGTACTGTTAGCAGTTAGCAGTGGGTAGTGTAATCCAGCAGTGAGTGGTGTACTGCCAGTATACTGCTGACATTGTACTGCTGTACTGCTAGCAGTTAGCAGTGGGTAGTGTAATCCAGCAGTGAGTGGTGTATTGCCAGTGTACTGCTGACAGTGCATTGCTGTACGGCTAGCAGTGGGTAGTGTAATCCAGCAGTGAGTGGTGTACTGCCAGTTTACGGCTGACAGTGTATTGCTGTACTGTTAGCCGTGGGTAGTGTAATCCAGCAGTGAGTGGTGTACTGCCAGTGTACTGCTGACATTGTATTGCTGTACTGCTAGCAGTTGCAGTGGGTAGTGTACTGCCAGTGTACTGCTGACAGTGTATTGCTGTACTGTTAGCAGTTAGCAGTGGGTAGTGTAATCCAGCAGTGAGTGGTGTATTGCCAGTGTACTGCTGACAGTGCATTGCTGTACGGCTAGCAGTTAGCAGTCGGTAGTGTAATCCAGCAGTGAGTGATGTACTGCCTGTGTACTGCTGACAGTGTATTGCTGTACTGTTAGCAGTTAGCAGTGGGTAGTGTAATCCAGCAGTGAGTGGTGTACTGCCTGTGTACTGCTGGCAGTGTATTGCTGTACTGTTAGCAGTGGGTATTGTAATCCAGCATTGAGTGGTGTACTGCCAGTGTACTGCTGACAGTGTATTGCTGTACTGTTAGCAGTGGGTAGTGTAATCCAGCAGTGAGTGGTGTACTGCCATTGTACTGCTGACAGTGTATTGCTGTACTGTTAGCAGTGGGTAGTGTAATCCAGCAGTGAGTGGTGTACTGCCATTGTACTGCTGACAGTGTATTGCTGTAATGTTAGCAGTGGGTAGTGTAATCCAGCAGTGAGTGGTTTACTGCCTGTGTACTGCTGACAGTGTATTGCTGTAATGTTAGCAGTGGGTAGTGTAAACCAGCAGTGAGTGGTGTACTGCCAGTGTACTGCTGACAGTGTATTGCTGTACTGTTAGCAGTGGGTAGTGTAATCCAGCTGTGAGAGGTGTAATGCCAGTGTACTGCTGATAGTGTATTGCTGTACTGTTAGCAGTTAGCAGTGGGTAGTGTAATCCAGCAGAGAGTGGTGTACTGCCAGTGTACTGCAGGCAGTGTATTGCTGTACTGTTAGCAGTGGGTAGTGTAATCCAGCAGTGAGTGGTATTCTGCCAGTGTACTGCTGACAGTGTATTGCTGTACTGTTAGCAGTGGGTAGTGTACTCCAGCAGTGAGTGGTGTACTGCCAGTGTACTGCTGACAGTGTATTGCTGTACAGTTAGCAGTGGGTAGTGTAATCCAGCAGCGAGTGGTGTACTGCCAGTGTACTGCTGGCAGTGTATTGCTGTACTGTTAGCAGTGGGTAGTCTAATCCAGCAGTGAGTGGTGTACTGCCAGTGTACTGCTGGCAGTGTATTGCTGTACTGTTAGCAGTAGGTAGTGTACTCCAGCAGTGAGTGGTGTACTGCCAGTGTACTGCTGACAATGTATTGCTGTACTGTTAGCAGTGGGTAGTGTAATCCAGCAGTGAATGGTGTACTGCCTGTGTACTGCTGACAGTGTATTGCTGTACTGTTAGCAGTGGGTAGTGTAATCCAGCAGTGAGTGGTGTTCTGTCTGTGTACTGCTGACAGTGTATTGCTGTACTGCTAGCAGTTAGCAGTGGGTAGTGTACTCCAGCAGTGAGTGGAGTACTGCCAGTGTACTGCTGACAGTGTATTGCTGTACAGTTAGCAGTGGGTAGTGTAATCCAGCATTGAGTGGTGTACTGCCAGTGTACTGCTGACAGTGTATTGCTGTACTGTTATTAGTTAGCAGTGGGTAGTGTAATCCAGCAGAGAGTGGTGTACTGCCAGTGTACTGCAGGCAGTGTATTGCTGTACTGTTAGCAGTGGGTAGTGTAATCCAGCAGTGAGTGGTGTACTGCCAGTGTACTGCTGACAGTATATTGCTGTATTGTTAGCAGTGGGTAGTGTACTTCAGCAGTGAGTGGTGTACTGCCAGTGTACTGCTGACAGTGTATTGCTGTACAGTTAGCAGTGGGTAGTGTAATCCAGCAGTGAGTGGTGTACTGCCAGTGTACTGCTGACAGTGTATTGCTGTACTGTTAGCAGTTAGCAATGGGTAGTGTAATCTAGCAGTGAGTGGTGTACTGCCAGTGTACTGCTGGCAGTGTATTGCTGTACTGTTAGCAGTGGGTAGTGTACTCCAGCAGTGAGTGGTGTACTGCCTGTGTACTGCTGACAATGTATTGCTGTACTGTTAGCAGTGGGTAGTGTAATCCAGCAGTGAGTGGTGTACTGCCTGTGTACTGCTGACAGTGTATTGCTGTACTGTTAGCAGTTAGCAGTGGGTAGTGTAATCCAGCAGTTAGTGGTGTACTGCCAGTGTACTGCTGATAATGTACTGCTGTACTGCTAGCAGTTAGCAGTGGGTAGTGTAATGCAGCAGTGAGCGGTGTACTGCCAGTGTACTGCTGAGAGTGTACTGCTCTACTGCTAGCAGTTAGCAGTGGGTAGTGTAATCCAGCAGTGAGTGGTGTACTGCCAGTGTACTGCTGACAGTACATTGCTGTACTGCTAGCAGTGGGTAGTGTAATCCAGCAGTGAGTGGTGTACTGCCAGTGTACTGCTGACAGTGTATTGCTGAACTGCTAGCAGTTGCAGTGGGTAGTGTACTGCCAGTGTACTGCTGACAGTGTATTGATGTACTGTTAGCAGTTAGCAGTGGGTAGTGTAATCCAGCAGTGAGTGGTGTACTGCCAGTGTACTGCTGACAGTGTATTGCTGTACTGCTAGCAGTTAGCAGTGGGTAGTGTAATCCAGCAGTGAGTGGTGTACTGCCAGTGTACTGCTGACAGTGTATTGATGTACTGTTAGCAGTTAGCAGTGTGTAGTGTAATCCAGCAGTGAGTGGTGTACTGCCAGTGTACTGCTGGCAGTGTATTGCTGTACTGTTAGCAGTGGGTAGTGTAATCCAGCAGTGAGTGGTGTACTGCCAGTGTACTGCTGACAGTGTATTGCTGTACTGTTAGCAGTGGGTAGTGTACTCCAACAGTGAGTGGTGTACTGCAAGTGTACTGCTGACAATGTATTGCTGTACTGTTAGCAGTTAGCAGTGTGTTGTGTACTCCAGCAGTGAGTGGTGTACTGCCAGTGTACTGCTGACAGTGTATTGCTGTACAGTTAGCAGTGGGTAGTGTAATCCAGCAGTGAGTGGTGTACTGCCAGTGTATTGCTGAAAGTGTATTGCTGTACTGTTAGCAGTTAGCAGTGGGTAGTGTAATCCAGCAGAGAGTGGTGTACTGCCAGTGTACTGCAGGCAGTGTATTGCTGTACTGTTAGCAGTGGGTAGTGTAATCCAGCAGTGAGTCGTGTACTGCCAGTGTACTGCTGACAGTATATTGCTGTATTGTTAGCAGTGGGTAGTGTACTTCAGCAGTGAGTGGTGTACTGCCAGTGTACTGCTGACAGTGTATTGCTGTACAGTTAGCAGTGGGTAGTGTAATCCAGCAGTGAGTGGTGTACTGCCAGTGTACTGCTGACAGTGTATTGCTGTACTGTTAGCAGTTAGCAATGGGTAGTGTAATCTAGCAGTGAGTGGTGTACTTCCAGTGTACTGCTGGCAGTGTATTGCTGTACTGTTAGCAGTGGGTAGTGTACTCCAGCAGTGAGTGGTGTACTGCCAGTGTACTGCTGACAGTGTATTGCTGTACAGTTAGCAGTGGGTAGTGTAATCCAGCAGTGAGTGGTGTACTGCCAGTGTACTGCTGGCAGTGTATTGCTGTAATGTTAGCAGTGGGTAGTGTAATCCAGCAGTGAGTGGTGTACTGCCAGTGTACTGCTGACAGTGTATTGCTGTACTGTTAGCAGTAGGTAGTGTACTCCAGCAGTGAGTGGTGTACTGCCAGTGTACTGCTGACAATGTATTGCTGTACTGTTAGCAGTGGGTAGTGTAATCCAGCAGTGAGTGGTGTACTGCCTGTGTACTGCTGACAGTGTATTGCTGTACTGTTAGCAGTGGGTAGTGTAATCCAGCAGTGAGTGGTATTCTGTCTGTGTACTGCTGACAGTGTATTGCTGTATTGTTAGCAGTTAGCAGTGGTAGTGTAACACAGCAGTGAGTGGTGTACTGCCTGTGTACTGCTGACTGTGTATTGCTGTACTGTTAGCAGTGGGTAGTGTAATCCAGCAGTGAGTGGTGTACTGCCAGTGTACTGCTGACAGTGTATTGCTGTACTGCTAGCAGTTAGCAGTGGGTAGTGTACTCCAGCAGTGAATGGTGTACTGCCAGTGTACTGCTGACAGTGTATTGCTGTACAGTTAGCAGTGGGTAGTGTAATCCAGCAGTGAGCGGTGTACTGCCAGTGTACTGCTGACAGTGTATTGCTGTACTGTTAGCAGTTAGCAATGGGTAGTGTAATCCAGCAGTGAGTGGTGTACAGCCAGTGTACTGCTGACAGTGTATTCCTGTACTGTTAGCAGTGGGTAGTGTAATCCAGCAGTGAGTGGTGTTCTGTCTGTGTACTGCTGACAGTGTATTGCTGTACTGTTAGCAGTTAGCAGTGGTAGTGTAACACAGCAGTGAGTGGTGTACTGCCTGTGTACTGCTGACTGTGTATTGCTGTACTGTTAGCAATGGGTAGTGTAATCCAGCAGTGAGTGGTGTACTGCCAGTGTACTGCTGACAGTGTATTGCTGTACTGCTAGCAGTTAGCAGTGGGTAGTGTACTCCAGCAGTGAGTGGTGTACTGCCAGTGTACTGCTGACAGTGTATTGCTGTACTGTTAGCAGTGGGTAGTTTAATCCAGCAGTGAGTGGTTTACTGCCAATGTACTGCTGACATTGTATTGCTGTACTGTTAGCAGTGGGTAGTGTACTCCAGCAGTGAGTGGTGTACTGCCAGTGTACTGTTGACAGTGTATTGCTGTACAGTTAGCAGTTAGCAGTGGGTAGGGTAATCTAGCAGTGAGTGGTTTACTGCCAGTGTACTGCTGGCAATGTATTGCTGTACTGTTAGCAGTGTGTAGTGTTATCCAGCAGTGAGTGGTGTACTGCCAGTGTACTGCTGACAGTGTATTGCTGTACTGTTAGCAGTGGGTAGTTTAATCCAGCAGTGAGTGGTGTACTGCCTGTGTACTGCTGACAGTGTATTGCTGTACTGTTAGCAGTTAGCAGTGGTAGTGTAACACAGCAGTGAGTGGTGTACTGCCAGTGTACTGCTGACAGTGTATTGCTGTACTGCTAGCAGTTAGCAGTGGGTAGTGTACTCCAGCAGTGAGTGGTGTACTGCCAGTGTACTGCTGACAGTGTATTGCTGTAATGTTAGCAGTGAGTAGTGTACTCCAGCAGTGAGTGGTGTACTGCCAGTGTACTGCTGACAATGTATTGCTGTACTGTTAGCAGTGGGTAGTGTAATCCAGCAGTGAGTGGTGTACTGCTTGTGTACTGCTGACAGTGTATTGATGTACTGTTAGCAGTTAGCAGTGGGTAGTGTAATTCAGCAGTTAGTGGTGTACTGCCAGTGTACTGCTGATAGTGTACTGCTGTACTGCTAGCAGTTAGCAGTGGGTAGTGTAATGCAGCAGTGAGCGGTGTACTGCCAGTGTACTGCTGAGAGTGTACTGCTCTACTGCTAGCAGTTAGCAGTGGGTAGTGTAATCCAGCAGTGAGTGGTGTACTGCCAGTGTACTGCTGACAGTGTATTGCTGAACTGCTAGCAGTTGCAGTGGGTAGTGTAATCCAGCAGTGAGTGGTGTACTGCCTGTGTACTGCTGACAGTGTATTGCTGTACTGTTAGCAGTGGGTAGTGTAATCCAGCAGTGAGTGGTGTACTGCCTGTGTACTGCTGACAGTGTATTGCTGTACTGTTAGCAGTTAGCAGTGGTAGTGTAACCCAGCAGTGAGTGGTGTACTGCCTGTGTACTGCTGACAGTGTATTGCTGTACTGTTAACTGTGGGTAGTGTAATCCAGCAGTGAGTGGTGTACTGCCAGTGTACTGCTGACAGTGTATTGCTGTACTGCTAGTAGTTAGCAGTGGGTAATGTACTCCAGCAGTGAGTGGTGTACTGCCAGTGTACTGCTGATAGTGTATTGCTGTACAGTTAGCAGTGGGTAGTGTAATCCAGCAGTGAGTGGTTTACTGCTGACAGTGTATTGCTGTACTGTTAGCAGTTAGCAGTGAGTAGTGTAATCTAGCAGTGAGTGGTGTACTGCCAGTGTACTGCAGGCAGTGTATTGCTGTACTGTTAGCAGTGGGTAGTGTAATCCAGCAGTGAGTGGTGTACTGCCAGTGTACTGCTGACAGTGTATTGCTGTACTGTTAGCAGTGGGTAGTGTACTCCAGCAGTGAGTGGTGTACTGCCAGTGTACTGCTGACAATGTATTGCTGTACTGTTAGCAGTGGGTAGTGTAATCCAGCAGTGAGTGGTGTACTGCCTGTGTACTGCTGACAGTGTATTGCTGTACTGTTAGCAGTGGGTAGTGTAATCCAGCAGTGAGTGGTGTACTGCCTGTGTACTGCTGACAGTGTATTGCTGTACTGTTAGTAGTTAGCAGTGTTAGTGTAACACAGCAGTGAGTGGTATACTGCCTGTGTACTGCTGACAGTGTATTGCTGTACTGTTAGCAGTGGGTAGTGTAATCCAGCAGTGAGTGGTGTACTGCCAATGTACTGCTGACAGTGTATTGCTGTACTGCTAGCAGTTAGCAGTGGATAGTTTACTCCAGCATTGAGTGGTGTACTGCCAGTGTACTGCTGATAGTGTATTGCTGTACTGTTAGCAGTGGGTAGTGTACTCCAGCAGTGAGTGGTGTACTCCCAGTGTACTGCTGACAGTGTATTGCTGTACTGTTAGCAGTGGGTAGTGTACTCCAGCATTGAGTGGTGTACTGCCAGTGTACTGCTGACAGTGTATTGCTGTACTGTTAGCAGTGGGTAGTGGAAACCAGCAGTGAGTGGTGTACTGCCTGTGTACTGCTGACAGTGTATTGCTGTACTGTTAGCAGTGGGTAGTGTAATCCAGCAGTGAGTGGTGTACTGCCTGTGTACTGCTGACAGTGTATTGCTGTACTGTTAGTAGTTAGCAGTGTTAGTATAACACAGCAGTGAGTGGTGTACTGCCTGTGTACTGCTGACAGTGTATTGCTGTACTGTTAGCAGTGGGTAGTGTAATCCAGCAGTGAGTGGTGTACTGCCAATGTACTGCTGACAGTGTATTGCTGTACTGCTAGCAGTTAGCAGTGGGTAGTGTACTCCAGCATTGAGTGGTGTACTGCCAGTGTACTGCTGATAGTGTATTGCTGTACTGTTGGCAGTGGGTAGTGTACTCCAGCAGTGAGTGGTGTACTCCCAGTGTACTGCTGACAGTGTATTGCTGTACTGTTAGCAGTGGGTAGTGTACTCCAGCAGTGAGTGGTGTACTGCCAGTGTACTGCTGACAGTGTATTGCTGTACTGCTAGCAGTGGGTAGTGGAAACCAGCAGTGAGTGGTGTACTGCCTGTGTACTGCTGACAGTGTATTGCTGTACTGTTAGCAGTGGGTAGTGTAATCCAGCAGTGAGTGGTGTACTGCCTGTGTACTGCTGACAGTGTATTGCTGTACTGTTAGTAGTTAGCAGTGTTAGTGTAACACAGCAGTGAGTGGTGTACTGCCTGTGTACTGCTGACAGTGTATTGCTGTACTGTTAGCAGTGGGTAGTGTAATCCAGCAGTGAGTGGTGTACTGCCTGTGTACTGCTGACAGTGTATTGCTGTACTGTTAGTAGTTAGCAGTGTTAGTGTAACACAGCAGTGAGTGGTGTACTGCCTGTGTACTGCTGACAGTGTATTGCTGTACTGTTAGCAGTGGGTAGTGTAATCCAGCAGTGAGTGGTGTATTGCCAGTGTACTGCAGACAGTGTATTGCTGTACTGCTAGCTGTTAGCAGTGGGTAGTGTACTCCAGCATTGAGTGGTGTACTGCCAGTGTACTGCTGACAGTGTATTGCTGTACTGTTAGTAGTTAGCAGTGTTAGTGTAACACAGCAGTGAGTGGTGTACTGCCTGTGTACTGCTGACAGTGTATTGCTGTACTGTTAGCAGTGGGTAGTGTAATCCAGCAGTGAGTGGTGTACTGCCAATGTACTGCTGACAGTGTATTGCTGTACTGCTAGCAGTTAGCAGTGGATAGTTTACTCCAGCATTGAGTGGTGTACTGCCAGTGTACTGCTGATAGTGTATTGCTGTACTGTTAGCAGTGGGTAGTGTACTCCAGCAGTGAGTGGTGTACTCCCAGTGTACTGCTGACAGTGTATTGCTGTACTGTTAGCAGTGGGTAGTGTACTCCAGCATTGAGTGGTGTACTGCCAGTGTACTGCTGACAGTGTATTGCTGTACTGTTAGCAGTGGGTAGTGGAAACCAGCAGTGAGTGGTGTACTGCCTGTGTACTGCTGACAGTGTATTGCTGTACTGTTAGCAGTGGGTAGTGTAATCCAGCAGTGAGTGGTGTACTGCCTGTGTACTGCTGACAGTGTATTGCTGTACTGTTAGTAGTTAGCAGTGTTAGTATAACACAGCAGTGAGTGGTGTACTGCCTGTGTACTGCTGACAGTGTATTGCTGTACTGTTAGCAGTGGGTAGTGTAATCCAGCAGTGAGTGGTGTACTGCCAATGTACTGCTGACAGTGTATTGCTGTACTGCTAGCAGTTAGCAGTGGGTAGTGTACTCCAGCATTGAGTGGTGTACTGCCAGTGTACTGCTGATAGTGTATTGCTGTACTGTTGGCAGTGGGTAGTGTACTCCAGCAGTGAGTGGTGTACTCCCAGTGTACTGCTGACAGTGTATTGCTGTACTGTTAGCAGTGGGTAGTGTACTCCAGCAGTGAGTGGTGTACTGCCAGTGTACTGCTGACAGTGTATTGCTGTACTGCTAGCAGTGGGTAGTGGAAACCAGCAGTGAGTGGTGTACTGCCTGTGTACTGCTGACAGTGTATTGCTGTACTGTTAGCAGTGGGTAGTGTAATCCAGCAGTGAGTGGTGTACTGCCTGTGTACTGCTGACAGTGTATTGCTGTACTGTTAGTAGTTAGCAGTGTTAGTGTAACACAGCAGTGAGTGGTGTACTGCCTGTGTACTGCTGACAGTGTATTGCTGTACTGTTAGCAGTGGGTAGTGTAATCCAGCAGTGAGTGGTGTACTGCCTGTGTACTGCTGACAGTGTATTGCTGTACTGTTAGTAGTTAGCAGTGTTAGTGTAACACAGCAGTGAGTGGTGTACTGCCTGTGTACTGCTGACAGTGTATTGCTGTACTGTTAGCAGTGGGTAGTGTAATCCAGCAGTGAGTGGTGTATTGCCAGTGTACTGCAGACAGTGTATTGCTGTACTGCTAGCTGTTAGCAGTGGGTAGTGTACTCCAGCATTGAGTGGTGTACTGCCAGTGTACTGCTGACAGTGTATTGCTGTACTGTTAGCAGTGGGTAGTGTACTCCAGCAGTGAGTGGTGTACTCCCAGTGTACTGCTGACAGTGTATTGCTGTACTGTTAGCAGTGGGTAGTGTACTCCAGCAGTGAGTGGTGTACTGCCAGTGTACTGCTGACAGTGTATTGCTGTACTGCTAGCAGTGGGTAGTGGAAACCAGCAGTGAGTGGTGTACTGCCTGTGTACTGCTGACAGTGTATTGCTGTACTGTTAGCAGTGGGTAGTGTAATCCAGCAGTGAGTTGTGTACTGCCTGTGTACTGCTGACAGTGTATTGCTGTACTGTTAGCAGTTAGCAGTGGTAGTGTAACACAGCGGTGAGTGGTGTACTGCCTGTGTACTGCTGACAGTGTATTGCTGTACTGTTAGCAGTGGGTAATGTAATCCAGCAGTGAGTGGTGTACTGCCAGTGTACTGCTGACAGTACTGCCAGTGTACTGCTGACAGTGTATTGCTGTACTGTTAGCAGTGGGTAGTGTAAACCAACAATGAGTGGTGTACTGCCAGTGTACTGCTGACAGTGTATTGCTGTACTGTTAGCAGTGGGTAGTGTAAACCAGCAATGAGTGGTGTACTGCCAGTGTACTGCTGACAGTGTATTGCTCTACTGTTAGCAGTGGGTAGTGTAATCCAGCAGTGAGTGGTGTACTGCCAGTGTACTGCTGACAGTGTATTGCCGTACTGTTAGCAGTGGGTAGTGTAAACCAGCAATGAGTGATGTACTGCCAGTGTACTGCTGATAGTGTATTGCTGTACTATTAGCAGTGGGTAGTGTAATCCAGCAGTGAGTGGTGTACTGACAGTGTACTGCTGACAGTGTATTGCTGTACTGTTAGCAGTGGGTAGTGTAAACCAGCAGTGAGTGGTGTACTGCCAGTGTACTGCTGACAGTGTATTGCTGTATTGTTAGCAGTGGGTAGTGTAAACCAGCAGTGAGTGTTGTACTGCCAGTGTACTGCTGACAGTGTATTGCTGTACTGTTAGCAGTGGGTAGTGTACACCAGCAGTGAGTGGTGTACTGCCAGTGTACTGCTGACAGTGTATTGCTGTACTGCTAGCAGTGGGTAGTGTAAACCAGCAATGAGTGGTGTACTGCCAGTGTACTGCTGACAGTGTATTGCTGTACTGCTAGCAGTGGGTAGTGTAAACCAGCAGTGAGTGGTGTACTGCCAGTGTACTGCTGACAGTGTATTGCTGTACTGCTAGCAGTGGGTAGTGTAAACCAGCAGTGAGTGGTGTACTGCCAGTGTACTGCTGACAGTGTATTGCTGTACTGCTAGCAGTGGGTAGTGTAAACCAGCAGTGAGTGGTGTACTGCCAGTGTACTGCTGACAGTGTATTGCTGTACTGCTAGCAGTGGGTAGTGTAAACCAGCATTGAGTGGTGTACTGCCATTGTACTGCTGACAGTGTATTGCTGTACTGCTAGCAATGGGTAGTGTAAACCAGCAGTGAGTGGTGTACTGCCAGTGTACTGCTGACAGTGTATTGCTGTACTGCTAGCAGTGGGTAGTGTAAACCAGCAGTGAGTGGTGTACTGCCAATGTACTGCTGACAGTGTATTGCTGTACTGCTAGCAGTGGGTACTGTAAACCAGCAGTGAGTGGTGTACTTCCAGTGTACTGTTGACAGTGTATTGCTGTACTGCTAGCAGTGGGTAGTGTAAACCAGCAGTGAGTGGTGTACTGCCAGTGTACTGCTGACAGTGTATTGCTGTACTGCTAGCAGTGGGTAGTGTAAACGAGCAGTGAGTGGTGTACTGCCATTGTACTGCTGACAGTGTATTGCTGTACTGTTAGCAGTGGGTAGTGTAATCCAGCAGTGAGTGGTGTACTGCCAGTGTACTGCTGACAGTGTATTGCCGTACTGTTAGCAGTGGGTAGTGTAAACGAGCAGTGAGTGGTGTACTGCCAGTGTACTGCTGACAGTGTATTGCTGTACTGTTAGCAGTGGGTAGTGTAAACCAGCAGTGAGTGGTGTACTGCCAGTGTATTGCTGACAGTGTATTGCTGTACTGCTAGCAGTGGGTAGTGTAAACCAGCAGTGAGTGGTGTACTGCCAGTGTACTGCTGACAGTGTATTGCTGTACTGCTAGCAGTGGGTAGTGTAAACCAGCAGTGAGTGGTGTACTGCCAATGTACTGCTGACAGTGTATTGCTGTACTGCTAGCAGTGGGTAGTGTAAACCAGCAGTGAGTGGTGTACTGCCAGTGTACTGCTGACAGTGTATTGCTGTACTGCTAGCAGTGGGTAGTGTAAACCAGCAGTGAGTGGTGTACTGCCAGTGTACTGCTGACAGTGTATTGCTGTACTGTTAGCAGTGGGTATTGTAATCCAGCAGTGAGTGGTGTACTGCCAGTGTACTGCTGACAGTGTATTGCTGTATTGTTAGCAGTGGGTAGTGTAAACCAGCAGTGAGTGTTGTACTGCCAGTGTACTGTTGACAGTGTATTGCTGTACTGTTAGCAGTGGGTAGTGTACACCAGCAGTGAGTGGTGTACTGCCAGTGTACTGCTGACAGTGTATTGCTGTACTGCTAGCAGTGGGTAGTGTAAACCAGCAATGAGTGGTGTACTGCCAGTGTACTGCTGACAGTGTATTGCTGTACTGCTAGCAGTGGGTAGTGTAAACCAGCAGTGAGTGGTGTACTGCCAGTGTACTGCTGACAGTGTATTGCTGTACTGCTAGCAGTGGGTAGTGTATACCAGCAGTGAGTGGTGTACTGCCAGTGTACTGCTGACAGTGTATTGCTGTACTGCTAGCAGTGGGTAGTGTAAACCAGCAGTGAGTGGTGTACTGCCAGTGTACTGCTGACAGTGTATTGCTGTACTGCTAGCAGTGGGTAGTGTAAACCAGCATTGAGTGGTGTACTGCCATTGTACTGCTGACAGTGTATTGCTGTACTGCTAGCAATGGGTAGTGTAAACCAGCAGTGAGTGGTGTACTGCCAGTGTACTGCTGACAGTGTATTGCTGTACTGCTAGCAGTGGGTAGTGTAAACCAGCAGTGAGTGGTGTACTGCCAATGTACTGCTGACAGTGTATTGCTGTACTGCTAGCAGTGGGTACTGTAAACCAGCAGTGAGTGGTGTACTGCCAGTGTACTGTTGACAGTGTATTGCTGTACTGCTAGCAGTGGGTAGTGTAAACCAGCAGTGAGTGGTGTACTGCCAGTGTACTGCTGACAGTGTATTGCTGTACTGCTAGCAGTGGGTAGTGTAAACGAGCAGTGAGTGGTGTACTGCCATTGTACTGCTGACAGTGTATTGCTGTACTGTTAGCAGTGGGTAGTGTAATCCAGCAGTGAGTGGTGTACTGCCAGTGTACTGCTGACAGTGTATTGCCGTACTGTTAGCAGTGGGTAGTGTAAACGAGCAGTGTGTGGTGTACTGCCAGTGTACTGCTGACAGTGTATTGCTGTACTGTTAGCAGTGGGTAGTGTAAACCAGCAGTGAGTGGTGTACTGCCAGTGTATTGCTGACAGTGTATTGCTGTACTGCTAGCAGTGGGTAGTGTAAACCAGCAGTGAGTGGTGTACTGCCAGTGTACTGCTGACAGTGTATTGCTGTACTGCTAGCAGTGGGTAGTGTAAACCAGCAGTGAGTGGTGTACTGCCAATGTACTGCTGACAGTGTATTGCTGTACTGCTAGCAGTGGGTAGTGTAAACCAGCAGTGAGTGGTGTACTGCCAGTGTACTGCTGACAGTGTATTGCTGTACTGCTAGCAGTGGGTAGTGTAAACCAGCAGTGAGTGGTGTACTGCCAGTGTACTGCTGACAGTGTATTGCTGTACTGCTAGCAGTGGGTAGTGTAAACCAGCAGTGAGTGGTGTACTGCCATTGTACTGCTGACAGTGTATTGCTGTACTGTTAGCAGTGGGTATTGTAATCCAGCAGTGAGTGGTGTACTGCCAGTGTACTGCTGACAGTGTATTGCCGTACTGTTAGCAGTGGGTAGTGTAAACGAGCAGTGAGTGGTGTACTGCCAGTGTACTGCTGACAGTGTATTGCTGTACTGTTAGCAGTGGGTAGTGTAAACCAGCAGTGAGTGGTGTACTGCCAGTGTATTGCTGACAGTGCATTGCTGTACTGTTAGCAGTTAGCAGTGGGTAGTGTAAACCAGCAGTGAGTGGTGTACTGCCAGTGTATTGCTGACAGTGTATTGCCGTACTGTTAGCAGTGGGTAGTGTACACCAGCAGTGAGTGGTGTACTGCCAGTGTATTGCTGACAGTGTATTGCCGTACTGTTAGCAGTGGGTAGTGTAAACCAGCAGTGAGTGGTGTACTGCCAGTGTACTGCTGACAGTGTATTGCTGTACTGTTAGCAGTTAGCAGTGGGTAGTGTACTCCCAGTGTACTGCTGACAGTGTATTGCTGTACGGTTAGCAGTGGGTAGTGTAAACCAGCAGTGAGTGGTGTACTGCCAGTGTATTGCTGACAGTGTATTGCTGTACTGTTAGCAGTTAGCAGTGGGTAGTGTAAACCAGCAGTGAGTGGTGTACTGCCAGTATATTGCTGACAGTGTATTGCCGTACTGTTAGCAGTGGGTAGTGTAAACCAGCAGTGAGTGGTGTACTGCCAGTGTATTGCTGACAGTGTATTGCCGTACTGTTAGCAGTGGGTAGTGTAAACCAGCAGTGAGTGGTGTATTCTAGAAGTGTATGATATGTAAATGCAAATTCTGCCAACATTAAGTTCTGTATATTCGTATGGCTTTTAGCCACGCCGTTTAAAATCGATAAATGTGGTTCTTGTTTTGGTCATCAGTTTTGGGCGCAATTTAGGAGATATATAATGTTATATATAAGTCTATTACAGTCTGACCTCTGTAAATCAGCCAGTATGTCTACAGGGAACAAAACAGTGGCTGCAAAGAACAGGTGGGTGCTTAATAGAGGTCAAATGTATAATAAAACAAATGATTGGAAACTGGATGCTTAATACAGGTTGACTGCTATATGGTGGTGTTACATCTAACACGGATTTGACTGTCTGTAAACGATCTGTTGTGGCTATCGGATCTTTCTGGCACGAGTTCTGAGAAATCTGTCATATACTAATAAGGTTATTTATCACGTTTAAAATTACTTCCAACAACAGTAGAAACAACTGGGCCGACGCTGTACCACTTATTCCATTACGCATACGTGCGTGCTTGTTATGCAACTTAAGGTACACTGTAGTGCCAACAGAAATTATTACCTAATGCTCTATATAACTTGTAATTCGTTATGTTTGCCTGTTTCATTGCATTTTTTATCCTTCGCTCAGGTCTGGGCAACAGTTCGAACTGTTGACCGGGCAATAGTTTGAACTGTTTCATACTAGACTTTTGAGCCATCATACTCTGAGTATGCTTTCACTGTGCGCAGTAGGATGCGCAATAGGGTGTTATGGAAGTCAAAGTAAAAAATACGTCCCGAATACATTTTAGCTCTGACTGCGCTTGAAGTCATCGATATACATTATGTGAAGCCCTCCTTTCCGTTCATTAATTCCTTTCCGTATTATATTGCATACTTACCGGCGTACCGGCTTTTAGACCAAAACCAAGCGTTTACAAATGATGATTGATATAAAATGTTTTTTGAGTTAGTCAAATATTATAGAATATAAGGTATGTACAACAGTTATATAGAGCATTAGGTAATAAAACAGTTATTTCATGGGTGTTTGGGGAACAGTCAAAACTATTGTCCCGAGGTATCAGGGAAGACTTTCGAACTGTTGCCCGAGGCCGTTACTGTTCACTGCTATCTCACAATAATGTAAACCTATCACAGCTGTAATGTATAAGCGTACTGACACCATAACAAACGTGCACGTTTATATTGAGCGTTACTTTTTCGTTGCAAATTTTAGAATTATGGATCTTACTATCATGAGTGAAGAAAATAACAATTCATACATTGCACTAATTTACCCAATATTTAACTCATTCAACCCCAAGTATCTGACATGGACTGATGCATGATATTTTCAGACCAATAAATTAATAAGAAAATTACCTTTGGACCAGTTCATTTATCAAAATGGGTAATTTTATCTAAAAATAGTAATAATTATTACTGGCAAAAAAGTGCAGATCCTGATGAGACGGCTCGTCACGAGCCGGCTCATCTGGATCTACACTTTTCATAAGCCTATTTAAAGGCCTGTGGTGTTAAAAGGGTTAATAATTAATAATTGGTTCATGATAGTCAAAGAAGAGCTAAAATACAAAATTACATCTAGCCGCGCAGGAATACGAAACGCAACCAGTGGCAGAGAAAATGCCATCTTTCACTGTTTCAAAGCGGTGTAAGATGGAGTTTTTCTTTCATTGGAAAGCATAAAAGAAAACATGGTCCTGCACCAATCGGATCTGTAGTCTAGTGGTTAACACATTGGACTGGTAATCCAGGGATCGCAGGTGCGATACCCCGTCTGGCCCTAATAAAATGATCAGTCTTTGAGATTGGACTTCAGGTTGCGAATTCAAGCCCTCCCAGAACCACGGTGGTGGACTCCTTAGGCAAGACACTTTAATCATGATACAATCCACCATCTCTCCCTCATCAGAAATGAGGTCTCGAGAGCAATTAATCTAATGTGGCTGCTTGTTCCGCAATCGGGCTAAAATAAATTTACATACACCAAGTAAAATTTTGAAAATCTGCCCACAAATGAATTTTTAAAACATTAGTATTTTTGGTGTCAGTATATAACGTTTTAGTATACAGTTTGTGAGTTACCGATTACTAAAGCTACTATCGCTGATGTTGTTGTTGCTGCTGTTGTTGCTGATCTACTACTACTACTACCACTATTGCTGCTGCTGCTGCTACTGTTGTTGCCACAACCACTGCCGTTAATTGTGTTGCGGCTGCTACTGTTGTTGTTGTTGCTACTACTGTTGTTGCCACAACCACTGTCGTTAATTGTGTTGCGGCTGCTACTGTTGTTGTTGTTGTTGCTATTACTGTTGTTGCCACAACCACTGCCGTTAATTGTGTTGCGGCTGCTACTGTTGTTGTTGTTGCTATTACTGTTGTTGCCACAACCACTGCCGTTAATTGTGTTGTTGCTGCTACTGTTGTTGCCACAACCACTGCCGTTAATTGTGTTGCGGCTGCTATTGTTGTTGTTGCTGCTACTGCTGTTGCCACAACCACTGCCGTTAATTGTTTTGCGGCTGCTACTGTTGTTGTTGCAGCTACTACTGTTGTTGCCACAACCACTGCCGTTAATTGTGTTGCGGCTGCTACTGTTGTTGTTGTTGCTATTACTGTTGTTGCCACAACCACTGCCGTTAATTGTGTTGCGGCTGCTACTGTTGTTGTTGTTGCTATTACTGTTGTTGCCACAACCACTACCGTTAATTGTGTTGCAGCTGCTACTGTTGTTGTTGTTGCTATTACTGTTGTTGCCACAACCACTGCCGTTAATTGTGTTGCGGCTGCTACTGTTGTTGTTGTTGTTGCTATTACTGTTGTTGCCACAACCACTGCCGTTAATTGTGTTGCGGCTGCTATTGTTGTTGTTGCTACTACTACTGTTGTTGCCACAACCACTGCCGTTAATTTTGATGCGGCTGCTGTTGTTGTTGTTGTTGCTGCTGCTGCTGCTGCTGCTGCTGCTGCTGCTGCTGCTGCTGCTGCTGCTGCTGCTGCTGCTGCCGTTGCTGCTGCTGCTACTACTACTACTACTACTACTACTACTATTGCTGTTGTTGTTGCTGCTACTGTTGTTGCCACAACCACTGTCGTTAGTTGTGTTGCGGCTGCTATTGTTTTTGTTGCTGCTACTGTTGTTGCCACACCAACTGCCGTTAAATTTGTTGCGGCTGCTGCTGATGCTACTGCTGCTGCTGCTGCTGCTGCTGCTGCTACTACTACTACTATTACTACTACAGGAAGTAAGATTTATACCCTTTACGAGTGTTGTCTGTTTGGCAGTGTTTGTCCTTTGTTTTATTTGAACTTCTTTAAATGGAGCCACTGAACTATTTAATTATTCTATAAATGCTAAATTGTATTATGTTTGATCATAAATTACGGATATTTGTTCTCCGCCTCAATAAATATTCCTTCTGTTCTAAAAGTAAATTTACACAGACATAGGTGGGTAGCCGAGCCACGACTCTACTGGTCACGGCGCCATGTTGGCGAATACAAATAGTTATGACGTCATCATATGTTCTGAATGAAACTCTAATCTTAATTGTTGTCATGAATAACATACTATAACTGTTTTATGGGAGGGGCATATAAATATTAGTGTGTACACGTGACCAATGTAGGTGGCGTGTACACCACTGGAACCTACCATCACTGATGGTCACGGGTTCGAGCCCAGCTCAGACCGTGTCATTTTATATGAACAAGTTGGCAGTTTCTTACGGAGGTTGATGCACCAAGTACTGCTGAAGCCTGCCCAGGTAAAATGTCCGTCGCTCAGCGACGCCTCCCGAAGAGATTAGTCATTTTAGATTGTTGGAGGCTAGTGCAATGATACAGAGAGAGACCCATTCCAGAGTCTCCTCTGGTTCCTTTACGAGCACGGTGTAAAGCACCGACACGAGACCTCGGTTTAAAGTCCCAACTGAAAGACTGTTAATTTTATTAGGGTCAGATGGAGGATCGAACCTGGATCCCTGGATCACCAGTCCAGCGTATTACCACTGGACTACAGATCCGTCATCTGTGACAAAACCTTAGGTTATCAATTTATATTTATACGTTAGTTTACAGACACGTAGTTACTATAAAGCCCTGAATATCCAGACCCGCAGATTGTCCCAGCAAACACAAATCTAAACCTGTAATAAAATCTGTAGGGTTGGCAGGGGCAGGGGCAGGGCTATGCTGAAGAGCTTGGTTGTCACCTTGGAGATGACATACATTCTGCACACCATAAACAGTCAAATTCATATCTCTAAAAAATATCGCAATTTGAACATCCACTACGTAAGTTTAAATGTGCCACAGTGCGCCTGGTGACCTTCTTGGTGTTCAATTTATTAGTCGGGCCTACAAATTCAAATTCTCTAGATATGCCCCTGGTGTAGTAACAGCGAATTTTTATGTAAAGAAATGGAGTATAGCATAAATTGTCTGACTTTCAAGAAAGTGAAAATGTGAATATTTCGCACTTTAAAATGGCAAACAAATTAATCAAACATTTCAAATTCACAAAATAAACATGATAATAGTTTTGCTGGCGACCGAGGCTACTTGAGGCGGGGACTTTGTGGTGAATTACGGTATTTATTTTGCTACCGAATCTCGAGCACGTGTGTGTAGGTGTCACTTCCCGTACTCTACACGTCGTCACCGTCTTCGCTTAAAGTCAACATACGGATCTGTAGTCCAGTGGTAACACAGGGGATCGCAGGTTCGATCTCACGTCTGATCCTAATAAAATTAACAGTCGTTCAGTTGGGACTTTAAACCGAGGTCTCGTGTCGTTGCTTTACACCATACACGTAAAAGAACAAGAGGAGACTCTGGAATGGGTCTGTGTGTATCATTGCACTATCCTCCGCCAATCTAAAATGACTAATCTCTTCAGGAGGTGTCTCTCATACGGGCAACCGGTAGCGACGGTAAATAAACGTAAAACACACCCTGATTAATACAACATATTGGATATTTGACGCCAGCACTCGCTGTTAACTGTTGAACGACACCGCTGACGAGATCAGTCAGGGGGATTTTGAGTAACGTCCGCATTTCAGCTTCTAGATGTAATGCGCAGACCTCATCCGAATGACTAGGGCGATTAGGATGACTAGATTAAGTATGATGGAGCTATGGGTGTGCTCGAACCCGCAATACATGGATTACGAAGCCAGCGTGCTATCACTGACCCACGCCTTCAATAACTGATCACCTATTAGTCGGTTTACTTACCCCCTATTCATGATTAAGACCATCAGAAGTCACGCCCAACATGCAACAGTAATGTAGGCTAACTCCTCACGTGTTACTTCTTGTTTTAGTACTTGGCGTGTCGATTCCCAATCATGTTGG
>CM026401.1:43606620-43652979 GCA_014843695.1 Archivesica marissinica
GGAGAGGGGTCCGGGGGTCGTCCACAGGAAAACTATTTATAGAGTATATAATTTAATCCTGGCCTCCCGATTTTTGTTGCAGATTTGGCATTTTTATTTTTTCGATTTTTCGGGGAAAAGCCTACACGGCCTATAGGAAGCTATGCCAATGCCAACTATTCGCTACAGAAACAAAATTTGATTAATTGTCTCATTCCCCTTTACTACTCTACTAGCCCATTCCATATATCATCATATTCTATAACATATTATATATAGTTTCTCTACTTTTCAGCTTTAACATTACTATATAATTCCACTGTGCAGTTCTGACTTATAGTCTATCTTTTGATTGCATTTGAATTGTAGGCCTACATGTATATATGTTTAGGGCCTCGTGGTAGATTAACTTTTGTTAAATGAGTTCTCTCGGTAAATAAAGTCTATTATTATTATTATTATTATTATTATTATTATTATATTATTATTATTATAAAATCTAAAATGCATGCATGAAAGAGCACGTATATGCTGAATAACGAATCGGCCCCAGTTCATGATTGGCGTATTTTACGTTTATTTATCGTTGCTACCTGTTGCACATATGAGCAACGCCTACTGAAGAGATTTGTAATTTTAGATTTGGAGGATAGTCCAATGATACAGACAGATACCCATTTCAGAGTCTCTTCTGGGTTTTTTACATACCACGTGTGAAGCTCAGACACCATACAGGGACGAATACAGGATTTGACGTTAGAGGGTGCGCAACTTATTTGAAGGCTAGCATCTAGGGGGGTCCGGGGGCATGCTTCCCCGTAAATATTTGAAATCAATGGATCCACCAAGTGCATTCTGGGCGTTCTGGTGTATTCTATTAATCAGGGGCGGTTTGGAACCCCTGAGAAAAATTCTGGATCCGCGTATGAAATTTCACCAGACCAACAAGACATCCATGACACGTGGTAGAATTAATTTAATAATGGACTTTGTATTAAAAACATTTTATATCACCGTTACTGCAAACTATATGTTTATTTTTTGAGCATTTATCTTACCTTTTCTTTGGTTTCATCATCGTTTGAAATTTAACGCGTTTCGCACTCGGTGCATCCATTATTGTTTTGATAGACTATATTGACAGCATCGAGTGACGTCATCCTCTACAGAATGTCAAGTGCGGGTAGTTGCCGGGACGGATTTGAACATGCGACACAGACTCAAACACATGACGGTTTGGCAAATTTGTTGCAGACACCGTAGGCGCACTTTTATCAACAAATCAGTTATAAATGTTTTTTGCATATTACATTTTTAATGAAAAATACGGCATATTAGTTACCTATGCTCCGGCGATTTTAGCCCCCCCCCCCCCTGAATCCGCTAGTGCCATAGCAAACACGGGTGGATTGATTGTAACTAAAATAGACCGTACGTATAGTCTGTTCATAACAATCACATATAGCGGTAACGGCGCTCCATAGTGTAAACAGCCACCAAGTTCGCTTCTGTGATATTTGATTGTTCCAAATATCTTTAATTCTACTTGAAAACGTACTTAATTGTTTCCAGTTTTTACAAAACCACTAAAATAAGAGTATCAATTATTTAACATTTATTGCTATGAAGATTTTGCGACAATGATCTTATACCTCGATTTTTACGACATATTGTACGACTCATTTATGACCGGTCTCAAAAAATCTCACACACTGCTGTTGAAGATTTTTTAAATGTCTACTTATTTTATTTACATTTTTATGGCCTACCATTTACAGGAACGCGTTCTATAATACATCTACATTATCAGAAAATGAACTCTCGCAATCGAAGATAAGTAAAAGTACTTATTTTCAATGGGGTAATAAATTAAAGGGAATATGAATTCGTGAGTGGGCTTAAAAAGATTATCTAATGAAGAATTTTCTGTTCAAATATACTTCTAATTTTAATATATCGGAATAATTAAACTACTGTTTACACTGGTATTGACCTCTCCGTTGAAGAGAACTTCTGAAGGAGTGAGCCCAGTATATTAAACATCCCGTGTATAATATATGGTAGTCCTGAACAGCGTTACACATCTTTAGTGGGGACGAGAGAACCCTTAGGATAATAATAAAAGCACAACTCTTATCGGGTATTTTTCTATTTTTCTGGACGAATGGGAATTTGTGTGATAAGAATTACTGCTATGTATTCGTATTATAGTGTTTTACGTTTATTTATCGTCGCTACCGGTTGCCCATATGAGCGACGCCTCCTGAAGAGATTAGTCATTTTAGATTGTTGGAGGATAGTGCAATGATACAGACCTATTCCAGAGTATCATCTCGTTCTTTTACGTGCACGGTGTAAAGCACCGACACGAGACCTCGGTTTAACGTCCCATCTGAAAGACTGTTAAATTTATTAGGGTCAGACGGGGGATCGAACCTATATGTATTAAAATGGGTGGGATGAGGATGTGGGGTTGTCTTTCTCCACCAATATCAGTTGGAGAGTCGCTATATGACGTACGTTGTAAGGGAAACGCCTATGCGCGAGCGACAGATATCACGTTTGGCCTACCGCAAGAATAGATATATTCTGGGCAATAAAACGTTGTCTATTGGAATTGTTTCCAGTTTGTACTATATCTATTCGTGGTATGTAGCTAACAGTGCACAATCAGAGTAACAAATTATATATATATATACGCTCCCAATTTAGATAAAATACTTCTAATAGTTGTGGCAATCCGCAATAGAGAGACATTATTCTAGATTATAAACAATATATCAGTGTAGTAGCAAGACGTTGGAAGTCGTGATAGCGCAGTGGTAGCGCGTTCGCTTCAGGTGCGAACGGCCCGGGGTTCGAACCCCACTGTAGCCGTTACGATTAGCACAACGTTAGGCATGGCATTTAAGTTCCACATGCCTCTTCTATATCCCTCGTGGCGATGGATTCCATCAGGAATGAGGTCTCGAGAGTGATTAATGTATGTTTTAAGAACTTGTTTCGCAATCGAGCTAAGATAAATGTGCATACAGTAACACGGAAATGGATACTGGACGACGTTAATCTACTGAGATAGACGTGTTGCTATGTGCATACTGTATAGGCAACGTCCTTCCAGTGCCGCAAGTGTTGGGAGCCGCCTACGTTCCGTGACGGTCAATATAATAACTTCAATTAAAACACTGTCGTGACGTCATACCTTTGTACTTGCAGTCCATTATTAGTAATATTGGACTGGTGCCAAAAGGCCAGAGAATTATATTAAATACGTACGTAAATGTTCGAAATTAACAATTTTAATTAGTAGGATCCTGTTGTATAAGTGTGTGCTTTAAGTAAGATATAAGCCTCAAACGGATCCAATATGTAAAATATTGGTACTGTCTTCGGCGATGCGCGCCTCACACAGTCCAATATTTTTACATATTGGATCGTTTTCTGCTGATATCCTATACATAAAGTTATTGACGTATCTTCATATGTACCACATTAAATAGAGCATTTATTTATGAACAGAAAACAGTACATACACCTACCTATCTTTGGAATAAGCTAATCGTACGAGATCTCGACAGGAAACCTGTAAAGAAGCGATACTATATCATGTGTGAGATGCCAGACACACAAAGAAGAACCGAGAGTCAAATATATAATTAGAATGCAAATATAAATGCTAAGCAACATTCGATACTATTACAACATCGGTGTATCGGTGCAGCTTACTTTAATCTTCAACTATATAATTATATTAGTTGGATATTTACAGTTAAACAATTTGCAAAGGTCGTGTTCTATCCGCAACCAAATTAGCTGCCTTTTTGATGTCCTTTATTGTATTACGCTCCCCTTAATAAGCTCGGATTACATGATCCGCCCTTTATTAGGTTAGATAACTTAACTGCCTGTGTGATACCGCCTATTTGACCGGTGATTTATCGTGGCTCTGCCAGATTATCCCTTAACAGGTGAGTAAAGCGGGTAATTTCTCACCAGTTGAGTAAATAAAGCGGTCCAAAATGAGCGTGTTGTATTAATTGGATGATGATACAGATAGCAAACGTCATAGTTCGATGTCTAACCATGGTTAATAGTTTATAAAAATTTATGTTAGCTCGATTGCGAAACAAGTTCTTACAACTTATATTAATCACTCTCGAGACCTCATTCCTGATGGAATACATCGTCACGAAGGTGAGAGAAGAGGCAACGTGGAAATTAAATGCCTTGTCTAAGGGCACAATCCAGCGGGGCTCGAATTACTAGCCGTTCGCACCTGAAGCGAACGCGTTACCTATGCGCTAGCACGACTTTACGGTTCAACAATGGTTCAACCAGCAGTGAGGTACACAAGCGCAATTGCGCATGGGTACTACATTCATTATGCAGAACAGCCTTCGAATTTTGTTAACTTGTTTTAGCAGGGGCGTAGATAGCGATTTTTGAAATTCCAGCCCCAACTAATAAATTTAGAATCATAGATAGCACCGATTTTAGAAAATGTGACAATCAGATTGAACCGGAGTATATCTAGTGTGGCATCCGTGGTCCAGTGGTAGAGCGTCGGATTTGGAATCGAACGGTCCCGGGTTCGATACTTGGTCAGGCCACGTATGTAGTGTCATTGAGCAAGGCACCTCACACACATTGCTTAGTACTGGTTAACCGCGTAGGTCGGCTAAGCCTGCCCAGGAAAACATGTGTAGGTCCCCGAAGGGGTTTGACATTAGTGGAACATACATGCATACACCATGTATGCTATAGGCTAATCAATTACTGTATTTTCTGTAACTCTTTGGCCTAGTAATTTAACAACATTGACTTACCTCTTATATTCATATATATATATACAGGTCAAATATACAGGTCAAATATACAGGTCAAATATACAAGTCAAATTAATCGTATTCTTGTAGCACATTATGTATACATGTTGCTCAAAATCTATATACAATATGGCATGCGCTTCTGCGAATGGACCATTTTCCGCTGTGATTTATTCGTTCACATGTTGTTACTATAATTGTGTCTTTTCACAAATATAGTTCGGTTCTGTTCTGTTCTGCATTTCTATTGAAATATTTCAAATTAACTCTGTAACCTTCTCCATTGAATTACATCAGTTATTAACATGTACTCTATATGAAGTATTTACTATATTCAGGGATCAGTTTAGAGGGCGATGTGGGCGAAATTGTCGCCCTAGGGACCCTGACTTCGCCCTCTGGGGTCCCACTTCTCCCTAAAAAAAACACAAAAGAACAAAAACAAAATATGTTTTGGTTTTTACGATTTTCAAACAGAATTGTGTCTAGTAAGATACACTGGCCATTATAAAGCACTCCTTCTATTCAAATGTTGTATTTAATGATTGTACTGTGCATTTTAACCGGGCGGCAATAGAACCATGCAAGTCTGTGGAATTACACCAGGTGCAATAGAACCATGAAAGATTGTGAGGAATACACCAGGCGTGAAATAGAACCATGAAAGCTTGTGGAATTACACCAGGCGCAATAGAACCATGTAAGTTGTGGAATTACACCAGGCGTGCAATAGAACCATGTAAGCTTGTGGAATTACACCAGACGTGCAATAGACCCATGCAAGCTTGTGGAATTACACCAGGCGTGCAATAGAACCATGCAAGCTTGTGGAATTACACCAGACACACAATAGAATCATGTAAGTTTGTGGAATTACACATGGCGTGCAATAGAACCATGTAAGCTTGTGGAATTACACCAGACGTGCAATAGACCCATGTAAGTTTGTGGAATTACACCAGACACACAATAGAATCATGTAAGTTTGTGGAATTACACATGGCGTGCAATAGAACCATGTAAGCTAGTGGAATTACACCAGACGTGCAATAGACCCATGCAAGTTTGTGGAATTACACCAGACGTGAAATAGACCCATGCAAGCTTGTGGAATTACACCAGACACACAATAGAATCATGTAAGTTTGTGGAATTACACCAGGCGTGCAATAGAACCATGCAAGTTTGTGGAATTACACCAGGCGTGCAATAGAACCATGCAAGTTTGTGGAATTACACCAGACACACAATAGAATCATGTAAGTTTGTGGAATTACACAAGGCGTGCAATAGAACCATGTAAGCTTGTGGAATTACACCAGGCGTGCAATAGAACCATGTAAGCTTGTGGAATTACACCAGGCGTGCAATAGACCCATGCAAGTTTGTGGAATTACACCAGGCGTGCAATAGAACAATGAAAGTGTGTGGAATTACACCAGACATGCAATAGAACCATGTAAGCTTGTGGAATTACAACAGACATGCAATAGAACCATGAAAGTGTGTGGAATTACACAAGACATGCAATAGAACCATGTAAGTGTGTGGAATTACACCAGGCGTGCAATAGAACCATGAAAGTTTGTGGAATTACACCAGGCATGCAATAGAACCAGGTAAGCTTGTGGAATTACACCAGGCGTGCAATAGAACCATGCAAGCTTGTGGAATTACACCAGGCGTGCAATAGAACCATGCAAGCTTGTGGAATTACACCAGACATGCAATAGAACCATGAAAGTTTGTGGAATTACACCAGGCGTGCAATAGAACCATGTAAGCTTGTGGAATTACACCAGGCATGCAATAGAACCATGTAAGCTTGTGGAATTACACCAGCGTGCAATAGAACCATGCAAGCTTGTGGAATTACACCAGCCAATAAACATGCACTTGTGGATTACACAACTGCAATGAACCATGAAGCTTGTGGAATTACACCAGGCGTGCAATAGAACCATGCAATTGGGAATTACACCAGGCATGCAATAGAACCATGTAAGCTTGTGGAATTACACAGGCATGCAATAGAACCATGTAAGCTTGTGGAATTACACCAGACATGCAATAGACCCATGCAGTTTGTGGAATTACACCAGACGTGCAATAGACCCATGCAAGCTTGTGGAATTACACCAGACACACAATAGAAACATGTAAGTTTGTGGAATTACACAAGGCGTGCAATAGAACCATGAAAGTGTGTGGAATTACACCAGGCGTGCAATAGAACCATGAAAGTTTGTGGAATTACACCAGGCATGCAATAGAACCATGAAAGTTTGTGGAATTACACCAGGCATGCAATAGAACCATGAAAGTTTGTGGAATTACACCAGGCGTGCAATAGAACAATGAAAGTGTGTGGAATTACACCAGGCATGCAATAGAACCATGAAAGCTTGTGGAATTACACCAGACATACAATAGAACCATGAAAGTTTGTGGAATTACACCAGGCATGCAATAGAACCATGAAAGTGTGTGGAATTACACCGGCGTGCAATAGAACCATGAAAAAACACCAGCATGCAATAGAACCAATAAGCTTGTGGAATTACACCAGGCATGCAATAGAACCATGAAGTTTGTGGAATTACACCAGGCATGCAATAGAACCATGAAGCTTGTGGAATTACACCAGGCATGCAATAGAACCATAAGTGTGTGGAATTACACCAGGCGTGCAATAGAACCATGAAAGCTTGTGGAATTACACCAGGCGTGCAATAGAACCATGTAAGCTTGTGGAATTACACCAGGCATGCACTTGAACCATGTAAGCTTGTGGAATTACACCAGGCGTGCAATAGAACCATGCAAGCTTGTGGAATTACACCAGGCGTGCAATAGAACCATGTACGCTTGAGGAATTACACCAGGCGTGCAATAGAACCATGCCAGCTTGTGGAATTACACCAGGCGTGCAATAGAACCATGTAAGCTTGTGGCATTACACAAGGCATGCAATAGAACCATGCAAGCTTGTGGAATTACACCAGACGTGCAATATACCCATGCAAGTTTGTGGAATTACACCAGACGTGCAATAGACCCATGCAAGCTTGTGGAATTACACCAGACACACAATAGAATCATGTAAGTTTGTGGAATTACACATGGCGTGCAATAGAACCATGTAAGCTTGTGGAATTACACCAGACGTGCAATAGACCCATGCAAGTTTGTGGAATTACACCAGACGTGAAATAGACCCATGCAAGCTTGTGGAATTACACCAGGCGTGCAATAGAACCATGTAAGCTTGTGGAATTACACCAGGCGTGCAATAGACCCATGCAAGTTTGTGGAATTACACCAGGCGTGCAATAGAACCATGCAAGTTTGTGGAATTACACCAGACACACAATAGAATCATGTAAGTTTGTGGAATTACACAAGGCGTGCAATAGAACCATGTAAGCTTGTGGAATTACACCAGGCGTGCAATAGAACCATGCAAGCTTGTGGAATTACACCAGGCGTGCAATAGAACCATGCAAGTTTGTGGAATTACACCAGGCATGCAATAGAACAATGAAAGTGTGTGGAATTACACCAGACATGCAATAGAACCATGTAAGCTTGTGGAATTACACCAGACATGCAATAGAACCATGAAAGTGTGTGGAATTACACAAGACATGCAATAGAACCATGTAAGTGTGTGGAATTACACCAGGCGTGCAATAGAACCATTTAAGCTTGTGGAATTACACCAGGCATGCAATAGAACCATGCAAGCTTGTGGAATTACACCAGGCATGCAATAGAACCATGCCAGCTTGTGGAATTACACCAGGCGTGCAATAGAACCATGTAAGCTTGTGGAATTACACCAGGCATGCAATAGAACCATGTAAGCTTGTGGAATTACACCAGGCGTGCAATAGAACCATGCCAGCTTGTGGAATTACACCAGGCGTGCAATAGAACCATGTAAGCTTGTGGAATTACACAAGGCATGCACTTGAACCATGTAAGCTTGTGGAATTACACCAGGCGTGCAATAGAACCATGCCAGCTTGTGGAATTACACCAGGCGTGCAATAGAACCATGTAAGCTTGTGGAATTACACAAGGCATGCAATAGAACCATGCAAGCTTGTGGAATTACACCAGACGTGCAATATACCCATGCAAGTTTGTGGAATTACACCAGACGTGCAATAGACCCATGCAAGCTTGTGGAATTACACCAGACACACAATAGAATCATGTAAGTTTGTGGAATTACACATGGCGTGCAATAGAACCATGTAAGCTTGTGGAATTACACCAGACGTGCAATAGACCCATGCAAGCTTGTGGAATTACACCAGACACACAATAGAATCATGTAAGTTTGTGGAATTACACATGGCGTGCAATAGAACCATGTAAGCTTGTGGAATTACACCAGACGTGCAATAGACCCATGCAAGTTTGTGGAATTACACCAGACGTGCAATAGACCCATGCAAGCTTGTGGAATTACACCAGACACACAATAGAACCATGAAGTTTGTGGAATTACACCAGACGTGCAATAGACCCATGCAAGTTTGTGGAATTACACCAGACACACAATAGAACCATGTAAGTTTGTGGAATTACACCAGGCGTGCAATAGAACCATGTAAGCTTGTGGAATTACACCAGGCGTGCAATAGAACCATGCAAGCTTGTGGAATTACACCAGACATGCAATAGAACCATGTAAGTTTGTGGAATTACACCAGGCGTGCAATAGAACCATGTAAGCTTGTGGAATTACACCAGACGTGCAATAGACCCATGCAAGCTTGTGGAATTACACCAGACACACAATAGAATCATGTAAGTTTGTGGAATTACACATGGCGTGCAATAGAACCATGTAAGCTTGTGGAATTACACCAGACGTGCAATAGACCCATGCAAGCTTGTGGAATTACACCAGACCAATAGAACATGAAGTTTGTGGAATTACACCAGGCGTGCAATAGACCCATGCAAGTTTGTGGAATTACACCAGGCACACAATAGAATCATGTAAGTTTGTGGAATTACACAAGGCGTGCAATAGAACCATGTAAGCTTGTGGAATTACACCAGGCGTGCAATAGAACCATGTAAGCTTGTGGAATTACACCAGGCGTGCAATAGACCCATGTAAGCTTGTGGAATTACACCAGGCGTGCAATAGAACCATGAAAGCTTGTGGAATTACACCATACATGCAATAGAACCATGAAAGCTTGTGGAATTACACAAGGCATGCAATAGAACCATGAAAGTGTGTGGAATTACACCAGGCGTGCAATAGACCCATGAACGTTTGTGGAATTACACCAGGCATGCAATAGAACCATGAAAGTTTGTGGAATTACACCAGGCGTGCAATAGAACCATGAAAGTGTGTGGAATTACACCAGACATGCAATAGAACCATGTAAGCTTGTGGAATTACACCAGGCATGCAATAGAACCATGTAAGTTTGTGGAATTACACCAGGCATGCAATAGAACCATGAAAGTGTGTGGAATTACACCAGGCGTGCAATAGAACCATGACAGTTTGTGGAATTACACCAGGCATGCGATAGAACCATGAAAGTGTGTGGAATTACACCAGGCATGCAATAGAACCATGAATGTGTGTGGAATTACACCAGGCATTCAATAGAACCATGAAAGTGTGTGGAATTACACCAGGCGTGCAATAGAACAATGAAAGTGTGTGGAATTACACCAGGCATGCAATAGAACCATGAAAGTTTGTGGAATTACACCAGGCATGCAATAGAACCATGAAAGTGTGTGGAATTACACCAGGCATGCAATAGAACCATGAAAGTGTGTGGAATTACACCAGGCGTGCAATAGAACCATGAAAGTTTGTGGAATTACACCAGGCATGCAATAGAACCATGAAAGTGTGTGGAATTACACCAGGCATGCAATAGAACCATGACAGTTTGTGGAATTACACCAGGCGTGCAATAGAACCATGAAAGTGTGTGGAATTACACCAGGCATGCAATAGAACCATGAAAGTTTGTGGAATTACACCAGGCGTGCAATAGAACAATGAAAGTGTGTGGAATTACACCAGGCGTGCAATAGAACCATGTAAGCTTGTGGAATTACCCCAGACATACAATAGAACCATGCAAGTTTGTGGAATTACACCAGGCGTGCAATAGAACCATGAAAGCTTGTGGAATTATACCAGGCATGCAATAGAACCATGAAAGCTTGTGGCAATAGAGTGTCTTCTATTTATTGCACTATTCACAATCAATAAAATGATTCCTACACGTTCCGCGAGTTTCGGGGTGTGGCTAAATAAAACGCTGTATACAAATAATAAGGTTGCACCTACCATAGATCTGAATGTACATCGACACATCTCACATGTAAACGTCCTCCTGGCATGCACGTGCTGTTTATGCAACATCTGTATGTGCTTGAACACTGCATCACGGCCATTAAACGTATCGCCGCACTGTGTGCATGTAAACTTATCATCTACATCACACTTTACCATTGAGCTCGCAATATCTACGCTCTCGAGCATTGTGTCCAGTTTCTCGTGCACGACGTGATGCGACGGGGGAGTAGTGTCAGCGACGACCATGGTTTGTATATGTCCGTGTACGTCCGTTTTCAATGATCGCTTGATATTTGTATTATCGCAGCTTGTACCTGCTGGAAAGAAAAAGAAAATTAGAACATGTTAATTACATCTTGTATTATATATATACATGCAAACGAATACCATTTTATAATTATGCTGCGCAAAGCTTAGATATAGTATCAACAATGTGGCCGAGTGGTTTAAGTCGTTGACTTCAAAGCACCGTTGCTGGTTCGAATCCCATTGGAGGTGTCGAATTATTGTATGTGAGAAAGCAATCCAGCTGGCTTGCGGAAGGTCGGTGGTTCTACCCAGATTCCCGCGACTGAAATACTGCTCGGGGGGGGCACCAAGGGACTTCCTCCAGCAATAACAGCAGGCAAGTCGCCACGTGATCTATTTCTGTTGCTGCGACTTTAAACCCCCACAACAAACAAACACACAGACATAAAATATATTTAAATACTTTTGTAATAAATGGCTTGCCCTCTCTGGATAAATTAATATCTCCCATTGCATACACGAATAAGATATGCTTCATTAATGTAAATATATGTTCATGTGTGTAGTAATAGCCTTTCAAATAATGCAAGTTCTCATAGAGACACGCTACTATTAGATGTAACCAGACACAGTTGCTAGTTTAAATGCAAATACTATTTAAAACAAAAAGTGAATAAAACACACACTGAAATGAAAACGAAACACTACGGCTATGCTTCATCGACACTATTCAGAGTGGCTAGTCCTGTTTTAAATTTAAATTACTTACCCTATCTCTTAGAGAAGCACTTTATCTCCCAAAATAAATTTCAAAAACTGGGTATCACACCAAAATAACAGCAGAATTCATGAAGAAAACCTAGGTATCACACCAAAATAACAGCAGAATGCATGAAGAAAACCTAGGTATCACACCAAAATAACAGCAGAATGCATGTAGAAATACAATTTCTGTAAAACAATTATCACCAATGTGTTTCATTAAATGCACTTTTCCATGTGAAAATGTTACCAAACTGTCACTAATATAACACACAATCACACTAAAACACTCACAACTGGTCACGTTATGCATTAGCAGGACGGATTTGTGATGTATGAATATTTGGAATTACGTAAATCGAATCTAAATGTATATAGCATAGTGTTGTCATGGTTACCATAGTTCTAGCGTTTAGTAAATGGCTACAGGCAATATAATTACTGATTATGCCAGGACATCTGAAACTGTAACGAGGCACTTGTTTAGATTGCTCAATTTACAACCACGGAAACAAACAAACAGCACTATGTGATAATGATCTGACATGCGGCAAGACTTCAACGCTGTAAATATATACATATGCATAATTATATTGTATACATATCCCATGATCGTACACGAGGTGTCGTATTTAATGTTGGAATAAGTATTTAACGACTTTATCATCGCATTGTATCATATTGATGGTTGAATGAATATATGATGTTTTAAGATGATAGACTGCCGTTAATTAAAGAATGAGATACGTATCTCTAGCCTATTCAGCAAAACATGTCTTACAGTTTAAGTACGACATATATAGTTCTGTTTAAATACGACATATATAGTTCTGTTTAAATACGATATAATTATGTTTAATTACGACATACACAGTTCTGTTTAAGTACGACATATATAGTTCTGTTTAAATACGACCTATATAGTTATGTTTAAGTACGACATAGTTCTCTGTCAAAATACAACATAGTGCTCTCATAAATACGACATATATAGTTCTGTTTAAATACGATATAGTTCTGTTTAAATACGACATATATAGTTATGTTTAAGTACGACATATATAGTTATGTTTAAGTACGACATAGTGCTCTCATAAATACGACATAGTTCTGTTTAAATACTACATATATTTGCCTAAATACAACATATATATATAAATACGACATAGTACTGTTTAAGTACGACACAGTTCAATCAAATAAAGAATAAAATAAAATCAGTTCTCTCATTCAAAATGAATGACAATTAATGTGGTAAATATAAAAAAAGTTAGCAAGCATTTCGAAATTCAAAGATATATTTATTTACCTTAATATGAACAAAGAATTTGGAGAACGATCAATCATGGTAAACGTGAACGAATGCACCTTTAAAATCAATTAGAACACATAATAGATAATAATTATTTTACCATTAAATATACTCGCCACTGCATAAATACATATGGGCGAGTACATATTTCTAAGATGTTTAGAGAATTTTAAAAAAGATTTCAATTTGACTATATATTTTATAATATCTCTTTTGTTGTTATTGGCTATATGGACTGTTGTGTTGCTCGAGTTTTAATCATATCATATATATAATATATAACTATGTCTGATTTATTTAACCAGTGTTTTGAAATAATCATAAACATTATATATTTCTAAACTATTTCAATAATGCTATTACAGACGGACCTGTAGTCCAGTGGTAACACGCTGGACTGGTAATCCAGGGATCGCAGGTTCGGTCCCCCGTCTGACCCTAATACAATTAACAGTCTTTCAGATGGGACATTAAACCGAGGTCTCGTGTCGGTGCTTTACACCGTGCACGTAAGACAACCGGAGGAGACTCTGGAATGGGTCTCTGTCTGTATCATAGCACTATCCTCCAACAATCTTAAATGACTAATCTCTTCAGGAGGCGTCGCTCATATGGGCAACCGGTAGCGACGATAAATAAACGTGAAACACACACAATAATGCTATTGGTGACTACAGCTGTGTTCGAGTTTAATACTGGATACTACACAAGACCCAAAACAACATAAGTTTTTAACTATGTTGTTTTAACTACAATAATCAAACTTGGTCTATATTAAACACAAACTATATATGTAATAGTCAGCTTCAAAGCGATAATAACAACATCCTTCACTTGGAACATAATAGGTAGGTTGCAATGTTGTTAATGACCCCCCTCCATATATACCCCATGTACTAGAATCAGCAGTAGTTTATACATGTTGGTTTTAAAATAAATGGATTGTCGCATCCCTGTGTGAAAAATTAAAAAATATGTATTAAAATTTAAACTTTATTTATTTTACAACGATTGCGAGCAAGTTTTAACCACTTATATTAATAACTCTCGTTGGCGCGGATGAAAAGCGTAAATGTGGTCATTCGTGTGGGAGCAAATCGGAGTACCACCAGAAAACCGATCTGGCGACCACCATACTATCTCACATACTTCCCGGTCCGAGGATCGAACCTGGGTTGAATTGGCGAGAAGCGAGCGCGCTAACCACTGCACTAAATATGATTTCCTCAACAACGATGACCTTAATAATAATAATTGAATCAACATGTCACACACACAATATTGACAGGAAGTATGACAATTGTAAAGCTGTTTTATTCGACAACAATACACGAGAATGGTGCAAAGTGTCATCACAGAAAATAAGACGCTGACACGTGACGCGCCACAATTAACGCGGACATTTCATTGGGATAAGTAACTTATGTGCTTCCGTTTTGCTTTGATAACGCTCGCCCATATGGAACGCCGGAGGCGAGGGTAAATAAGCTCAATCATCATCTTGATAACGCAATACAGTAATAGGTGGCAAAGAGCTAAGTGGCACGTTTGTTTGTTTTAAATCTCACCAACAGCTTAGGTCATATGGGGACTTTCCCGGCGATTATCTATAAGTTTTAAACTTTATTTATTTTATAAAGATTGGAAGTAAGGTTAAACAACTTATATTAATCCCTTTCATTGGCGCCGATGATGAAAGTGTAAATATGGTAATTCGTGTGGGAGGAAACCGGAGAAAACCCATATGTCCGATCTAGCGACCACCGTACTATCTCACATACTTCCCGGTCAGAGGATCCGGGGTCGCATTGGCGAGAAGCGAGTGCGCTAACCACTGCGCTAATCGGACTGATTATATATGCTTCCCACAACCTGCGCAACCTATCATAATCGCCATCTTGTATTATAAACGACAATTTCAGGATTCTGTCGTTAATTGCAATAACATAATAATTTTTGTTTTGTTAATATAACATTTTGTATCATTGCATATGTATAGAAATACACTTTTTAGTGTATAGTGATAGGACATTTCTGAACATGTCTTTCCAACAAGGTATGGGCCATGGTGGCTTGGAGAGCAGTATTTCATGCACCGAGTATAACCACCAAGCTTCCCAGGCCAGTAGAATGGCTTACTCACATGACAGAATTTGAGACCTCATGTGGTATTCGAACCTACAGCGATGTGTAAGTGATTTAAAGTCAGCGACCTTAACCACTCGGCCACGGATTATCATTCTTCATATATGATCAAAAACCCTATACATACATGTATATAGGCTGTCCGATTAGCGCAGTGGTTAGCGCGCTCGCTTCTCATCAATGCAACCCGGGTTCGATCCTCGGAACGGGAAGTATGTGAGATGGTACGGTGGTCGCCAGATCGGACAGGTGAGTTTTCTCCGGGTACTCCGGTTTCCTCCCACACGAATGACCACATATACGCTTTCATCTGCGCCAACGAGAGTGATTAATATAAGTTGTTAGAACTTGCTTCGCAATCATTGTAAAATAAATAAAGTTTAAACTTTAAACATGTACGAGTATGCTGTTCTACGTACCTGGCACTGTTAGCTAATTCCGTGTCTCAAATACGTGTGAAGAACTTTATCAACAATACAAATAATATCCTTTACATGAATAACACATACACGTACACGCATATATATATATGTAATTTCTGACAACGTGTACTCGTGCAATCTCTACTACTAATTAACACAACCTGGCTAGCACGGACATTAACTCATTATTATGTGCAATCAATTAAGTATTGAGTAATAAAGTCAATTATCACGTAGATGGTCAATTTATATCACAGTTTTCCAAGCATCGTCAGTAATTGATTCTCAACAATTAAGGTATTAGACCCGTACTATGATTGATGTCTTTATCAGTTTACTAACGTGCGAATAATATTATCCAACAAACTGATGTTACACGTTTTAATTACCAATCTTTATTAAATTATCATATTGGCAGTGTTTGTAAGTAAAGGTAATAACAGTTTGCTTGATAGCGTACATTATTCTCAATAAATCTCTCAATTCAAATACGAAAATGATAACACACTGGACTGGTAATCCAGGGATTGCAGGTTCGATCCCACGTCTGACCATAATAAAATTAAAAGTCCTACAGATGGGACGTTAAACCGAGGTCTTGTGTCGGTGCTTTACATCGTACACGTAAAAGAATCAGAGGAGACTCTGGAATGGGTCTCTGTCTGTATCATGCACTATCCTCCAACAATCTAAAATGACTAATCTCTTCAGGAGGCGTCGCTCATATGGGCAACCGGTAGAGACGATAAATAAACATAAAGCGTTAGTTTTGCGATATTTGGATTCAACGGATACATACATATACATTGTCTAGTTCCATGTATGCTCTACTTTGAGTCATACTCGAATGTTAGAAAACTGTAGATTCCAATGAATGGAACATGTTAAAAATATCTCTTATAAATGTACGGGAAACATCAAAAATCCGTGATAATGCAGAGTCCATCAGAAATCATATGACATAATTTATTTGTAAACAAATGATTCTGAATGCAGACAATTGCTGTGAATGTATAAAATAAATAATATGTAAATAATTTTTATATATAATACTCTACTCTAATACTTGTTTTTGTTTGTTGTCCTATGGTATAGGCAGCAAGTACTAATTTGCATAATTGTCATTCACAAACGCGCGGTTAATTATTTGTCTTTAATATCACAAAACTGTACAATTATTGAATTTATATCAACAGACGGATCTGTAGTCCAGTGGTAACACGCTGGACTGGTAATACCGTGCACCGTAAAAGAACCAGGGGAGAGACACTGTAATGGGTCTCTGTCTGTAGCATTGCACTATCCTCCAACAATCTAAAATGACTAATCTCTTCAGGAGGCGTTGCTCATATGGGCAACCGGTAGCGACGATAAATAAACGTAAAACACTCATATCAACAGCTTAGCTGTTGGGTAACGCCCGTACAGCTTAGCTGTTGGTCAACGTCCGTTTCACCATACACACTAAACTATTGCAGCAGACGGCCTCATGGATCAGTGTTTCGCCATATCTACTAAACTATTGCAACAGACGGGTCCGTGGACCAGAGTTTCACCATATATACTGAACTATTGCAACAGACGGGTCCGTGGACCAGTGTTTCACCATATATACTGAACTATTGCAACAGACGGGTCCGTGAAACAGCCTTTCACCATATATACTGAACTATTGCAACAGACGGGTCCGTAGACCAGTGTTTCACCATATACTAAACTATTGTAACAGACGGGTCCGTGGACCAGTGTTTCACCATATATACTGAACTATTGCAACAGAAGGGTCCGTGGACCAGCGTTTCACCATATATACTAAACTATTGCAACAGACGGGTCCGTGGACCAGCGTTTCACCATATCTACTAAACTATTGTAACAGACGGGTCCGTGGACCAGTGTTTCACCATATATACTGAACTATTGTAACAGACGGGTCCGTGGACCAGCGTTTCACCATATATACTAAACTATTGCAACAGACGGGTCCGTGGACCAGCGTTTCACCATATATACTAAACTATTGTAACAGACGGGTCCGTGGACCAGTGTTTCACCATATATACTGAACTATTGTAACAGACGGGTCCATGGACCAGCGTTTCACCATATACTAAACTATTGTAACAGACGGCTCCGTGGACCAGTGTTTCACCATATATACTAAACTATTGCAATAGACGGGTCCGTGGACCAGCGTTTCACCATATATACTAAACTATTGTAACAGACGGGTCCGTGGACCAGCGTTTCACAATATATACTGAACTATTGTAACAGACGGGTCCGTGGACCAGCGTTTCACCATATACTAAACTATTGTAACAGACGGGTCCGTGGACCAGTGTTTCACCATATATACTAAACTATTGCAACAGACGGGTCCGTGGACCAGTGTTTCACCATATATACTAAACTATTGTAACAGATGGGTCCGTGGACCAGTGTTTCACCATATACTAAACTATTGCAACAGACGGGTCCGTGGACCAGTGTTTCACCATATATGCTAAACTATTGCAACAGACGGGTCCGTGGAACAGTGTTTCACCATATATACTGAAGTATTGTTTAAAGTCGCACCACACATCGTAGGTTATATGGCGACTATCTGGCTATTCTTGGTGGAGGAAGACTCCGTGTGCCCCTTCGGGTAGTATTTCAGGAATGGACTCACCCAGGTAGAATCACCGACCTTCCGCAAGCAAGTGGAATAACACATTTATTTCATGGATATTCTATAATTTATTGAAAATCATAACATCGATCGAATTATGTACATGGAACTTATATACACAATATGTTTGGTGTATCAACTTTTTATAACATGTCTTTCTATGAAGTCACATACATAATCTGTTTGGTGTATCAACTTCTGTTTATTTTTATAACTGTATTATGAACTAACAACTGCTTTAGTTTATTGATAGTGTGCACTTTCTCGTGCATTTTCAAGTTAGCCCGTACAGAATATGATTTATAACAGTGCTTGCACGTGTAGGACCCGGATTTAGAGTGAGTTTTCATATGACTCAGCAAATCTGCAGGTGCACGTGTTTTGTAATCGCACGATTTGCACGTGAATGGTATATCACTTGCAACACTGTCTTCCAAATAATTGTCACCAGACGATAATATAGAGAACAAGTTGAAGTTATTTCTAGAGGTGTATGTGGTGTTGTCGCCAGCTGTTGTTGATTTGATCGTCGTTTCCAAATCCAAAATGACATCTATCTGAGCGCGTGATTTGTCGTCTCGTGGCTCTCCTTTATGCACGAAATTGTGAGCCTTCAGTGAAGACAAGTAGCGGAAGTTTTTGTCACAAAAATTACAACTGAATGACGTTTTGGAATGTAATTTCCCATTGACGTCATGAGACATATTCGTGTCCTGTCCGCACGGGTTGCACGTGGAACCGTTCTCTTTCTCACAATGTGCACGTTTTCTGTCCTGTATTAGTGGAGAAGAATGATTCATCTAAAATAAATGGAAAACACATGTAAGAAGGTGTCAGGAAGTGGTTTACCGAACGTTAAATTGTTTACAAATATATATGAGTATATGTTGCTAACAAATCGTTGCATCTGAGGATAATGAATCTCTGTATCTGAGGCCTATATACGGCTGATGTTTGTAAATCGATGTATCAGAGGCTTGCAATTTGGCGTATCTAAGGATTAAACATCTGAGGATATGGCTCCGCAAATGTACAATAATTCCTTCTATTTGATATGCATCAAATAACCATGACTACAGTAAATGCCGTATGTACATGCCCAATGTACGTGATGATGGTTGAGCTTATTTACTCCCTCCACTGGACCTTCCTCAAGCTAGCTGGAGAGCATTCTCACTTGAAAGAATCCGCCAGTGGGATTCGACCCTACAGTAGTGAGGGGCAAGTGATTTGAAGTGAACAACCGTTACCAATCGGCCACGTAAGCCCACTATTTACACCGAACACTCATACATTACCTGGGTCAGTAAGTTCTTTGTAGCGTATTTTGGTCCTCTGCATTTGCTTGTCTCCCGAGCGTGCACCGTATTGTGTACATCCAGCTTTGCTTTGTCAAGGAAAGCTTTGCCACACTTCTTGCAGCTGTGTGCGTTGCTTCTATGTGTGTCTCTTCTTGCACTGAGTGGTGTGCGCTTACTATTGACTGGTGTACCTTTCCCGGTAGCCAGTGGTGTTCCTCGTCCGCAGACAGATGTAGTATTCCCGCCACGTAGTGTTGGAGTCTGTTTATTTGCGCTCGTTACTGGACTACTCACTGCTGTAGGAACATGTTTACCAAATGGGGACATGTGTCGCATTTCTTTTCGCGCTTTGGACATATTCTTTTTCGTTTTCTGATTCGGTTGCCTGTGATGACTTGCGGGATTTATTGATTTTGGGACTGACCCTCGCTGTTTATTCTTGTCTACAATTTGTGTTGGTTTCGTACTCTTCGCTACAACATGCATAAGTCGCCTAGATCTACTCGGTGTCTCAATAAGCTCACGTATACCGGTAGACGTTCTGAGAGCCTCAGTACCCGCTTTATTTCGTGTGTTAGCAGATGAATTAGACTGTTTTGTTATGCCACTATATCCATCTACTGTTGGTCTTTCCAGCAATACATTGGCAAATGAACATCCGTTTTCCATCATCTGTGATCTTCGAATTGACCGCGGGATACCGCTTCTGCGCCTGCATGATAACTTACTTCCGGTATTGCCATTGTTGTCACTTTGTTCGATTATATTGCCGATATTATCTGTGTGTGCATCCATAGGTATAGCAGTGTCATGTTGTGAAACAGCAGATGTGATATATCTGTGTTCATTGTTTACACGGACGTCATTAACGTCGTCGGTGTGCGTGGACCCGGAAGTGAACGTCTGTGAACGGTCTGCATTATCATCGAAGAATAGCGGATGGGTTCGTGTATGGTTTCTGAGGCTAGTCTGAAACAGAGGGAATATTACAATAAACATAGGTCATATTAAACATAACAGTCTTAAAAACAAGGAGATATACAATACACCGTTAGTTGTCATTCATGTGTAGATTAGTCTATTAGTTTACAACTTTCAATATTGTAAATTATACATGGACCGGGAAATATGTCAGATGGTATGGTGGTCACAATATCGGACATGTGGGCTTTATCCGGGTACTCCGGTTTGGTCCCACATGAATGAACACATATATACGCTTTCATCTGCGCCAACTAAAGTGATAATATGTATGAGTTGTTTAAGCTTGTTTCGCAAACGTTGTAACATAAATGAAGTTTATGCTTAGATATAGGAATAAAGTCAGTAACATGTTCCATTGGTAACACGATGAACGGCAAAATCAGGTGTTGTGAATTGACCCTCTCCCCCATCCCATAAATCCATTGCAATATTAAATGTATTTCGGGTAGTGAATTACACAAGGCATGCACTAGAACCATGTAAGCTTGTGGAATTACACCAGACGTGTAATAGAACCATGTAATCATGTGGAATTACACCAGGCGTGTAATAGAACCATGCAAGCTTGTGGAATTACACCAGACATGCAATAGAACCATGAAAGCTTGTGTATTTACACCAGACGTGCAATAGAACCCTGTACGCTTGTGGATTTACACCAGACGTGCAATAGAACCATGTAAGCTTCTGGAATTACACCAGACGTGCAATATACCCATGCAAGTTTGTGGAATTACACCAGACGTGCAATAGACCCATGCATGCTTGTGGAATTACACCAGACACACAATAGAATCATGTAAGTTTGTGGAATTACACATGGCGTGCAATAGAACCATGTAAGCTTGTGGAATTACACCAGACGTGCAATAGACCCATGCAAGTTTGTGGAATTACACCAGACACAATAGAATCATGTAAGTTTGTGGAATTACACATGGCGTGCAATAGAACCATGTAAGCTTGTGGAATTACACCAGACGTGCAATAGACCCATGCAAGTTTGTGGAATTACACCAGACGTGCAATAGACCCATGCAAGCTTGTGGAATTACACCAGACACACAATAGAATCATGCAAGTTTGTGGAATTACACCAGGCGTGCAATAGACCCATGCAAGTTTGTGGAATTACACCAGGCGTGCAATAGAACCATGCTAGTTTGTGGAATTACACCAGACACACAATAGAATCATGTAAGTTTGTGGAATTACACAAGGCGTGCAATAGAACCATGTAAGCTTGTGGAATTACACCAGGCGTGCAATAGAACCATGTAAGCTTGTGGAATTACACCAGGCGTGCAATAGACCCATGTAAGCTTGTGGAATTACACCAGGCGTGCAATAGAACCATGAAACTTGTGGAATTACACCAGACATGCAATAGAACCATGAAAGCTTGTGGAATTACACCAGGCATGCAATAGAACCATGAAAGTTTGTGGAATTACACCAGGCATGCAATAGAACCATGAAACTTTGTGGAATTACACCAGGCGTGCAATAGAACAATGAAAGTGTGTGGAATTACACCAGGCGTGCAATAGAACCATGAAAGTTTGTGGAATTACACCAGGCATGCAATAGAACCATGAAAGTGTGTGGAATTACACCAGGCATGCAATAGAACCATGAAAGTTTGTGGAATTACACCAGGCGTGCAATAGAACAATGAAAGTGTGTGGAATTACACCAGGCATGCAATAGAACCATGAAAGTGTGTGGAATTACACCAGGCATGCAATAGAACCATAAAAGTGTGTGGAATTACACCAGGCATGCAATATAACCATGAAAGTGTGTGGAATTACACCATGCATGCAATAGAACCATGAAAGTGTGTGGAATTACACCAGGCGTGCAATAGAACCATGACAGTTTGTGGAATTACACCAGGCATGCAATAGAACCATGAAAGTTTGTGGAATTACACCAGGCATGCAATAGAACCATGAAAGTTTGTGGAATTACACCAGGCGTGCAATAGAACTATGAAAGTGTGTGGAATTACACCAGGCATGCAATAGAACCATGTAAGCTTGTGGAATTACACCAGACATACAATAGAACCATGCAAGTTTGTGGAATTACACCAGGCGTGCAATAGAACCATTAAGCTTGTGGAATTACACCAGGCGTGCAATAGAACCATGTAAGCTTGTGGAATTACACCAGGCATGCACTTGAACCATGTAAGCTTGTGGAATTACACCAGGCGTGCAATAGAACCATGCAAGCTTGTGGAATTACACCAGGCGTGCAATAGAACCATGTAAGCTTGTGGAATTACACCAGGCATGCACTTGAACTATGTAAGCTTGTGGAATTACACCAGGCGTGCAATAGAACCATGCCAGCTTGTGGAATTACACCAGGCGTGCAATAGAACCATGTACGATTGAGGAATTACACCAGGCGTGCAATAGAACCATGCCAGCTTGTGGAATTACACCAGGCGTGCAATAGAACCATGTAAGCTTGTGGCATTACACAAGGCATGCAATAGAACCATGCAAGCTTGTGGAATTACACCAGACGTGCAATATACCCATGCAAGTTTGTGGAATTACACCAGACGTGCAATAGACCCATGCAAGCTTGTGGAATTACACCAGACACACAATAGAATCATGTAAGTTTGTGGAATTACACATGGCGTGCAATAGAACCATGTAAGCTTGTGGAATTACACCAGACGTGCAATAGACCCATGTAAGGTTGTGGAATTACACCAGACACACAATAGAATCATGTAAGTTTGTGGAATTACACATGGCGTGCAATAGAACCATGTAAGCTAGTGGAATTATACCAGACGTGCAATAGACCCATGCAAGTTTGTGGAATTACACCAGACGTGAAATAGACCCATGCAAGCTTGTGGAATTACACCAGACACACAATAGAATGATGTAAGTTTGTGGAATTACACCAGGCGTGCAATAGACCCATGCAAGTTTGTGGAATTACACCAGGCGTGCAATAGAACCATGCTAGTTTGTGGAATTACACCAGACACACAATAGAATCATGTAAGTTTGTGGAATTACACAAGGCGTGCAATAGAACCATGTAAGCTTGTGGAATTACACCAGGCGTGCAATAGAACCATGTAAGCTTGTGGAATTACACCAGGCGTGCAATAGACCCATGCAAGTTTGTGGAATTACACCAGGCGTGCAATAGAACAATGAAAGTGTGTGGAATTGTGTGGAATTACACCAACACAATAGAACCATGAAGTTGTGGAATTACACAGCTGCAATAGAACCATGTAAGTGTGGAATTACACCAGGCGTGCAATAGAACCATGTAAGCTTGTGGAATTACACCAGGCGTGCAATAGAACCATGCAAGTTTGTGGAATTACACCAGGCGTGCAATAGAACAATGAAAGTTGTGGAATTACACCAGATATGCAATAGAACCATGTAAGCTTGTGGAATTACACCAGACATGCAATAGAACCATGAAAGTGTGTGGAATTACACAAGACATGCAATAGAACCATGTAAGTGTGTGGAATTACACCAGGCGTGCAATAGAACCATTTAAGCTTGTGGAATTACACCAGGCATGCACTTGAACCAGGTAAGCTTGTGGAATTACACCAGGCGTGCAATAGAAACATGCCAGCTTGTGGAATTACACCAGGCGTGCAATAGAACCATGCCAGCTTGTGGAATTACACCAGACGTGCAATAGAACCATGCCAGCTTGTGGAATTACACCAGGCGTGCAATAGAAACATGTAAGCTTGTGGAATTACACCAGGCATGCACTTGAACCATGTAAGCTTGTGGAATTACACCAGGCGTGCAATAGAACCATGCCAGCTTGTGGAATTACACCAGGCGTGCAATAGAACCATGCCAGCTTGTGGAATTACACAAGGCATGCACTTGAACCATGTAAGCTTGTGGAATTACACCAGGCGTGCAATAGAACCATGCCAGCTTGTGGAATTACACCAGGCGTGCAATAGAACCATGTAAGCTTGTGGAATTACACAAGGCATGCAATAGAACCATGCAAGCTTGTGGAATTACACCAGACATGCAATATACCCATGCAAGTTTGTGGAATTACACCAGACGTGCAATGGACCCATGCAAGCTTGTGGAATTACACCAGACACACAATAGAATCATGTAAGTTTGTGGAATTACACATGGCGTGCAATAGAACCATGTAAGCTTGTGGAATTACACCAGACGTGCAATAGACCCATGCAAGCTTGTGGAATTACACCAGACACACAATAGAATCATGTAAGTTTGTGGAATTACACCAGGCATGCAATAGAACCATAAAAGTGTGTGGAATTACACCAGGCGTGCAATAGAACAATGAAAGTGTGTGGAATTACACCAGGCATGCAATAGAACCATGTAAGCTTGTGGAATTACCCCAGACATACAATAGAACCATGAAAGTGTGTGGAATTACACCAGGCATGCAATAGAACCATGCAAGTTTGTGGAATTACACCAGGCGTGCAATAGAACCATTTAAGCTTGTGGAATTACACCAGGCATGCACTTGAACCATGTAAGCTTGTGGAATTACACCAGGCGTGCAATAGAACCATGCCAGCTTGTGGAATTACACCAGGCGTGCAATAGAACCATGTAAGCTTGTGGAATTACACCAGGCATGCACTTGAACCATGTAAGCTTGTGGAATTACACCAGGCGTGCAATAGAACCATGCCAGCTTGTGGAATTACACCAGGCGTGCAATAGAACCATGTAAGCTTGTGGAATTACACCAGGCATGCACTTGAACCATGTAAGCTTGTGGAATTACACCAGGCGTGCAATAGAACCATGCCAGCTTGTGGAATTACACCAGGCGTGCAATAGAACCATGTACGATTGAGGAATTACACCAGGCGTGCAATAGAACCATGCCAGCTTGTGGAATTACACCAGGCGTGCAATAGAACCATGTAAGCTTGTGGCATTACACAAGGCATGCAATAGAACCATGCAAGCTTGTGGAATTACACCAGACGTGCAATATACCCATGCAAGTTTGTGGAATTACACCAGACGTGCAATAGACCCATGCAAGCTTGTGGAATTACACCAGACACACAATAGAATCATGTAAGTTTGTGGAATTACACATGGCGTGCAATAGAACCATGTAAGCTTGTGGAATTACACCAGACGTGCAATAGACCCATGTAAGGTTGTGGAATTACACCAGACACACAATAGAATCATGTAAGTTTGTGGAATTACACATGGCGTGCAATAGAACCATGTAAGCTAGTGGAATTATACCAGACGTGCAATAGACCCATGCAAGTTTGTGGAATTACACCAGACGTGAAATAGACCCATGCAAGCTTGTGGAATTACACCAGACACACAATAGAATCATGTAAGTTTGTGGAATTACACAAGGCGTGCAATAGAACCATGTAAGATTGTGGAATTACACCAGGCGTGCAATAGAACCATGTAAGCTTGTGGAATTACACCAGGCGTGCAATAGACCCATGCAAGTTTGTGGAATTACACCAGGCGGGCAATAGAACAATGAAAGTGTGTGGAATTACACCAGATATGCAATAGAACCATGTAAGCTTGTGGAATTACACCAGACATGCAATAGAACCATGAAAGTGTGTGGAATTACACAAGACATGCAATAGAACCATGTAAGTGTGTGGAATTACACCAGGCGTGCAATAGAATCATTTAAGCTTGTGGAATTACACCAGGCATGCACTTGAACCAGGTAAGCTTGTGGAATTACACCAGGCGTGCAATAGAAACATGCCAGCTTGTGGAATTACACCAGGCGTGCAATAGAACCATGTAAGCTTGTGGAATTACACCAGGCATGCACTTGAACCATGTAAGCTTGTGGAATTACACCAGGCGTGCAATAGAACTATGCCAGCTTGTGGAATTACACCAGGCGTGCAATAGAACCATGCCAGCTTGTGGAATTACACAAGGCATGCACTTGAACCTTGTAAGCTTGTGGAATTACACCAGGCGTGCAATAGAACCATGCCAGCTTGTGGAATTACACCAGGCGTGCAATAGAACCATGTAAGCTTGTGGAATTACACAAGGCATGCAATAGAACCATGCAAGCTTGTGGAATTACACCAGACATGCAATATACCCATGCAAGTTTGTGGAATTACACCAGACGTGCAATGGACCCATGCAAGCTTGTGGAATTACACCAGACACACAATAGAATCATGTAAGTTTGTGGAATTACACATGGCGTGCAATAGAACCATGTAAGCTTGTGGAATTACACCAGACGTGCAATAGACCCATGCAAGCTTGTGGAATTACACCAGACACACAATAGAATCATGTAAGTTTGTGGAATTACACATGGCGTGCAATAGAACCATGTAAGCTTGTGGAATTACACCAGACGTGCAATAGACCCATGCAAGTTTGTGGAATTACACCAGACGTGCAATAGACCCATGCAAGCTTGTGGAATTACACCAGACACACAATAGAATCATGTAAGTTTGTGGAATTACACCAGGCGTGCAATAGACCCATGCAAGTTTGTGGAATTACACCAGACACACAATAGAATCATGTAAGTTTGTGGAATTACACAAGGCGTGCAATAGAACCATGTAAGCTTGTGGAATTACACCAGGCGTGCAACAGAACCATGCAAGCTTGTGGAATTACACCAGATACACAATAGAATCATGTAAGTTTGTGGAATTACACATGGCGTGCAATAGAACCATGTAAGCTTGTGGAATTACACCAGACGTGCAATAGACCCATGCAAGCTTGTGGAATTACACCAGACACACAATAGAATTATGTAAGTTTGTGGAATTACACATGGCGTACAATAGAACCATGTAAGCTTGTGGAATTACACCAGACGTGCAATAGACCCATGCAAGCTTGTGGAATTACACCAGACACACAATAGAATCATGTAAGTTTGTGGAATTACACCAGGTGTGCAATAGACCCATGCAAGTTTGTGGAATTACACCAGGCACACAATAGAATCATGTAAGTTTGTGGAATTACACAAGGCGTGCAATAGAACCATGTAAGCTTGTGGAATTACACCAGGCGTGCAACAGAACCATGTAAGCTTGTGGAATTACACCAGGCGTGCAATAGACCCATGTAAGCTTGTGGAATTACACCAGGCGTGCAATAGAACCATGAAAGCTTGTGGAATTACACCATACATGCAATAGAACCATGAAAGCTTGTGGAATCACACAAGGCATGCAATATAACCATGAAAGTGTGTGGAATTACACCAGGCGTGCAATAGACCCATGAACGTTTGTGGAATTACACCAGGCATGCAATAGAACCATGAAAGTTTGTGGAATTACACCAGGCGTGCAATAGAACCATGAAAGTGTGTGGAATTACACCAGACATGCAATAGAACCATGTAAGCTTGTGGAATTACACCAGGCATGCAATAGAACCATGTAAGTTTGTGGAATTACACCAGGCATGCAATAGAACCATGAAAGTGTGTGGAATTACACCAGGCGTGCAATAGAACCATGACAGCTTGTGGAATTACACCAGGCATGCGATAGAACCATGAATGTGTGTGGAATTACACCAGGCATTCAATAGAACCATGAATGTGTGTGGAATTACACCAGGCATTCAATAGAACCATGAAAGTGTGTGGAATTACACCAGGCGTGCAATAGAACAATGAAAGTGTGTGGAATTACACCAGGCATGCAATAGAACCATGAAAGTTTGTGGAATTACACCAGGCATGCAATAGAACCATGAAAGTGTGTGGAATTACACCAGGCATGCAATAGAACCATGAAAGTGTGTGGAATTACACCAGGCGTGCAATAGAACCATGAAAGTTTGTGGAATTACACCAGGCATGCAATAGAACCATGAAAGTTTGTGGAATTACACCAGGCATGCAATAGAACCATGACAGTTTGTGGAATTACACCAGGCGTGCAATAGAACCATGAAAGTGTGTGGAATTACACCAGGCATGCAATAGAACCATGAAAGTTTGTGGAATTACACCAGGCGTGCAATAGAACAATGAAAGTGTGTGGAATTACACCAGGCGTGCAATATAACCATGTAAGCTTGTGGAATTACCCCAGACATGCAATAGAACCATGCAAGTTTGTGGAATTACACCAGGCGTGCAATAGAACCATGAAAGCTTGTGGAATTATACCAGGCATGCAATAGAACCATGAAAGCTTGTGGCAATAGAGTGTCTTCTATTTATTGCACTATTCACAATCAATAAAATGATTCCTACACGTTCCGCGAGTTTCGGGGTGTGGCTAAATAAAACGCTGTATACAAATAATAAGGTTGCACCTACCATAGATCTGAATGTACATCGACACATCTCACATGTAAACGTCCTCCTGGCATGCACGTGCTGTTTATGCAACATCTGTATGTGCTTGAACACTGCATCACGGCCATTAAACGTATCGCCGCACTGTGTGCATGTAAACTTACCATCTACATCACACTTTACCATTGAGCTCGCAATATCTACGCTCTCGAGCATTGTGTCCAGTTTCTCGTGCACGACGTGATGCGACGGGGGAGTAGTGTCAGCGACGACCATGGTTTGTATATGTCCGTGTACGTCCGTTTTCAATGATCGCTTGATATTTGTATTATCGCAGCTTGTACCTGCTAGAAAGAAAAAGAAAATTAGAACATGTTAATTACATCTTGTATTATATATATACATGCAAACGAATACCATTTTATAATTATGCTGCGCAAAGCTTAGATATAGTATCAACAATGTGGCCGAGTGGTTTAAGTCGTTGACTTCAAAGCACCGTTGCTTGTTCGAGTCCCATTGGAGGTGTCGAATTATTGTATGTGAGAAAGCAACCCAGCTGGCTTGCGGAAGGTCGGTGGTTCTACCCAGATTCCCGCGCCTGAAATACTGCTCGGGGGGGGGCACCAAGGGACTTCCTCCAGCAATAACAGCAGGCAAGTCGCCACGTGATCTATTTCTGTTGATGCGACTTTAAACCCCCACAACAAACAAACACACAGACATAAAATATATTTAAATACTTTTGTAATAAATGGCTTGCCCTCTCTGAATAAATTAATATCTCCCATTGCATAAACGAATAAGATATGCTTCATTAATGTAAATATATGTTCATGTGTGTAGTAATAGCCTTTCAAATAATGCAAGTTCTCATAGAGACACGCTACTATTAGATGTAACCAGACACAGTTGCTAGTTTAAATGCAAATACTATTTAAAACAAAAAGTGAATAAAACACACACTGAAATGAAAACGAAACACTACGGCTATGCTTCATCGACACTATTCAGAGTGGCTAGTCCTGTTTTAAATTTAAATTACTTACCCTATCTCTTAGAGAAGCACTTTATCTCCCAAAATAAATTTCAAAAACTGGGTATCACACCAAAATAACAGCAGAATTCATGAAGAAAACCTAGGTATCACACCAAAATAACAGCAGAATGCATGAAGAAAACCTAGGTATCACACCAAAATAACAGCAGAATGCATGTAGAAATACAATTTCTGTAAAACAATTATCACCAATGTGTTTCATTAAATGCACTTTTCCATGTGAAAATGTTACCAAACTGTCACTAATATAACACACAATCACACTAAAACACTCACAACTGGTCACGTTATGCATTAGCAGGACGGATTTGTGATGTATGAATATTTGGAATTACGTAAATCGAATCTAAATGTATATAGCATAGTGTTGTCATGGTTACCATAGTTCTAGCGTTTAGTAAATGGCTACAGGCAATATAATTACTGATTATGCCAGGACATCTGAAACTGTAACGAGGCACTTGTTTAGATTGCTCAATTTACAACCACGGAAACAAACAAACAGCCCTATGTGATAATGATCTGACATGCGGCAAGACTTCAACACTGTAAATATATACATATGCATAATTATATTGTATACATATCCCATGATCGTACGGTGTCTTCCTGATTCCCCCACTTTTAGAAAAACTGGTCAATTTATTTGTGGGGTAATCAGGAATTTGTCCAGTTTGGAGATTAGTGGTAACATAGCCTCCGGGCGTGAAAACACTATAATCTGTTTCAATTATTGAAATAGCAAACATTAATGTAAAGTGCAGTTTAACCACCTTATTACGGGGTAACTTGTAGGAATATTATTATTTTCCAATTGTTTAAGCGGGATACTAAGGGAATCTGTCGTTTTTCTTTTCTTGTTGTGTGTTTTTTTCTTATTTTCCCACTAAAACATCCATATTAATTCCTGATTAGTGGAGAAATGAGAGAAAAAAAACGTTCAAAACCATTTCAAAAATATATTTCCTATATGTTGTGACCACTCATTTGAACCGCCTCAGATAGAAATCTACCATAGACACACACAGGTAACAATAGATAATTGAAACAGATTATAGCTTCGGGTCTCGCCTTTTCTGATTTACCGGTCAGAATAAAGTGGGGGAATCAGGAATACAAGAAATCAAAAAGTGGGGGAATCAGGAATAAACCGATCGTACACGAGGTGTCGTATTTAATGTTGGAATAAGTATTTAACGACTTTATCATCGCATTGTATCATATTGATGGTTGAATGAATATATATGATGTTTTAAGATGATAGAATGCCGTTAATTAAAGAATGAGATACGTATCTCTAGCCTATTCAGCAAAACATGTCTTACAGTTTAAGTACGACATATATAGTTCTGTTTAAATACGACATATATAGTTCTGTTTAAATACGATATAATTATGTTTAATTACGACATACACAGTTCTGTTTAAGTACGACATATATAGTTCTGTTTAAATACGACCTATATAGTTATGTTTAAGTACGACATATATAGTTCTGTTTAAATACGACCTATATAGTTCTGTTTAAATACGACATATATAGTTCTGTTTAAATACGACCTATATAGTTATGTTTAAGTACGACATAGTTCTCTGTCAAAATACAACATAGTGCTCTCATAAATACGACATATATAGTTCTGTTTAAATACGATATAGTTCTGTTTAAATACGACATATATAGTTATGTTTAAGTACGACATATATAGTTATGTTTAAGTACGACATAGTGCTCTCATAAATACGACATAGTTCTGTTTAAATACTACATATATTTGCCTAAATACAACATATATATATAAATACGACATAGTACTGTTTAAGTACGACACAGTTCAATCAAATAAAGAATAAAATAAAATCAGTTCTCTCATTCAAAATGAATGACAATTAATGTGGTAAATATAAAAAAAGTTAGCAAGCATTTCGAAATTCAAAGATATATTTATTTACCTTAATATGAACAAAGAATTTGGAGAACGATCAATCATGGTAAACGTGAACGAATGCACCTTTAAAATCAATTAGAACACATAATAGATAATAATTATTTTACCATTAATCATACTCGCCACTGCATAAATACATATGGGCGAGTACATATTTCTAAGATGTTTAGAGAATTTAAAAAAAAAATTCAATTTGACTATATATTTTATAATATCTCTTTTGTTGTTATTGGCTATATGGACTGTTGTGTTGCTCGAGTTTTAATCATATCATATATATAATATATAACTATGTCTGATTTATACCGGTTGGATTTATTTAACCAGTGTTTTGAAATAATCATATACATTATATATTTCTAAACTATTTCAATAATGCTATTACAGACGGACCTGTAGTCCAGTGGTAACACGCTGGACTGGTAATCCAGGGATCGCAGGTTCGGTCCCCCGTCTGACCCTAATACAATTAACAGTCTTTCAGATGGGACATTAAACCGAGGTCTCGTGTCGGTGCTTTACACCGTGCACGTAAGACAACCGGAGGAGACTCTGGAATGGGTCTCTGTCTGTATCATAGCACTATCCTCCAACAATCTTAAATGACTAATCTCTTCAGGAGGCGTCGCTCATATGGGCAACCGGTAGCGACGATAAATAAACGTGAAACACACACAATAATGCTATTGGTGACTACAGCTGTGTTCGAGTTTAATACTGGATACTACACAAGACCCAAAACAACATAAGTTTTTAACTATGTTGTTTTAACTACAATAATCAAACTTGGTCTATATTAAACACAAACTATATATGTAATAGTCAGCTTCAAAGCGATAATAACAACATCCTTCACTTGGAACATAATAGGTAGGTTGCAATGTGATGTTGTTAATGCCCCCCCCCTCCATATATACGTCATGTACTAGAATCAGCAGTAGTTTATACATGTTGTTTTTAAAATAAATGGATTGTCGCATCCCTGTGTGAAAAATTAAAAAATATGTATTAAAATTTAAACTTTATTTATTTTACAACGATTGCGAGCAAGTTCTAACCACTTATATTAATCACTCTCGTTGGCGCGGATGAAAAGCGTAAATGTGGTCATTCGTGTGGGAGCAAATCGGAGTACCACCAGAAAACCGATCTGGCGACCACCATACTATCTCACATACTTCCCGGTCCGAGGATCGAACCTGGGTTGAATTGGCGAGAAGCGAGCGCGCTAACCACTGCGCTAAATATGATTTCCTCAACAACGATGACCTTAATAATAATAATTGAATCAACATGTCACACACACAATATTGACAGGAAGTATGACAATTGTAAAGCTGTTTTATTCGACAACAATACACGAGAATGGTGCAAAGTGTCATCACAGAAAATAAGACGCTGACACGTGACGCGCCACAATTAACGCGGACATTTCATTGGGATAAGTAACTTATGTGCTTCCGTTTTGCTTTGATAACGCTCGCCCATATGGAACGCCGGAGGCGAGGGTAAATAAGCTCAATCATCATCTTGATAACGCAATACAGTAATAGGTGGCAAAGAGCTAAGTGGCACGTTTGTTTGTTTTAAATCTCACCAACAGCTTAGGTCATATGGGGACTTTCCCGGCGATTATCTATAAGTTTTAAACTTTATTTATTTTATAAAGATTGGAAGTAAGGTTAAACAACTTATATTAATCCCTTTCATTGGCGCCGATGATGAAAGTGTAAATATGGTAATTCGTGTGGGAGGAAACCGGAGAAAACCCATATGTCCGATCTAGCGACCACCGTACTATCTCACATACTTCCCGGTCAGAGGATCCGGGGTCGCATTGGCGAGAAGCGAGTGCGCCACTGCGCTAATCGGACTGATTATATATGCTTCCCACAACCTGCGCAACTTATCATAATCGCCATCTTGTATTATAAACGACAATTTCAGGATTTTGTCGTTAATTGCAATAACATAATAATTTTTGTTTTGTTAATATAACATTTTGTATCATTGCATATGTATAGACATACACTTTTTAAATATAACTTTCTTTTTTGGCAGTGGTGTATCATGTATGGATTAGAATGTATAAGAACTTAACATGTACCTTTTTTTGGAAGTCTATTTTTACAGTTGAAATATAAAATATACAGGCAAATTATTTGTTGTTCGTTAGTTATAGGACATTTCTGAACATGTCTTTCCAACAAGGTATGGGCCATGGTGGCTTGGAGAGCAGTATTTCATGCAACCGAGTATAACCACCAAGCTTCCTAGGCCAGTAGAATGGCTTACTCACATGACAGAATTTGAGACCTCATGTGGTATTCGAACCTACAGCGATGTGTAAGTGATTTAAAGTCAGCGACCTTAACCACTCGGCCACGGATTATCATTCTTCATATATGATCAAAAACCCTATACATACATGTATATAGGCTGTCCGATTAGCGCAGTGGTTAGCGCGCTCGCTTCTCATCAATGCAACCCGGGTTCGATCCTCGGAACGGGAAGTATGTGAGATGGTACGGTGGTCGCCAGATCGGACAGGTGAGTTTTCTCCGGGTACTCCGGTTTCCTCCCACACGAATGACCACATATACGCTTTCATCTGCGCCAACGAGAGTGATTAATATAAGTTGTTAGAACTTGCTTCGCAATCATTGTAAAATAAATAAAGTTTAAACTTTAAACATGTATATAGCAATAACACACGAGTATGCTGTTCTACGTACCTGGCACTGTTAGCTAATTCCGTGTCTCAAATACGAGTGAAGAACTTTATCAACAATACAAATAATATCCTTTACATGAATAACACATACACGTACACGCATATATATATGTAATTTCTGACAACGTGTACTCGTGCAATCTCTACTACTAATTAACACAACCTGGCAGCACGGGCATTAACTCATTATTATGTGCAATCAATTAAGTATTGAGTAATAAAGTCAATTATCACGTAGAGATGGTCAATTTATATCACAGTTTTCCAAGCATCGCCAGTAATTGATTCTCAACAATTAAGGTATTAGACCCGTACTATGATTGATGTCTTTATCAGTTTACTAACGTGCGAATAATATTATCCAACAAACTGATGTTACACGTTTTAATTACCAATCTTTATTAAATTATCATATTGGCAGTGTTTGTAAGTAAAGGTAATAACAGTTTGCTTGATAGCGTACATTATTCTCAATAAATCTCTCAATTCAAATACGAAAATGATAACACACTGGACTGGTAATCCAGGGATTGCAGGTTCGATCCCACGTCTGACCATAATAAAATTAAAAGTCCTACAGATGGGACGTTAAACCGAGGTCTTGTGTCGGTGCTTTACATCGTACACGTAAAAGAATCAGAGGAGACTCTGGAATGGGTCTCTGTCTGTATCATGCACTATCCTCCAACAATCTAAAATGACTAATCTCTTCAGGAGGCGTCGCTCATATGGGCAACCGGTAGAGACGATAAATAAACATAAAGCGTTAGTTTTGCGATATTTGGATTCAACGGATACATACATATACATTGTCTAGTTCCATGTATGCTCTACTTTGAGTCATACTCGAATGTTAGAAAACTGTAGATTCCAATGAATGGAACATGTTAAAAATATCTCTTATAAATGTACGGGAAACATCAAAAATCCGTGATAATGCAGAGTCCATCAGAAATCATATGACATAATTTATTTGTAAACAAATGATTCTGAATGCAGACAATTGCTGTGAATGTATAAAATAAATAATATGTAAATAATTTTTATATATAATACTCTACTCTAATACTTGTTTTTGTTTGTTGTCCTATGGTATAGGCAGCAAGTACTAATTTGCATAATTGTCATTCACAAACGCGCGGTTAATTATTTGTCTTTAATATCACAAAACTGTACAATTATTGAATTTATATCAACAGACGGATCTGTAGTCCAGTGGTAACACGCTGGACTGGTAATACCGTGCACCGTAAAAGAACCAGGGGAGAGACTCTGTAATGGGTCTCTGTCTGTAGCATTGCACTATCCTCCAAAAATCTAAAATGACTAATCTCTTCAGGAGGCGTTGCTCATATGGGCAACCGGTAGCGACGATAAATAAACGTAAAACACTCATATCAACAGCTTAGCTGTTGGGTAACGCCCGTACAGCTTAGCTGTTGGTCAACGTCCGTTTCACCATACACACTAAACTATTGCAGCAGACGGCCTCATGGATCAGTGTTTCGCCATATCTACTAAACTATTGCAACAGACGGGTCCGTGGACCAGAGTTTCACCATATATACTGAACTATTGCAACAGACGGGTCCGTGGACCAGAGTTTCACCATATATACTGAACTATTGCAACAGACGGGTCCGTGGACCAGTGTTTCACCATATATACTGAACTATTGCAACAGACGGGTCCGTGAAACAGCCTTTCACCATATATACTGAACTATTGCAACAGACGGGTCCGTAGACCAGTGTTTCACCATATACTAAACTATTGTAACAGACGGGTCCGTGGACCAGTGTTTCACCATATATACTGAACTATTGCAACAGAAGGGTCCGTGGACCAGCGTTTCACCATATATACTAAACTATTGCAACAGACGGGTCCGTGGACCAGCGTTTCACCATATCTACTAAACTATTGTAACAGACGGGTCCGTGGACCAGTGTTTCACCATATATACTGAACTATTGTAACAGACGGGTCCGTGGACCAGCGTTTCACCATATATACTAAACTATTGCAACAGACGGGTCCGTGGACCAGCGTTTCACCATATATACTAAACTATTGTAACAGACGGGTCCGTGGACCAGTGTTTCACCATATATACTGAACTATTGTAACAGACGGGTCCATGGACCAGCGTTTCACCATATACTAAACTATTGTAACAGACGGCTCCGTGGACCAGTGTTTCACCATATATACTAAACTATTGCAATAGACGGGTCCGTGGACCAGCGTTTCACCATATATACTAAACTATTGTAACAGACGGGTCCGTGGACCAGCGTTTCACAATATATACTGAACTATTGTAACAGACGGGTCCGTGGACCAGCGTTTCACCATATACTGAACTATTGTAACAGACGGGTCCGTGGACCAGTGTTTCACCATATATACTAAACTATTGCAATAGACGGGTCCGTGGACCAGCGTTTCACCATATATACTAAACTATTGTAACAGACGGGTCCGTGGACCAGCGTTTCACCATATATACTAAACTATTGTAACAGACGGGTCCGTGGACCAGCGTTTCACAATATATACTGAACTATTGTAACAGACGGGTCCGTGGACCAGCGTTTCACCATATACTAAACTATTGTAACAGACGGGTCCGTGGACCAGTGTTTCACCATATATACTAAACTATTGCAATAGACGGGTCCGTGGACCACGTTTCACCATATATACTAAACTATTGTAACAGACGGGTCCGTGGACCAGCGTTTCACCATATATACTAAACTATTGTAACAGACGGGTCCGTGGACCAGTGTTTCACCATATATACTGAACTATTGCAACAGACGGGTCCATTGACCAGTGTTTCACCATATATACTAAACTATTGCAACAGACGGGTCCGTGGACCAGTGTTTCACCATATATACTAAACTATTGTAACAGATGGGTCCGTGGACCAGTGTTTCACCATATACTAAACTATTGCAACAGACGGGTCCGTGGACCAGTGTTTCACCATATATGCTAAACTATTGCAACAGACGGGTCCGTGGAACAGTGTTTCACCATATATACTGAAGTATTGTTTAAAGTCGCACCACACATCGTAGGTTATATGGCGACTATCTGGCTATTCTTGGTGGAGGAAGACTCCGTGTGCCCCTTCGGGTAGTATTTCAGGAATGGACTCACCCAGGTAGAATCACCGACCTTCCGCAAGCAAGTGGAATAACACATTTATTTCATGGATATTCTATAATTTATTGAAAATCATAACATCGATCGAATTATGTACATGGAACTTATATACACAATATGTTTGGTGTATCAACTTTTTATAACATGTCTTTCTATGAAGTCACATACATAATCTGTTTGGTGTATCAACTTCTGTTTATTTTTATAACTGTATTATGAACTAACAACTGCTTTAGTTTATTGATAGTGTGCACTTTCTCGTGCATTTTCAAGTTAGCCCGTACAGAATATGATTTATAACAGTGCTTGCACGTGTAGGACCCGGATTTAGAGTGAGTTTTCATATGACTCAGCAAATCTGCAGGTGCACGTGTTTTGTAATCGCACGATTTGCACGTGAATGGTATATCACTTGCAACACTGTCTTCCAAATAATTGTCACCAGACGATAATATAGAGAACAAGTTGAAGTTATTTCTAGAGGTGTATGTGGTGTTGTCGCCTGCTGTTGTTGATTTGATCGTCGTTTCCAAATCCAAAATGACATCTATCTGAGCGCGTGATTTGTCGTCTCGTGGCTCTCCTTTATGCACGAAATTGTGAGCCTTCAGTGAAGACAAGTAGCGGAAGTTTTTGTCACAAAAATTACAACTGAATGACGTTTTGGAATGTAATTTCCCATTGACGTCATGAGACATATTCGTGTCCTGTCCGCACGGGTTGCACGTGGAACCGTTCTCTTTCTCACAATGTGCACGTTTTCTGTCCTGTATTAGTGGAGAAGAATGATTCATCTAAAATAAATGGAAAACACATGTAAGAAGGTGTCAGGAAGTGGTTTACCGAACGTTAAATTGTTTACAAATATATATGAGTATATGTTGCTAACAAATCGTTGCATCTGAGGATAATGAATCTCTGTATCTGAGGCCTATATACGGCTGATGTTTGTAAATCGATGTATCAGAGGCTGGCAACTTGGCGTATCTAAGGATTAAACATCTGAGGATATGGCTCCGCAAATGTACAATAATTCCTTCTATTTGATATGCATCAAATAACCATGACTACAGTAAATGCCGTATGTACATGCCCAATGTACGTGATGATGGTTGAGCTTATTTACTCCCTCCACTGGACCTTCCTCAAGCTAGCTGGAGAGCATTCTCACTTGAAAGAATCCGCCAGTGGGATTCGACCCTACAGTAGTGAGGGGCAAGTGATTTGAAGTGAACAACCGTTACCAATCGGCCACGTAAGCCCACTATTTACACCGAACACTCATACATTACCTGGGTCAGTAAGTTCTTTGTAGCGTATTTTGGTCCTCTGCATTTGCTTGTCTCCCGAGCGTGCACCGTATTGTGTACATCCAGCTTTGCTTTGTCAAGGAAAGCTTTGCCACACTTCTTGCAGCTGTGTGCGTTGCTTCTATGTGTGTCTCTTCTTGCACTGAGTGGTGTGCGCTTACTATTGACTGGTGTACCTTTCCCGGTAGCCAGTGGTGTTCCTCGTCCGCAGACAGATGTAGTATTCCCGCCACGTAGTGTTGGAGTCTGTTTATTTGCGCTCGTTACTGGACTACTCACTGCTGTAGGAACATGTTTACCAAATGGGGACATGTGTCGCATTTCTTTTCGCGCTTTGGACATATTCTTTTTCGTTTTCTGATTCGGTTGCCTGTGATGACTTGCGGGATTTATTGATTTTGGGACTGACCCTCGCTGTTTATTCTTGTCTACAATTTGTGTTGGTTTCGTACTCTTCGCTACAACATGCGTAAGTCGCCTAGATCTACTCGGTGTCTCAATAAGCTCACGTATACCGGTAGACGTTCTGAGAGCCTCAGTACCCGCTTTATTTCGTGTGTTAGCAGATGAATTAGACTGTTTTGTTATGCCACTATATCCATCTACTGTTGGTCTTTCCAGCAATACATTGGCAAATGAACATCCGTTTTCCATCATCTGTGATCTTCGAATTGGCCGCGGGATACCGCTTCTGCGCCTGCGTGATAACTTACTTCCGGTATTGCCATTGTTGTCACTTTGTTCGATTATATTGCCGATATTATCTGTGTGTGCATCCATAGGTATAGCAGTGTCATGTTGTGAAACAGCAGATGTGATGTATCTGTGTTCATTGTTTACACGGACGTCATTAACGTCGTCGGAGTGCGTGGACCCGGAAGTGAACGTCTGTGAACGGTCTGCATTATCATCGAAGAATAGCGGATGGGTTCGTGTATGGTTTCTGAGGCTAGTCTGAAACAGAGGGAATATTACAATAAACATAGGTCATATTAAACATAACAGTCTTAAAAACAAGGAGATATACAATACACCGTTAGTTGTCATTCGTGTGTAGATTAGTCTATTAGTTTACAACTTTCAATATTGTAAATTATACATGGACCGGGAAATATATCAGATGGTATGGTGGTCACAATATCGGACATGTGGGCTTTATCCGGGTACTCCGGTTTGGTCCCACATGAATGAACACATATATACGCTTTCATCTGCGCCAACTAAAGTGATAATATGTATGAGTTGTTTAAGCTTGTTTCGCAAACGTTGTAACATAAATGAAGTTTATGCTTAGATATAGGAATAAAGTCAGTAACATGTTCCATTGGTAACACGATGAACGGCAAAATCAGGTGTTGTGAATTGACCCTCTCCCCCATCCCATAAATCCATTGCAATATTAAATGTATTTCGGGTAGTGAATTACACAAGGCATGCACTAGAACCATGTAAGCTTGTGGAATTACACCAGACGTGTAATAGAACCATGTAATCATGTGGAATTACACCAGGCGTGTAATAGAACCATGCAAGCTTGTGGAATTACACCAGACATGCAATAGAGCCATGAAAGCTTGTGTATTTACACCAGACGTGCAATAGAACCCTGTACGCTTGTGGATTTACACCAGACGTGCAATAGAACCATGTAAGCTTCTGGAATTACACCAGACGTGCAATATACCCATGCAAGTTTGTTTAATTACACCAGACGTGCAATAGACCCATGCATGCTTGTGGAATTACACCAGACACACAATAGAATCATGTAAGTTTGTGGAATTACACATGGCGTGCAATAGAACCATGTAAGCTTGTGGAATTACACCAGACGTGCAATAGACCCATGCAAGTTTGTGGAATTACACATGGCGTGCAATAGAACCATGTAAGCTTGTGGAATTACACCAGACGTGCAATAGACCCATGCAGGTTTGTGGAATTACACCAGACACACAATAGAATCATGTAAGTTTGTGGAATTACACAAGGCGTGCAATAGAACCATGTAAGCTTGTGGAATTACACCAGACGTGCAATAGACCCATGCAAGTTTGTGGAATTACACCAGGCGTGCAATAGACCCATGCAAGTTTGTGGAATTACACCAGGCGTGCAATAGAACCATGCTAGTTTGTGGAATTACACCAGACACACAATAGAATCATGTAAGTTTGTGGAATTACACAAGGCGTGCAATAGAACCATGTAAGCTTGTGGAATTACACCAGGCGTGCAATAGAACCATGAAAGCTTGTGGAATTACACAAGGCGTGCAATATAACAATGAAAGTGTGTGGAATTACACCAAACATGCAATAGAACCATGTAAGCTTGTGGAATTACAACAGACATGCAATAGAACCATGAAAGTGTGTGGAATTACACCAGGCATGCAATAGAACCATGAAAGTGTGTGGAATTACACCAGGCGTGTAATAGAACCATGAAAGTTTGTGGAATTACACCAGGCATGCGATAGAACCATGAATGTGTGTGGAATTACACCAGGCATGCAATAGAACCATGAAAGTTTGTGGAATTACACCAGGCGTGCCATAGAACAATGAAAGTGTGTGGAATTACACCAGGCATGCAATAGAACCATGAAAGTGTGTGGAATTACACCAGGCATGCAATAGAACCATAGAAGTTTGTGGAATTACACCAGGCATGCAATATAACCATGAAAGTGTGTGGAATTACACCAGGCGTGCAATAGAACAATGAAAGTGTGTGGAATTACACCAGGCATGCAATAGAACCATGTAAGCTTGTGGAATTACACCAGACATACAATAGAACCATGCAAGTTTGTGGAATTACACCAGGCGTGCAATAGAACCATTTAAGCTTGTGGAATTACACCAGGCATGCACTTGAACCAGGTAAGCTTGTGGAATTACACCAGGCGTGCAATAGAACCATGCCAGCTTGTGGAATTACACTAGGCGTGCAATAGAAGCATGTAAGCTTGTGAAATTACACCAGGCATGCACTTGAACCATGTAAGCTTGTGGAATTACATCAGGCGTGCAATAGAACCATGCTAGCTTGTGGAATTACACCAGGCGTGCAATAGAACCATATAAGCTTGTGGAATTACACCACGCATGCACTTGAACCATGTAAGCTTGTGGAATTACACCAGGCGTGCAATAGAACCATGCCAGCTTGTGGAATTACACCAGGCGTGCAATAGAACCATGTACGCTTGAGGAATTACACCAGGCGTGCAATAGAACCATGCCAGCTTGTAGAATTACCCCAGGCGTGCAATAGAACCATGTAAGCTTGTGGCATTACACAAGGCATGCAATAGAACCATGCAAGCTTGTGGAATTACACCAGACGTGCAATATACCCATGCAAGTTTGTGGAATTACACCAGACGTGCAATAGTCCCATGCAAGCTTGTGGAATTACACCAGACACACAATAGAATCATGTAAGTTTGTGGAATTACACATGGCGTGCAATAGAACCAGGTAAGCTTGTGGAATTACACCAGACGTGCAATAGACCCATGCAAGGTTGTGGAATTACACCAGACACACAGTAGAATCATGTAAGTTTGTGGAATTACACATGGCGTGCAATAGAACCATGTAAGCTTGTGGAATTATACCAGACGTGCAATAGACCCATGCAAGTTTGTGGAATTACACCAGACGTGAAATAGACCCATGCAAGCTTGTGGAAAGCTTGTGGAATTATACTAGGCATGCAATAGAACCATGAAAGCTTGTGGCAATAGAGTGTCTTCTATTTATTGCACTATTCACAATCAATAAAATGATTCCTATACGTTCCGCGAGTTTCGGGGTGTGGCTAAATAAAACGCTGTATACAAATAATAAGGTTGCACCTACCATAGATCTGAATGTACATCGACACATCTCACATGTAAATGTCCTCCTGGCATGCACGTGCTGTTTATGCAACATCTGTATGTGCTTGAACACTGCATCACGGCCATTAAACGTATCGCCGCACTGTGTGCATGTAAACTTATCATCTACATCACACTTTACCATTGAGCTCGCAATATCTACGCTCTCGAGCATTGTGTCCAGTTTCTCGTGCACGACGTGATGCGACGGGGGAGTAGTGTCAGCGACGACCATGGTTTGTATATGTCCGTGTACGTCCGTTTTCAATGATCGCTTGATATTTGTATTATCGCAGCTTGTACCTGCTGGAAAGAAAAAGAAAATTAGAACATGTTAATTACATCTTGTATTATATATATACATGCAAACGAATACCATTTTATAATTATGCTGCGCAAAGCTTAGATATAGTATCAACAATGTGGCCGAGTGGTTTAAGTCGTTGACTTCAAAGCACCGTTGCTGGTTCGAATCCCATTGGAGGTGTCGAATTATTGTATGTGAGAAAGCAATACAGCTGGCTTGCGGAAGGTCGGTGGTTCTACCCAGATTCCCGCGACTGAAATACTGCTCGGGGGGGGGGGCACCAAGGGACTTCCTCCAGCAATAACAGCAGGCAAGTCGCCACGTGATCTATTTCTGTTGCTGCGACTTTAAACCCCCACAACAAACAAACACACAGACATAAAATATATTTAAATACTTTTGTAATAAATGGCTTGCCCTCTCTGGATAAATTAATATCTCCCATTGCATAAACGAATAAGATATGCTTCATTAATGTAAATATATGTTCATGTGTGTAGTAATAGCCTTTCAAATAATGCAAGTTCTCATAGAGACACGCTACTATTAGATGTAACCAGACACAGTTGCTAGTTTAAATGCAAATACTATTTAAAACAAAAAGTGAATAAAACACACACTGAAATGAAAACGAAACACTACGGCTATGCTTCATCGACACTATTCAGAGTGGCTAGTCCTGTTTTAAATTTAAATTACTTACCCTATCTCTTAGAGAAGCACTTTAACTCCCAAAATAAATTTCAAAAACTGGGTATCACACCAAAATAACAGCAGAATTCAACAAAACCAACACACCAAAAAACACAAACATGAAGAAAACCTAGGTATCACACCAAAATAACAGCAGAATTCATGAAGAAAACCTAGGTATCACACCAAAATAACAGCAGAATGCATGAAGAAAACCTAGGTATCACACCAAAATAACAGCAGAATGCATGTAGAAATACAATTTCTGTAAAACAATTATCACCAATGTGTTTCATTAAATGCACTTTTCCATGTGAAAATGTTACCAAACTGTCACTAATATAACACACAATCACACTAAAACACTCACAACTGGTCACGTTATGCATTAGCAGGACGGATTTGTGATGTATGAATATTTGGAATTACGTAAATCGAATCTAAATGTATATAGCATAGTGTTGTCATGGTTACCATAGTTCTAGCGTTTAGTAAATGGCTACAGGCAATATAATTACTGATTATGCCAGGACATCTGAAACTGTAACGAGGCACTTGTTTAGATTGCTCAATTTACAACCACGGAAACAAACAAACAGCACTATGTGATAATGATCTGACATGCGGCAAGACTTCAACGCTGTAAATATATACATATGCATAATTATATTGTATACATATCCCATGATCGTACACGAGGTGTCGTATTTAATGTTGGAATAAGTATTTAACGACTTTATCATCGCATTGTATCATATTGATGGTTGAATGAATATATGATGTTTTAAGATGATAGACTGCCGTTAATTAAAGAATGAGATACGTATCTCTAGCCTATTCAGCAAAACATGTCTTACAGTTTAAGTACGACATATATAGTTCTGTTTAAATACGACATATATAGTTCTGTTTAAATACGATATAATTATGTTTAATTACGACATACACAGTTCTGTTTAAGTACGACATATATAGTTCTGTTTAAATACGACCTATATAGTTATGTTTAAGTACGACATAGTTCTCTGTCAAAATACAACATAGTGCTCTCATAAATACGACATATATAGTTCTGTTTAAATACGATATAGTTCTGTTTAAATACGACATATATAGTTATGTTTAAGTACGACATATATAGTTATGTTTAAGTACGACATAGTGCTCTCATAAATACGACATAGTTCTGTTTAAATACTACATATATTTGCCTAAATACAACATATATATATAAATACGACATAGTACTGTTTAAGTACGACACAGTTCAATCAAATAAAGAATAAAATAAAATCAGTTCTCTCATTCAAAATGAATGACAATTAATGTGGTAAATATAAAAAAAGTTAGCAAGCATTTCGAAATTCAAAGATATATTTATTTACCTTAATATGAACAAAAAATTTGGAGAACGATCAATCATGGTAAACGTGAACGAATGCACCTTTAAAATCAATTAGAACACATAATAGATAATAATTATTTTACCATTAAATATACTCGCCACTGCATAAATACATATGGGCGAGTACATATTTCTAAGATGTTTAGAGAATTTTAAAAAAGATTTCAATTTGACTATATATTTTATAATATCTCTTTTGTTGTTATTGGCTATATGGACTGTTGTGTTGCTCGAGTTTTAATCATATCATATATATAATATATAACTATGTCTGATTTATTTAACCAGTGTTTTGAAATAATCATAAACATTATATATTTCTAAACTATTTCAATAATGCTATTACAGACGGACCTGTAGTCCAGTGGTAACACGCTGGACTGGTAATCCAGGGATCGCAGGTTCGGTCCCCCGTCTGACCCTAATACAATTAACAGTCTTTCAGATGGGACATTAAACCGAGGTCTCGTG
>CM026401.1:43653979-43705026 GCA_014843695.1 Archivesica marissinica
ACCCCGTTAATTGTGATATCTAAAAAAGATACTACCCCGTTAATTGTGATATCTAAAAAAGATACTACCCCGTTAATTGTGATATCTAAAAAAGATACTACCCCGTTAATTGTGATATCTAAAAAAGATACTACCCCGTTAATTGTGATATCTAAAAAAGATACTACCCCGTTAATTGTGATATCTAAAAAAGATACTACCCCGTTAATTGTGATATCTAAAAAAGATACTACCCCGTTAATTGTGATATCTAAAAAAGATACTACCCCGTTAATTGTGATATCTAAAAAAGATACTACCCCGTTAATTGTGATATCTAAAAAAGATACTACCCCGTTAATTGTGATATCTAAAAAAGATACTACGATTGTGAAAATCAATACGACCACTAACGCGCATACTGTTACAATGCAGCAGCGGGGAAAAGTAGGGACAACACACAGATTTATTCCATAGCTTTGCTATACATGCGTATATAAATCAACATCGGCTTCATGCCAGCCAACCTACGTCGTTAAGATGTCGACCGACCCAGCAGAGACCCATGCTGCACGGGGGTGTAACGGGTATAAAATAAACGTGTCACCATTATACCAGAACATACGATACAGCCCACTTATCTTATCGAAACAATAAAGACATATTATTTATGCCAATTTAGCTTGGTTTATGTTTATCTGTTCGAGATATGATTTATAAACATGTATATTAAAAACGCTCATTATTTGTTGTTTTTCTCACAGGAACTTTGTGTAAGGATCGAGGTCGGTCCTTGTTATTGGGTTCGCAGTTTCTCACAGGAGGTCGGTTCTTGTTAGTGTAATCGCAGTTTCTCACTTGTTATTGAATCAAATCATCAAATCAAATCAAATTTATTCACTCAGTGCATCATACATGATACAAACATGAGGTATATATACAGTAATACGGTTTTAAACAGCGGTACATAGCAATTCTAATTTACAGAGAGCAAACAGAATATGTTTCGTAAAATGTAACCATCTATTGTTTACACATTATTTAAATAATTTGACTAGATATATTTGTTTTGTCGTATTACAGATTGGTTTGATTTTTTTCCAGTGCGAACAGTGCAGATCATAATCAGACTCTTTTTTCTGATAATTGAAATTTCAGACCGTCAAAAAAAAATAAAAAGCGCAGTTTCTCACAGGAGGTCGGCTCTTGTTAGCGGGGTCTCTGTTTCCCCACAGGAGTGCGGCTCTTGTTAGCGGGATCGCAGTTTCCCACATGAACTCGGTGTAACGATCGCAATTTTTCAGCATTATTTTTGCAATCTTCAAAATACTCAATACCTATTTTCTTTGGCCTAAGTATATTTTATTCGTCAAATTATTATACACCACCCACAATAAACACACTTGGATTGAATAGAAAGCTTCAAGTTTATTGAATATGTTATTTAACAACAATTTAAGTAAAATTTATTTCTAAAACTGTGATTATTGACAATTTAACACCAGTCCTATAACATAACTTTGTTTATGCTAGTATATGAAATGGTTTTTATGGTTTTGAACTCAAGGTTTATAAACTCATATAGAATATCAGTTTTCATTACGTGCATCTCATGTAACATCCGATCTATAGTAAAACGACCATCATGTTGACATATTCTTATAAACTGGCTTCATTGCATAATTATACAGTAGTCTCAATCAGGATGTACACATGTTCAGACCACCCTAGTCCTGGCACGTAGCAGCCCGTGTTGAATTTCAGGAACCGAAACCGCCGGACGACGTCACTGCGGTTTCGCACCTGCATGCTAGCAAAATAGCTTGTTAACACTGGTTACCCTAACGGATCCAAACCACAACTTAGCAACCTATTTCCATCCGTATCCTACTTATATATCACGACATAAAAGTTATATATACATATAATATGCATACATATACAATACGCGCATACTGTTTTACATATACAATACATGCATAAATATACAATACATGCATAAATATACAATACATGCATACATATACAATACATGCATAAATATACAATACATGCATAAATATACAATACATGCATACATATACAATACATGCATAAATATACAATACATGCATAAATATACAATACATGCATACATATACAATACATGCATAAATATACAATACATGCATACATATACAATACATGCATACATATACACTATATAAGACGGAGAAGGTTCTTATAAGTATTGCATATTATTACTACTTACAATTTCTAAGGCACAGCTTACTAATGGTATATCAACACGTATGTTTAAAATCCAAACTTAAATATAATATTTAATAGCTTCCCGATATCGCGTTATATAAGCCATTGCACACAAAAACTGTGCTTGTACATGTATACCGATGCTCCAAAGAAAGTCCCCACCTGAGAAATACACATGAACATTTTCGGAGTTGATCAATTTATTCATTATTTTATTATTTATTATCTTCCATATCTCATCCATAAGATGTGCAAAAATGATAAACATCTATTAATAAAAAGTACATATTTAAGATGTTTTATGGTGGTACCCCTCAATTCCAAAATTCACAAAATAGACTGAGATTTCTAATTACTTGTTTTACGCATAAAATCTCCCAAAATCAATTTTAGTGATAACAAATATTTGTTTCCAATACACTACTCATTTGTCACTTAATTAAAAGTAAATTTGTTTAAAACCACTGATCCGTGACTTATTCTGCACAGGTGAGACGTTTTGCACGTTTTGCACGTGCACAGTACAGGTGAGTTGCCACACAATATAGATTTAATAAATTCGTGACTTCTTACGGAAATGTAACTAAAAGATCAACAATTGTTTCATTTTGTATAAATAACGACAACACAATATGCCTCGACTTCCGGATAATATCCGGGAAGGCGCCGTTGGAATGATGCAGGCTGGTATGAGTCGGCGAAGGATTGCTCTTCTTGTACACTGTCATAATAAAACCATTAACAAACTGCACCAGCGATTTCTTGCTACTGGCGTGATGCAAGATAGGCCACGTTCGGGACGTCCGAAGGTTACTACCCATCAACAGGACGCGAATATCCAGGCAAGTCATGTATTTAATAAATATAGAATTTTTACAAACAACAAACGCAAATTGGTCGGGACACAAGTTATTGCAGCATTAGTTAAACGGAGGAAACAGTATTACTTCATATGTATTTATCCCAGTGCTTTGATAAACCAACATTAACAAAGTTAATGAGTTATGTTAATTGTGGTTTGATAAATTCATATCCTTTCAGACAGATTAAAAAGATGCCATTTGTGAACTGATCTTCAAAATAGTTCTTAAAATGTGAATAATTTGTTACTTGAAAATTGAAATATACGGGTATAATATAATAATAATAATAATAAAAAGACTTTATTTTACGAGATAACTCATTTAACAAAAGTTAATCTACCATGAGGCCCTCAACATATATACAAATCAAATGCAATCAAACGATAAGACTATAGAGTGAAAACTGCACATTGGAATAATATAGTAATGTTAAAGCTGAACAATAGAGAAACTATTATATAATATGTTATGGAATATGATGATGTATGGATGGAATTGCCACCCGATTCCTAGAATATATCGGTATGCAGCATATTCTAAGTAATGTAAAGTTGAAAAGTACTTTGATTTTCATTTCACTTATATACTACGCGTTAAGTTTCCTAGTAAAATAAAGTATTAGTTAAACAATATGTTATTCAAGGATAAGACAAAACACAGGAATGGGGGACTAGATTCCCTTTCCGTAAATACAATTGCATAATTTATACAAAAAGTAATATTTTATTGCATATTTGTTCATACATTGCAATTATATATACAATGAAATACGTGGAAAACATTAGAAATTAAATTATGATTAATTAGTATTGCTGTACACGATTTAATCTGGGGGGGGGGAGCAAATGGGTTGGGCTACAAGTTATGACAACATTATATACAGCCCTACACATATAAACTAATATGTGTTTTTTTGTTTTTTTTATACAAATTTATTTTATACAAGCTAATATGTTATGACAGCTTACATTACAAGTATTGTTTATTATGAACTATATTTTATTTTTATCACATAACTAAACATGCAAAAAAAATTATTCACTCTCAAAACGTTCACTTTTATTTCAACCGTCAAATTGCTTCTCCATTTCCTGTGTTTTAGACGATGTCGGCCCTTAATTCGGGTATACAGACATAATGGGGTATAAAATAGTCTTTTAAGTGTCATGAGTCAATTTTTCAAGTACCCGAAAGTTGTAAATGTAAATAAACGTCCTTCTATCTCATTGGTAAACAGTCGTAAATTTTGCAAACAGAAATGGTATGTAAATTCTTCATCCTACTAATTGTGGAGATAATGTCGCGATCATTCACAGAGCCGCATTGTAAACAAAACGGTGCAAGTTTATAAGACGGATTCAATTTTCAATTTTCGGTCACTTGATAATTGACTTGTTGATTGGAACGTCAGATCTGTCTTGTTTTAATAACCATAGGTGTATCTACAAACGCTGCGTTATCTATACCGCTTTTGTTGAAGATTCTCGGACAATACGAGACAGGAATCAAGATTATTTATAATTTCTTGGGGGAAATAGTGAATTCAATTCATAGAAATAATTTACTAAAAAACTAGTTGGCAAAACTAATAGTTTGTTTGATATTTTGTTTTATATGTTTAATATTCTTGGAAGTGCAGCAGCAGACGACACCCCGAATCCAGACAATTATGCCGAAATCGTTCCTTGTGAACCGTGGAGACAGGTTCAAATCTACAGGTAGGAATAATGCAGTTGTTTATAAGATAATAAATTAATTAATTTTATTACATACTCATTAATACATTGGAATAAGTTTAGAGATCTATATTAGAGATTAAAATAAGTATAAATTCAATTTAATCTATTTCAATATATTTATTGAATTCGATCCACCGTCTGACATTAATAATATTATTAACAGTGATATATACTCATGTATCGGTGTTTATATAATGCGTTATCTCGTAAAATAAAGTCTTTATTATTATTATTATTATTATTATTACCCTAATAGTATTACTGTTTGATGGACAGGCTTTCAGATGGGACTATTAACAGAGGTTACATGTATCGGTGCTATACACCGGACATGTAAAATAACCGGGGATGCTTCTGCAATTGGGGCGTCCTCTGTATCTTGCACTATCAACCAGCAAATAAAATGAGGTATATACGTCTGGAGGCGTCGCCCCGATTACCCGGGGGGCGACGATAAATAAATGTACCCAAAGAAAACAAAAGAGGTTTTTTAAAAATAATATTTTATTGCATTTTTTCCACATACATTACATTACAATTATACACACAATGAAATACATTGAAAACAATATGAAATTATATTACGATTTATTATTATTGCTGTATACTATTTAATCGGGGGGGGGGCAAACGGGTTGGGCTACAAGTTATGACAACATTATGCACAGCCCTTCTCACATAGGTCACATGTAGTATCGGTGCTATACACCGGGCATGTATACAAACTAGAATTGGAGCGTCTTCTGTATATTACATAATCCTCCTAAAATAACATACTAACACTAAGCTAGTATACTTCTGGAGGCGTCAGGGTTAGGGTTATGAGGGACATCCCTGGCTTTTCTATTACCTCCCTTGGCAGATAAAGTTCGATTTATTCCTAAGTGCATAGCAGTCATTTCAGTTGGAATCCTTTGCTTTTACAGCTGTTCCCTAACCAGATGTTGCGTTATTATATATGTGACTTTATCCAAATCATGTTAATTAATTGATAAAAGCAAAAAAATACAGATGTTTTACCCATTGGATATACTGTAGGATATCTGTCTAGATATAGTAACACAATACATTAATTATATTATGTTTTAACTTTATTTATTTTACAACGATTGGAAGCAAGCTTGAGTATTAATCACTCTCGTTGGCGCGGATGAAAGCGTAAATGTGGTCATTCGTGTGGGAGAAAACCGGAGTACCCGGAGAAAACCCACCTGTCCGATATGTCGACCACTTGTAATATCGCACATACTTCCCGTTCCGAGGATCGAACCCGGGTTGCATTGGTGAGAAGCGAGCGCGTTAACCAGTGCACTTAATCGTACAGCAATTATAATATGAGAAAATGGAAGAAAATTGATAGCATGTTGTGCAAAGGAAACAACGATAAAAACAGAGGTAAGAACTTAGGACCTTACTTTTAAGGAGTTTCCAGGTGCAGTAACTGACCGATGTCTCTCACTAACCAGGGTGCGATGATAAATTAACGTATGTAAGTGGAAGTCGTGATAGCTCAGTGGTAGGGCGTTCGCTTCACGTGCGAAAGGCCCGGAGTTCGAGCCCCGCTGGAGCCGTTACGACTGTGTCCTTAGGCAAGGCATTTAAATTCCACATGCCTCTTCTCTCTCCCTCGTGGCGATGGATTCCACCAGGAATGAGGTCTCGAGCGTGATTAGTATAAGTTATAAGAACTTGTATCGCAATCGAGCTAAAATAAATTTGTATAAACTAAGTTAACGTATTAAAAATGAATGGCTTTATTTAGAATTCCCAAATACAGTATGCGAGTAGTGATTGAATTATTGCCTATATTAATGGGCACACGGTGAACTGTATAACATTATCAGAACGTTATCTGGGCGTTGTAATTACATGTACCGCAACAGTGTGATGTGCAATTATGAACAAGATGATTCGTATAGTAATGTTGTTTGTATTTCGGCTTTAAAGTCGTACGAACAACTTAGGTGATATGGCGACTCCTCCACAGCTAGTATTGCATCACGGATTTCCCCAACCGAGTAGTGGTTCAGAAACGGCGGACATCCATGTAGAACCATCGATCTTCCGCAAGTCAACTGGGTCGGAGGTTATAAAACTGTTCTCAGATCTCAAACTCAAGCTCAAGGAATTTGATTGGTCGACTTTGATATTTAAGCTCAGCTCCACCAATCAGTAGCTTGAGACTGAGTTTGAGATTGGAGTAAAGTTTTATAACCAGGATAGCTTCCAGCAGACATGAAATAAGTTCGCATCCCTAGTGGGACTCGAACGTATAACGTCGAGGAACAAGTGCTTTGAAGTCGCAACCATAACAACTCGTCCACGGTGGCCCCTACATGCCGATTGATCAAATGAATTCTCGCGTTAAATAACGTATTTATTATTATTACAGTTTTCTTCTTATTATTATTATTGTATTCGAATTACGTTGTATTTTAGTCCAGTAAATGCACGGGTTCGGTACAAATGATCCATACTTTGATTTTATGTTTAAAGCAGCATTACATCGTAATAAAGGATGTTTTGGGTAACATATAAATACTAATATGTGTGTGTTTATGACAAATCGAAATAGTCGCTCAGAAACGATAACATTCCAATAAATTTAAACCGTCGTATACGCGAATTTGTTTATCAACACACGAAATGTGAACACGCACAGCGTGCATGCGTGAAACAACAGAGGATGTAGAAAACAACGTATATATTTTGAACATGAAAGACTATATATCTATCTTCCTCTAATGTCGAACCCCTCGCGGGGATGTAGAAATTTCCCTAAAAGACTTAACTAACAGAGGTATGAATCAACATATTAAGTAATTTAATTAAAAAAGACAACATGGGACAAATGGGGACGATGCATTCCGAATATAAACAAGTGCGGACGATGTGTTCCGGTTGTAAACAAGTGCGTGACCGATCGACTCGGAAAGTCCTACTTTCGGTTTCGAGTTTGTTTTATCGCCAAAAAACACTGTTTACCAAATGAACATAAGCATACAAAGTATAATGTTAGAATGTGTAGCAGCATTGCTACCCATATGCAAAAATTGAATTTTTCAAATATCTTTTATTTCAATCGATGTTATGCTGCTTTAAATGAATATACATACGAAGAACGAATAGGCCATTTATTTCATATATGTAGGTAATTTTGCTCCAAATATTATAATGGTTGAGACTAAAGATTTAGATCCATCGCCAGTTCTCAACCAATCAGAAAGCTTGAGTCTGAGTTTATATAATAGAGTAACATTTATTTTATTTCTGACCCTAATAATTTCAGATGGGACGTTAAACCTAAATTTAAGGTAAATTTATTAGGGTCAGACAGGGGATCGAACCTGCGATCCCTGGATTACTAGCATGATGGAACATGTAAACAATGATAGGCATAGGAAATAAGATATAAGCTGCAAGAACTAATACTTATATACATACAGACAGATACGTAGTTCCATGGTTAACACTGAGTTCGAACATCGGACGTAAATCTGAATGCCTCTTGCAGATAGACATCTGGTTCGCATGTGAAACGGTACTGTGGTTGCCAGGTCGGACTGATAGATATATTTCTTTATTTATAGAAGGTGACCTAATTAGTTCTGAACTAATCTTCATTAGGGCCCTCTTTCATTTCTTAACACTATAGCGTTAATGCACATACACAATAATAATAACCAAAGTACACAAGTACGCCATGCAATATACATGTATAACACTATAGCATTAATGCACATACACAATAATTATAACCAAAGTACACAGTTACGCCATGCAATATACATGTATAACACTATAGCATTAATGCACATACACAATAATTATAACCAAAGTACACAATTACGCCATGCAATATACATGTATAACACTATAGCATTAATGCACATACACAATAATTATAACCAAAGTACACAGTTACGCCATGCAATATACATGTATAACACTATAGCATTAATGCACATACACAATAATTATAACCAAAGTACACAGTTACGCCATGCAATATACATGTATAACACTATAGCATTAATGCACATACACAATAATTATAACCAAGTACACAGTTACGCCATGCAATATACATGTATAACACTATAGCATTAATGCACATACACAATAATTATAACCAAAGTACACAGTTACGCCATGCAATATACATGTATAACACTATAGCATTAATGCACATACACAATAATTATAACCAAAGTACACAGTTACGCCATGCAATATACATGTATAACACTATAGCATTAATGCACAGACACAATAATTATAACCAAAGTACACAGTTACGCCATGCAATATACATGTATAACACTATAGCATTAATGCACATACACAATAATTATAACCAAAGTACACAGCTACGCCATGCAATATACATGTATAACACTATAGCATTAATGCACATACACAATAATTATAACCAAAGTACACAGTTACTCCATGCAATATACATGTATAACAACACTATAGCATTAATGCACATACACAATAATTATAACCAAAGCACACAGTTACTCCATGCAATATACATGTATAACAACACTATAGCATTAATGCACATACACAATAATTATAACCAAAGCACACAGTTACTCCATGCAATATACATGTATAACACTATAGCATTAATGCACATACACAATAATTATAACCAAAATACACAGTTACACCATGCACTATACATGTATAACACTATAGCATTAATGCACATACACAATAATTATAACCAAAGTACACAGTTACGCCATGCAATATACATGTATAACACTATAGCATTAATGCACATACACAATAATTATAACCAAAGTACACAGTTACTCCATGCAATATACATGTATAACACTATAGCATTAATGCACATACACAATAATCATAACCAAAGTACACAGTTACGCCATGCAATATACATGTATATTGTTTGTTTTGTGTACGCCATGCAATATACATGTATAATGTTGTACAATATAACTTAAACAAATCAGGTTATGTTATCGAAATACAAAATCATTATAAATATAACGTTCTAGTGTATACCGATGAAAAAGTTGTTGTATCCATAATTTACATTTTGTCTTGAACATATTTAAAGATCAGGACGTCTTAATGTCCAATGGTAGACAATTCCATCAACGGGACTGCTTATTATGAGTTGAATATAAGAACGATTGTCTAAAAAGTGCAGTATTTGGTTTATGTGGGTAAAGTTGGAGATGATCTATAAATACAACGTCGTGTATACATTAAACTTGTGAACGAACCAATGGTGTTTCTGTATATTACGCTATCCTCCAAAAAAATAAAATGACTAATATACATCTGGGGCGTCGCCCCGATTAACGAGGGGGCGGTGATTCATAAACGTATCCACAATAAGTTCAACTGAATCGTCTCTGCCAATCCTAATATGGTAATTTCCCATATTTGATACGGTTCAATCCGTTCTGCTCTCCAGTGTCAGGAGACTAATTCAGTGCCCCCGCGAGACTCTTCATTTTCACCGTGGCAAATTTTATGGTTCGTGCACTACCCATTTCGACCCTGTTTTCTTTGAAAACGCCCAACGATGAGGCATAAACAACCCCATCCGTTTGATCTCTACATTATGGATCGTTAGACCTCCAAACAGAATACTAATGACATTAAATCAGGAGTAATTTGTTTTAAATTTGAATCTTATTGACTTGAAACCGGATAAAAGACAGCAGTAACGGTCACTTTAAAAGATTGCAGGTGCTTGTTAACTCATTTTGGAGAAATTTGAATACAAACAACGATCATAAAGCTTAAAAAGTAAATTTAACTTTGAAAGAAAAATTAAACGCCTACTTACGAAGCGTTTAATCCCCAAGATTTATCACCGTCTCGGGAAAATTCACTGCATTTGTTAAAGGTTTACTTATATTTACCACTTGTTTCATAGGGACAGATTCCTGCATGCCCACCAGTTTGTTGTTATATGAAACTTGGATAATATATGTGTCAGACCATGATTAGATATTCCTACAGACGAATCTGTAGTCCAGTGGTTAACACGCTGGACTGGTAATCCAGGGATCGCATGTTCGATCCTCCGTCTGACCCTAATAAAATTAACAGTCTTTCAGATGGGACTTTAAACCGAGGTCTCGTGTCGGTGCTTTACACCGTGCACGTAAATGAACCAGAGGGTACTCTGGAATGGGTCTCTGTCTGTATCATTGCACTATCCTCCAAAAATCTAAAATCTAAATAGGTCCTCTTTTAGTTGGAATCCATTGTTTTTATTGTTGTTACTGTATATTAGATGTGATTTTATCAAAATCGTGTTAATTAACTGATAACATTGTTTTACAAATTGCAAGTATCCATTGCATTTACTGTAGGTGATCTGTCGAGATATACTAATTTAATAATCATAAGAAGCGATAGTGGAATAAAATTGCTAACATGTTGTGCAAAGGAAATAACGATAAAATTAAAAACAGAGGAAAACACTTAATAGGACCTATCTACTTATAGGAGTATTCAGGGGCAGTAACTGACCGATGTCTCTCATTTGGACGAGGAATGGAAAGGCATCTTCAATGTGAACAAAATAAATTTAATGCACGTGCCCACCCGAAACATTTGGACACGTTCCAGGGCATGAATAATGCTGTATAGAAAATGGACGGTTCTGTATACAAGCGTGCTTGAGTCATACACACATTACGCTTGTGTCACCGGCAAATGACAAGGTCGACAAGTATATTTCCGTTGATGTTTTCAACACGTACGTGTCTGGTGTTTACTCTATGTGGTAGATGTGCACTTCATCGAGTATAACCTGGTAAGAGGAGGATACGTTTCAGGGGCGTAGCTTGGCGTAACGTGATATGTAACCCGAGTTGTAGGGTGTTCCGGAGGGGCGTTTTGGAGTGTATTTCCTATATGTGGGAGTCTCCCGTGCCTGAAATACTGCTCGGTCTGGCATCCGGGATCTTACAGACGGATCTGTATTCCAGTGGTAACACGCTGGACTGGTAATCCATTGATCGTAGGTTCGATCCCCCGTCTGACCCTAATAAAATTAACAGTCTTTCAGATGGGACGTTAAACCGAGGTCTCGTGTCGGTGCTTTACGCCGTGTACGTAAAAGAACCAGAGGAGACTCTGGAATGGGTCTCTGTCTGTATCATACACTATCCTCCAAAATCTAAAATTACCAATCTCTTCAGGAGGCATCGCTCATATGGGCACCGGTAGCGACGATAAATAAACGTAAAACACGCACGCACACTCCGGGATCTTTATCCCGCCATGACATACAGCCGTACAGGTCAAACAATACTAAGAGCAAGTCAGTAGGACTGTTCGTGCTTTATCGTGTACATTTTTATTAGTGTCGCTAACTTCTTTAATCTCAGTATTTATTAATTCGACAAGCATATGATTTCATTTGATGATGAAGAAATAAAAGCGGAGAAGCTTTCTTAAAATTATATGTGTGTAGGCGGTGTCAGGAATAACAAGTGTCCGTGTGAATCACTTGTTAATGTGGTTTGTTTGTGAAATACCCATTAGAAATACTGACATGCTATTATTCAATTTAATTTCATGCAGGACTAAACCGAATACACCTCCCAGAAGTTCAGTTGAACCCTGCATATTTTGTCATACCACAGTGTCAAAATTGAAAGAGTCTGGAATTTGTGAAGCATTGTTTTAAACTCATAATTAACCACGAATAAACAAATAAAACCTGACAGGGTCTGATTAGAGCGCGCAGTGATATCAGCTCAGCGATAACATTACAAGAGCGCTACCAATCACGGACGGCCTAATAACCACTTAACTAAACAGGTGGCTTCCACCAAATAAATAGTTCCCAATGAAGTAAAACTTATCGCGCAACAAGTGGTAAACATGTAACAAGTTCTGGATTATTGTAAATAATATAAGGTACTTATTTATATTACCAACAGATATTTTAATAATAATTAGAATAATTATAATAATAAAATCTTTGTTTTCATAATTCATGCGTGAATATAAATTGTGCATACAAACTATTTCGGCATGTGTGCTACTTTAATAAAAATAAAATATATCTTTAAAATAATTAAATAATTTAATCATTCTGTTTTAATAAGACAGTTATAATTTCTAAATGGGTCCAATTTAACGTTTTGATGTACATTTTGTAAGTTGTGTGCATATGTATGTATCTCTTGCTGATCATGTTGGGTATAGCGTACGTAGAACAAGTAGTAAGCAACCTTCAACATACTTACCTTGCATTCCAGAATAAGCAAGTAGACATGCACATGTATATATGCATAAATACTTTATAAGTAATTTGTAATCTTAAAGTTTATGTCTCTAAAAGCAATATATATCTATTCTAATTCTATTCTAAAAAGTCTACTCAAAACATGTTTATTTTAATTTGGCTTGTATTTGGCTCATTGAGCACGTGTAAATAGTATGTATAATATGTATTCTTCTAAATAAACTTCTTCTTCTCCTCTCATTCTTAGCAGATACTACACGTATTGCGATACAACCAATTAAAGGCAATAAACGTGCAAATACATGTATCAACTAATAACATTAATTAATTAATTGACACAATTGATTAATTAATATAAATGGTGAGCAATATTTCCATATCCTCAATATTATATGTGGAGTATATGTGGTGCAGACGTTGCTAGTTCGAACCCCGCGGCAACCACGGCACGTTGGTGGTGCCTTAGGCAATATCCTCTCTCTCTCTTCTCTCTTTCTCTTTCCCTCTCTCTCTCTCTCTCTCTCTCTCTCTATCTCTCTCCCTCTCTCCTCCGCTCTCTATATCTCTCCCCCTCTCCCTCTCCCCCTCTCTATCTTCTCTCGTCTCTCTCTCTATATATATATCCCCCTCTCTCCCCTCTCTCTCTATATATCTCTCCCCCTCTCCACCCACCTCTCCCCCTCTCTCTATCTCCTCTATCTCTCTCTCTCTATATATATATCCCCCTCTCTCCCCTCTCTCTCTATATCTCTCTCACCCTCTCAAACACCCTCTCTACCCCTCTCTCCCACCTCGCTATATCTCTCTATCTATCTATCTCTCTATCACTCTCTCTCTCTCTCTATCTATCTCCCGTCTCTCTCGGTTACAACTATATAATATAGCCATATCGCTCAGAGATTCATTTACATTTAAAGATATAGTCCTGTTAATGCGAGTGAGACACTCTTACTTGACACTTTTATGCCCGCAATACTAATAAAACATTTTAAACTTGATGTGCGCGCACTAATTCCATTCCTGTTATGATTTATATATATGTATAGATATATATTATATTGTTCAACAATGTTCAATTATTAAAAATGTTAAAAAACGTATATATGTCATTAATGCAAGAATCGTGCAAGAATCGTGCAATACTGAGTTTGTAATGAATACAATTGTATGATAGCAATTGTTTTAGAAATTGAGACCGTCAGTTTGAATAGATATAATTGATATCTTTTTAGAAATTGAGACTGTCAGTTTGAATAGATATAATTGATATCTTTTTAGAAATTGAGACTGTCAGTTTGAATAGATATATTTTTTTTTAGAAATTGAGACCGTCAGTTTGAATAGGTATATATCTTTTTAGAAATTGAGACCGTCAGTTTGAATATATATAATTGATATCTTTTTAGAAATTGAGACGTCAGTTTGCATAGGAATGTATCTTTAATAAGAGGAATAATGATGCATTAACTGATTGTTGAACTTTTTTTAGAAATTGAGACCATCAGTTTTGTTGTTGTTTTTTTTACGTTTATTTATCGTCGCTACCGGTTGCCCATATGAGCGACGCCTCCTGAAGAGATTAGTTAGTTTAGATGTTTGAAGGATAGTGCAATGGTACAGACAGAGACCCATTCCAGAATCTCCTCTGGTTCTTTTACGTGCACGATGTAAAGCACCGACACGAGACCTCGGTTTAACGTCCCATCTGAAAGACTGTTAATTTTATTAGGGTCAGATGGGGGATCGAACCTGTCAAACCGTCAGTTTGCATAGGAATACATCTTTAATAAGAGGACTAATGATGCATTCACTGATTGTTGAACAAGATGGCCACTAACAATTTAATTACGATAGCCACTTCAAATAACCATAAAATCTCTCGCGATACCATATCTCGCTTTATGGTTGTATATTGTTCTAGAGTCCGATAAAGTGGATGCAAGTCTTTTGAAACCGTATAATAAATTGCGACAGGGGGACATATATTTGATAGCATTAATTAGGCGCGTACTGATAGTTTTGAAAAACAGCGGTCAGACTATATTTATATAGCTAATGAACATGACCGGTGCAGTGCCGTACAGTCGTAACAGTACAACACTGTTTGGATATCGTTCGAAATGTTCGAGACATTTTTAGTCTAATTGTTTCTTCAATATATGAATGGCATTGTACTTTACGTGTTTACCGAGGGTAGTGTCAACGAATCGTCATACTACTACTACTAATACTAATAATAATTTTAATATTAATAATAATAATAATAATAAAGACTTTATTTAACGAGAGAACATATTAATATGTTTTTTCTACTTTGCATAGGTATAGATAGATAGTAGTGATAGCGCGCAGTGGATGCGCGTTCGCTTCAGGTGCGAAAGGTCCGGAGTTCGAGCCCCACTGGAGTCGTTAAGATTATGCCCTTAGGCAAGGCATTTAAATTCCACGTTGCCTCTTCTCTCTCCCTCGTGGCGATGGATTCCATCAGGAATGAGGTCTCGAGAGTGATTTATATAAGTTGAAATAACTTGTTTCGCAATCGAGCTAAACTAAATTTGTATAAACTATAGATAGATAGATCTCATAGCTAAACATTATATGCATGGTGACTGAAACCAGGGATCGCGTATTCGACGACCCCCCCCCCCCCGTCTGACTGCCTTTAAGCTGATTTCATACTTATTTTCAAGACATCCATATAAGCCATATCTGTACATTGTTACATAGATTTATTGTCATCATCCTTTTCTACTCTACTAGACAATTCCATATATCCTCACATTCCATAACATATTATATATATAGCTTCTCTACTTTTCAGCTTTAACATTACTATTTAATTCCACACGTGCAGTTTTCACTTATAGTCATTTCTTTTGATTGCATTAGATTTGTATATATGTTAATTAAGGGTATCATTGTAGATTAACTTTTGTTAAATGAGTTCACTCGTAAAGTCTTTATTATTATTATTATTTATTTATTATTATTATTATTATTATTATTATTATTATGACCCTAACAGTATTAATGTTTGATGTGCAGTCTTTCAGATGGGACTATTAACAGAGGTTACATGTATCGGTGCTATACACCGGACATGTAAAATAACCGGGGATGCTTCTGGAATTGGGGCGTCCTCTGTATCTTGCACTATCAACCAGACACTAAAATGAGGTATATACGTCTGGGGGCGTCGCCCCGATTAAACGGGGGGCGACGATAAATAACTGTACCAAAAAAAAACAAAGAACACCCGCGTGCGCTGCAGACGACACTACATTTCGGCAGCAGACATGAGCTACAAGCATTGTGTGTTGCCTGGTTACACTGCAGCTTGTTTTCATATTTAACATTTTTGGCAGGCAGTGTGTTTATAAAATATTATCAAACGTATTCCAAACACTGACAACATCATATTTGCATCCGGTCCGGAGCCGGTATATATTTACGGACAAAGTCAGTTTTTAACATAAACAATTTATGGTAGTTTTTAGGAATAATAATAATAATGTTAATAATAATAATGTTAATAATAATAAAGACTTCACTTAGCTAGATAACTCATTTGAATAATTAAGTCAATCTACGACGAGACCCTCAACAAATTAAAACATGAAATAGCACAATGAAACATGTAAACATCCATTCATTCATTCATTTATTGGCAAGCGGAAAAACATTGCTTTTGACCATTTACAATATAATTAATAAATATGGCCAAGACACATATACATTACAAAATGACATATAAATACATATATCAACAGAATGTCAACATTCATAATTATGACATATAAACCTTTAATCAATTAGAAGCAGATATATCATCCAGGGTTTGTTTTCTTATCTTCATAGATTCATGTATATATTTAGCAGTTTTGTACATAACCTTCTTATTTTCTGTGCACATACTATGTGCAAACTACAGTACAGATGGTCAAACAGTGTGAATCAAATACTTTGTACGAATATCATCATATCTGGGACAACATAACAAAAAATGATATTCAGATTCCGTAACATTTCTAGTACATAGTTTACATATACGATCTTGTCTGTCAATTCTGGCATATCTACCAAATTCCATTTCAAGATTATGAGAACATATTCTAAAACGTGTTAGTTCTTTTCTTAAATCATTGCTTACTATAACATCAAGGTATCGTTCATACCCAAACTATGACCAATAAATACAGACCAGTATAGGATTATTCTGACACTAGAGATAGATAGAGATATATTTCTTTATTTATAGAGGGTGACCTAATTAGTTTTGAACTAATCCTCCTTAGGGCCCTCTTCAATTTGTTAACACTATAGAATAAATGTACATACACAATAATTATAACATAGTTACGCCGTACAATATACATGCATAATGTTGTACAATGTAACTTAAACAACAGCCTAAATAAATCAGGTACTTTGATAGAAATACAAAACGACATAAGCATATTGATTTACAATCATTATATATATATATATAACTGTCTAGTGTATACCGATTAAAACGTTGTATCCATACTTTACATTTTGTCTTGAATATATTTAAAGTGAAAACAATGGTTGACACCCATGCGTATCATCTGTTGAAACAAAGTGTATGGATTTATTCATTATTGACTGGCTTGGGTCAGTGCATAGACTAGATTGTCTATCTGGTAACAGCCTACGAACATACCAGCTTTACAAACTAGATTTCGATGTTGAACAGTATTGTAAGATTATTATGCCATTTAGCCATCGTTCAGCATTTACTAAGTTTCGTTGTGGCGTTGCGCCTCTGCGCATTGAAACTGTGCGATACGAACATTTGACTGTACAGAATCGCATTTGTCCATTTTGTAATGATGTTGAGGATGAAATACATGCCATTATAGATTGTTGTATGTATGAGGATATCAGGGATATATTATTTATTAAAGCTTCCAGTACCTGTGAGAATATTCCTACATTGTCTAAAACAAATCAATTGATCACTTTATTCACCAATCCCGCATTCATTAGTACATTGTATAATACGTGCCAAAACCTGCTTTAATATTTTACAGCGTCGTAATTTGTATCTATGTAAATAATGTGTACATTATTATATTTGTGATCAGATTTTAATGTGAATTATGTAAAAGTTGCAAATCCATCCTTCTCTGATCAAACGTGGTTCCCATTTTTTTAAAAATATTCTAGTTTACCCATTTTCCAGGTTCTCGGTTCTCGGAAAACATTCGGAAGGATTTTCATGTGTGTTTTACGTTTATTTATCGTCGCTACCGGTTGCCCATATCAGCTCTCCTGAAGAGATTAGTCATTTTAGATGTTTGGAGGATGGTGCAATGATACAGACAGAGATCCATTCCAGAGTCTCATCTGGTTCTTTTACGTGCACGGTGAACACGAGACCTCGGTTTAAAGTCCCCATCTGACAGACTGTTCATTTTATTAGGGTCACACGGGGGATCGAACCTGCAATCCATAGATTACCAGTCCAACGTGTTACCATTTCTATCTTATGAGACACCTTATGAACATCGATACACATGTACAATTCACCAACCGGCCATATTAGAATGAACCCCTGAACCTTTGACCCGCCTACAGTCACTAGGCTGACTCCTTAACCACCATGTATGTAGGTGAGCAACCTGTGAAATTTATATTCCAAGAGGTGCGACTCTGGACTGGTTTTTTTGCAGACTGATATGTAGTCCAGTGTTAACACGCTGGACTGGTAATCCATGGATCACAGGTTCGATCCACCGTCTGACCCTAATACAATTAACCGTCTTTCAGATGGGACTTTAATCCGAGGTCTCGTGTCGGTGCTTTACACCATGCACGTAAAAGAACCAGAGGAGACTCTGGAATGGGCTTCTGTCTGTATCATTAGTTTAAACAATATTTATTTCTTTGAATATACATAGTCTAGTATACATAATTGCACTATCCTCCAAAATCTAAAATGACTAATCTCTTCAGGAGGCATCGCTCATATGGGCAATCGCTAGCGACGATAAATAAACGTAAAAACACACACTCTAGACTGGTTTAATTGTTCTCATGTTTTCTGATCACGTGATTAAATTGCTATGGACTGGAATATTTTGGAAATTGTTACGCGCACTACCATGCCAGTTCATACAGTAGATATTTCAAGCTATACTATAATTGTTACGCGCACTACCATGCCAGTTCATACAGTAGATATTTCAAGCTATACTATAATTGTTACGCGCACTACCATGCCAGTTCATACAGTAGATATTTCAAGCTATACTATAATTGTTACGCGCACTACCATGCCAGTTCATACAGTAGATATTTCAAGCTATACTATAATTGTTACGCGCACTACCATGCCAGTTCATACAGTAGATATTTCAAGCTATACTATAATATGCTCGCTAGGAGGGCGCGCGTGACTTCTCAGCGTTGGTCCGTTTGCCGACAAACGCGTCGGCTGCTGACAGAGTGCGCTGCTGCTGAATAATTGTGCTATATAGTACACTACTATACCAAGTCACTTTTATTTGGAGACATATTGTGCTGTTATTATGTGGATGTATCGGTTCATGTCCTAAGTAAATGTTAAATATGTAGAATGTGTACTTTTTCCTCGTTTTAAATGATAATTTATTTGTCTAAATATGTGTTTTTTGTAATGGAGATATAGTAAACGTTATTTTCGAGTTGATTTATTAAAGTTTAATATTTACGTATAATTTTATTGATCAACAACTACACGTGTGTGTTTTATGTGCAGTAGTTATCAGGGATATTTATACAAATTTATTTTAGCTCGATTGCGAAACAAGTTATTACAACTTACAATCACTCTCGAGACCTCATTCCTGATGGAATCCATCGCCACGAGGGAGATAGAGAAAAGGCAACGTGGAATTTAAATACCTTGCCTAAGGGCACAATCGTAACGGCTCCAGCGGGGCTCGAACTCCGGCATAGCAGGGGCATAGCTAGCGAGTTAGAATGTATAGGCCCGAATGATTTATTGAAGAAGATGTCGGGTGTGGCGTTGGGGACATACTCCCCACTTACATTTTGAATCGTAGAACGTTTATTATACATCCGTGTGCATTTAAAACGTTCACATTTCGAAATTCAAGATATATTTTTCAAAATGATACCAAAATTGAGTCTAAAATTGCTACACAGAGATGACTTCAAAGCAATTTATGATCGCGTGGTGAGAAGAGTCTACACCATACCTACATGCCAATACTCCCGCCACTATTCATTGCCTCTTTGGTATATTTGGATCATTTCATTTGCTATGACAATCTTCAGGCCCTGGCGCCAGTGCCTTGTAGAAGCTACGCGCCAGGCTATATATATATATATATATATATATATATATATATATATATATATATATATATATATATTTGTCTCTGTGTCTGGTGTTGACTTCATATATATATCTAAAGAACGGTGATACACTTGTGTGTGGACAATTATTCTCAAGTACCCGGATGACATTTTACATTGATGCGATCTATTAATCTATTTTAGAGCTGGATTCCTATAAGACGAAAGAGTCTCCATTGGAAACATACATCAAAATGGCGAATGTAACAAGTATTCCATATTACCAGACGACAGACCTGGGTCTACCATACAGATATACATCGGACGCCCTGTCGCCTTACGTCACTTCCGATACATTAGGCTTGGGTCAATGGCCTTTGAACTCTCTATCGATGAACCAGTGGAATTACTACAATTTGATGACGTCATTTACGTCAATGTATCAGCTAAATAACGTGAGATTCTCACCAAAGTCACGTGACAGCGGGATATCATCACCAAACAGTGTCGGTTCATTGGATCTGTCCATCACAAAAACTATCAAAACAGGTAAGAGTCCAAGTCGTTGTTATTATTATTATTTTATTATTATTATTTTATTATTATTATTATTTTATTATTATTATTATTTTATTATTTTTTTATTTTATTATTTTATTATTATTATGAACAATGTTCGCAATTGTTTGAGGGGTTGGGGTTGGTAACGTCACACCCGCAGCTTAGGTTATATGGCGACTCTCCGGCTTCTAGGTGTCACTAGGTTACAGACGGATATGTAGCCCAGTGGTAAAACGCTGGACTGGTAATCCAGGGATCGCAGGTTCGATCCCCTGTCTGACCCTAATAAAATTAACAGTCTTTCAGATGGGACGTTAAACCGAGGTCTCGTGTCGGTGCTTTACACCGTGCACGTAAAAGAACCAGAGGAGATTCTGGAATGGGTCTCTGTCTGTATCATGCACTATCCTCCAACAATCTAAAATAACTAATCTTTTCAGAAGGCGTCACTCATATGGGCAACTGGTAGCGACGATAAATAAACGCACACATGACCTTATTCCATATTATGTCACGTGTGATATGATTAATGTTCATGATGGATGATACCGCACATTTACTGCATTAAGGTCATATGGGCAACCGGTAGCGACGATAAATAAACTAAAAAAATATATAAATAAATAGGTGTCACTATCGATAACACTTATCATGGGACAAACATATACCCAACGTTAGTAAGAAGTGCAATTCATATCTGTACATTTTGCCACGGATTAAGGGTTATTTATCCACACAGAATCGTAAACTATTTTATAGCGCCTATGTACTCTCTCACTTTAACTATTGCTGTGAGATATGGGGCAACTTTACATCATCGCTTGAAGATAAACTGGTACGATTTCAAAAGAAAGCTTCACGAATTATTTTAAATGTAGAATTCTTAACGCCCTCTTCCATAATGTTTGCAGAGTTTAAGTGGATGACCATTCCCGAACGAGTTATTTATCAAAGGGCTATTCAAATGTATAAAACCATATGTGGAAATGCTACTGAATACCTTAAAACATCATTTATATTTACATCGGAAGTTCATTCCCGTTGTCTTAGATCCTCTTCTTCATTACAACTATATACGCCTAACCTTTAAGTTGGAAATATTCCGTAATACTCTTGTTTATTCAGGTTCTTCCATTTGGAATTCACTACCTCATTATATTCAAATTTCCAACTCACTCAATATCTTTAACCCATTCAACACCAAGTAACTCACATGGACTGGTCCATGATATTCTCGTCACGAGTCGGCTCATCTGGATCTACACTTTTTGTAAGCCTATTTAGAGGTATGTGGTGTTGAAAGGGTTAATACACGATATTTAAGTTGGAATAAACCAACAGAAACATAGAAATCTGGTGTATATATATATATATATATATATATACATACATAATAGATGAGCTTCCACGTTTTGCTGAATACTGTACTTAACATGTAGTGTTTCTTTAATTAATATGTTTTCTATGTCATTGTATGTATGTTGAGGGCCTTATTTGTATTAGCCATCGTAAGCTCCCTCGTAAAATAAAGTCTTTATTATTATTATTATTGGAAGAGAAGTCCCAGAGTGCCCCTCCGAGAGGTACATGTGTTTCAAGCACATACAAGCCGGATAGAACCACAGATCCTCCACCACGCCCGTAATACATTCGGAAAACATCGCTCTATATCAGCATTCAGAACAAACATCTAAAACAGTTGCGTCATGCGCATTACGCATTGCTTACATACGCTTGTCGATAGTTTGCTTTTTGTGATGTAATGTCGCTTTAAAGGTAGTGTAAGAGAAATTTGGGATATTAGAACTTGTGTTGTGTATAATGTTTTTGAACATCATGTGTTATACTGTATATATGTGTCAAGAAACTAGTGTATGGTTTACGACAATAAACTATTATGTCTGTCTGTCTGTCTGATATACGTATACGACGGCGCTATAATTATTTGATGTTGTTTTCGTTTCTGTGTAAACTATTTGATTTGTTTTATATGTGTTCACAACATTTAATCGACAATTGAAAATCCACACAATCCATTAAAACACATCTTTCGAACGATAGCCTTCAATAACTGATGTATTTTCGTTCACAGAATATCCCAGTCCTGCGAAACCAAAACCAAAGTTCGATTATGCCAATCTTGCGAAGTCAGCAACAGAAGGGGACGAGATCCACCACGATGCCAATATCTCTACAAACACAGACGCACAGATTTTCAGCCATATGATGATAAATACAGGCTCTCTTGGGTACGCTGCATAAACACATGTTTTTAAGTCACATGATTAAAGCGACATTACATCACAAAAAGCCAAAAAAAGCATTTTTCACGTATAAATGCATTGCTACTACAAATTCTTCCGAATACATTCGAACACAAACATTGAACCAATAAACAGTGTCTTTGTGGTCTACAAACTTTCAAAAGTGAATGTAGGATTTCATATACCGGTCATCCACGCTCCTGAATTGACAGTTCTGTGTCATTATTTGTAGTCAATACTAAACGCTTGATACTGTCGCTAAAAGATAATAAATTTAAGTAAGATTAGATAAATATGCATAGGCACAAAATGTGAGATATAGCAGTAAATCTGTACCATAAATATCGTTATTCAGGATGCACAGGTTGTATTACGCATGTATGTCGACCCTGTTTACATTATTTTACGACATATACGACGCTTGTTTATTAGTTGAAATACTCAGTTTTTGAGGCAAATATGTGGGAGGAAAATTATACCAGTTATTAGGAAAATACATTCTGTATAAATTTGCGTTTTCACTGATGTAGTGTCGCTTTAAAAATACACAGATACATATTCCTGCCCAGAACGACGAATGTGAGTGTCCGATTTTGATAGCACCATTTTTAATCAAACACACATACGATTTATGATACACAAACGGCAGACGGATCTGTAATTCAGTGGTTAACACGTTGGACTGTTAATCCAGGGATCGCAGGTTCGATCCCCGTCTGACCCTAATAAAATGAACAGTCTTTCAGATGGACGTCAAACCGAAGTCTCGTGTCGGTGCTGTACACCGTGCATGTAAAAGAAATAAGAGGAGACGCTGGAATGGGTCTATGTCTGTATCATTGCACTATCCTCCAAAAATCTAAAATTACTAATCTCTTCAGGAGGCGTCACGCGCTCATATAGGCAACCGGTAGCGACGATAAATAAACGCACACATTACCGTATTCCACGTTTAATATGATTAATGTTTATGGTGGATGGTAGCGCACATTTACTGCATTAAGGTACACATATATTGAGCTCCAGAGCACACTAGAATACACCATTTAAATTCTGGATTTCTAAACAAAATTCCCGTACCCCCACCTGCGGGAGGGGAATCCCCTCCCACACCTACCCCCTTTCGCCGCCCCAATGTTCAAATCGTTCCTACGGGCCTGAGTACATTAAACATGTTAAACAGTTGAATTACTTTACTGAAACAATTGGGTAATACTAAGAACTTATATGATATAACCATTCTTAGAACTACTGACAGTCGTTGTGAATATGGAATATTGTATAGATTTCTGTCCAATTCCTTATTCCAATTGTTGTAAATAACCATGTACATGATAGAAAATAAATATGTTTAAAACAATATGGAATAGTTTAGTTTAATCATATTTTATTGCATTCATTCTATATATACAATGTACAGAACAAAACAAATGAACACACTTGTATAATTAAGCATAGTATATACGATTTATGTCATTGTTGTGAACACTAAATGTAAATAAATGTTGAAGCAAATGGGTTGGGCCACAGGTATTAACAACATTAGTTATGGAATATGAAATTGTTTTTATCAAATTCATATTAATTAATTGATATCAAATTCTACCATCGTAAGATATATGTCGAAATATAATAATTAAATGCTAAAACTGGTATATATACTGACAAAAACCTCGTTTTATTTTCCAAATCGTAAATGTTTATATTAAAGAACTAAAGGTCCATTTTAATTATGTTTGGGGGGATTTTGTACCGAACATTATTTTTATTTTGATTAAGGTAATCACTGTGCAATATTTAACTTAAACATTCTATTTGTTTCCAGTTATAATCCTTTAACAAGCAGTTTCCACCCGGCATCCAAACAGGCCGAGCCGATCAAAAGGCCACGAGGCCGGGGTCCAGCCAGGTTAGTGTTTTCATATATATCTACGCTGAGCTATCTAAACTGCTCACAGACGGATCTGTAGTCCAGTGGTAACACGCTGGACTGGTAATCCAGGGATCGCACGTTCGATCCACCGTCTGACCCTAATAAAATTAACAGTCTTTCAGATGGGACATTAAACAGAGGTCTCGTGTTCATCATGCACGTAAGTGAACCAGAGGAGACTCTGGAATGGATCTCTGTCTGTATCATTGCACCATCCTCCAAACATCTAAAATGACTAATCTCTTCAGGAGGCGACGCTCATATGGGCAACCGGTAGCGACGATAACTAAACGTAAACACACACACATGGAACTCCTTCCGAATGTGTTGTGCAATCCTGCAAACCGACGGGCATTTGACCACATACATTTGGGTTGAAATCATAACATCCTAGTGGAGGTCAATATTAGTGTATACAAATGTATTTGAGCTCGTTTGCGAAACAAGTTTTTACAACTCTATATTAATCACTCTCGAAACCTTATTTCTGATTGAATCAATCGCCACGAGGGAGAGAGAAGAGGCAACGTGGAATTTAAATGCCTTGGGTAAGGGCATACACGTAACGGCTTCAGCGGGGTTCGAACTCCGGGTAGTTCGCACCTGAAGCGAACGCGCTACCACAGCGCTATCACGACTTCCACCGACAGGAACATATTCTAAAGACTAAGTTGTTTTCGTTGTACGTTGAATTGTCTTTTCGCTATATATATAATATATATAATAAGGCAATATAGTCTGATGAAATAACTCGTACGACCTGTCGTTAGTTGAACTATTTTTGTCAATATGCTATTAACATGCATTTCTATGACGCCATTTTCAATTACTACTTAAAACAGAAGTGACAGGTTTTCAATTTGCAATCTAATTCGATAATTGTCTGGCACCATGCATGCCGGGGACTGCCGAACGGTGGAGAATATTAGGCAATTTACATTTGCAGTCATGCACGCAATTAGTGTTTCAGCTGACCTTTTATTTTAACAACTACCTGTTTATCTACGAATTTGTAATGGTGATAAGCGTCATGTAGAGAGATATATGACCGAACCCCACACTGCGAGCCGCTCCGTTTAGTTTTTTAACAGTCGAATGCACCTGTGCTTTTAATAATGAAACTGCCGATTAAAACTGACTGAGGCCACGCATATATTCCTATGTTTCTGGATACACATCCGTATTATTGTACATATATGAGGCTGTCCGATTGGCGCAGTGGTTAGCGCGCTCGCTTCTCACCAATGTAACCCGGGTTCAATCCTCGGGCCGGGAAATCTGTGAGATGATACGATGGTTGCCATATCGGACAGGTGGGTTTTCTCAGGGTACTCCGGTTTCCTCACACACGAATGACATGAACATTTTACTCTTTCATCTGTGCCAACGAGATTGATTAATATAAGTTGCTAAAGCTTGTTTCGCAATCGTTATAAAATAAATAAAGTTTAAACACTTGTATGAATTGTGAACATTTATAGTTTTCAAAACATGAGATCATTCGTCAATCAGATTCATATATTATACAGATTCATATATCATACAGATTTTCGGGAAAGTAAACAAGAGTCCGCCTCCGTGGTCGAGTGGTTAAGGTCGGTGATTTGTATACCTCTGTAACCTATCATCACTGATGGTCACGGGTTCGAGTCCCACTCACACCGTGTTTATGTATATGAAAATGTTGGCTATTTCTTACGGAGGTTGGTGCATGAAGTACTGGTTAACCGCTCAAATTGGCAACCGGTAGCTAAACGGACGTTAAAGCAGAATGACATCATATGAAATAAAAGATATTTGAAAAATTCAATGTTTACATATGGCGCAATACTGCTACACATTCTAACATTATACTTTGTATACTTATGTTCATTTGGTAAACAGTGTTATTTTGCGATAAAACAAGCTCGAAACCGAAAGTAGGACTTTCTGAGTCGATCGGTCACGCACTTGTTTACATTCGGAATGCATCGTCCCCATTTGTCCCACGTTGTCTTTTTAATTAAATTACTTAATATGTTGATTCATACCGCTGTTAGCTAAGTTTTTTAGGGACATTTCTATATCCCCGCGAGGGGTTCGACATTAGAGGAAGATAGATAGATAGTCTTTCATGTTCAAAATATAAAGTTGTTTTCAACATCCTCTGTTGTTTCACGCATGCGCACTGTGCGTGTTTACATTTCGTGTGTTGATAAACAAAGTCGCGTATACGACGGTTTAAATTTATTGGAGTTTTATCGTTTATGAGCGACTATTTCGATTTTTGTAAACACACACACATTAGTATTTATATTTTACCCAAAACATCCTTTATTACGATGTAATGCTGCTTTAAATAAACTGAAATAAACGACGTAAACACTCCTTACCCATATCCGGCATATTAGAGGCTTATAATTATTACAGAACAGTATATTTATTTAGGAACACAGATTACAAACATGACATGTTGTAAACATGTACACAAATAATAATTTCAGAATAGCATACATGGGTACTCGTAATATGAGATAATAAACATGTTAATTTGTGATCTACAGACTTATAATCTATGACACACTATTATATATATTACCGTAGCATGATCTTGTTACAGGGCTATTCAATGCATATAGTGCATGCGTCCTCAGATTTGCATACGTCATACAAATGTCATTCACCCTTATTCACCCTTATTCACTCTTATTCACCCTTAATTCACCCTTATTTCACACTTGTTTCACCCTTATTCACCCTTTATTCACCTTTAATTCACCCTTATTCACCTTTAATTCACCCTTATTCACCCTTATTCTAGGACCAAAAAGGAGTTCATTTGCAAATACTGTGGACGGCATTTCACCAAGAGCTATAATCTTCTTATACACGAACGCACACACACGGACGAACGCCCCTACAGCTGTGAAATATGCGGAAAGGCATTTAGACGACAGGACCATCTCCGAGATCACAGGTAAATGATAGTATAGCCAATTACATAGAGTGCGGCGCTTTGTGGGTTCGTTCATTTGAGGAAGCTATCCCTGTGGCTTGTGGGAATGTCAAGAGTTTTGGCCGGTTTCGGTCACGTTTCTGAACCCTGCTTGGGGTGATCAGGTTCTATGTGATCTAGGTTCCTGCGGTGATCCACTGACTGTACACCACCTGCAATGCTGTATCATCATCATCAACATCATAATCATCAACATCAGCCTCATCATCATCATCATCATCATCATCACCATCACCATGATCATCATCATCAGCAGCAGCAGCAGCAGCAGCAGCAGCAGCAGCAGCAGCAGCAGCAGCAGCAGCAGCAGCAGCATAATCATCATCATCACCATGATCATCATCATCGCCATCACCATGATCATCATCATTATCATCATCAGCATCAGCATCATCATCATCACCATGATCATCATCATCATCATCATCATCATCACCATAATCACAATGATAATTCTGGTTGTATTTCAGGTACATTCATTCCAAAGAAAAACCATTCAAATGTACGGAGTGTGGGAAGGGATTCTGTCAGTCAAGAACACTCGCTGTACACCGGACGTTACATCAGGTACGCTTCATACATGCAACGTCCTATAGTCTGACCGGACTTCATAACGTGGTATAGTCTGACAGGACTTCATAACGTGGTATAGTTGGATCAGACTTCATAACGTAGTATAATCTGACAGGACTTCATAACGTGGTATAGTTGGACCAGACTTCATAACGTGGTATAATCTGACAGGACTTCATAACGTGGTATAGTTGGACCAGACTTCATAACGTGGTATAATCTGACAGGACTTCATAACGTGGTATAGTTGGACCGGACTTCATAACGTGGTATAGTCTGACCGGACTTCATAACGTGGTATAGTTGGACCGGACTTCACAACGTGGTATAGTTGGACCGGACTTCATAACGTGGTATAGTTGGACCGGACTTCATAACGTGGTATAGTCTGACCGGACTTCATAACGTGGTATAGTCTGACCGGACTTCATAACGTGGTATAGTCTGACCGGACTTCATAACGTGGTATAGTTGGACAGGACTTCATAACGTGGTATAGTTGAACCGGACTTCATAAAGTGGTATAGTCTGACCGGACTTCATAACGTGGTATAGTTGAACCGGACTTCATAAAGTGGTATAGTCTGACCGGACTTCATAACGTGGTATAGTTGGACCGGACTCCATAACGTGGTATAGTTGGACCGGACTCCATAACGTGGTATAACTGGACAGGACTTCATAACGTGGTATAGTTGGACCAGACTTCATAACGTGGTATAGTCTGACCGGACTTCATAACGTGGTATAGTTGGACCGGACTTCATAACGTGGTATAGTTGGACCGGACTTCATAACGTGGTATAGTTGGACCGGACTTCATAACGTGGTATGGTTGGACCGGACATCATAACGTGGTATAGTTGGACCGGACTTCACAACGTGGTATAGTTGGACCAGACTTCATAACGTGGTATAGTTGGACAGGACTCCATAACGTGGTATAGTTGGACCGGACTTCATTACGTTGTATAGTTGGACAGGACTTCATAACGTGGTATAGTTGGACCGGACTTCATAGCGTGGTATAGTTGGACCGGACTTCATTACGTGGTATAATCTGACAGGACTTCATAACGTGGTATAGTTGGACCGGACTTCATAACGTGGTATAGTTGGACCAGACTTCATAACGTGGTATAGTTGGACCGGACTTCATAACGTGGTATAGTTGGACCAGACTTCATAACGTGGTATAGTCCGACCGGACTTCATAACGTGGTATAGTTGGACAGGACTTCATAACGTGGTATAGTTGGACCGGACTTCACAACGTGGTATAGTTGGACCGGACTTCATAACATTGTATAGTCTGACAGGACTTCATAACGTGGTATAGTTGGACCGGACTTCATAACGTGGTATAGTTGGACCGGACTTCATAACGTGGTATAGTCTGACCGGACTTCATAACGTGGTATGGTTGGACCGGACTTCATAACGTGGTATAGTCTGACCGGACTTCATAACGTGGTATAGTCCGACCGGACTTCATAACGTGGTATAGTTGGACAGGACTTCATAACGTGGTATAGTTGGACCGGACTTCATAACGTGGTATAACTGGACAGGACTTCATAACGTGGTATAGTTGGACCGGACTTCATAACGTGGTATAACTGGACAGGACTTCATAACGTGGTATAGTTGGACCAGACTTCATAACGTGGTATAGTCTGACCGGACTTCATAACGTGGTATAGTTGGACCGGACATCATAACGTGGTATATTTGGACCGGACTTCACAACGTGGTATAGTTGGACCAGACTTCATAACGTGGTATAGTTGGACAGGACTCCATAACGTGGTATAGTTGGACCGGACTTCATTACGTTGTATAGTTGGACAGGACTTCATAACGTGGTATAGTTGGACCGGACTTCATAGCGTGGTATAGTTGGACCGGACTTCATTACGTGGTATAATCTGACAGGACTTCATAACGTGGTATAGTTGGACCGGACTTCATAACGTGGTATAGTTGGACCAGACTTCATAACGTGGTATAGTCCGACCGGACTTCATAACGTGGTATAGTTGGACAGGACTTCATAACGTGGTATAGTTGGACCGGACTTCACAACGTGGTATAGTTGGACCGGACTTCATAACATTGTATAGTCTGACAGGACTTCATAACGTGGTATAGTTGGACCGGACTTCATAACGTGGTATAGTTGGACCGGACTTCATAACGTGGTATAGTTGGACCGGACTTCATAACGTGGTATAGTCTGACCGGACTTCATAACGTGGTATGGTTGGACCGGACTTCATAACGTGGTATAGTCTGACCGGACTTCATAACGTGGTATAGTTGGACCGGACTTCATAACGTGGTATAGTTGGACCGGACTTCACAACGTGGTATAGTTGGACCGGACTTCATAACGTGGTATAGTTGGACCGGACTCCATAACGTGGTATAGTTGGACCGGACTCCATAACGTGGTATAGTTGGACCGGACTTCATAACGTGGTATAGTTGGACCGGACTCCATAACGTGGTATAGTTGGACCGGACTCCATAACGTGGTATAGTTGGACCGGACTTCATAACGTGGTATAGTCTGACCGGAATTCACAACGTGGTATAGTTGGACCAGACTTCATAACGTGGTATAGTCTGACCGGACTTCATAACGTGGTATAGTTGGACAGGACTTCATAACGTGGTATAGTTGAACCGGACTTCATAAAGTGGTATAGTCTGACCGGACTTCATAACGTGGTATAACTGGACAGGACTTCATAACGTGGTATTGTTGGACCGGACTTCATAACGTGGTATAACTGGACAGGACTTCATAACGTGGTATAGTTGGACCAGACTTCATAACGTGGTATAGTCTGACCGGACTTCATAACGTGGTATAGTTGGACCGGACATCATAACGTGGTATAGTTGGACCGGACTTCACAACGTGGTATAGTTGGACCAGACTTCATAACGTGGTATAGTTGGACAGGACTCCATAACGTGGTATAGTTGGACCGGACTTCATTACGTTGTATAGTTGGACAGGACTTCATAACGTGGTATAGTTGGACCGGACTTCATAGCGTAGTATAGTTGGACCGGACTTCATTACGTGGTATAATCTGACAGGACTTCATAACGTGGTATAGTTGGACCGGACTTCATAACGTGGTATAGTTGGACCAGACTTCATAACGTGGTATAGTTGGACCGGACTTCATAACGTGGTATAGTTGGACCAGACTTCATAACGTGGTATAGTCCGACCGGACTTCATAACGTGGTATAGTTGGACAGGACTTCATAACGTGGTATAGTTGGACCGGACTTCACAACGTGGTATAGTTGGACCGGACTTCATAACGTGGTATAGTTGGACCAGACTTCATAACGTGGTATAGTCCGACCGGACTTCATAACGTGGTATAGTTGGACAGGACTTCATAACGTGGTATAGTTGGACCGGACTTCACAACGTGGTATAGTTGGACCGGACTTCATAACGTGGTATAGTTGGACCAGACTTCATAACGTGGTATAGTCCGACCGGACTTCATAACGTGGTATAGTTGGACAGGACTTCATAACGTGGTATAGTTGGACCGGACTTCACAACGTGGTATAGTTGGACCGGACTTCATAACGTGGTATAGTTGGACCGGACTTCATAACGTGGTATAGTTGGACCGGACTTCATAACGTGGTATAGTTGGACCGGACTTCATAACGTGGTATAGTTGGACCGGACTTCACAACGTGGTATAGTTGGACCGGACTTCATAACGTGGTATAGTCTGACCGGACTTCATAACGTGGTATAGTTGGACCGGACTTCATAACGTGGTATAGTTGGACCGGACTTCATAACGTGGTATAGTTGGACCGGACTTCATAACGTGGTATAGTTGGACCGGACTCCATAACGTGGTATAGTTGGACCGGACTTCATAACGTGGTATAGTTGGACCGGACTTCATAACGTGGTATAGTTGGACCGGACTCCATAACGTGGTATAGTTGGACCGGACTCCATAACGTGGTATAGTTGGACCGGACTTCATAACGTGGTATAGTTTGACCGGACTTCATAACGTGGTATAGTTGGACCGGACTTCATAACGTGGTATAGTTGGACTTTAACGTGGTATGGACAGGACTTCATAACGTGGTATAGTTGGACCGGACTTCATAACGTGGTATAGTCTGACCGGACTTCATAACGTGGTATAGTTGGACCGGACTTCATAACGTGGTATAGTTTGACTCGACTTTATAACGTGGTATAGTCTGACAGGATTCATAACGTGGTATAGTTGGACCGGACTTCATAACGTGGTATAGTTGGACCGGACTTCATAACGTGGTATAGTCTGACCGGACTTCATAACGTGGTATAGTTGGACCGGACTTCATAACGTGGTATAGTTGCGACTTATAACGTTATAGTCTGACAGGACTTCATAACGTGGTATAGTTTGACAGGACTTCATAACGTGGTATAGTTGGACCGGACTTCATAACGTGGTATAGTTGGACCGGACTTCATAACGTGGTATAGTTGGACCAGACTTCATAACGTGGTATAGTCCGACCGGACTTCATAACGTGGTATAGTTGGACAGGACTTCATAACGTGGTATAGTTGGACCGGACTTCATAACGTGGTATAGTTGGACAGGACTTCATAACGTGGTATAGTCCGACCGGACTTCATAACGTGGTATAGTTGGACAGGACTTCATAACGTGGTATAGTTGGACCGGACTTCACAACGTGGTATAGTTGGACCGGACTTCATAACATTGTATAGTCTGACAGGACTTCATAACGTGGTATAGTTGGACCGGACTTCATAACGTGGTATAGTTGGACCGGACTTCATAACGTGGTATAGTTGGACCGGACTTCATAACGTGGTATAGTCTGACCGGACTTCATAACGTGGTATGGTTGGACCGGACTTCATAACGTGGTATAGTCTGACCGGACTTCATAACGTGGTATAGTTGGACCGGACTTCATAACGTGGTATAGTTGGACCGGACTTCACAACGTGGTATAGTTGGACCGGACTTCATAACGTGGTATAGTTGGACCGGACTCCATAACGTGGTATAGTTGGACCGGACTCCATAACGTGGTATAGTTGGACCGGACTTCATAACGTAGTATAGTTGGACCGGACTCCATAACGTGGTATAGTTGGACCGGACTCCATAACGTGGTATAGTTGGACCGGACTTCATAACGTGGTATAGTCTGACCGGACTTCATAACGTGGTATAGTTGGACCGGACTTCATAACGTGGTATAGTTTGCCTCGACTTTATAACGTGGTATTGTCTGACAGGACTTCATAACGTGGTATAGTTGGACCGGACTCCATAACGTGGTATAGTCTGACCGGACTTCATAACGTGGTATAGTTGGACCGGACTTCATAACGTGGTATAGTTTGCCTCGACTTTATAACGTGGTATAGTCTGACAGGAATTCATAACGTGGTATAGTTGGACCGGACTTCATAACGTGGTATAGTTGGACCGGACTTCATAACGTGGTATAGTCTGACCGGACTTCATAACGTGGTATAGTTGGACCGGACTTCATAACGTGGTATAGTTTGCCTCGACTTTATAACGTCCTATAGTCTGACAGGACTTCATAACGTGGTATAGTCTGACAGGACTTCATAATGTGGTATAGTAGGACCGGACGTCATAACTTGGTATAGTTTGCCTCGACTTTATAACGTGGTATACCGGTATCTGGTACTTGTTCCAGATATAGGTAAATTGACTGGTGCTATAAAAGAATTGCTATCCTAGATGTATATATAATTATGATTAATACAATATCATTGTCGAGTACCTTACTGTTAAGACTTTACTTGTTTATACTTGCAGAACACACCAGAGGGAGTGGCCATTTTGAAATCCCCACGTGCATCTAAGTTATCAAAGCCTACTTCTGTGATAGTCGGACAACAACAACAACAACAACAAATGTTGACCAATTCTCCATATTTGCCGATAACTTAGTGACTTCTGTGAATTGTTACGTTTTAAGACGTTTTAAGACTAAGAATGGCAGAACTCGGAAGATCTTGTTACATGCTACGTCATTTCTTGACATATTATGAAGGCATACATAGTTCCATTTCCGGTTTACAAAGTCGTGTGTAGTACAAACATGATCACGTGTCATTTATAAGTATCGGTGAAACACGGAATATACACTTACAGCATGGGACTCGTGTGTGTGTATTTTAGGTTTATTTATCGTAGCAATACCGGTTGCCCATATGAGCGACGCCTCCTGAAGATATTAGTCATTTTAGATGGTTGGAGGATAGTGCAATAATACAAACAGATACCCAATTCCAGAGTCTCATCTGGTTCTTTTACGTGCACGGTGTACAGCACCGACACGAGACCTCGGTTTAAAGTCCCATCTGAAAGATTTAATTTTATTATGGTCAGACGGGGGATCGAACCTGCGATCCCTGGATTACCAGTCCAGCGTGTTACCACTGGACTACAGATCCGTCTGTAGCATGGCACTCACTATTAAGCTGTGTTGGATGTGTAAATTTAATTGATGTGAATTAATCCGTAATCTGTTAATCGCAACTAAAGTTTCTTATGCAAACAGCACAAAGCGAGATCAGACAACAGAACGTGCCGTCTGCTAAGGTTCTATGCTGTTTGCTATTCGAATAGTTGTTTTCTGAACTAATTTTGGTAAAACAAATCGGCCCCAAAATGTAAAGTTATAGGATGACTGCTGGCAAAAGGAACCTGTACGTATCTTTTCGGTATTTAGGCTTCTTTTGCTCCCATTTTCGTCGACCTTGACATGTATGTTACTGCTAGTAGTCAGTAGTGTAAACAATGGATGCAATGCGGAACATAGATTGTATGTATGTATGTTCCATTAATGTAAAACCCATTGCGGGGACCTATACATGTTTTCCTGGGCATGCTTAGCCGACCATAGCGGTTAACCAGTACTAAGCAATGTGTGTGAGGTGCCTTGCTCAATGACACTACATACGTCATGATACGTGGCCAGCCTGACTGAGTATCGAACCCGGACCGTTCGATTCCAAATCCAACGCTCTACCATTGGACCACGGACGCCACAATTGCTCCCGTTACTGACGGGAACTATAACCTATGAAGCTACCACTTCTTTTTACCTTTACATTTTGACGACGATTTATTTTATTTCACTAAAGTAATTAACCAATTACGCACTTTAGAAAGTCGCCATTTTTTCTACTGACCCTACATGAGATATTTACTGACCGTCCATAGTCTCACCACGTGACCGCCTTTGACCAATGGAAATGATATAATTTAGTGGAAGGTACATTAAATATCCTGATCAAACATAAGATAAGAGACAGACGGATCTATAACAGTCTTTCAGATGGAACGTTAAAACGAGGTCTCGTGTCGGTGCTTTACATGGTGTACGTAAAAGAACCATAGGATATTCTGGAATTGGTCTATGTCTGTATCATGCACTATCCTCCAAAATCTAAAATAACTAATCTCTTCAGGAGGCGTCGCTCATATGGGCAACCGGTAGCGACGATAAATAAACGTAAAACACACATAATATAAGAGTCAACAAGATAGCAACAGTACAACACAAGCTCTGAGTTCACGATTGAACCGACTATATAACATAAAATAATGGTAACAGCTATAAAATTAGAATCACTGATAATAGTATGCATATTTATTATTAATTTGTTTCTAAGATAAATGCTGAAAAATGTTAAAGCATAATTAAGTTATGTAGGTAAGACAAATGTGCTTGTTAGCCATACCGAATATTAACCTAGTAAACCAATGACTTAATTAGTAAAACTAATATAAGTATATATGGAATAAACAAACATCTTTTACAGGAACATATATATAAGTATATATGGATTAAACAAACATCTTTTACAAAGGAACATATATATATATATGTAAAAGATGTTTGTTTAATCCATATATACTTATATTAGTTGTACCAATTAAGTCATTAAAATATATAATAGATACTTGCAGTTTCATTAGAACATGAACATCATTTACGTCATTTGTATGACATTACTAATATGGACACTATTTAATGAGACAATAAAAATAGCTGCGTTACCTACATTGCTTCAGACGGATATGTAGTCCAGTGGTAACACGCTGGACTGGTAATCCAGGGATCGCAGGTTCGACCCCCCGTCTGACCATAATAAAATTAACAGTCTTTCAGATGGGACGTTAAACCGAGGTCTCGTGTCGGTGCTTTACACCGTGCACGTAAAAGAACCAGAGGAGACTCTGGAATGGGTCTCTGTCTGTATCATGCACTATCCTCCAAAATCTAAAATAACTAATCTCTTCAGGAGGCGTCGCTCATATGGGCAACCGGTAGCGACGATAAATAAACGTAAAACACACACACATTGCTTCCAGTTTATTCAGCATTTTAATGGTGTAACAGCTTCCAGCAAATTGTTTCAATACGATATTGGGAGTACATTGACGACATACGATTATTGTTATGAAGTCGTAAATTAGATTACATTTTGCCTCACAAAAATAAGATTTTTTAATATCTCAATTTGGACGGTTTGCTCCGTGTGTAAATAAAAACCTTTCATTTCGAATACCCCATCAGTCTCAAAATAGGGTACAGTTCGGAAACCGCGACACAAACCTTACAGTTTGGAATACCCGACAGTTGCAAATAAAACCATTACAATTCGTAAACCCTGACAGCCGCACATAAACACATCTTACAGTTGGGAAACCCCGACAGCTTCAAGTACATGTAAGCACATCTTACAGTTGGGAAACCCCGACAACCTCAAATACATGTAAACACATCTTACAGTTGGGAAACCCCGACAGCCTCAAATACATGTAAACACATCTTACAGTTGGGAAACCCCGACAGCCTCAAATAAACACATCTTACAGTTGGGAAACCCCGACAGCCTCAAATACATGTAAACACATCTTACAGTTGGGAAACCCCGACAGCCTCAAATACATGTAAACACATCTTACAGTTGGGAAACCCCGACAGCCTCAAATACATGTAAACACATCTTACAGTTGGGAAACCCCGACAGCCTCAAATAAACACATTTTACAGTTGGGAAACCCCGACAGCCTCAAATACATGTAAACACATCTTACAGTTGGGAAACCCTGACAGCAGCGCTAGTCCACACAAGATAACTGTCAGCCCATAGTCATCATTTGAAACCGGCAAAATATATAAAAACAACAACAACAACAACAACAACAACATAACCAAATTTCTGAAGCACAATATTTATTGTTTAAAAATTGTTTTCTAAGAAATCACAAAGCATTCCGTCTAACGTTGTATATAGTGTGTACAGTGTACAGTATTTATTTTGTGCATATATTGATCCAAGGAATTTATTTTTTCATCCAAGCCATCTTTACAACGTACCTCAGCTAGTCTGTGCTATATATTTTGTGCTATTCTTGTACCCATTTCTAATCATTCAAAAAGATTGACTTTAGCAAATCGTCAACAACGTGTTATCAAACCCTATTAATGCTGTCCGAATAGCGCAGTGGTTAGCGCGCTCGCTTCTCACCAATGCGACCCGGGTTCGATCCTCGGACCGGGAAGTATGAGATGGTACGGTGTGTTTTCTCCGGGTACTCCGATTTCCTCCCACACGAATGACCACAGTTACGCTTTCATCCGAGCCAACGAGAGTGATTAATATAAGTTGTTAAAACTTGTTTCGCAATCGTTGTAAAATAAATAAAGTTAAACTTTATTAAGTTTGTGTACATTTAATTGTGATGGTGTTATATCATAATTGGTCACGTTTTGTTTGTTTTTAATCATTCGATTCCACTAGTGCATATTTACCATTTTATTGATCTAAGCAGTTAATTTTCAACAAATGAATCAGAAACACATACAACATGTGTATGTCGAATGTGTATTTCGAGCTGTCAATGTTACTCCACGTCCAATCAGAATCCTTCCAGGTGTTATTGCACGTGTGTACATACAAGAAATTATTAGATGACTGTATTACACTGAATACAAGCAACTTTATGTGATAAAATAGTTTTTATCAAGTTTACCCCTTTTATCAATGTTGTACCTACAAATTCATTGAAAGTACGCGTGCACAATTCTGAGGATGTGAACACCTGGAACTAAATAGAAATTCTAAGAAACCATACATATGACCACTACTTTACAGAACTATTACTTTCAAATTTAGCCATACGCTTAATACCGAAATGCATTTTACCCACTTTATGCATGCAACTAATTAGTACATACTTGGCGAATGTATCACCTTTGCCAGTCATAAATTAAGGCTATTATAAAGTATTTTAGTGTTTTCTGTAATAACTTACTTATGACCAAGCTCGTTATGTTTGGCCATTTTGAATATTAACATATTATATTTTCACTTTTGTACCAAACTTTACAAATTAAATGAGATTATACCATACAATGTATTGTTTTATTTTTACAGTCCGTTTAGAGTAACTAACATTTTAGGGACATGTCCTCATAATTGGTTGCCTCTGTTATTATCGTTGTTTCCTTTGCTACAAATGCTACACATATTCATCCGTTTTTTCATCTTATAATTAATAGGTTACACAATATTTATTTCTTTAAATAAACATAGTGAAGTATAATATACTATAGTATAATATGTACATACATGTAGGATTGAGGAGAAAGCAGCCTGCTTGTATGGTTACCTCTACATACATGTAGGATTGAGGAGAAAGCGACCTGCTTGTATGGTTATATGTACATACATGTAGGATTGAGGAGAAAGCAACCTGCTTGTATGGTGACCTCTACATACATTGAGGAATTAGGAGAAAGCAACATGCTTGTATGGTTACCTATACATATATGTAGGATTGAGGAGAAAGCAATCTGCTTGCATGGTTACCTCTACATATATGTAGGATTGAGGAGAAAGCAACCTGCTTGTATGGTTACCTCTACATACATGTAGGATTGAGGAGAAAGCAACCTGCTTGTATGGTTACCTCTACATATATGTAGGATTGAGGAGAAAGCAACCTGCTTGTATGGTTACCTCTACATATATGTAGGATTGAGGAGAAAGCAACCTGCTTGTATGGTTACCTCTACATACATGTAGGATTGGGGAGAAAGCAACCTGCTTGTATGCTTACCTCTACATACATGTAGGATTGAGGAGAAAGCAACCTGCTTGTATGGTTACCTCTACATACATGTAGGATTGAGGAGAAAGCAACCTGAATGTATGCTTACCTCTACATACATGTAGGATTGAGGAGAAAGCAACCTACTTGTATGGTTACCTCTACATACATGTAGGATTGAGGAGAAAGCAACCTGCTTGTATGCTTACCTCTACATACATGTAGGATTGAGGAGAAAGCAACCTACTTGTATGGTTACCTCTACATACATGTAGGATTGAGGAGAAAGCAACCAGCTTGTATGGTTACCTCTACATACATGTAGGATTGAGGAGAAAGCAACCTGCTTGTATGGTTATATGTACATACATGTAGGATTGAGGAGTAAGCAACCTACTTGTATGGTTACCTCTACATACATGTAGGATTGAGGAGAAAGCAACCTGTTTGTATGGTTACCTCTACATACATGTAGGATTGAGGAGAAAGCAACCTGCTTGTATGGTTATATGTACATACATGTAGGATTGAGGAGAAAGCAACCAGCTTGTATGGTTACCTCTACATACATGTAGGATTGAGGAGAAAGCAACCTGCTTGTATGCTTACCTCTACATACATGTAGGATTGAGGAGAAAGCAATCTGCTTGTATGGTTACATCTACATACATGTATGATTGAGGAGAAAGCAACCTGCTTGTATGCTTACCTCTACATACATGTAGGATTGAGGAGAAAGCAACCAGCTTGTATGGTTACCTCTACATACATGTATGATTGAGGAGAAAGCAACCTGCTTGTATGGTTATCTCTACATACATGTAGGATTGAGGAGAAAGCAACCTGTTTGTATGGTTACCTCTACATACATGTATGATTGAGGAGAAAGCAACCTGCTTGTATGGTTATCTCTACATACATGTAGGATTGAGGAGAAAGCAACCTGCTTGTATGGTTACCTCTACATATATGTAGGATTGAGGAGAAAGCAGCCTGCTTGTATGGTTACCTCTACATATATGTAGGATTGAGGAGAAAGCAGCCTGCTTGTATGGTTACCTCTACATACATGTAGGATTGAGGAGAAAGCAACCTGTTTGTATGGTTATCTCTACTATGGTTTATCTAATGGGTAGTGTACTGTATAAAGTTATTATCAATCAATTTAACGTTATTTTAATGAACTCGCATTCAATTTTATCATACAGAAACATTTTGCTAGGGAACAACAGTAATAACAAAGGGTTCCAAATTAAAGGACTAATATACATTTCGGCATACATTGGACTTTATCTGCCAAAAGGATGTAAGATAAACTGGATACAGCGATATACGAAATCTTGTAGCATAGTGAAACTTCACATATGGGTATATATATACCAATATAGAGACTTTACACGTGCATTTAGAGTTTGTGTCGCATCAGTAGTAACGGAGGTAACCAACCAGATGGATTAATATAAGTTGTTAAAACTTACTTCCCAATCGTTGTAAAATAAATAAAAGTTGAAAACGGTGATAACCAGCAGACGACATACTGGCATAGCACATGCTATTAATGTGATTTAAAATCAGCCCGCCTCCGTCCGTGGTCGAATGATTACGGTCGCATTTGTCACATATCTGTGAAGACTGTGGTAAGTATCATAATATGATCCCACAGAAGAAACAGTAGACGATACGTTAATAGAAGAGTCAGCATCAACCAAATAAGACGCAGAAGTGTACTCGTGGGTTAAAGCCCCACTAATGCATTTACTTAGAACGTACTGCACACCGAGCTATTGTAAGGAGTGGATGATTAGACATTGCGATTATTGCCCTATATTTTCATTTTTCATTTCTCAATAATAAATTATTACGGTCAAAAGTAAAATTTTGAATATATGCCACAAACGAACCAGCTTTTGTGAAATTACAATATGTAAATTACCTCCCTTTATGTGTATTTATCTGCAGATGGTGGTTTACTTATAACACTAGGATAAATTTGCATATGAATTACAGACTGGTCTGTAGTCCAGTGGTAACACGCTGGACTGGTAATCCAGGGATCGCAGGTTCGATCCCCCGTCTGATCCTAATAAAATTAACAGTCTTTCAGATGGGACGTTAAACCGAGGCATCGTGTCACGTAAAAGAACCAGAGGAGACTCTGGAATGTGTCTATGTCTGTATCATTGCACTATCCTCCAAAAATCTAAAATGACTAATCTCTTCACTCGTCGCTCATATGGGCAACCGGTAGCGACGATAAATGAACGTAAAACACACACACTCTTATGAATTATAGTATTATTATTCCAACTGAAGAAGAAGAAAAACAGAAACAGAGACTTTAAAGTCAAAATAAAAACAAGAAAAGAAAATAATAAGTTACAGTATAGATAATTAACATTAAACACGGACTACAAAAGTGTTAAGCAATATCAATTCTATTCAAATTAATTTTGTGGTTAGCCCGTGCTGTTTTTATGACTGTTTCAAAGGGGGGCTACATTGTTTGATGTATGCATATCAGAGACCAGTATAATCTTCAAGATTTACGCATCTTTTTAAAAGTTATGTCGTTGCATTTTCAATAGTTTCAATGAATTGTCATGAAAACTGATAGTCAGTGTCTCGCTTCATATGTTATTACACTGTAATGTATTAATTTGAATACGTATCGGATCTATAATATGGTACACTATATATCAGTGAAATATTACAACATTTAGACTGATAATCCAGGGAATGCAGGTTCGATCCCCCCGTCTGACCCTAATAAAATTAACAGTCTTTCAGATGGGACGTTAAACCGAGGTCTCGTGTCGGTGCTTTACACCGTGCACGTAAAAGAACCAGAGGAGACTCTGGAATGGGTCTCTGTCTGTATCATTGCACTATCCTCCAACATCTAAAATGACTAATCTCTTCAGGAGGCGTCGCTCATATGGGCAACCGGTAGCGACGATAAATAAACGTAAAACACACACACATTTAGTATGAAATCGGTCGATTATATTTCTTTAAAAGCATTACAGCATCAAGCGAAATGCTGCATACTTATTCAAATATTCCAATGCATATAAAGCTCGTAGTAATTTCGAAAATGGGGTTACCATTCGTGTAAGATATTGCATGCAAGTTAATAATAATAATAAATTGTGTGATTTACGTTTATTTATCGTCGATACCGGTTGCCCATATGAGCGACGCCTCCTGAAGAGATTAGTCATTTTTGATTTTTAGAGGATAGTGCAATGATACAGACAGAAACCCATTCCAGAGTCTCCTCTGGTTCTTTTACGTGCACGATGTATAGCACCGACACGAGACCTCGTTTTAAAGTCCCATCTGAAAGACTGTTAATTTTATTAGGGTCAGCCGGAGGATCGAACCTGCGATCCCTGGATTACCCGTCCAGTGTGTTACCACTGGACCACAGATCCGTCTGTATATAATAATAAATACGCATTGACCAATACTTAAGAAGAGCACATATCCCACGTGACTATGACGTGTAGGTGAGTTGTGAACAGTTAAACAATTTGTGTTCATTTATTGATTTGTAACACCTGTGAATGTAGCGCCACTGCCATCAATGTAAGAATTCATGTTTTGTTGTTGACAAACTTCAGACTTAAGAAAAATGTAGCAAAATTGCAGTGGCACATTGTTTTCCCACGTCAGGTATTCTACCTAGGGAGCAGAGTAGATAGCAAGGTCCCGACCCCAGATAGCGGGAAATAGCTCCGCTGAAACAATGTGTCGTTAATTTACCGGAGAGCGATAAGGGTAGATAACTCAAGTGTGTTCCGAGGTTACTGAAATAAGACTTGAGGAGGAAAATGACATTAATTTATTATGAGTACACTTTTTTATTGTAGTGATAGATATATTGTAATGAGGGTTGTGGTTTTTCCAGGAATGCTAGCATTCCAAAAGGTTCACAAATATTACTGCGCCTATAAGAGACGAATAGTTTCCTTTAGGTTGTAAAACAACAAATACATTGCCTATTAAATACATAGTCAAAGGAAAAAACGTACAGTCTGTTAATTTATATTTCCAATCTGTCATTTCTTCTCATACCACACCCACTTTGAAGAGGTATTCAAATCAAACAGCAAAACTATCCAAATGTAATGGTTCGTATAGCCAGTGCTCACCTGTGAATAACGTCACTGTGTTTACACACTGTATTATTCAGCCAAATAATACAATATGCCACCCTTCAGTTTGCAATGGCCTGAATTCTTATACCACATCTTTTCTACACATCAACTAGTCTGAAGTCTTCTCAAATCACAAAATTTCTCAAAAAACACAAAACGATACACGGCCTGTCATGAAAATGCATTTTTACCAAAATGAAAAATGAACTATATTAATTATTGGGACTACATTCGATGCACGTCTGCCTATTTACGTATATAAAACCTTTAAGTACGTGTCTACATTTACTAAAGTGTGCATGTTAGTCCGGTACATTAGTTCGAAACAAGGTTGTAATTAGCGCAGTGGTTAACGCGCTCTCTTCTCACCAATGCGACCCGGGTTCGATCCTCGGACCGGGAAATATGTGAGATGGTACGATGGTCGCCAGATCGGACAGGTGGGTTTTCTCCGGGTACTCCGGTTTCCTCCCACGCGTATGACCACATATACGCTTTCATTCGAGCAAACGAGAGTGATTAATATAAGCTGTTAAAACTTGCTTTGCAATCGTTAAATAAAGTTTTTTTTTAAAAGGTTGAAAAGACGAGCTCTGATAACATATTTATCCAGCATTCAAAGACGAAACGATGGTTACTCTCAGGAATACCACACTGGTATCTGCTTAACTGATAGGGAGCTGCATCACCATACGGGGGTATATCGGACTAGGGTTACAGTGATCTAAGAATAGTACAATATGTCATATAGCCAGGCGTACAACACTGCATCACCCTACGGGTACATCGGACTAGGTATACAGCGCTGTCAGAATAGTACAATATGTCATATAGCCAGGCGTACAACACTGCATCACCCTACGGGTGGTACATCGGACTAGGTGTACAGCGCTGTCAGAATAGTACAATATGTCATATAGCCAGACGTACAACACTACATCACCCTAAGGGTACATCGGACTAGGTGTACAGCGCTGTCAGAATAGTACAATATGTCATATAGCCAGGCGTACAACACTGCATCACCATACGGGTACATCGGACTAGGTGTACAGCGCTGTCAGAATAGTACAATATGTCATATAGCCAGGCGTACAACACTGCATCACCCTACGGGTACATCGGACTAGGTGTACAGCGCTGTCAGAATAGTACAATATGTCATATAGCCAGGCGTACAACACTGCATCACCCTACGGGTGGTACATCGGACTAGGTGTACAGCGCTGTCAGAATAGTACAATATGTCATATAGCCAGGCGTACAACACTGCATCACCCTACGGGTACATCGGACTAGGTGTACAGGGCTGTCAGAATAGTACAATATGTCATATAGCCAGGCGTACAACACTGCATCACCCTACGGGTACATCGGACTAGGTATACAGCGCTGTCAGAATAGTACAATATGTCATATAGCCAGGCGTACAACACTGCATAACCCTACGGGTACATCGGACTAGGTGTACAGCGCTGTCAGAATAGTACAATATGTCATATAGCCAGACGTACAACACTACATCACCCTAAGGGTACATCGGACTAGGTGTACAGCGCTGTCAGAATAGTACAATATGTCATATAGCCAGGCGTACAACACTGCATCACCATACGGGTACATCGGACTAGGTGTACAGCGCTGTCAGAATAGTACAATATGTCATATAGCCAGGCGTACAACACTGCATCACCCTACGGGTACATCGGACTAGGTGTACAGCGCTGTCAGAATAGTACAATATGTCATATAGCCAGGCGTACAACACTGCATCAACCCTACGGGTGTACATCGGACTAGGTGTACAGCGCTGTCAGAATAGTACAATATGTCATATAGCCAGGCGTACAACACTGCATCACCCTACGGGTACATCGGACTAGGTGTACAGGGCTGTCAGAATAGTACAATATGTCATATAGCCAGGCGTACAACACTGCATCACCCTACGGGTACATCGGACTAGGTGTACAGCGCTGTCAGAATAGTACAATATGTCATATAGCCAGGCGTACAACACTGCATCACCCTACGGGTACATCGGACTAGGTGTACAGGGCTGTCAGAATAGTACAATATGTCATATAGCCAGGCGTACAACACTGCATCACCATACGGGTACATCGGACTATGTGTACAGCGCTGTCAGAATAGTACAATATGTCATATAGCCAGGCGTACAACACTGCATCACCCTAAGGGTACATCGGACTAGGTGTACAGCGCTGTCAGAATAGTACAATATGTCATATAGCCTGGCGTACAACACTGCATCACCCTACGGGTGGTACATCGGACTAGGTGTACAGCGCTGTCAGAATAGTACAATATGTCATATAGCCAGGCGTACAACACTGCATCACCCTAAGGGTACATCGGACTAGGTGTACAGGGCTGTCAGAATAGTACAATATGTCATATAGCCAGGCGTACAACACTGCATCACCATACGGGTACATCGGACTAGGTGTACAGCGCTGTCAGAATAGTACAATATGTCATATAGCCAGGCGTACAACACTGCATCACCCTACGGGTACATCGGACTAGGTGTACAGGGCTGTCAGAATAGTACAATATGTCATATAGCCAGGCGTACAACACTGCATCACCATACGGGTACATCGGACTAGGTGTACAGGGCTGTCAGAATAGTACAATATGTCATATAGCCAGGCGTACAACACTGCATCACCATACGGGTACATCGGACTAGGTGTACAGCGCTGTCAGAATAGTACAATATGTCATATAGCCAGGCGTACAACACTGCATCACCCTACGGGTACATCGGACTAGGTGTACAGGGCTGTCAGAATAGTACAATATGTCATATAGCCAGGCGTACAACACTGCATCACCATACGGGTGGTACATCGGACTAGGTGTACAGCGCTGTCAGAATAGTACAATATGTCATTTAGCCAGGCGTACAACACTGCATCACCATACGGGTACATCGGACTAGGTGTACAGCGCTGTCAGAATAGTACAATATGTCATATAGCCAGGCGTACAACACTGCATCACCCTACGGGTACATCGGACTAGGTGTACAGCGCTGTCAGAATAGTACAATATGTCATATAGCCAGGCGTACAACACTGCATCACCCTACGGGTACATCGGACTAGGTGTACAGGGCTGTCAGAATAGTACAATATGTCATATAGCCAGGCGTACAACACTGCATCACCATACGGGTACATCGGACTAGGTGTACAGCGCTGTCAGAATAGTACAATATGTCATATAGCCAGGCGTACAACACTGCATCACCCTACGGGTACATCGGACTAGGTGTACAGGGCTGTCAGAATAGTACAATATGTCATATAGCCAGGCGTACAACACTGCATCACCCTAAGGGTGGTACATCGGACTAGGTGTACAGGGCTGTCAGAATAGTACACTATGTCATATAGCCAGGCGTACAAACACTGCATCACCATACGGGTACATCGGACTAGGTGTACAGCGCTGTCAGAATAGTACAATATGTCATATAGCCAGGCGTACAACACTGCATCACCATACGGGGGTATATCAGACTAGGAGTATGATATTATAAGAATTGTACATTATGTAATTAGCCGGGCTTAAAGTACTGATCTAGCTTAAGAGATTGCAATAATGGTGGTGGTACATGTGAGAGGGGAGGTAACACAGTATGTGTGCATGTATTGTCTAAAGTATTTACGCCCCCTTTATGTTACTCCAATAATGAGTGCGAAGAGTGGACTTAACTAGGACGAAAAGCATGATAATAAATTAATAATATTTATTTATGAAGACAAGTTACTGAATTATGCATACTATTAAGGCTGTCCGATTAGCGCAGTGGTTAGCGCGCTCGTTTCTCACCAATGCAACCCGGGTTCGATCCTCGGACCGGGAAGTATGTGAAATGGTACAATGGTCGCCAGATCGGACAGGTTGGTTTTCTCCGGGTACTCCGGTTTCCTCCCACATGAATGACCACAATTACGCTTTCATCCACGCCAATATAAGTTGTTAAAACTTGATTCGCAATCGTTGTAAAATAAATAAAGTTTAAACTATTATGGACATGAAAATCACCGAGTTATACATACTATTTGACAGTCCCTGAATTCGTCCCTGAATTCTGCATATTAATATATACATGATGCTCACTGATCTGAACCAAACTAAGCGAAACTAAACTCAAAGAAGGAAAAAATAAACTTTCTCGAAAACCCAAGTAGCGTATTGATGAAGAAATGTCCAAATATGTCCTCATTATTTTTAAAATGTGTGATTGTTTGTTCTTACAGTTTCTAGGGGACATAGAAAACGCACGCTTCGGACAAATGTGATTTTACATGAAAAACTAGCCTGGGAACAGGCGTCGATATAGTTTGCCTGGTCAGTCAAATAAATATAGTTTAACACCGAGACTATTAGTTGGGTCGCATTGAGTTTCTGATGACAGCAACCAGAAGTTAAAAAGTGAAAAATCGACAGACTGGAACTCAGGCTAATGAAAAACAATAACTATATAAATACATAGTTTTAAACATTTTGGAATATTTTTAGTTGTTCAGTTTGTGTTTTGTAATACAGATGTGATATATCTGTGATGGAATCCTTCGTATTTCGTTTTCATGTAATAATAATCATATAATGTAGGTGTGCGTTTTCTATGTCCTCTAGTATATACTGTAGGTGTGCGTTTTCTATGTCCTCTAGTATATAATGTAGGTGTGCGTTTTCTATGTCCTCTAGTATAATTATAATGTAGGTGTGCGTTTTCTATGTCCTCTAGTATATAATGTATATAGGTGTGCATTTTCTATGTCCTCTAGTATATAATGTAGGTGTGCGTTTTCTATGTCCTCTAGTATATAATGTATAGAGGTGTGCGTTTTCTATGTCCTCTAGTATATAATGTAGGTGTGCGTTTTCTATATCAGCTGTATGTATGTTAGCTTCACGTATGTTAGCTGTATGCTAACTACACATATATTAACTTCACGTATATCAGCTGTATGTATGTTAGCTTCACATATGTTAGCTGTATGTTTGTTAGCTGTATGTATGTTAACTACACATATATTAACTGCACGTATATTAGCTTCACTATATACTCATATACCTTGTCAACAAACAACATAACATATACTATATACTCGCAATATTAATGTCTAGCGTGTTAGAAAGTGTGTTGTATAATTTATTTCCTGGGGGTATGCCGACAAGGAGTGAACATTTCCGGGCCGTATTCATCAAGTATTGGTTTCATTACGTTACTTCAAGTGCATTTGGTACGTGGAAAACATAAGTTTAGTAAATTAGGTCGATCAATCATAATACAGAAACAAGAGTCAATTTAAAGGCAAATTGCTGAACGCATTTAAATGTGAAGCATCGGTGGTTCAGTGGTAGAATGCTCGCCTGCCACGCGGGCGGCCCGGGTTCGATTCCCGGTCGATGCAAATTATTTTCTTACATTTGCTCATGCTATGCATCATTACAAGTTTTCCACTAATTTGAGGAATTATCGATACTGGCTATATTGGTTTCATTGTAGACATACTGGATGTATTAATACTATACCCCAACGATAATGTAATTCCCGCGAAAAAGATAGCACGGGCTAATATTATTATAACGGGTAAAAATTCGATTTATCCATTTCGACAAAAATATAGAAAACCTAGGCTTATCTTTAAAATGTGTCAGAGTGTTAATTTAAACAACATACATCCATAGATCTAGGATACATTTGAAAAGAAATATCAATAAAACTCTAATCATTCACAAATAGTATAAATATGTAGATAACACGTGCGTAGCTTCCTGTTTAAAGCTGCATTATCTGCACGAGAAAGGTGTGATTTTACCCGTAGCAGGGATCACGATTTTCCAGTGTGCAATTGAATTCATGAAAGTAAACTTACATGGTTAGTGTCATGTTGCATTGTGATTCAGCTTATTTGCCCTCGCCTCCGGTGAACCATGTGGGCGAGTGGTAATTGTGCATGGTATGTGTTCACAGTTATATCGCCCGAAGCAAGGATTACGTGTTAAATCAATTCTTTGAGACGTTTGTGCATGGACTCAGTATACATTATGTGTATCACACGGCAGAAGGTACTCAGATGGGGCAATCGGTGTATTGTAAGAGGCTTGTGGTTTTGGAGAGGCGAGTGCATACAAGTGCATTATGACTGAACATTTAACCTTTATAATGTGATAATGTAAGCACGCAGTGGCACCGAGAGATAAGTTACTTCGAAAATCCCGTCCAATTATCACGCAGGACAGTTTCAATGTGGTGAAAAGGAGATAACAGTTTTGAGAAATCATACGACTGTTGTTCAAACGACACTAGTCACCCGGCTACACCTGTCATGAACGTTTGTAGAATTGTCGCCAGCTGGTTATTGTATCTTTGCTGTGAGTATAATTAAACTGTATTCATTATGTCACACCACAGGTTCTTGAAGTCTCAATAATAAATGTAGTCGCTTAAATTTCTTTTTGTTGTTGTTTTATATTACCCCACCCACCTATCAATACAATATTGACGTACGTTTGTTTTGTTGTTTTTATTTTATTTATTAAGATCTACTGTACATTCCATATAGACACAGTATAAGTATAATAAATCGTTTGTCAAAACGTAGATTTTTTGAAACTGAATAGACTTCAAACTCCTGTTGTCAAATATTAAATTAAATTCGGAATTTGTTCGATTTGTGTATATTTGTTAAGTTTGTGGTTCGAGGTGATACGCCTGACACGGACCTCCATGGCTGAGTGGTTAGTGTCGTTGACTTCAAATCACTTGCTCCTAGCAGCTCGAGGTTCGTATTATTACAGGTGAGAAAGTTATCCAGTTGGCTTGCGGAAGGTCTGTGGTTCTACTCGGGTGCTTCGTCCGAGCCTGAAATACTGCTTGGGGGGGGACACA
>CM026401.1:43706026-43761063 GCA_014843695.1 Archivesica marissinica
ATGTCTAGCGTGTTAGAAAGTGTGTTGTATAATTTATTTCCTGGGGGTATGCCGACAAGGAGTGAACATTTCCGGGCCGTATTCATCAAGTATTGGTTTCATTACGTTACTTCAAGTGCATTTGGTACGTGGAAAACATAAGTTTAGTAAATTAGGTCGATCAATCATAATACAGAAACAAGAGTCAATTTAAAGGCAAATTGCTGAACGCATTTAAATGTGAAGCATCGGTGGTTCAGTGGTAGAATGCTCGCCTGCCACGCGGGCGGCCCGGGTTCGATTCCCGGTCGATGCAAATTATTTTCTTACATTTGCTCATGCTATGCATCATTACAAGTTTTCCACTAATTTGAGGAATTATCGATACTGGCTATATTGGTTTCATTGTAGACATACTGGATGTATTAATACTATACCCCAACGATAATGTAATTCCCGCGAAAAAGATAGCACGGGCTAATATTATTATAACGGGTAAAAATTCGATTTATCCATTTCGACAAAAATATAGAAAACCTAGGCTTATCTTTAAAATGTGTCAGAGTGTTAATTTAAACAACATACATCCATAGATCTAGGATACATTTGAAAAGAAATATCAATAAAACTCTAATCATTCACAAATAGTATAAATATGTAGATAACACGTGCGTAGCTTCCTGTTTAAAGCTGCATTATCTGCACGAGAAAGGTGTGATTTTACCCGTAGCAGGGATCACGATTTTCCAGTGTGCAATTGAATTCATGAAAGTAAACTTACATGGTTAGTGTCATGTTGCATTGTGATTCAGCTTATTTGCCCTCGCCTCCGGTGAACCATGTGGGCGAGTGGTAATTGTGCATGGTATGTGTTCACAGTTATATCGCCCGAAGCAAGGATTACGTGTTAAATCAATTCTTTGAGACGTTTGTGCATGGACTCAGTATACATTATGTGTATCACACGGCAGAAGGTACTCAGATGGGGCAATCGGTGTATTGTAAGAGGCTTGTGGTTTTGGAGAGGCGAGTGCATACAAGTGCATTATGACTGAACATTTAACCTTTATAATGTGATAATGTAAGCACGCAGTGGCACCGAGAGATAAGTTACTTCGAAAATCCCGTCCAATTATCACGCAGGACAGTTTCAATGTGGTGAAAAGGAGATAACAGTTTTGAGAAATCATACGACTGTTGTTCAAACGACACTAGTCACCCGGCTACACCTGTCATGAACGTTTGTAGAATTGTCGCCAGCTGGTTATTGTATCTTTGCTGTGAGTATAATTAAACTGTATTCATTATGTCACACCACAGGTTCTTGAAGTCTCAATAATAAATGTAGTCGCTTAAATTTCTTTTTGTTGTTGTTTTATATTACCCCACCCACCTATCAATACAATATTGACGTACGTTTGTTTTGTTGTTTTTATTTTATTTATTAAGATCTACTGTACATTCCATATAGACACAGTATAAGTATAATAAATCGTTTGTCAAAACGTAGATTTTTTGAAACTGAATAGACTTCAAACTCCTGTTGTCAAATATTAAATTAAATTCGGAATTTGTTCGATTTGTGTATATTTGTTAAGTTTGTGGTTCGAGGTGATACGCCTGACACGGACCTCCATGGCTGAGTGGTTAGTGTCGTTGACTTCAAATCACTTGCTCCTAGCAGCTCGAGGTTCGTATTATTACAGGTGAGAAAGTTATCCAGTTGGCTTGCGGAAGGTCTGTGGTTCTACTCGGGTGCTTCGTCCGAGCCTGAAATACTGCTTGGGGGGGGACACAACGGGGGCTTCCTCCGCCAATACTAGCTGGAGTCACAATATGACAGAAGCTGTCGGGGGGGGGGGACACACGGGGGCTTCCTCCGCCAATACTAGCTGGAGTCACAATATGACAGAAGCTGTCTGGAGTCACAATATGGGGTGGGGGGGGGACACGGGATCTTCCTCCGCCAATACTAGCTGGAGTCACAATATGACAGAAGCTGTGGGGGGGGGACACACGGGTCTTCCTCCGCCAATACTAGCTGGAGTCACAATATGACAGAAGCTGTCAGAAGGGGGGGGGGACACACGGGATCTTCCTCCGCCAATACTAGCTGGAGTCACAATATGACAGAAGCTGTCGGGGGGGGGGGGGTGACACACGGGATCTTCCTCCGCCAATACTAGCTGGAGTCACAATGACAGAAGCTGTCGGGGGGGGGGAACACGGGATCTTCCTCCGCCAATACTAGCTGGAGTCACAATATGACAGAAGCTGTCGGGGGGGGGGGGGGGGGGGTGACACACGGGATCTTCCTCCGCCAATACTAGCTGGAGTCACAATGACAGAAGCTGTCGGGGGGGGACACACACGGGATCTTCCTCCGCCAATACTAGCTGGAGTCACAATGACAGAAGCTGTCGGGGGGGGCACACGGGGTCTTCCTCCGCCAATACTAGCTGGAGTCACAATGACAGAAGCTGTCGGGGGGGGGGGCACACGGGGTCTTCATCCGCCAATACTAGCTGGAGTCACACTATGACAGAAGCTGTCGGGGGGGGGACACACACGGGATCTTCCTCCGCCAATACTAGCTGGAGTCACAATATGACAGAAGCTGTCGGGGGAGGGGGGGCACACACGGGATCTTCCTCCGCCAAAACTAGCTGGAGTCACAATATGACAGAAGCTGTCGGGGGGACACACGGGGTCTTCCTCCGCCAATACTAGCTGGAGTCTCAATATGACAGAAGCTGTCGGGGGGGGGGACACACGGGGGCTTCCTCCGCCAATACTAGCTTGAGTCACAATATGACAGAAGCTGTCGGGGGGGGGGCACACACGGGATCTTCCTCCGCCAATACTAGCTAGAGTCACACTATGACAGAAGCTGTCGGGGGGACACACGGGATCTTCCTCCGCCAATACTAGCTGGAGTCACACTATGACAGAAGCTGTCGGGGGGGGGGACACACACGGGATCTTCCTCCGCCAATACTAGCTGGAGTCACAATATGACAGAAGCTATCGGGGGTGGGGGGGGGCACATACGGGATCTTCCTCCGCCAATACTAGCTGGAGTCGCACTATGACAGAAGCTGTCGGGGGAGGGGGGGGCACACACGGGATCTTCCTCCGCCAATACTAGCTGGAGTCACAATATGACAGAAGCTGTCGGAGGGGGGGGGGGCACACACGGGGTCTAACTCCGCCAATACTAGCTGGAGTCACAATATGACAGAAGCTGTCGGGGGGGGGGGGCGCACACGGGGTCTTCCTCCGCCAATACTAGCTGGAGTCACAATATGACAGAAGCTGTCGGGGTGGGGCACACACGGGATCTTCCTCCGCCAATACTAGTTGGAGTCACAATATGACAGAAGCTGTCGGGGGGGGACACACGGGGTCTTCCACCGCCAATACTAGCTGGAGTCACACTATGACAGCTGTCGGGGGGACACACGGGGTCCTCCTCCGAGCTGGAGTCACGGGCTGTCTTCCTCCGCCAATACTAGCTGGAGTCACAATATGACAGACTAGCTGGAGTCACACTATGACAGAAGCTGTGGGGCACACACGGGATCTTCCTCCGCCAATACTAGCTGGAGTCACAATATGACAGAAGCTGTCGGGGGGGGGGGACACACGGGATGACAGAAGCTGTCCACCGCCAATACTAGCTGGAGTCACAATATGACAGAAGCTCCGTCTAGTGGGGGGGGGGCACACACGGGATCTGTCCTCCGCCAATACTAGCTGGAGTCACAATATGACAGAACACACACGGGATCTTCCTCCGCCAATACTAGCTGGATCTTCCTCCGCCAATACTAGCTGGAGTCACAATATGACAGAAGCTGTCGGGGGGGGGGGACACACGGGATCTTCCTCCGCCAATACTAGCTGGAGTCACAATATGACAGAAGCTGTCGGGGGGGGGGGCACACGGGGCTTCCTCCGCCAATACTAGCTGGAGTCACAATATGACAGAAGCTGTCGGGGGGGGACACACGGGGGCTTCCTCCGCCAATACTAGCTGGAGTCACAATATGACAGAAGCTATCGGGGGGGGACACACACGGGATCTTCCTCCGCCAATACTAGCTGGAGTCACAATATGACAGAAGGGGGGCTTCCTCCGGGATACTATGACAGAAGCTGTCGGGGGGCACACGGGAGTCACACTATGACAGAAGCTGTCGGGGGAGGGGGGGCACACGGGATCTTCCTCCGCCAATACTAGCTGGAGTCACAATATGACAGAAGCTGTTCCTCCGCCAATACTAGCTGGAGTCACAATATGACAGAAGCTATCGGGGGGGGGGGACACACGGGGTCTTCCTCCGCCAATACTAGCTGGAGTCACACTATGACAGAAGCTGTCACACACGGGATCTTCCTCCGCCAATACTAGCTGGAGTCACAATATGACAGAAGCTGTCGGGGGGGGGCACACACGGGGGGGGGGACACCGGGATCTTCCTCCGCCAATACTAGCTGGAGTCACAATATGACAGAAGCTGTCGGGGGACATCTTCCTCCGCCAATACTAGCTGTCTGACAGAAGCTGTCGGGGGGACACATCTTCCTCCGACTAGCTGGAGTCGGGGGGGCACACGGGGTCGTCCTATACTAGCTGGAGTCACAATATGACAGAAGCTGTGACAGAAGGTGGGGGGATCTTCCATCTTCCTCCGCCAATACTAGCTGGAGTCACAATATGACAGAAGCTGTCGGGGGGCTGGAGTCACATATGACAGAACGGGACACACGGGGTCTTCCTCCGCCAATACTAGCTGGAGTCACAATATGACAGAAGCTGTCGGGGGGGATCTTCCACCGCCAATACTAGCTGGAGTCACAATATGACAGAAGCTGTCGGGGGGGGGGGACACACGGGATCTTCCTCCGCCAATACTAGCTGGAGTCACAATATGACAGAACAGACTAGCTGGAGTCACAATATGACAGAAGCGGGGGGGGGGGAACACACGGGATCTTCCTCCGCCAATACTAGCTGGAGTCACAATATGACAGAAGCTGTCGGGGACACACACGGGATCGTCCTCCGCCAATACTAGCTGGAGTCACAATATGACAGAAGCTGTCGGGGACACACACGGGATCGTCCTCCGCCAATACTAGCTGGAGTCATAATATGACAGAAGCTGTCGGGGGACACACGGGATCGTCCTCCGCCAATACTAGCTGGAGTCACAATATGACAGAAGCTGTCGGGGGGACACACGGGATCATCCTCCGCCAATACTAGCTTGAGTCACAATATGACAGAAGCTGTCGGGGGGACACACGGGATCTTCCTCCGCCAATACTAGCTTGAGTCACAATATGACAGAAGGTGTCGGGGGGGGGGACACACGGGATCTTCCTCCGCCAATACTAGCTGGAGTCACAATATGACAGAAACTGTCGGGGGGGGGCACACACGGGATCTTCCTCCGCCAATACTAGCTGGAGTCACAATATGACAGAAGCTGTCGGGGGGACACACGGGATCTTCCTCCGCCAATACTAGCTGGGGTCATAATATGACAGAAGCTGTCGGGGGGACACACGGGATCTTCCTCCGCCAATACTAGCTGGAGTCGGGGGGGGGGGACACACTGGGGCTTCCTCCGCCAATACTAGCTGGAGTCACACTATGACAGAAGCTGTCGGGGGGGGGGGAGCACACACGGTCTTCCTCCGCCAATACTAGCTGGAGTCACAATATGACAGAAGCTGTCGGGGGGGGGGGCACACGGGGTCTTCCTCCGCCAATACTAGCTGGAGTCATAATATGACAGAAGCTGTCGGGGGGGGGGGACACACGGGATCTTCCTCCGCCAATACTAGCTGGAGTCACAATATGACAGAAGCTGTCGGGGGGGGGGGCACACGGGATCTTCCTCCGCCAATACTAGCTGGAGTCACAATATGACAGAAGCTGTCGGGGGGGGGGGTGCACACGGGGTCTTCCTCCGCCAATACTAGCTGGAGTCACAATATGACAGAAGCTGTCGGGGGGACACACGGGATCATCCTCCGCCAATACTAGCTTGAGTCACAATATGACAGAGGCTGTCGGGGGGACACACGGGATCTTCCTCCGCCAATACTAGCTTGAGTCACAATATGACAGAAGGTGTCGGGGGGGGGGACACACGGGATCTTCCTCCGCCAATACTAGCTGGAGTCACAATATGACAGAAACTGTCGGGGGGGGGGGCACACACGGGATCTTCCTCCGCCAATACTAGCTGGAGTCACAATATGACAGAAGCTGTCGGGGGGACACACGGGATCTTCCTCCGCCAATACTAGCTGGGGTCATAATATGACAGAAGCTGTCGGGGGGACACACGGGATCTTCCTCCGCCAATACTAGCTGGAGTCGGGGGGGGGGACACACGGGGCTTCCTCCGCAATACTAGCTGGAGTCACAATATGACAGAAGCTGTCGGGGGGGGGGCACACGGGGTCTTCCTCCGCCAATACTAGCTGGAGTCATAATATGACAGAAGCTGTCGGGGGGGGGGGACACACGGGATCTTCCTCCGCCAATACTAGCTGGAGTCACAATATGACAGAAGCTGTCGGGGGGGGGCACACTGGATCTTCCTCCGCCAATACTAGCTGGAGTCACAATATGACAGAAGCTGTCGGGGGGGGGGGCACACGGGGTCTTCCTCCGCCAATACTAGCTGGAGTCACAATATGACAGAAGCTGTCGGGGGGGGGGCACACGGGTCTTCCTCCGCCAAAACTAGCTGGAGTCACAATATGACAGAAGCTGTCGGGGGGACACACGGGGTCTTCCTCCGCCAATACTAGCTGGAGTCACAATATGGCAGAAGCTGTCGGGGTGGGCACACACGGGATCTTCCACCGCCAATACTAGCTGGAGTCACAATATGACAGAAGCTGTCGGGGGGGGGGACACACGGGATCTTCCTCCGCCAATACTAGCTGGAGTCACAATATGACAGAAGCTGTCGGGGGGGGGCATACGGGGTCTTCCTCTGCCAATACTAGCTGGAGTCACAATATGACAGAAGCTTCGGGGGGGGGGGGGGAACACACGGGATCGTCCTCCGCCAATACTAGCTGGAGTCACAATATGACAGAAGCTGTCGGGGGGACACACGGGATCGTCCTCCGCCAATACTAGCTGGAGTCATAATATGACAGAAGCTGTCGGGGGGACACACGGGATCGTCCTCCGCCAATACTAGCTGGAGTCACAATATGACAGAAGCTGTCGGGGGACACACGGGATCGTCCTCCGCCAATACTAGCTGGAGTCATAATATGACAGAAGCTGTCGGGGGGACACACTGGATCTTCCTCCGCCAATACTAGCTGGAGTCACAATATGACAGAAGCTGTCGGGGGGGGCATACGGGGTCTTCCTCCGCCAATACTAGCTGGAGTCACAATATGACAGAAGCTGTCGGGGGGGGGGCCATACGGGGTCTTCCTCCGCCAATACTAGCTTGAGTCACAATATGACAGAAGGTGTCGGGGGGGGGGGGAGACACACGGGATCTTCCTCCGCCAATACTAGCTGGAGTCACACTATGACAGAAGCTGTCGGGGGGGGCACACGGGGTCTTCCTCCGCCAATACTAGCTGGAGTCACACTATGACAGAAGCTGTCGGGGGGGGGGGCACACACGGGATCTTCCTCCGCCAATACTAGCTGGAGTCACAATATGACAGAAGCTGTCGGGGGGGGGGGCACACACGGGATCTTCCTCCGCCAATACTAGCTGGAGTCACACTATGACAGAAGCTGTCGGGGGGGGCCATACGGGGTCTTCCTCCGCCAATACTAGCTTGAGTGGGGGGGGGGGACACACGGGATCTTCCTCCGCCAATACTAGCTGGAGTCACACTATGACAGAAGCTGTCGGGGGGGGGGCACACGGGGTCTTCCTCCGCCAATACTAGCTGGAGTCACACTATGACAGAAGCTGTCGGGGGGGGGGCACACACGGGATCTTCCTCCGCCAATACTAGCTGGAGTCACAATATGACAGAAGCTGTCGGGGGGGGGCATACGGGGTCTTCCTCCGCCAATACTAGCTGGAGTCACAATATGACAGAAGCTGTCGGGGGGGGCCATACGGGGTCTTCCTCCGCCAATACTAGCTTGAGTCACAATATGACAGAAGGTGTCGGGGGGGGGACACACGGGATCTTCCTCCGCCAATACTAGCTGGAGTCACACTATGACAGAAGCTGTCGGGGGGGGGGGGCACACGGGGTCTTCCTCCGCCAATACTAGCTGGAGTCACACTATGACAGAAGCTGTCGGGGGGGGGGGGGCACACACGGGATCTTCCTCCGCCAATACTAGCTGGAGTCACACTATGACAGAAGCTGTCGGGGGGGGGCCATACGGGGTCTTCCTCCGCCAATACTAGCTTGAGTCACAATATGACAGAAGGTGTCGGGGGGGGGGACACACGGGATCTTCCTCCGCCAATACTAGCTGGAGTCACACTATGACAGAAGCTGTCGGGGGGGGGGGGGGGCACACGGGGTCTTCCTCCGCCAATACTAGCTGGAGTCACACTATGACAGAAGCTGTCGGGGAGGGGGGGCACACACGGGATCTTCCTCGCCAATACTAGCTGGAGTCACAATATGACAGAAGCTGTCGGGGGGGGGGGCACACACGGGATCTTCCTCCGCCAATACTAGCTGGAGTCACACTATGACAGAAGCTGTCGGGGGGGGGGGCACACGGGGTCTTCCTCCGCCAATACTAGCTGGAGTCACACTATGACAGAAGCTGTCGGGGGGGGGGCACACACGGGATCTTCCTCCGCCAATACTAGCTGGAGTCACAATATGACAGAAGCTGTCGGGGGGGGGGGCACACACGGGATCTTCCTCCGCCAATACTAGCTGGAGTCACACTATGACAGAAGCTGTCGGGGGGGCCATACGGGGTCTTCCTCCGCCAATACTAGCTTGAGTCGGGGGGGGGGACACACGGGATCTTCCTCCGCCAATACTAGCTGGAGTCACACTATGACAGAAGCTGTCGGGGGGGGGGGCACACGGGGTCTTCCTCCGCCAATACTAGCTGGAGTCACACTATGACAGAAGCTGTCGGGGGGGGGGGCACACACGGGATCTTCCTCCGCCAATACTAGCTGGAGTCACAATATGACAGAAGCTGTCGGGGGGGGGCATACGGGGTCTTCCTCCGCCAATACTAGCTGGAGTCACAATATGACAGAAGCTGTCGGGGGGGGGGCCATACGGGGTCTTCCTCCGCCAATACTAGCTTGAGTCACAATATGACAGAAGGTGTCGGGGGGGGGGACACACGGGATCTTCCTCCGCCAATACTAGCTGGAGTCCACTATGACAGAAGCTGTCGGGGGGGGGCACACGGGGTCTTCCTCCGCCAATACTAGCTGGAGTCACACTATGACAGAAGCTGTCGGGGGGGGGGCACACACGGGATCTTCCTCCGCCAATACTAGCTGGAGTCACACTATGACAGAAGCTGTCGGGGGGGGGGGCCATACGGGTCTTCCTCCGCCAATACTAGCTTGAGTCACAATATGACAGAAGGTGTCGGGGGGGGGACACACGGGATCTTCCTCCGCCAATACTAGCTGGAGTCACACTATGACAGAAGCTGTCGGGGGGGGGGGCACACGGGGTCTTCCTCCGCCAATACTAACTGGAGTCACACTATGACAGAAGCTGTCGGGGAGGGGGGGCACACACGGGATCTTCCTCCGCCAATACTAGCTGGAGTCACAATATGACAGAAGCTGTCGGGGGGGGGGGCACACACGGGATCTTCCTCCGCCAATACTAGCTGGAGTCACACTATGACAGAAGCTGTCGGGAGGGGGACGGCACACACGGGATCTTCCTCCGCCAATACTAGCTGGAGTCACACTATGACAGAAGCTGTCGGGGGGGGGGGGGGCACACACGGGATCTTCCTCCGCCAATACTAGCTGGAGTCACAATATGACAGAAGCTGTCGGGGGGGGGGGGCACACACGGGATCTTCCTCCGCCAATACTAGCTGGAGTCACAATATGACAAAAGCTGTCGGGGGGACGTTAAACCCACAAACAACAAACACACACATTGTGGAAGTCGTGGTAGGGCAGTGGATGCGTGTTCGATTCAGGTGCAAAAGGTCCCGAGTTCCAGCCCCGCTGGAGCCGTTACGATTGTGCTCTTAGACAAGGCATTTAAATTCCACATTGTCTCTTCTCTCTCCTTCATGGCGATGGATTCCATCAGGAATGAGGTCTCGAGAGTGATTAATATAAGTTGAAAGAACTTGTTTCGCAATCGAGCTCAAATAAATTTGTATAAACTAACAAACACACAAACATGTTTAATTAGGTTATATCTGTATTGCGGCTCTCAAGTTATTATTGGCGGAGGTAGACCTCGCGTACCCCCAGACTAGTAGTTCAGCCATGGACCGGAACCTGGCATGCCAGACACCAGAGCCTTCCCACAAGTCAGTTAGATGGTTTCGCCGCAAGAAATAATTCGACACCCTGCGTGATTCGAACATGCAGTAGCGATGGGCAAACGATTTGAACAACTCTGCAACGGAAACCCCAAAGCTGTCTAGTGACTCCGAACCCCAAACCAAACAAATAAACACAACTCGAACACATCTCCAACGTAATTTATATATAGTAGATGTGTGACCACAACTTGAACACATCCCCAACGCAATTTATATATAGTAGATGTGTGACCACAACTCGAACACATCCCCAACGTAATTTATATATAGTAGATGTGTGACCACAACTTGAACACATCCCCAACGTAATTTATATATAGTAGATGTGTGACCACAACTCGGAACACATCCCCAACGTAATTTATATATAGTAGATGTGTGACCACAACTCGAACACATCCCCAACGCAATTTATATATAGTAGATGTGTGACCACAACTTGAACACATCCCCAACGCAATTTATATATAGTAGATCTGTGACCACAACTTGAACACTTCCCCATCGCAATTTATATATAGTAGATGTGTGACCACAACTCGAACACATCCCCAACGCAATTTATATATAGTAGATGTGTGACCACAACTTGAACACATCCCCAACGCAATTTATATATAGTAGATGTGTGACCACAACTTGAACACATCCCCAACGCAATTTATATATAGTAGATGTGTGACCACAGGAGTTTGAAATCATTAACCACTGGTCAGTGATGCTTCAATACGTGTAATTACCCCTTCGAAAGCTCTTAGACACAATGGTGTTTGATATGAGGTTACTTATACATAGTTATTTGAGCTCGATTGCGAAACAATGTCTTACAACTTTTATTAATCACTTTCGAGACGCATGACCATAATAGCTGAATTGTCGACTGTTAGTCATTAACAGAGAAGAAGAAGCGACCTCATTCCTGATGGAATCCATCGCTACGAGCGAGAGAGAAGAGGCAACGTGGCATTTGAATGCCTTGCCCATAAAGCTCCAGCGGGGCTCGAAATCCCGGCCTTTCGCACCTTTGTATGTTCCATTAATGTCAAACCACTTGCGGGGACCTAGACGTTGTTTTCCTGGAAAGGCTTAGCCAACCTACATGGTTAACCAGTACAAAGCAATGTGTGTGAGGTGCCTTGCTCAATGATACTACATACGTGGTCTGACCCGGGACCGTTCGATTCCAAATCCGACGTTCTACCATTGGACCACGGGCGCTACCACTGTACTGTTGCATAATCCATACAAGCCAGAAGTATGAAAAAGTGTTCGCTGACGGTCGGGTCTTATGTCATTTATTGTTTGTATGTTAGTTAAATAACTGTGTTTCAGGGTGTTCTTGCATGTCAGCTTATGGTACTGGGACGCGGGCAACGATTGGGAGACGTGCAGCGACGCCGCTAGAAATTGAGGTTCTTGTAGTCGCGGACTACAGTTCATTTAACAAGTAAGTGCATGTGAAACAGCGCATGCGCATCCCGGTACATTTCCGTGTGATAACGTCACAGCCACTGAGACGACTGTTGTTGTTGTTGATGGTGTTGGTTGTTGTTGTTTTATTTTGGGCCACAGTCCGGGGGGGTTAAAGCCGCACCAACAGCTTGGGTCATATAGCGAATCTCCTCTGTATTGATGGAGGAAAACACCCGGGTGCCCGTCCGAACAGTGTTTCAGGGACAGACGGGCACCTGGGGAAGAACCACCGACCTTCCACTGGCCAGCTGGATAGCTTCTTTGCATGACATAATTCAACACACCCAGAGGGATTCGAACACACACAGAGGGATTCGAACACACCCAGAGGGATTCGAACACACCCAGAGGGATTCGAACACACTCGGTGGGATTCGAACATACAGCGGCGAGCTGCTAGTGAATTCCCCCTATTTCCCGGTTATTATTATTATACGAGATTCTGGAATGGGTCTCTGTATAATTGTAATATCCTCCAAAACTCTAAAATGACTAATCTCTTCAGGAGGCGTCGTTCATATGGCTAACCGGTAGCGACTATAAATAAACGTAAAACAAACACTTATATTAACATGTATCCTATGTTGTATTTATGAACAGATGGTACGAGCTGTTGGATGCTTCCTTGACACATACGGAGAAAGTTAGCATTGCAAAACAGAACCTGACGACATGGCTCGGTACGATGATACACTCTGTAAGTAGAACCTGGCGACATGGCTCGGTACGATGATACACTCTGTAAGTAGAACCCTACGCCATGGCTCGGTACGGTGATACACTATGTAAGTAGAACCTGACGACATGGCTCGGTACGATGATACACTCTGTAAGTAGAACCTGATGACATGGCTCGGTACGATGATACACTCTGTAAGTAGAACCCTACGCCATGGCTCGGTACGGTGATACACTATGTAAGTAGAACCTGACGACATGGCTCGGTACGATGATACACTCTGTAAGTAGAACCTGATGGCATGGCTCGGTACGATGATACACTCTGTAAGTAGAACCTGACGACATGGCTCTGTACGATGATACACTCTGTAAGTAGAACCTGACGACATGGCTCGGTACGATGATACACTGTAAGTAGAACCTGACGACATGACTCGGTACGGTGATACACTCTGTAAGTAGAACCTGACGACATGGCTCGGTACGATGATACACTCTGTAAGTAGAACCTGACGACATGGCTCGGTAAGATGATACACTCAGTAAGTGGAACCTGGCGACATGGCTCGGTACGATGATACACTCTGTAAGTAGAACCTGACGACATGGCTCGGTACGATATGATACACTCTGTAAGTAGAACCTGACGACATGGCTCGATACGATGATACACTCTGTAAGTAGAACCTGACGACATGACTCGGTACGGTGATACACTCTGTAAGTAGAACCTGACGACATGGCTCGGTAAGATGATACACTCAGTAAGTGGAACCTGGCGACATGGCTCGGTACGATGATACACTCTGTAAGTAGAACCTGACGACATGGCTCGGTACGATGATACACTCAGTAAGTGGAACCTGACGACATGGCTCGGTACGATGATACACTCTGTAAGTATAACCTGACGACATGGCTCGGTACGGTGATACACTCTGTAAGTAGAACCTGACGACATGGCTCGGTACGATGATACACTATGTAAGTAGAACCTGACGACATGGCTCGGTACGATGATACACTCTGTAAGTAGAACCTGACGACATTGCTCGTTACGATGATACACTCTGTAAGTAGAACCTGACGACATGGCTCGGTACGATGATACACTCTGTAAGTAGAACCTGACCACATGGCTCGGTACGATGATACTCTGTAAGTAGAACCCTACACCATGGCTCGGTACGGTGATACACTCTGTAGTAGAACCTGACGACATGGCTCGGTACGATGATACACTCTGTAAGTAGAACCTGACCACATGGCTCGGTACGATGATACACTCTGTAAGTAGAACCTGACGACATGGCTCGGTACGGTGATACACTCTGTAAGTAGAACCTGGCGACATGGCTCGGTACGATGATACATTCAGTAAGTAGAACCTGACGACATGGCTCGGTACGATGATACACTCAGTAAGTAGAACCTGACGACATGGCTCGGTACGATGATACACTATGTAAGTAGAACCTGACGACATGGCTCGGTACGATGATACACTCTGTAAGTAGAACCTGGCGACATGGCTCGGTACGATGATACACTATGTAAGTAGAACCTGACGACATGGCTCGGTACGATGATACACTCTGTAAGTAGAACCTGACCACATGGCTCGGTACGATGATACACTCTGTAAGTAGAACCTGACGACATGGCTCGGTACGGTGATACACTCTGTAAGTAGAACCTGGCGACATGGCTCGGTACGATGATACATTCAGTAAGTAGAACCTGACGACATGGCTCGGTACGATGATACACTCAGTAAGTAGAACCTGACGACATGGCTCGGTACGATGATACACTATGTAAGTAGAACCTGACGACATGGCTCGGTACGATGATACACTCTGTAAGTAGAACCGGGCGACATGGCTCGGTACGATGGTACACTATGTAAGTAGAACCTGACGACATGGCTCGGTACGATGATACACTCTGTAAGTAGAACCTGACGACATGGCTCGGCTCACATACTTTTGTATGCACACAATATATATACAGATTAAAAATTATGTAGACGTATGGCTCCGTGGCCGAAGGATCAATGTCCCTGACTTAGTCACTTGCCCCTCGCCACTGTGGGTTGAATTCCCACTGGGAGTGTCGAACTCTTGCGAGTAAGGACGCTATACAGCCGATTGTGAAAGGTTGATTGTTCTACCAGAATGCCAGTCCGAAATAATGCTCGGAGAGGTACCCTGGATCTTCCTCCGCCAATAATAGCTAGAGAGTCGCCATATGACCTAACGTTACTACCACAGGCACAATACACACATTTGTTTTGCCCTATTGTCATATAGTAAGTAATGCTTATTAGGCACAAGAAATAATATTTGTTGCCCTATGGTCATATAGTAAATAATGTTCACTAGTAAGCATTATTACTATATGACCATAGGGCAAACAAATGTTGTATAAGTGTGCCTGTGTTTGTACGACTTTAAACCCCGAAACAAACAAACAATATAGTTCGCTTTGTTGTACATTGTTTTCGGAATTAACCCATTCAACACCAAGTAACTGACATAGACGGATATGTAGCCCAGTGGTAACACGCTGGACTGGTAATCCAGGGATCGCAGGTTCGATCCCCCGTCTGACCCTAATAAAATTAACAGTCTTTCAGATGGGACGTTAAACCGAGGTCTCGTGTCGGTGCTTTACACCGTGCACGTAAAAGAACCAGAGGAGATTCTGGAATGGGTCTCTGTCTGTATCATGCACTATCCTCCAAAATCTAAAATAACGAATCTCTTCAGGAGGCGTCGCTCATATGGGCAACCGGTAGCGACGATAAATAAACGTAAAACACACATGATATTTTTAGACCAATAAATTAATAACAAAATTACATTTGGATCAGTTCATTTATCAAAATGGGTAAAACAAATTCTAAAAATAGTTATATTACTTGAAAAAAGTGCAGATCCTGATGAGACGGCTCGTCACGAGCCGGCTCATCTGGATCTACACTTTTTTGTAAGCCAATTTAGAGGTCTGTGGTGTTGAAAGGGTTAAAGAACAATTCTTGATTCAACCCATGATTCATCAGTATTTGATAACTTAACCCTTAAAATGCTCATCACGATTAAAACTGACTGAGGCCACGCATAAATTCGTATGTTTCTGGATACACAGCCGTAATATTGTAATTGTAGCTTAACATTGACTCAGGCCAAGATTATACCGGTATGTTTCTGGATACACAACCTCATAAAAAGTTTAGACTTTATTTATTTTACAACGATTGCGAAGCAAGTTCTAACAACTTATATTAATCACTCACTTTGGAGCGTATGAAAGCGTAAATGTGGTCATTCGTCTGGGAGGAAACCAACCTATCCGATTTGGCGACCACCGTACCATCTCACATACTTCCCGGTCCGAGGATCGACCCCGTGTTGCATTGGTGAGAAGCGTGTGCGCTAACCGCTGCACTAGTCGGACAGTCAATAGATAACAATTAAAGTTGCTTCTGCAAAAACCGCATAGAGCCAGATCAAACGGCACATAACCTGCATAGATGTGCCTTCTGACCCGGCTCTATGATGTTTGCTAGTCTGATAGTGGAACTAAACCACTTGGCAGAATAGCAAACAACATAGATCCTGATCAGACGCGGCTGATCTGGAATTATGCTGCTTGCACATTACTACCAATTTATTCAGCATTTTATAGTTTTAAAAATGTCCAAGGGCGTATACATACGACCGTCAAATATTTCAAATTGACTGATAAGCAAATTGACCAAGTTTCACACAAATACATAACTCATTAGTAGTCAGGTGTTTAACTCTTTTAGCGACGAATAAATTCAGAGCATGTGCAAACAACATAGATCCAGATCAGCCGCGGCGTAACGCCGCGTCTGATCAGGATCAATGTTGTTTGCTATTCGGACAGGTGCTTCAGCTCCACTGTCTGAAGAACAATCATATAGCCTGATCAGACGACATGTTCTGTTCTGTCCGATCGGGTTCTCTACTTTTTTACAAAGTCGCTTTTATGCGACATTGGCGGTGAAAGAGTTAAAAGTCATTCAGAGTTGTGCATCTAAGATAATACAAGTCAGCGAGTTCAAGCATATATGCCGAAAGTCATGATAGTGCAGTGGTAGCACGTTCGCTTCAGGTGCGAATGGTCCGGAGTTCGAGCCCCGCTGGAGCCTTTACGATTCTGCCATTAGGCAAGGCATTCAAATTCCACATTGCCTCTTGGCGATGGATTCCATCAGGAATGAGGTCTCGAGAGTGATTAATATAAGTTGTAAGAACTTGTTTCGCAATCGAGTTAAATAAATTTGTATAAGCTAAAGCATATGCCTCAATACTATTCCTATTTCATATGCATACACTTATCTTCATTTCTATTGCAGGCAAACATCGTGTATAGAGGTCTAGAAGCACACGGTCTCTTCATTTCCATAAAACTCGTAGATCTGCTCATAATGACAGTATGTATAATTATATTCTGCAGGGCCCGCGCTGCCAGAGTAGCCATTGGCTAAAATATGGCAACATTGGCTAATAAAAACTCAGTTTGGCGAAAATGATAAAAAAAATCTGCAATTACCTAGAGACAAATAACCCAACAAATATAAACGTTTAATGAATGTTATTGTATTGGCAAATATTGGCCATGGCTGGTGATATATTAATATTATATTATTTAAAACGAATGTGAATATTAATAGTATAAGTGATCATTTGCTCCGTTACCGGCAGCAATATATATATTTATGCTATAATACGCATTAATTAGTCCATCTGTTCGTTTTCACTAGTATAAAATTATGTTGACTCTTCTGAATATGTCCAGTTCCTTCTAAATATTTCTTAACCACTTCGAGTTTATACACAAAGACTATATCATATGTATAAGAGTCAGTATTGTCTGTATGACATCTTTCAGATGGACTGTATCACTCAGCCATGACATCTAGCGGACCTAATTCTTCGTCCTCGTAACTGAAAATATATAACACACCGAAAGCAAGGGGTATCTATATTGTGGTGGGAGGGGAGGGCTTTTGAATGCATTTAAAAGTAGATAAAGGGCATTAAATTAAAATTTATAACAAAATTAAAATGGCTACCTCATTCAATGCATGTGGAATCGATAAAAGATTGCACAAGCATGGTGCCTTCGCTTAAATAGTTTGGGAGTCTGAAAATAGTTCCAAGGATATTCATGCGCATAGAAATTGTTATTTGGTCGTAGGTAAAAGGTTCAATCTTAATTTGATTAAACCAAGTAATATCCGAAAATTCCCCCCCCCCAATTTCTTCATTTCCATGACACTCGTAGGATATTATGTCGTCGGGGAGATGTTCTCGTCAGAGATCAATGAATGTATCATTGGAAATATCTCGAGATCAATCCGTGTATCATTGGAAATATATCGAGGTCAATCAGTGTATCATTGGAAATATCTCTAGGTCAATCGGTGTATCATTGGAAATATCTCGAGATCAATCAGTGTATCATTGGAAATATATCGAGGTCAATTAGTGTATCATTGAAAATATCTCTAGGTCAATCAGTGTATCATTGGAAATATCTCGAGGTCAATTAGTGTATCATTGGAAATATCTCTACATCAATCAATGTATCATTGGAAATTTCTCGAGGTCAATCAATGTATTATAGGAAATATCTCGAGGTCAATCAATGTATCATTGGAAATATTTCGAGGTCAATCAATGTATTATTGGAAATATCTCTAGATCAATGAATGTATCATTGGAAATATATCGAGGTCAATTAGTGTATCAGTGGAGATATCTCGTGTTCAATGAATGTATCATTGGAAACATATCGAGGTCAATTAGTGTATCATTGGAAATATCTCGAGATCAATGAATGTATCATTGGAAATATCTCTAGATCAATCAATGTATCATTGGAAATATCTCGATCAGTGTAGCCTGGGTTCCAGTCTATCGATTTTTCACTATTTAACTTCTGGCAAAATATTACAGACGGATCTGTAGTCCAGTTGTAACACGCTGGACTGGTAATCCAGGGATCGCAGGTTCGATCCCCCGTCTGACCCTAATAAAATTAACAGTCTTTCAGATGGGACGTTAAACCGAGGTCTCCTGTCGGTGCTGTACACCATGCACGTAAAAGAATCAGAGGAGACTCTGGAATGGGTCTATGTCTGTATCATTGCACTATCCTCCAAAATCTAAAATGACTAATCTCTTCAGGAGGCGTCGCTCATATGGGCAACCGGTAGCGACGATAAATAAACGTAAAACACACGATATGATCAGAAACTCAATACGGCCCAATTAAGTCTCGGCGTTAAAATATATTTATTTGACTGTCCAGGCACACTATATCGACGCCTGTTCCCAGTCTACGATCAGTGTAGTATTGCAATATTACGAATACTACTACATCATGGCATTCACTTTATATTCATGTTTCCCTATGTTGTCTGCTGTCCGCTTAGCGCAGTGGTTAACAGTTAACAGGCTCGCTCCTCACAAATGCAACCCATGTTCAATCCTCGGACCGGGAAGAATATGAGATTACGGCGGTTACCAGATCGATCATTTGGGGTCTCATCGGGTGCTCACGTTTCCTCCCACACGAATGACCACATAACACGCTTTCATCACCAACGAGAGTGATTAATATAAGTTGTTAAAGCTTGTTTCGTAATCATTGTAAAATAAATAAACATGTTACACTTTGTTTTTAATATGTGCAATAACAGACAGTTGCAGCTTCGCCATGGACGGAGAAGACAAAGTTCCGGGTGAACTCTACGTACATGGTGGATCCGCACGTTGTGCATCCTCTCTTCCAAATAAAGTCTACGGAATTACAGACGACTATACCTCACGACCATGCTATGCTGTTTACCAGGTAAGAACTGGTTGTAAAACAACAACTAAGTTGCCTATTAAATACATAGTAAAAAGTAAAAACATACAGTCTGTTCATTTATATTTCCAATCTTTCATTTCTTCCGATACCACATCCACTGTGAAGAGGTATTCAAATCAGCCTGAAACACACCAAGAATATTTCAAAATTTAAGTTTCAAATAACCAGTGCTAGCCTGTGAATAACGTCACTGTGTTTACACACTGTATTCCTCCGCCAAATAATACAGTATACTAACCTTCAGTTTGCAATGGCCTGAATTCTTATACCACATCTTTTCTACACATCAACTAGTCTGAAGTCTTCTCAGGTCACATAATTTCTCCAAAAAAAACAACACAAAATCTATGCACTGCCTGTCATGAAAATGCATTTTTACCAAAAAGAAAAATTAACTATATTATTTATTGGGACTACATTCGACCGCGGATGCACTCTTGCCTATTTACGTATATACAACCTTCTAGGCATAGTGGAACCAATAATGTACGCTTCCGGTATAAACAATGTAGAAACATTGCATATGATTACCAAAATTGATTATTAGCGTAGGGTGGAACTCTCAAAAACATCCCCTCAACCAAAAATCAAAACAAAAGAAATTCAAGCGCATTCAATTTCCATATATACTGCGTTTACCATGTAAGTAAATATATTAAAGTGACATGTGCACATTTCAACAAATATATATAGCAAATATTAAACAAGAAGAAGACGCACCGGCCCCGTGGGCCTATAAGTCACCTAATAATATGCATTCAATAATAATTATATAATGTGAACAGAAGCGATATGATCATTAGATTAATAAATTGAAACATATGGCGCTATTCACAACTCATATGGGTTATCAATGTACAAAGTAATTAAGAACGTGTCCATAGGTATATGAATGAAAATGGACAAACTAGTTTTTTTGTTTGTCTTTGTTTTGTTAAGAAATCGTGATAGCGTAGTGGTAGTGCGTTCGATTCAGGTGTGAAAGGCCCTGCATTCACACCCAGCTGTAGCCGTTATAATTTTTCCCGTAGGAAAGTCATTATAATTCCACATTGCCTCTTCTCTCCCTCATGGCGGTGTGTACCACCAGGATTGTGATCTCGAGAGCGATTATTATAACGTTGTTAAACTTGTTTCGAAATCGAGCTGCAAAAAAAGTGTATAAACTAACAAACTAGTTGTAATTGTTTATATTTCTTCAGATATACAATGATTCATGGCAGAAATGGAACGACCACTATAGCTGGTGTGTATATGTATACTAGATACCTCAATATGTACAGTCATTGTTTCTTCAAACTAACCACGTGTCGAAGCAGGTCCGTAGCCACACTGAGGCACACCGAGGCTGTTGCCTCGGTACGAGGCTGTTATCTCGGTACCAGCCTCGGTTAAAATTTCCAATGCAACCAAATATAAATGAAAAATAAAATAAATAAAATGCAAATAACACCCCTTTGCTGTTTAAAATGTTGACTGCTAGAGAGCTGAATTGTCAGTACATAATTATACGTCTAAACTCATTAAATCAGAAAACGCAGGGCATCGCTTCTAGATCGCCAACAATATGAAAGGGAAACATGCCCCGGACCCCCAAGATTGCCTCTGTTGAAATTTGGCTCTGGCTACGGTACTACGAAGTATAATTTATAGCTATGCCTACTTAAACAGTCATGTTACTAACACATACAATTTAGTATTGTTCTGTTTTAAGGTGTCGCACTTTACTATTGATTAGTTTAAACAATATTTATTTCTTTGAATAAACATAGTCAAGTATAAATAATATGTACATACATGTAGGATTGAGGAGAAAGCAACCCCTGCTTGTATTGTTACCTCTTTCCTATACTATTGATTAAATTGTGGTTATATTTCCATAAAGTGATCTATTCGTACTTTGTCTTCATCGTAAATACATACAACACGTATTTCATAACACATTAAGTGTCCTAAAATAACAATCCATTTGTCGCTTATCATTGCAGGTAATGCTTATCTAGGCGCTGAATGTAAGCCAAAGAGCCAATCCATAGTTGCCGATAGCGAGAACATGTATACAGCCCAGACCATTGCTCATGAGTTAGGTCACAGGTAGGTGTGTGTGTGTGTGTGTGTATACAGCCCAGACCATTGCTCACGAGTTAGGTCACAGGTAGGTGTGTGTGTGTATACAGCCCAGACCATTGCTCACGAGTTAGGTCACAGGTAGGTGTGTGTGTGTGTGTATACAGCCCAGACCATTGCTCACGAGTTAGGTCACAGGTAGGTGTGTGTATGTATACAGCCCAGACCATCGCTCACGAGTTAGGTCACAGGTAGGTGTGTGTATGTATACAGCCCAGACAATTGCTCACGAGTTATGGCACAGGTAGGTGTGTATGTATACAGCCCAGACCATTGCTCACGAGTTAGGGCACAGGTAGGTGTGTATGTATACAGCCCAGACCATCGCTCACGAGTTAGGGCACAGGTAGGTGTGTGTATGTATACAGCCCAGACCATTGCTCACGAGTTAGGGCACAGGTAGGTGTGTATGTATACAGCCCAGACCATTGCTCACGAGTTAGGGCACAGGTAGGTGTGTATGTATACAGCCCAGACCATTGCTCACGAGTTAGGGCACAGGTAGGTGTGTATGTATACAGCCCAGACCATTGCTCACGAGTTAGGGCACAGGTAGTGTGTATGTATACAGCCCAGACCATTGCTCACGAGTTAGGGCACAGGTAGGTGTGTATGTATACAGCCCATACCATTGCTCACGAGTTAGGGCACAGGTAGGTGTGTATGCATACAGCCCAGACCATCGCTCATGAGTTAGGTCACAGGTAGGTGTGTATGTATACAGCCCAGACCATTGCTCACGAGTTAGGTCACAGGTAGGTGTGTGTATGTATACAGCCCAGACCATCGCTCATGAGTTAGGTCACAGGTAGGTGTGTGTATGTATACAGCACAGACCATCGCTCACGAGTTAGGTCACAGGTAGGTGTGTATGTATACAGCCCAGACTATCGCTCACGAGTTAGGTCACAGGTAGGTGTGTATGTATACAGCCCAGACCATTGCTCACGAGTTAGGGCACAGGTAGGTGTGTATGTATACAGCCCAGACCATTGCTCACGAGTTAGGGCACAGGTAGGTGTGTGTATGTATACAGCCCAGACCATCGCTCACGAGTTAGGGCACAGGTAGGTGTGTGTATGTATACAGCCCAGACCATTGCTCACGAGTTAGGGCACAGGTAGTGTGTGTATGTATACAGCCCAGACCATTGCTCACGAGTTAGGGCACAGGTAGGTGTGTATGTATACAGCCCAGACCATTGCTCACGAGTTAGGGCACAGGTAGGTGTGTATGTATACAGCCCAGACCATCGCTCATGAGTTAGGTCACAGGTAGGTGTGTATGTATACAGCCCAGACCATTGCTCACGAGTTAGGTCACAGGTAGGTGTGTGTATGTATACAGCCCAGACCATCGCTCATGAGTTAGGTCGCAGGTAGGTGGGTGTATGTATACAGCACAGACCATCGCTCACGAGTTAGGTCACAGGTAGGTGTGTATGTATACAGCCCAGACTATCGCTCACGAGTTAGGTCACAGGTAGGTGTGTATGTATACAGCCCAGACCATTGCTCACGAGTTAGGGCACAGGTAGGTGTGTATGTATACAGCCCAGACCATTGCTCACGAGTTAGGGCACAGGTAGGTGTGTATGTATACAGCCCAGACCATCGCTCATGAGTTAGGTCACAGGTAGGTGTGTATGTATACAGCCCAGACCATGGCTCACGAGTTAGGTCACAGGTAGGTGTGTGTATGTATACAGCCCAGACCATCGCTCATGAGTTAGGTCACAGGTAGGTGTGTGTATGTATACAGCAGGTCACAGGTAGGTGTGTGTATGTATACAGCACAGACCATCGCTCACGAGTTAGGTCACAGGTAGGTGTGTATGTATACAGCCCAGACTATCGCTCACGAGTTAGGTCACAGGTAGGTGTGTATGTATACAGCCCAGACCATTGCTCACGAGTTAGGGCACAGGTAGGTGTGTATGTATACAGCCCAGACCATTGCTCACGAGTTAGGGCACAGGTATGTGTGTGTATGTATACAGCACAGACCATCGCTCACGAGTTAGGGCACAGGTAGGTGTGTATGTATACATCCCAGACTATCGCTCACGAGTTAGGTCACAGGTAGGTGTGTGTATGTATACAACTCAGACCATCGCTCACGAGTTAGGTCACAGGTGTGTGTGTGTATGTATACAGCCCAGACTATCGCTCACGAGTTAGGTCACAGGTAGGTGTGTGTATGTATACAACCCAGACCATCGCTCACGAGTTAGGGCACAGGTAGGTGTGTGTATGTATACAGCCCAGACAATTGCTCACGAGTTAGGGCACAGGTAGGTGTGTGTATGTATACAGCCCAGACCATCGCTCACGAGTTAGGTCACAGGTAGGTGTGTGTATGTATACAGCCAATACCATCGCTTACGAGTTAGGTCATGATGTATCTATAATATTAATACATTACATTTTTTCATCAATATAGGATTATAAATGTTTAACCCATTTAGAGTCATTTGACCATTTACAGTCATTTGACCATTTACAGTCATTTGACACATTTAGGAGTAATTTAAACTATTTAGAGTCATTTAGTTAGAAGTGAACTTTTGTAGAGTTTCGCAAGATCACATGTGATCAGGTATATTATTAGGATATATTGGCTTTGCTCCAAAAAATGAAATGACGACAATGCTTCTGGCGGCGTCCCCCCGATTAACAAGGGGGACGACGGTAAGCAAAACATATCCCAATAAAAGTCAGTCGCTAAAACACACTTCCAATGTTTGTCAATTGTTGCAAAGTAATGCCCATTGTATGTATTGTGCTAAGAAGCGTTTTACCCTTTGCCATGTATTCATATACCACATACATCCGTTATGTCAAAGTCGGTTACGTCAAATTCTCCGGTTATCTCAAAGTCGGATCAAAGTCGCGTTTCAGACACTATCATTTTACATATCTCAGTCGGATCCAAGTCCCGTTTCAGACACTATCATTTTACATATCTCGGTCGGATCAAAGTCTCGTTTCAGACACTATCATTTTACATATCTCAATCGGATGAAAGTCCCGTTTCAGACGCTATCATTTTACATATCTCAATCGGATCAAAGTCCCGTTTCAGACGCTATCATTTTACATATCTCAATCGGATCAAAGTCCTGTTTCAGACGCTATCATTTTACATATCTCAATCGGATCAAAGTCCCGTTTCAGACGCTATCATTTTACATATCTCAATCGGATCAAAGTCCCGTTTCAGACGCTATCATTTTACATATCTCAATCGGATCAAAGTCCCGTTTCAGACGCTATCATTTTACATATCTCAGTCGGATCAAAGTCTCGTTTCAGACACTATCATTTTACATATCTCAATCGGATGAAAGTCCCGTTTCAGACGCTATCATTTTACATATCTCAATCGGATGAAAGTCCCGTTTCAGACGCTATCATTTTACATATCTCAATCGGATGAAAGTCCCGTTTCAGACGCTATCATTTTACATATCTCAATCGGATGAAAGTCCCGTTTCAAACGCTATCATTTTACATATCTCAATCGGATGAAAGTCCCGTTTCAGACGCTATCATTTTACATATCTCAATCGGATGAAAGTCCCGTTTCAGACGCTATCATTTTACATATCTCAATCGGATGAAAGTCCCGTTTCAGACGCTATCATTTTACATATCTCAATCGGATGAAAGTCTCGTTTCAGACGCTATCATTTTACATATCTCAATCGGATCAAAGTCCCGTTTCAGACGCTATCATTTTACATATCTCATATCGGATGAAAGTCCCGTTTCAGACGCTATCATTTTACATATCTCAATCTGATGAAAGTCCCGTTTCAGACGCTATCATTTTACATATCTCAATCGGATGAAAGTCCCGTTTCAGACGCTATCATTTTACATATCTCAATCGGATCAAAGTCTCGTTTCAGACGCTATCATTTTACATATCTCAATCGGATCAAAGTCCCGTTTCAGACGCTATCATTTTACATATCTCAATCGGATCAAAGTCCCGTTTCAGACGCTATCATTTTACATATCTCAATCGGATCAAAGTCCCGTTTCAGACGCTATCATTTTACATATCTCAATCGGATCAAAGTCCCGTTTCAGACGCTATCATTTTACATATCTCAATCGGATCAAAGTCCCGTTTCAGACACTATCATTTTACATATCTCGGTCGGATCCAAGTCTCGTTTCAGACGCTATCATTTTACATATCTCGGTCGGATCCAAGTCTCGTTTCAGACGCTATCATTTTACATATCTCGGTCGGATCCAAGTCTCGTTTCAGACGCTATCATTTTACATATCTCGGTCGGATCCAAGTCTCGTTTCAGACGCTATCATTTTACATATCTCGGTCGGATCCAAGTCTCGTTTCAGACGCTATCATTTTACATATCTCGGTCGGATCCAAGTCTCGTTTCAGACGCTATCATTTTACATTTACATATTTACTGGCTCCGTTTACATCGAATTTTGTTAAGTCAAACTTCGGTTATGTCGAAGTATTTTGTTCGGTCCGACGGAATGCATACTGTATATATTCTCTTTCATATTAAGTCTTGGTTGTGAACATGATGGCGAAAATAACTCGTGTAGGGTTGGTGCAGGTTATTGTATGGAAGCGAAGTATGTCGCAGAAAACAAGAAGAAGTGGATCTTCTCGTCATGTTCCATCAACTACATCAAGAGCTTTGTGAACAAGCTGAACAGGTAAAACATATGTGTAGGTATTACTGTTGAATAAAGAAGAAATGAAACTAAAGAGTTTGATGATATAGATGTTAACGTTGCAGCAATATTGGTTAAAATGTTATGGTTTAGTTTAAACTTTAAACATATTCTATATTTCAATTATTCACATCACCAAATAGTCGCTGATTTGTATACCACTGTAACCTATCATCACTGATGGTCACGGGTTCAAGCCCCGCTCAGACCGTGTCTCATTTATATGAAAAAGTTGGCAGTTTCTTACGGAGGTTGGTGCACCCAAGTACTGGTTAGCCTGCCCAGGAAAGGTGTTGTTAAGTAAACTGCCCGCCGGCGATATAGCCCAAATTGGTGCTGATGCAGGCGTAAAACCCGAAATATAACATAATAATAATGTTGAATAAAGAAGAGATGAAACTAAAGAGTTTGATGATATAGATGTTAACGTTGCAGCAATATTGGTTAAAATGTTATGGTTTAGTTTAAACTTTAACCATATTCTATTTTTCAATTATTCACATCACCAAATAGTCCGCCTCCGTGGTCGAGTGGTTACTGTCGCTGACTTGTATACCACTGTAACATATCATCACTGATGGTCAGGGGTTCAAGCCCTGCTCAGGTCGTGTCTATTTATTTAGAGAAAGTGTGCAGCTTCTTACGGAGGTTGGGGTACCAAGTACTGGTTAACCAGTGGAGTCTGCACAAGAAAGTTGTTATTAGGTAAACCGACCTGGCACAATAACCTGTTACAGGAACTGCTGATCTTAATAGAAGCGACCAAAGATTTGCATTGACTAAAGCTCAGTTATTCAACCACCTATGTGTTTGCAACTCATTAATTGGGCGTATTTAATAGCTTTGCTATATTTCATGATGTCACTAGTCTGTTCTAGTAGATATATAATTGTTTTGGCTAATTTGCGTCATTTACAGTTAAAATAAATAACATTGTCAACATATTATTTCTTGGTGTTCTTTGTAGAAGTAGTAGCCAGACAATATAAAATGTATCATAGTCGGATGACACAGTAACAGATGCAACACATATGAACTCGTACTCGAAATGATAACCCATCTATTTTGTATGTTCTTGTACGCATGTGATTGGATAGAGGTCGGGATGTTAGAACGGACGATTCAAAGTCAGTTATTCAAATCCTTTAAAGAGAGTATAGTTTTCTGAGACTGCACGAGTTCACACCTAGCAACAAACGTATGTTGGGGGGGGGGGGGGGGTTGCTGCCTTTCTCAGATTCTGTGTTTAATAGGTATACTAAGATGATTTAAGATTAAAAATAAAACCAGCAATTGGTGAATTCATTCTTGTTTCATTTCCTGTCTGTGGTAGTCACCATACCAACTGTTTGGCGAGAGTCGATGACAACCATGCTCAATCGGAACTCGGTATCGCTACACAGCAATGGGTTGGCAAACTGTATACGCTTGATGAACAATGTGTCATTGAGAAAGGACTTGGGAGCCATCTATGCAGGGTAACTTTTAGAGATAATTATATACTGCATGCCTCTTGTCTTGCTGATTGTTAGTGACATTCATTTACCCTTTCAATCATACAGGCCTCTAAGTAGACTTACAAAAAGTGTAGATCCAGATGAGCCGGCTCGTGACGAGCCGGCTCGTGACGAGCCGTCTCATCAGGATCTGCACTTTTTGCCCGAAATATTTGTTACTATTTTTAGATAAGATTACCAATTTTGATAAATGAACTGGTCCAAAGGTAATTTTCCTATTAATTTATTGGTCTAAAAATATCATTCACCAGTCCATGTCGGTTACTTGGAGCTGAATGGGTTATTATACAACTACACGAGATGGTGAGAAATTCCCCGGACATTATGCCGATTTATAACATTATGACTATAACACGTGTAACAAACACGTATCTGTAGTCCAGTGGTAACACGCTGGACTGGTAATCCATGGATCGCAGGTTCGGTCCCCCGTCTGACCCTAATACAATTAAGTCTTTCAGATGGGACGTTAAACCGAGGTCTCGTGTCGGTGCTTTACATCGTGCACGTAAAAACCCCAGAGGAGACTCTGGAATGGGTCTCTGTCTGTATCATGCACTAACCTCCAAAATCTAAACTGACTAATCTCTTCAGGAGGCGTCGCTCATATGGGCAACCGGTAGCGACGATAAATAAACGTAAGACACACACGTGTAACAACAAAGTAAATGAGAGGGAACAATGTTTGTAATCTGAAGTAATGGGGGAAAGAATGCGTGCGTCCCTGTCCACCTCCTCTCCAATAGTGGTTCTAGCCGGTAGAGAGCGGGTGAAAGAAAACATCCTTGTCTGATTCCAAAGTTTGTTCTATAATGAAATACATTCTAGTCTGTAGCAAACGGCAGCTCTAAGCATTTCAAAATATTTGTTGTAAAAAGGCATCCTTAATTTGATCACACCGTTGAAGAGAATGATTGGACGAATATTTCAATACGACATTGTAAGACAGGTGTTAGAGACTTGGTGATATATGTCGTCCATTTCCGTTTCCAAACGTGATTCTAGAATGTCGTCGCAAACGGCAGTTCTAAACATTTCAAAATATTTGTTGTAAAAAAGAATACTTAATTTGATCAATCCTTTGAATAGATCGATTGAACGAATATTTCAATACGACATTCTAAGACAGGTGTTAGAGACTTGGTGATAGATGTCGTGCATTTCCGTTTCCAAACGTGATTCTAATCAAATGAAGCGACAGAAGACGGCCGGTATCGTTCCTTGTCTTCCTGCGATATTGTTCAAAACCTGTAAAGAGAGTGGGTATTATGTTCCGCCACCAACAGGAAACAGCAATATGACGTCCGTGGTCTAGTGGTAGAGCGTCGGATTTGGAATCGAACGGTCCCGGGTTCGATACTCGGTCAGGCCACGTATGTAGTGTCAGTGAGCAAGGCACCTCACACACATTGCGTAGTACTGGTTAACCATTTAGGTCGGCTAATCCTGCCCAGGAAAACATGTCTAGGTCCCCGCAAGGGGCTTGACATTAATGAATCATACATTCATCAGAAAAGTCGTAGAACAATGCTTCACGTGTTGGTCTAACAGAGTTCTAGACAGTGGGTGACAGTGTCCAACCTTATTTGACTCTCAACAGTAGCCATAAGCAGATTAAGAAAGTGTTTTATAGAAGGCATAGAACTGTGTATGCTTCCAACAGTGGATTCTAATCCGTTAAAAGAGAGTAGACGAAATACCACACCTTGCCTTAACCGGTGTAAGACGAGGCATATTTGTTCAACGTTCAATAGTGGCTCTAATCTGTTTGATAATAAGTATGAAACGAGTCATCCGCTGACATATGGTTCCAACAGTTATTCAAATCATTTCCAGTAAAGAGAGTATGTTAATTCTCGGGAAGTGTCGTAACTAATTTGGCTAGAACTTGTGGCCCGATCCGTTTGCTTGGCAGTTTCTTACAGAGGTTGGTACACCAAGTACTGGTTAACCGCTGGAGCCTGCCCAGGAAAGGTGTTGTTAGGTAAACTGCCCGCCGGCGATATAGCCCGAACTGGTGCTAATGCAGGCGTAAAACCCGAAATATAAATAAATAAAAATAAATTTCTTGAAATTGTCATGTCTTGTAATATAGATATGTAAAACAACCCGAACAAACAAACAAACACATTTCATATGAATAATCTATACAGTTGAGACTGTATTGTGGAAGGTTGGTGGCTCTACCCGTGTCTGAATTACTGCTGGAATGATCGAACGCGGTCTTCCTACACCGATAATAGACGTAGTGCTACCATACCACCTAATCGGTCGATGCGACTTTAAACGTCATTAACAATGTATGTTCTATTGCAGGAGGTGTACAATGGCAATTTCAGTGAATTTTGCTTGAATATGTGGTGCTACGACCCCCCATCCGGGGACTGTTACGCTTTCGATGCCGGGGATGGTTCAACTTGTGCCAGTGGTTCTGTAAGTATATAACGTTAAAGTCCCGTTCTGCGTTTATTTTAATCATATTTTATAGAATATATTAAAAGTAAAATGCTTGTTTATTATTGTGTCACCTCTATTGAAAGTGCCAGTCATTTCTGACTGATGATACACCTCTTATGAACATAAAAAAAATTAAATTCAAGTTTATTTAAAGTCGCTACCGGTTGCCAATTTGAGCGACGGACAGTTTACCTAGCCAACACCTTTCCTGGACATGCTCCAGCGGTTAACACGTACTTGATGCACTAACCCCCATAAGAAACTGCCAACTTGTTCATATAAAGAACATCCGTACTTCTCGAATGCACGCTCGCGAATGGTTCGCCGGTGGCGAGGATAATAAGCTCAATCATCATCTCGAATGTTTTGTAGTCCAGACACAATGAAATTAGTAACCGACGTATCTGTAGTCCAGTAGTAAAAGTGGACTGGTAATCCAGGGATCGCAGGTTCGATCCCCCATCTGACCCTAATAAAATTAAGTCTTTCAGATGAGACGTTAAACCGAGGTCTCGTGTCGGTGCTGTACACCGTGCACGTAAAAGAACCAGAAGTGACTCTTGAATGGGTCTCTGTCTGTATCATTGCACTATCCTCCAACAATCTAAAATGACTAATCTCTTCAGGAGGCGTCGCTCATATGGGCAACCGGTAGCGACGATAAATAAACGTAAAAAACACTTATTTAAATAGCTGGCGGGTTACTAATCTGACATGTTTTATTGCAGATCTTAGAATTAGGTCCGCCTACGTGGTCGAGTGGTTAAGGTCGCTGACTTGCATACCACTGTAACCTATCATCACTGATGGTCACGGGTTCGAGCCCCGCTCAGACCGCGTCTCATTTATATGAAAAAGTTGGCAATTTCTTACTGAGGTTGGAGCCTGCCCAGGAAAGGTGTTGTTAAGTAAACTGTCCCCCGGCGATATAGCCCAAAATGGTGCTGATGCAGGCGTAAAACCCGAAATATAGCATAACATATAATTGTTTAGAATTAACGTTGCATTGTCTTTTGTCTCTGTTTCAGTGGTGTTTGTCTAGTGAATGCGTAAAGGATCACAGGGCTCCAGTAGTGACTGGTAATTAATCTAATCATTATTATGTATGTCAATTTTTTTTTTATATATTCCTTATTTCATGCTTGAGTAAACAACTAGCTCTTCGCATGTATAGTATTGCTGCTATTTACGAGTGAGGAAATGTGTTTCTAGGTAAACTGCCCGCCGTCGATAGAGCCCAAAATGGTGCATATGCAGGCGTAAAACCCGAAATATAACATAATGTAAGGTAAACTGCCACCGCCGATAAAACTAAAAAAATAGAGAGTCGCCCCTTAATACCAACGCCCAAAAACAGTTACGCGTATGAGTTATAGTCTACAAGTCTACGTATTTGGAAATAAAATAGTTGTCACGTTATAAAACTGACTAGCTTGCAATTTGCAGATGAGAAATGCTTCGCTGGCGACCAAGAAGGCGTGGTTTATAAACAACGGACGTGTAAGGAGATAGCCAGACACAGCCCAAACGACTGTCTCCAACAAGATATCAAGCAAAAGTGTTGTACTTCCTGTAAGCATGCGCATACAACGTCCGTACCCGTCGACATTCAGTGCCTGGATAAGTTCGGAGCGGGCTCATACATGTGCCGGGTAATGTTTAATCCTTTCCTTCGTATGCATCGAACTGAGTTTAAGGTCAAACGTCGTTATTGAAATAGTGACTTCGGATTGGCTGAAAAAGTGGGTCGGGGGGAGGGGGCGTAATGATAGCCTACATCATCTGATTGGCTGAATCGGCAGGAATAGTGAAAGTGCTTTTAAAAAATGGAAAAACAAACTAGTATATAATATATCAGCTGCATTGTGTAATGTTTAATTTTGGCCAACATATTTTAATAATAAACTTCATATTATAAATGTGGGTGTAAGTGGACCATTCAACACCAATTTACATTAAAGTAGCATTACATCGTATGAAATAAAAGATATTTGAAAAATTCAATTTTTATGTATGGGTAGCAATGCTGCTACACATTCTAACATTATACTTTGTATGCTTATGTTCATTTGGTAAACACTGTTTTCTTGCGATAAAACAAACTCGAAACCGAAAGAAGGGCTTTCCGAGTCGGTCGGTCACGCACTTGTTTACAACCGGAACGCATCGTCCGCACTTGTTTACATTCTGAATGCATCGTCCCCATTTTCCCCACGTTGTCTTTTGTAATTAAATTACTTGATATGTTGATTCATACCTCTGTTAGCTAAGTCTATAGGGACATTTCTACATCCCCGCGAGGGGTTCGACATTAGAGGAAGATAGATAGATAGTGTGTGTGTTTAGATAGATTTTTAGATATATAGTCTTTCGTGTTCAAAATATATACATTGTTTTCTACATCCTCTGTTGTATCACGCATGCGCGCTGTGCGTGTTTACATTTCGTTTGTTGATAAACAAATTCGCGTATACGACGGTTTATATTTATTGGAATTTTATCGTTTCTGAGCGACTATTTCGATTTTTGTAAACATTAGTATTTATATTTTACCCAAAACATCCTTTATTACGATATAATGCTGCTTTAAGAGTATGAGATTGATGTTTTCAGTGAAAACTAAAAAAAATATTTCTCAACACTATTGAAATGTGCCATTTAGAGGTGTTTCAAACTATGTATACCGATGTGCCATTTAGAGGTGTTTCAAATTATTGAAATGTGCCATTTAGTGGTGTTTCAAACTATGTATACCGATGCGCCATTTAGGGGTGTTTCAAACTATGTATACCGATGCGCCAGTTAGGGGTGTTTCAAAATATGTATACCGATGTGCCATTTAGGGGTGTTTCAAACTATGTATATCGATGCGCCATTTAGGGGTGTTTCAAACTATGTATACCGATGCGCCATTTAGGGGTGTTTCAAACTATGTATACCGATGTGCCATTTAGGGGTGTTTCAAACTATGTATACCGATGCGCCATTTAGGGGTGTTTCAAACTATGTATACCGATGCGCCAGTTAGGGGTGTTTCAAAATATGTATACCGATGCGCCATTTAGGGGTGTTTCAAACTATGTATACCGATGCGCCAGTTAGGGGTGTTTCAAACTATGTATACCGATGCGCCAGTTAGGGGTGTTTCAAACTATGTATACCGATGCGCCAGTTAGGGGTGTTTCAAACTATGCATACCGATGTGCCATTTAGGGGTGTTTCAAACTATGTATACCGATGTGCCATTTAGAGGTGTTTCAAACTATGTATACCGATGCGCCATTTAGGGGTGTTTCAAACTATGTATACCGATGTGCCAGTTATGGGTGTTTCAAACTATGTATACCGATGTGCCAGTTAGGGGTGTTTCAAACTATGTATACCGATGTGCCAGTTAGGTATGTTAATTATGTTTCAAACTATGCATACCGATGTGCCATTTAGGGGTGTTTCAAACTATGCATACCGATGTGCCAGTTAGGGGTGTTTCAAACTATGCATACCGATGTACCATTTAGGTGTGTTTCAAACTATGTATACCGATGTGCCAGTTAGGGGTGTTTCAAACTATGTATACCGATGTGCCATTTATCAGTTACCGATGTGTATCAATCGTATGTTACCAATGTATCGTTCAGCCATAACCGAGTTGGCACGCATTGTTTGTAACCGATGTATCGCTTGTCCATTACCGAGTTGGCTTGCACTGTTTGTAACCGATGTATCGCTTGTCCATTACCGAGTTGGCACGCATTGTGTGTAACCGATGTATCGCTTGTCCATTACCGAGTTGGCACGCACTGTTTGTAACCGATATATCGCTTGTCCATTACCGAGTTGGTGCGCACTGTTTGTAACCGATGTATCGCTTGTCCATTACCGAGTTGGCACGCGTTGTTTGTAACCGATGCATCGCTTGTCCATTACCGAGTTGGCACGCATTGTTTGTAACCGATGTATCGCTTGTCCATTACCGAGTTGGCACGCATTGTTTGTAACCGATGTATCGCTTGTCCATTACCGAGTTGGCACGCATTGTTTGTAACCGATGTATCGCTTGTCCATTACCGAGTTGGCACGCATTGTTTGTAACCGATGTATCGCTTGTCCATTACCGAGTTGGCACGCATTGTTTGTAACCGATGTATCGCTTGTCCATTGACGAGTTGGCACGCACTGTTTGTAACCGATGTATCACTTGTATCGATTTGTCACTGCGTGTACAGTTTGTTACAAATATATCGATTGTCTATTACCCATAGATTACCTATTTGTCATGTATTGTTTGTTACGGATGTGACACTTATTGTTAGCAATGTACCTTGTTCTCTTACCTATTTGTCATGTAGTGTTTGTTACGGGTGTGACACTTATTGTTAGCAATGTATCTCGTGTCTAATACCTATTTGTCATGTATTGTTTGTTACCGATGAGCTTCTGGTATACGTTTTTAGAATGTTCATGTCTACACGGTGTCTACGTATTCGTTGATTTGCAGTGAACTTTACTGCCACAATATTTCTGACAACAGTTCGTGCACATCCATGGAAGCGTACGACAAAACGCCATGTGGTAATAAAAAGGTAAACAGTTTGTCAATTGTACTAACCACAGCATTTTATAACACTTTGTGTACACAAGTACAACAATGGTGTACCTTCCGAGAACAAGGAATAGAATGCTGATTATTAATACCTCACGTGACTACTAAATGCAAGTTCTCATAAACCAACAGTCAATATTATTTCTCCGAGATAACATTAACCGGTTAATATATTGTGTAATATTGACTACCTTTGGCTTCCAGTCCGAACCAGTAAAGCGTTCGCTTCAGGTGCGAAAGGTCCGGAGTTCGAGCCCCACTGGAGCCGTTACGATTGTGCCCTTAGGCAAGGCATTTAAATTCCATGTTGCCTCCTCTCTCCCTCGTGGCGATGGATTCCATCAGGAATGAGGTCTCGAGAGTGATTTATATAAATTGAAATAACTTGTTGTTTCGCAATCGAGCTAAAATAAATGTGTATAAACTACCAGTAAAGCGTCTCTCTTAATACATAGACGCTTATTGAAATGCATATATACACTACAGTTTCTACTGGATACTTACAGATTACACAAATAGATTTATAAATAGATTTACTGAGAAAGGTCGACTCGAATCTTGATTGTTTGCTGTAACCAGTTTTCTTTTCAAATACGTGTACCTGGGTTCGGCATAATAAATAAATATTGCATTCCTGAGTGTGCAATATGAAACGTATCGCCCTTCGAAACATGAATATTAACCGAGGCGTCAGCCGAAGTTAATATTCGAGTTGGAAGGGTAATATATGCAATATTTATAATAATATACTAGTATTTGACAACATATGCATATAATATCAAATATATTCGTCTGAGGGTTATAGCACTTTTCTTCAATCTCAAACTTGGTATCAAGCTTCTGGTTTAAACGTTTATTTTACAACGATTGCGAAGCAAGTTTTAACAACTTATATTAATCACTCTCGTTTGTTTTTTTAAACTTTATTTATTTTACAACGATTGCGAAGCAAGTTTTAACAACTTATATTAATCACTCTCGTTGGCGCGGTTGACAGCGTATATGTGGTCTTTAGTGTTGGAGGAAACCGGGGTACCCGGAGAAAACCCACCTGTCCGATCTGGCGACCACCGTACCTACCCACATACTTCCCGGTCCGAGGATCGAACCCGGGTTGCTTTAGTGAGAAGCGAGCTAATTGGTTCAGCGGAGTTTCGATCAAATGACTTTAGTTCGAGTTTGAGATTTGAGAAACGTTTTGTAACCCTAATTGTGTCTCCAAGATATGTTTTATTATACAAGAAAACATGGAATGTGGGTGTCAACGGTCCGGTTGTTAACACATACGTTGTTGAACTGTAAATCCAAGTGTCGTATGACATTTGTCAATATACTACTTGTCTTTCAATGACCTCGTTGGACAGATTAGGTCCGATTTATCCCGACATATATACGTCTCCGTGGCCTAGTGGTTAAGGCGTCCTCTTACGGAGCGGGAGGTCGAAGGTTCGAACCCCTGGCTCGCGGTTCGTTCTGATATAGCCGGCTGGTATGCTAGTTAAATAATGGTTACCGATTGCCTACCAGCCTTGTGCCTGGCATACAAGCACATGATTCGGGAAGTAGTGATGTTCATAAAAAGAGGTGAGAAATGAGTCGGAAATGGCTGGCCCTTTAAATAGAATTGACACTATAATAAACAAACACTTTTACTTTTTTACTTTATATTAGTCGTTTTACTTGGAATCCTTGGGTTTTACTGTTGTTCCTAACCAGATGTTGCGGTAGGATAAATGTACGGTGATCAACATCATGTTAATTAATTGATAACCAATGTTTACAGTAAAGTATCCACTGGATATGTTGTGGGATATATGTCGAGATTTATTAATTTTATAATTATAAGATGGGAATACGGATGGCACGTCGTGCAATGGAAACAGTGTCCCCGGGTTCGTGCCCCACTGGAGCCGTTACAACTGTACCCTTAGATATGGCATTTAAATTCCATGTTGGCTCCTTCTCTCTCCCTCGTGAACAAACGTCGTATACGCGGTTTGTTGACATAACAAAATAATGTAAACATCCATGCGCAATACAACTAGTGTGTCCTGAATAACACGATTTATGGTACAGCTTTACCGTTATATCTCACGTCTGTGCCTATATATTTGTAGACTATTCTTAGTTAAATTAAACGACATTATCTCGCGTTTAGTATTGACTCCGATGACAAACAAACATCAAGCCAGGAGCATGGATGACCGTTATATGAAATCATACTTTCAATCCACTAAAACACTGTTTATTGATTCAACGTTAGTGTTCGAATGTATTCGGAAGAATTTGTAGTAGCAATGCATTTATACCTGAAAAAATGCATTTTATTTGCGTTTTGCGATGTAATGTCGCTTTACAACTTGGGAAATAGTAGTGATAGCATTTTTCTAACAGTTAGATATACTTTATAATGTGAGTATTGTATAACTAGTGGTGCCAGCATGGACAGTGTGTAGCTGATGTCAATGCCCCTGCAGTTGCAGGTAAGTTTTAAATACAGTCTACAGTCTACGGTTATGTCGAAATCTCCGATTATTATTCTCTGAGAGTTTTACCCTTTGTCATGTATTCATATACTGTCTACATCCGTTATGTCAAAGTCGGTTACGTCAAATTCTCCGATTGTCTGATCAAAGTCCCGTTTCAGACACTATCATTTTACATATAACTGGCTACGTTTATATATAATTATATAGTTTCGCTATGTCAAACTTCGGTTATGTCGAAGTATTTTGTTCGGTTCGACATAACGGATATAGATTGTAGGTACATTTTTGTACATCGAGCATATTTTATTTTGTGGGTGAAAACGTTGTATTAATTCAGGCATGAATACAGACACACCTCATCCTATATGCAAATCTTCACAGTGGAGTGACACAAGTTGTCTTTGTTGATTGGTGGTCTCTCATAGAGTGGAACCTGTTTGTAACGGCCATCTACGAGATTCACAAAACCTGATCTTTATTGATGGGTCGTCTCTCATACAGTGGAACCTGTTTGTAACTGTCATCTACGAGATTCACAAACCTTGTCTTTGTTGATTGGTGGTCTCTCATAGAGTGGAACCTGTTTGTAACGGCCATCTACGAGATTCACAAAACCTGATCTTTATTGATGGGTCGTCTCTCATACAGTGGAACCTGTTTGTAACGGCCATCTACGAGATTCACAAAACCTGTGACGGGTTGTCTCTCATACAGTGGAACCTGTTTGTAACGGCCATCTACGAGATTCACAAAACCTGTGACGGGTTGTCTCTCATACAGTGGAACCTGTTTGTAACTGTCATCTACGAGATTCACGAACCTTGTCTTTGTTGATTGGCCGTCTCTCATACTGTGGAGCCTGTTTGTAACTGTAATCTACGAGATTCACAAAACCTGGACGTTGTTGATTGGTCGTCTCTCATACAGTGGAACCTGTTTGTAACGAGCATCTACGATATTCACAAAACCTGGTCTTTGTTGATGGGTCCTTTTCTCATACAGTGGAACCTGTTTGTAACTGTCATCTACGAGATTCATAAAACCTGTGACGGGTGGTCTCTCATACAGTGGAACCTGTTTGTAACTGTCATCTACGAGATTCACAAAACCTGGTCGTTGTTGATTGGTCGTCTCTCATACTGTGGAGCCTGTTTGTAACTGTCATCTACGAGATTCTTTGTTGGCGGGTGGTCTTATGCCAGTTAACCCTTAACCTTTGGAATAAATTGGACGGATTGTGGATCTATTTTGTTTGCTATTCAGACAAGTGTTTCAACTCCACTTTCCGAATAGCAAAGAACATAAAACCTGATCAGACAGCACGACGATCTGAGTCGTCTGATCTGGCTCTATGCTTTTTTGCAAAAGCGACTGTTGTGATTGACAAGTGAATGGTTAAAATATGATGACGGCATAGTGGGGGACAATAATGGTTGTATTTAGATAGACATAGGGTTGAAATAATGGTCTTCATTCGAATGTTCTCTACAACACAGATTTGACTGTAGATCTATATATTTTTACTCAAATACCAATTTATACACGCAAACCTCAAACATAAATTAATTAGACAGTGTCTGGCTCGTATGTGACCAGGATAAATTGCATAGTGCAACACATATGGTGCTTCTAGCATTCAAATGTATACAGCACCTAAGAGTACGAGTCTTTAATGGTTTGCATACATATACATCTATATAAGTAATGTTGCACAAGTGGAAGTCGAGATAGCGCAGTGGATGCGCGTTCGCTTCAGGTGCGAAAGGTCCGGAGTTCGAGCCCCGCTGGAGCCGTTACGAGTGTATCCTTAGGCAAGGCATTTAATTTCCACGTTGCCCCTTATCTCCCTCGTGGCGATGGAATCCATCAGGAATGAGGTCTCGAGAGTGATTAATATAAGTTATAAGAACTTGTTTCGCAATTGAGCTAAAATAAATTTGTATAAACTAATGTTGCAGGATATACATATGTGTGTTTTACGTTTATTTATCGTCGCTACCGGTTGCCCATATGAGCGACGCCTCCTGGAGAGATTAGTCATTTTAGATTTTGGAGGATAGTGCATGATACAGACAGAGACCCATTCCAGAGTCTCCTCTGATTCTTTTACGTGCACGGTGTAAAGCACCGACACGAGACCTCGTTTAACGTCCCATCTGAAAGACTGTTAATTTTATTAGGGTCAGACGGGGGATCGAACCTGCGATCCCTGGATTACCAGTCCAGCGTTTTACCACTGGGCTACAGATCCGTCTGTAAGCTAACATTACATGCATATTTTCTATTATAGATGAGTGTCCAATGGGTGACCATGACAATGATCCTTCCGTCTCTAACGGTAATTTTACATGTGCCGAGATTCGTCATCACAACCACCATCTGGAATGCTACACTGCATATACCGCAGCGGCTTGCTGTGCGACGTGTGCCAGTGTACATCGTGGCGTCAAAGGTATTCTTGCACTACATCCGCCGCCTCGGTGGTCGAGTGGTTACGGTCACTGATTTGTATATCACTGTCATCACTGAATGTCACGGGTTCGAGCCCCGCTCAGGACGTGTCTCATTTGTATGAAACAGTTGGCAGTTTCTTACGGAGTTTGGTGCAACAAGTACTGGTTAACCACTGGAGCCTGAATGAATGAAAAGTGCTACGTAAACTGCCCTGCCCGCCAGTGTGGCTCATTTAATAGAAGAATTCCAAAACGAGTTTCATAAAATTCGGTACGAAATAATCACTCGTGTAAGATCCTATATATATATATACCGCATGTGCATGTTGCGAGACATGACTGTACATACATCGTAACGTCAACGGTATTATTGTATTAGAGTGGTGGAACCTATGCTCGGCGTATTCCTATGCTCGGCGTATTGTTTCCATTTACATCCATATTTAAAATATTTAAATAGTGTTAGCCTATTTTCGCTGACAGAGGTGAAGCATGGTTCAATAGCATTCCGTTTTGCGTTCCGGTAGCCTAATGCAACTGTCACCTTACTGGTTCAGTAGCTGAATATAAACAGACAACTTGTTGGGGGAATTTTTCCACCGAAATGTGCGGTTTATGAGCATTTCAGGTGGCTATCCGAATTTGAAAAACATGTACAAATAACCAGAACAAAAGTTTCTTATGAGTTGTAATATTGTTAGTTATTGATGTTACTAAGTCAAAATAATATATTCAAAATGTTTCCATGCATAAATAAAAATGTTCATGTACGCCGTGCATAGGTGCCCTAAAGTATCTAGTTCCCCATGGAAACAGGTGCCGTTGCGATAGCTGTATTGAGGGGCATGGTCACGTAATGAAGCTAAAATTTTCAACAATTTTTTGAAAGTTGTGTTCCCGACTTAAGAAAATAATAATATACGGCAAGTGCATTTAACTTTTTTTATATGTAGGATTTACGCCGAGCATAGGTTCCACCACTCTACATTTTTCAGGGTTTTTTCCCCAGGCATTCATGTATAAATGTACCAGCATCAATAGTAACGTCACACAGTAATCGCAGGTTCGATCCCCCGTCTGACTCGTATCGGCGCTTTACACAGTGTACGTAAAAGAACCAGTGGAGATTCTGGAATGGGTCTTTTTCTGTATCGTTACACTATCCTCAAACAATCTAAAATGAATAATCTCTTCAGGAGGCTTCGCTCATATGGGTAATCGGTAGCGACGATAAATAAACGTACAACACCACCGTAAAGTCACATATATTGTTGTATTAGTGTCTATACATAGTTATAAACTCTCTCTCTCCTCTTCTCAACTCTCCTCTTCTCTCTCCTCTCCTCTCTCTTCTCCCCTCTTTTCTCCCCTCTCTTCTCTCCTGTTTTCTCCCCTCTTTTCTCCCCTCTTTTCTCCCCTCTCTTCTCCCCTCTCTTCTCTCTCTTCTCCTCTCTCCTCTCCTCTCCTCTCCTCTCTCTTCTCCTCTCTCTTCTCCTCTCTCCTCTCCCTCGCCGTGGTACGTTACGGCCTTGTCACCTAGATGTCTCTCTCTCCGTGGTACGTTACGGCCTTGTCACCTAGATGTCTCTCTCTCCGCGATACGTTACGGCCTTGTCACCTAGATGTCTCTCTCTCCGCGGTACGTTACGGCCTTGTCACCTAGATGTCTCTCTCCGCGGTACGTTACGGCCTTGTCACCTAGATGTCTCTCTCTCCGCGGTACGTTACGGCCTTGTCACCTAGATGTCTCTCTCTCCGCGGTACGTTACGGCCTTGTCACCTAGATGTCTCTCTCTCCGCGGTACGTTACGGCCTTGTCACCTAGATGTCTCTCTCTCCGCGGTACGTTACGGCCTTGTCACCTAGATGTCTCTCTCTCCGTGGTACGTTACGGCCTTGTCACCTAGATGTCTCTCTCTCCGTGGTACGTTACGGCCTTGTCACCTAGATGTCTCTCTCTCCGTGGTACGTTACGGCCTTGTCACCTAGATGTCTCTCTCTCCGTGGTACGTTACGGCCTTGTCACCTAGATGTCTCTCTCTCCGTGGTACGTTACGGCCTTGTCACCTAGATGTCTCTCTCTCCGTGGTACGTTACGGCCTTGTCACCTAGATGTATATTAATTAGTTTTCTCCAGATATTTCTATCTGGAATTTATTGACCAACAAATTTATCATAACATTAATTATGAATTTTTAAACATAAAATGTTCATTTTGTTTTCATAGATTGTGAATATGGGGATAAAAGCAAGGACTGTTTTTCTCTGATTGCGTCGTCGAAGGACAGCCACTATTGTTACACAGCTGTGAACGCGGACACGTGTTGTGACTCGTGCAATACATACAAAAATGCGGCAAATGTCGGTAAAAGACGATTTAGGTCAACTACATCCTAGCGTTATTTACAATTTGGATCTCATAATATATAATTGCATTAAAGCGACACTACATCGGTGAATAAGCAAATGTCTACATGATGTATTTTTCTATTATATAAATGCATGTATACTTGTTTTCCAAATATATGCCTCAAAGCTCAGTATTTCAACTAATAAACACACGTCGTATACAACGTTTCTTGACATAACAAAATAATGTAAATAGGGCGACATTCATGCGTAGTGAAATGTATACATCTCGAATAACACGATTTATGGTACAAATTTACCGCTATATAGCTAACCCTTTGTACCTGTCCATATTTATTTTTAGACTACTACGATTACAAATATCTGTATTCGACAGTAGCACGCGCGTTGTATAGACTATATTGACTAATATTAAACAAACGTCAATTCAGAAGCGTAGTTGACCGTTATAAGAACTCCTACGTTCACGTTTTAGAGTTTGTATACCACACACACCCACTGATTATGATAGAAAGTTTGTGTTCGAATTATTTCGGAGGAATTTGTAGTAACACTTCTGTGTATAAGTAATAACGCATATCTTGGGGCTTTTTACGATATAATGTCGCTTTAAAGTGATGTACGTGGATTAAAGGAACAGTATATATACTACTTATGATTACTTTCCTCATGCTACATGATAAACTCACTTGTAACTGGCTATATTTTGAGGCTCCTGCAGATTAATTTTATAACAGTGTTTTACGTTTATTTATCGTCGCTACCGGTTGCCCATATGAGCGACGCCTCCTGAAGAGATTAGTTATTTTAGATGTTGGAGGATAGTGCAATGATACAGACAGAGACCCATTCCAGAATCTCCTCTGGTTCTTGTACGTGCACGGTGTAAAGCACCGACACGAGGCCTCGGTTTAACGTCCCATCTGAAAGACTGTTACTTTTATTAGGGTCAGACGGGGGATCGAACCTGCGATCCCTGGATTATCAGTCCAGCGTGTTACAACTGGACTACAGATCCGTCTGTAATTTTATAACATAACTGTATGGGGGTTTATATATACCATATTGATTTTAATAATTAATTGATTATCGATAACTCTGCCTGGGCCGTTAATTGTTACTAGTTTTGACTAGTAATATAACAGTAAACCCCTTGCATTGATGTAAGTTCACCTACCAGGAGTGTATCTATGTCGACGAATGACAACGAACTTAGACTTACTGTAAACCCGCAAATCTGTGGAAACTATAATGTAGGACCCATATAATTTATGGCGTGTATGAATTTTGTGCACCAGATATTTGGTACCTTTGGACCTTGTCATATAACGTATTTATTTGTTCAGTAATTGATTCTGATTATAGTTTCCGTGGTCTAGTGCGTGTATACCACTGTAACCTACCATAACTGGTGGTCACTGGTTCGAGCCCCGCTTTTGTTAAGGAGATGTGTGCATTAGTACTGCCGTACAAACAAATAAACAAACAAAACAGCGCATGGTAATATATAATAGGTTTGGTACAAGGAAAATAGCAAATAGAAACAGACGGATCTGTATGTAACCCAGTGGTTAACACGTTGGACTGATACTCGAGTGATCGCAGGTTCGATCCGCCGTCTGGCTCTACACTTTAAACCGATGTCTCGTGTACGAACGATGTAAGTTTATTTATAGTCGCCACCGCATAAATGCATTTGGGCGACTGGTTTCTCTACGAAGTTAATGTTGATGTCTCTAAGATGTTTATGTTGATGTCTCTAAGATGTTTATTGATGTCTCTAAGATGTTTATGTTGATCTCTCTACGATGTTTATGTTGATCTCTCTACGATGTTAATGTTGATGTCTCTAAGATGTTTATGTTGATGTCTCTAAGATGTTTATTGATGTCTCTAAGATGTTTATGTTGATCTCTCTACGATGTTTATGTTGATCTCTCTACGATGTTTATGTTGATCTCTCTACGATGTTAATGTTGATGTCTCTAAGATGTTTATGTTGATCTCTCTAATATGTTTATGTTGATCTCTCTACGATGTTTATGTTGATCTCTCTACGATGTTTATGTTGATATCTCTAAGATGTTTATGTTGATATCTCTAAGATGTTTATGTTGATGTCTCTGAGATGTTTATTGATCTCTCTAAGATGTTTGTGTTGATCTCTCTAAGATGTTTATGTTGATCTCTCTAAGATGTTTATCTCGCTAAGATGTTTATGTTGATCTCTCCAATATGTTTATGTTGATCTCTCCAATATGTTTATGTTGATGTCTCTACGATGTTTATGTTTATCTCTCTAAGATGTTTATGTTGATATCTCTAAGATGTTTATGTTGATCTCTCTAATATGTTTATGTTGATCTCTCTAAGATGTTTATGTTGATCTCTCTAAGATGTTTATGTTGATCTCTCTCAGATGTTTATGTTGATGTCTCTAAGATGTTTATGTTGATGTCTCTAAGATGTTTATTGATGTCTCTAAGATGTTTATGTTGATCTCTCTAAGATGTTTATGTTGATCCCTCTAAGATGTTTATGTTGATCTCTCTAAGATGTTTATGTTGATCTCTCTACGATGTTTATGTTGATCTCTCCAAGATGTTTATGTTGATGTCTCTACGATGTTTATGTTGATGTATCTAAGATGTTTATTGATGTCTCTAAGATGTTTATGTTGATCTCTCTAAGATGTTTATGTTGATATCTCTAATATGTTTATGTTGATCTCTCTAAGATGTTTATGTTGATCTCTCTCAGATGTTTATGTTGATCTCTCTACGATGTTTATGTTGATCCCTCTAAGATGTTTATGTTGATCCCTCTACGATGTTTATGTTGATCTCTCTACGGTGTTTATGTTGATGTCTCTAAGATGTTTATGTTGATGTCTCTACGATGTTTATGTTGACAGCTGTGAAGGCATCTTCGTTCTTCGCAGGGTAACAAGTCCTGTTGCTTCTTTCGAATGGATCCTTTGTAGGGCCACCCTCCTCACTGTTGGTCACCCCGCAGCAGCATTTATACGGATCTGACAGTAACTGTTAGACATATGGTCATCGATTGTCGCAAACGAGTCTACGTTGGGGCCGCTCACTCAAATGTAGCTCGGGGGAGCGTGGATCCACGACCGTTGCCGCTCCCTCAGGTCCGCCATCTCTTCTAAACGCCGGTGGAGAAAAATCGAAAATCCAGTGTTCACCTCCAACACTATCTAGAAGAGACGGCAGATCTGTCCTGATGTGCCATAGCCGTGGATCCACATGTCTCGTGTCGGTGCTTTACACGGTTATATATTGCGCTGAAGGGTTTATTATTGCAATATTTTGTTTTTCATCTTACACGGTTATATATTGCGCTGAAGGGTTTATTATTGCAATATTTTGTTTTTCATCGTTGTAGGTTGTGAATATGGAGACAAGAACAACGACTGTTCAACTTTGGTCACATCTCGAGCTGACGGCTACAACTGTTACGGAAACAATGGACATATTTGTTGCGGCACGTGCAAGCTGTACCAAAACGCTTCAAATATTGGTGAGACCGATATAGTTGATTCAGATCACATTATACCGCTTCCGTGGTCGAGTGGTTAAGGTCGCTGACTTGTATACCACTGTAACCTATCATCACTGATGGTCACGGGTACGAGCCCCGCTCAGACCGTGTCTCATTTATATGAAAAAGTTGGCAGTTTCTTACGGAGGTTGGTGCACCCAAGTACTGGTTAACCGCTGGAGCCTGGCCAGGAAAGGTGTTGTAAGGTCAACTGCCCGCCGGCGATATAGCCCAAAATGGTGCTGATGCAAGCGTAAAACCCGAAATATAACATAAATATAACATGATTCAGATCACCCATTATTTGTGTGTGTTTTACGCTTATTTATCGTCGCTACCGGTTGCCCATATGAGCGACGCCTCCTGAAGATATTAGTCAGTTTTGTTGTTTGAGGATAGTGCAATGATACAGACAGAGACCCATTCCAGAATCTCCTCTGGTTCTTTTACGTTCACGGTGTAAGGCACCGACACGAGACCTCGGTTTAACGTCCCATCTTGAAATACTGTTAATTTTATTAGGGCGAGACGGGGGATCGAACCTGCGATCCCTCGATTACCAGTCCAGCGTGTTACCACTGGACTACAGATCCGTCTGTAATCACCGATTATGAACATACATATGAATATATGTACAACTTTCTGATTGGGTAACTTCGTTATGTAGGTGGCGCCTCCGTCCATGGCCGAGTGGTTAATGCTGTTGACTTCAAATCACTTGCCTCTCACAGGTGTAGATTCGAATCCCATGTGGGAGTGAAGAATTATTTCATGCGTGGAAGCTATCCAGGTGGCTCGCTGAAGGTCGGTGGTTCTGCCTGGGTGCCCGTCCGTGTCTGACTCAATAATGCTCAGAGAGGCACCGGGGTTCATTCTCCACTAATAATAGCTGGAGATTCGCCATATAACATACGCTGTTGGTGCGACTTGATAAACTCCAAAAACAAACAAATCAAAATCTTTGTTTCTGATTGGATAACTCTTCCTGATTGGATACTTTACAAATGTTTTAGTGTGTTGTGATGTATGCCTCTTCCTGATTGGTTAACTTACAATTGCTTTTAGTGTGTTGTGATGTATGCCTCTTCCTGATTGGTTAACTTACAATTGCTTTTAGTGTGTTGTGATGTATGCCTCTTCCTGATTGGTTAACTTACAATTGCTTTTAGTGTGTTGTGATGTATGCCTCTTCCTGATTGGTTAACTTACAATTGCTTTTAGTGTGTTGTGATGTATGCCTCTTCCTGATTGGTTAACTTACAATTGCTTTTAGTGTGTTGTGATGTATGCCTCTTCCTGATTGGTTAACTTACAATTGCTTTTAGTGTGTTGTGATGTATGCCTCTTCCTGATTGGTTAACTTACAATTGCTTTTAGTGTGTTGTGATGTATGCCTCTTCCTGATTGGTTAACTTACATGGATATGTTGCTATTGAATGAATAAAGTCTGTTTTTAAAACGTGCAGATTGCGAGTACGGCGACAGGAGCAAGAACTGTCCGTCCATGATTTCATCCCGTGCTGACACAGCCAATTGCTATTCCGGACACAATGCAGACATTTGCTGTGCATCATGTGGCCTATACCATGATCCATCAAACATTGGTAAATACACTCACTTACGTTTTTAATGCGTTCACTCTTTCAGCGGCGAATAAATTCAGAGCATGTGCAAACAACATAGATCCAGATCAGCCACGTCTGATCAGGATATATGGTGTTTGCTATTCGGACAGGTGCTTCAGCTCCACTGTCTGAAGAGCAATCTACAACGCTATATATATATATATATATAGTGTAAAGTTATGTATACTATATATTGTAACGTCGTGGATACTATATATTGTAACGTCGTGCATACTATATATTGTAACGTTGTGCACACTATATATTGTAACGTTGTGTATACTATGTATTGTAACGTTGTGTATACTATGTATTGTAACGTTGTGTATACTATGTATTGTAACGTTGTGCATACTATGTATTGTAACGTTGTGCTTACTATACATTGTAACGTTGTGTATACTGTATATTGTAACGTTGTGCATACTATGTATTGTAACGTTGTGCATACTATATATTGTAACGTTGTTATATTGTAACAGTGTGCATACTATAGATTGTAACGTTGTGCATACTATATATTGTAACGTTGTGCATACTATATATTGTAACGTTGTGTATACTATATATTGTAACGTTGTGCATACTATATATTGTAACGTAGTGCATACTATATATTGTAACGTTGTGCATACTATGTATTGTAACGTTGTGTATACTATATATTGTAACGTTGTGCATACTATGTATTGTAACGTTGTGTATACTATATATTGTAACGTTGTGCATACTATATATTGTAACGTTGTGCATACTATATATTGTAACGTTGTGCATACTATACATGTATTGTAACGTTGTGCATACTATATATTGTAACGTTGTGCATACTATGTATTGTAACGTTGTGCATACTATGCATGTATTGTAACATTGTGCATACTATATATTGTAATGTTGTGCATACTATATATTGTAACGTTGTTATATTGTAACATTGTGCATACTATATATTGTAATGTTGTGTATACTATATATTGTAACATTGTGCATACTATATATTGTAACGTTGTTATATTGTAACGTTGTGTATACTATGTATTGTAACATTGTGTATACTATATATTGTAACGTTGTGTATACTATATATTGTAACATTGTGCATACTATGTATTGTAACGTTGTGCATACTATATATTGTAACGTTGTGTATACTATATATTGTAACGTTGTGTATACTATATATTGTAACATTGTGCATACTATGTATTGTAACGTTGTGCATACTATATATTGTAACGTTGTGCATACTATATATTGTAACGTTGTGTATACTATATATTGTAACGTTGTGTATGCTATATATTGTAACGTTGTGTATACTATATATTGTAACGTTGTGTATACTATATATTGTAACGTTGTGTATACTATATATTGTAACGTTGTGTATACTATATATTGTAACGTTGTGCATACTATATATTGTAACGTTGTGCATACTATATATTGTAACGTTGTGTATACTATATATTGTAACGTTGTGTATGCTATATATTGTAACGTTGTGTATACTATATATTGTAACGTTGTGTATACTATATATTGTAACGTTGTGTATACTATATATTGTAACGTTGTGTATACTATATATTGTAACGTTGTGCATACTATATATTGTAACGTTGTGCATACTATATATTGTAACGTTGTGTATACTATATATTGTAACGTTGTGTATGCTATATATTGTAACGTTGTGTATACTATATATTGTAACGTTGTGCGTACTATATATTGTAACGTTGTGCATACTATATATTGTAACGTTGTGCATACTATATATTGTAACGTTGTGCATACTATATATTGTAACGTTGTGCATACTATGTATTGTAATGTTGTGCATACTATATATTGTAACGTTGTGTATACTATATATTGTAACGTTGTGCATACTATATATTGTAACGTTTTGTATACTATATATTGTAACGTTGTGTATACTATATATTGTAACGTTGTGCATACTATATATTGTAACAGTCCGCCTCCGTGGTCGAGTGGTTAAGGTCGCTGACTTGTATACCACTGTAACCTATCATCACTGATGGTCACGGGTTCGAGCCCCGCTCAGGCCGTGTCTCATTTATATGAAAAGTTGGCAGTTTCTTACGGAGGTTGGTGCACCCAAGTACTGGTTAACCGCTGGAGCCTGCCCAGGAAAGGTGTTGTTAAGTAAACTGCCCGCCGGCGATATAGCCCAAAATGGTGCTGATGCAGGCGTAAAACCCGAAATATAACATAACAAATATAACATAACATATATATTGTAACGTTGTGTATACTATATATTGTAACGTTGTGTATACTATATATTGTAACGTTGTATATACTATATATTGTAACGTTGTGCATACTATACATGTATTGTAACGTTGTGCATACTATACATGTATTGTAGCGTTGTGCATACTATATATGTATTATAACGTTGTGCATACTATACATGTATTGTAACGTTGTGCATACTATATATGTATTATAACGTTGTGCATACTATACATGTATTGTAACGTTGTGCATACTATACATGTATTGTAACGTTGTGCATACTATACATGTATTGTAACGTTGTGCATACTATACATGTATTGTAACGTTGTGCATACTATACATGTATTGTAACATTGTGCATACTATATATGCATTGTAACGTTGTGCATACTATATATGTATTGTAACGTTGTGTATACTATATATTGTAACGTTGTGCATACTATATATGTATCGTAACGTTGTGCATACTATATATGTATTGTAACGTTGTGTATACTATGTATTGTAACGTTGTGCATACTATATATGTATTGTAACGTTGTGTATACTATATATTGTAACGTTGTGCATACTATATATGTATTGTAACGTTGTGCATACTATATATGTATTGTAACGTTGTGTATACTATATATGTATTGTAACATTGTGCATACTATATATATATTGTAACGTTGTGCATACTATATATGTATTGTAACATTGTGCATACTATATATGTATTGTAACGTTGTGCATACTATATATGTATTGTAACGTTGTGTATACTATATATGTATTGTAACGTAGTGCATACTATACATGTATTGTAAGGTTGTGCATACTATATATTGTAACGTTGTGCATACTATATATTGTAACGTTGTGTATACTATATATTGTAACGTTGTGCATACTATGTATTGTAACATTGTGCATACTATATATGTATTGTAACATTGTGCATACTATATATGTATTGCAACGTAGTGCATACTATACATGTATTGTAACGTTGTGCATACTATATATTGTAACGTAGTGCATACTATACATGTATTGTAACATTGTGCATACTATATATTGTAACATTGTGCATACTATACATGTATTGTAACGTTGTGCATACTATACATATATTGTAACGTTGTGCATACTATACATATATTGTAACGTTGTGCATACTATATATTGTAACGTTGTGTATACTATATATTGTAACGTTGTACATACTATACATGTATTGTAACATTGTGCATACTATGCATGTATTGTAACATTGTGCATACTATATATTGTAACGTTGTGCATACTATATATTGTAACGTTGTGCATACTATATATTGTTACGTTGTGCATACTATATATTGTAACGTTGTGCATACTATATATTGTAACGTTGTGTATACTATATATTGTAACGTTGTGCATACTATATATTATAACGTTGTGCATACTATATATTGTAACGTTGTGCATACTATATATTGTAACATTGTGCATACTATACATGTATTGTAACGTTGTGCATACTATATATGGTAACGTTGTGCATACTATACATGTATTGTAACGTTGTGCATACTATATATTGTAACGTTGTGCATACTATACATGTATTGTAACATTGTGCATACTATATATTGTAACGTTGTGCATACTATACATGTATTGTAACGTTGTGCATACTATATATTGTAACGTTGTGCATACTATACATGTATTGTAACGTTGTGCATACTATACATGTATTGTAACGTTGTGCATACTATATATTGTAACGTTGTGCATACTATATATGTATTGTAACATTGTGCATACTATATATTGTAACGTTGTGCATACTATACATGTATTGTAACGTTGTGCATACTATATATTGTAACGTTGTACATACTATATATTATAACGTTGTGTATACTATATATTGTAACGTTGTGCATACTATACATGTATTGTAACGTTGTGCATACTATACATGTATTGTAACGTTGTGCATACTATACATGTATTGTAACGTTGTGCATACTATACATGTATTGTAACGTTGTGCATACTATTCATGTATTGTAACGTTGTGCATACTATATATTGTAACGTTGTGCATACTATACATGTATTGTAACGTTGTGCATACTATATATGTATTGTAACGTTGTGCATACTATACATGTATTGTAACGTTGTGCATACTATACATGTATTGTAACGTTGTGCATACTATACATGTATTGTAACGTTGTGCATACTATATATTGTAACGTTGTGCATACTATACATGTATTGTAACATTGTGCATACTATACATGTATTGTAACGTTGTGCATACTATACATGTATTGTAACATTGTGCATACTATATATTGTAACGTTGTGCATACTATATATTGTAACGTTGTGCATACTATACATGTATTGTAACGTTGTGCATACTATATATTGTAACGTTGTGCATACTATACATGTATTGTAACGTTGTGCATACTATACATGTATTGTAACGTTGTGCATACTATATATTGTAACGTTGTGTATACTATATATTGTAACATTGTGCATCATCATCATCAATCCTCTTCACCCCGGTTGGGGTATAGGGCCTTCACCACTGCTCTCCACTTGGACCGGTCCGTTGCTGCTGCTTTGGCTTCCCCCCAGGACATCCTGCTTCGGCGCAGCTCACTGTCCAGAGTCCTTCGCCATGTCGTAACTGGTCGACCTCTTTTCCGTGTGCCCTGTGGATTCCAATCCAGTGCTTGGCGTGCTATGTTGGGCTGGTCTCGTCGTAGAGTGTGCCCTATCCACCGCCACTTCCTCTGTGTGATAGAGTCTGTGATGGGGTCCTGTCTTGTTTGCCGCCACAATTCCTGGTTGGTGATCTTTTCTGGCCATCTGATGTGTAGGATCTGTCTGAGGCAGTTGTTGATGAATACCTGTAGTTTGTGGTCAAGGCCCTTGGTGCGTCTCCAGGTCTCAGCTCCGTACAAGAGGACTGTCTTAACATTCGTCTCAAACAGTTTGAGCTTTGTCTTGAGGTGGATGTTATTGTTGTTCCATACTGGCTTCAACGTCACAAAGGCATGTCGTGCTTTCCCAATACGGGCTTGGATGTCTTCTTCTGTTCCCCCCATTTTGCTGATGACACTGCCGAGGTAGGTGAAGGAGTCAACATTATCGATTGGATGGCCATCTATCTGAATGGGTATGTTCCTTGCCGCGTTTACCCTGAGGCACTTGGTCTTCTTAATGTTGATCTCCAGCCCTGTAGTCTTCGCAACTGTGTGTAAGCGTTCTGACTTCTGTTGCATGTGTTGGTGTGTGTGGGACAGGAGGCCTATATCGTCCGCAAAGTCGATGTCCTCCAACTTCTCTGTAAGTGTCCACTGTATTCCTCTTGGTCTGTCTACTGTCGTTCTCATTATCCAGTCCAGTACGACGGAGAAAATGAGAGGCGAGAGCATACAGCCCTGACTGACGCCGGTGCTGACGGGAAATGGCTGTGAAAGGTTCATGTCATGGATCACATGGCAAGTGGTGTTGTTGTACAGGCTCCGAATAATGTTGATGATCTTTCCTGGTATGCCGTAGTGCCCGAGGATGCTCCATATGACGTCTCTATCAATCGTGTCAAACGCTTTCTTGAAATCGATGAAGTTGATGTAGATTGGAGACTGCCATTCGATGGACTGTTCAACGATGATGCGGAGTGTTGCTATCTGATCCGTGCATGATCTTCCTGCCCTGAATCCTGCCTGTTCTTCCCTCAGCTTGGCGTTCACTGCATTCTTGATCCTTTCTAGTAGGAGTCTTGTGAGGACTTTACTTGGGGTAGACAGTAGCTGGATGCCCCTCCAATTCTGGCAGTTGCTGAGGTCACCCTTCTTGGGTAGCTTGACGATGTGCCCTACTCTCCATTCTTCTGGAACCACTTCTTCATCCCAGACTTGCTGTAGAAGGTCTAGTAGTAGTGCTGCTGTGGTCTCAGTCGATGCCTTCAGTGCTTCTGGTGGGATGTTGTCTGGCCCCGGTGCTTTCCCATTTTTGATCTTGTTGATGGCCCTTGTCACTTCATTCCTTGTGATCTGTCCCATCTCTACTTCCAGTTCTGGTCCGTCTGCTATGTCTGGTGGGTTGGTCACAGGTGTACCGCTGAGTAGTTCCTGGAAATGGTCCTTCCACCTTGTCATCTGGTCTTCTGGTTTGGAGAGGGTGTTACCATCAACGTCCTTCACTGGTTTGTTGGGGTTGCTCCTTCTGCCGGAAAGTTGTCTAGTTATGCTGTATAGGGTCTTCATGTCGTTGTGGTATGCTGCTTCCTGTGCTTGTCCAGCCAGCTTGTCTACCTGATCCCGTTTGTCTTGTCGTGCGCTCTTCTTGACTTCTTTGTTCTTGTGCTGTATTCTCCCTGGATGTTCTGTTTCTGTGCTCTGGTTTTCGCCTGCTTCAGTCGGTGCCGAATTTCTTTTCTTTCTTCAATGATCTGGATGGTGTGGTCTGTGAGCCAGGTCTTGTACTTCTTCGTTCTAAATCCCAGCTTCTCTTCGCATGTCGTTGTGAAAGAGCATTTGACGCGGTCCCACTTCTTTTCCAACGATCCGTCTTCTAAGTAGGCTAGGGCCTGAAACCTGTTGCCGAGGGCGATGGCGAACTCTTGCTGTTGCTCTGCTGCCTTCAGTTTGGATGTGGCGTATCGCTTGTTCTGCTGGATGCCCGTCTTTCTTGCACTGGCAATTCTGACTTGTAGTTTGGTGATGACTAGTTCATGGTCGGAACCTGCATCAGCTCCTCGATACGCTCTGACATCCGTGAGGGTCCTCCACCATCTTCTGGAGATCGTGACATGGTCGATCTGGTTTGCTGTTGCCTGGTCGGGTGATGTCCATGTGGTCTTGTGAATGATGCGATGTTTAAAGATAGTTCCACCGATGACAAGATCATTTAGCCCACAGAAGTTGACGAAGAGTTCCCCATTTTCATTCGTGGTCCCGAGTCCCTCCTTTCCCATGACGGTCTCTCTACCAGTGTTGGTTCCTCCAACTTTCGCATTCATGTCACCCATAACAATGGTGATGTCCCTCTTGTGCACCCTGTCTAACACTCCTTGAAGCTGCTGGTAGAAGTCTTCTTTGGTGTCCATGTCTGCAGCGTTGGTTGGTGCGTAGCACTGGACGATGGTAACTTCTTGAAATTTAGAGTGAAATCTGGCGGTCAGTAGTCTGTCACTTATTGGTTCCCATTCCAAAAGACATCTGTGCGCTTTCTTGGTAAGCATGAGTCCAACT
>CM026401.1:43763068-43780568 GCA_014843695.1 Archivesica marissinica
TCATGAAATAAATCTGTCTAGTGTTCATTTGATAATTTATTGCTATCTTCATGAAGTAAATCTGTCTTGCGTTCATTGGATAATGTATTGCTATCTTCATGAAGTAAATCTGTCTTGCGTTCATTGGATAATATATTGCTATCTTCATGAAGTAAATCTGGCTTGCGTTCATTGGATAATTTATTGCTATATTCATGAAGTAAATCTGTCTTACGTTCATTGGATAATGTATTGCTATCTTCATGAAGTAAATCTGTCTAGTGTTCATTGGATAATTTATTGCTATCTTCATGAAGTAAATCTGTCTTGCGTTCATTGGATAATGTATTGCTATCTTCATGAAGTAAATCTGTCTTGCGTTCATTGGATAATATATTGCTATCTTCATGAAGTAAATCTGGCTTGCGTTCATTGGATAATTTATTGCTATATTCATGAAGTAAATCTGTCTTACGTTCATTGGATAATGTAAGGCTATCTTCATGAAGTAAATCTGTTTTGCGTTCATTGGATAATGTATTGCTATCGTCATGAAGTAAATCTGTCTTGCATTCATTGGATAATGTATTGCAACATTCATCAGGTAAATCTGTCTTACGTTCATTGGATAATGTATTGCTATCTTCATGAAGTAAATCTGTCTTGCGTTCATTGGATAATGTTTTGCTATCTTCATGAAGTAAATCTGTCTTGTGTTCATTGGATAATGTATTGCTATCGTCAAGAATTAAATCTGTCTTGCATTCATTGGATAATTTATTGCTATCTTCATGAAGTAAATCTGGCTTGCGTTCATTGGATAATTTATTGCAACATTCATGAAGTAAATCTGTCTTGCGTTCATTGGATAATGTTTTGCTATCTTCATGATGTAAATCTGGCTTGCGTTCATTGGATCATTTATTGCTATCTTCATGAAATAAATCTGTCTAGCGTTCATTGGATAATGTATTGCTGGTTTCATGAAATACATCTGGCTTGTGTTCATTGGATAATGTATTGCTATCTTCATGAAATAAATATGTCTAGCGTTCATTGGATAATGTATTGCAACATTCATGAAGTAAATCTGTCTTGCGTTCATTGGATAATATATTGCTATCTTCATGAAGTAAATCTGGCTTGCGTTCATTGGATAATTTATTGCTATCTTCATGAAGTAAATCTGTCTTACGTTCATTGGATAATGTATTGCTATCTTCATGAAGTAAATCTGTCTAGTGTTCATTGGATAATGTATTGCTATCTTCATGAAGTAAATCTGTCTTGCGTTCATTGGATACTGTATTGCTATCTTCATGAAGTAAATCTGTCTTACGTTCATTGAATAATGTATTGCTATCTTCATGAAGTAAATCTGTCTTGCGTTCATTGGATAATGTTTTGCTATCTTCATGAAGTAAATCTGTCTTGTGTTCATTGGATAATGTATTGCTATCTTCATGAAATTAATCTGTTTTGCGTTCATTGGATAATGTATTGCTATCGTCATGATGTAAATCTGTCTTGCATTCATTGGATAATGTATTGCAACATTCATCAAGTAAAACTGTCTTACGTTCATTGGATAATGTATTGCTATCTTCATGAAGTAAATCTGTCTTGCGTTCATTGGATAATGATTTGCTATCTTCATGAAGTAAATCTGTCTTGTGTTCATTGGATATTGTATTGCTATCGTCAAGAAGTAAATCTGTCTTGTGTTCATTGGATAATTTATTGCTATCTTCATGAAGTATATCTGGCTTGCGTTCATTGGATAATGTATTGCAACATTCATGAAGTAAATCTGTCTTGCGTTCATTGGATAATGTTTTGCTATCTTCATGATGTAAATCTGGCTTGCGTTCATTGGATAATATATTGCTATCTTCATGAAATAAATCTGTCTAGCGTTCATTGGATAATGTATTGCTGGTTTCATGAAATAAATCTGGCTTGTGTTCATTGGATAATGTATTGCTATCTTCATGAAATAAATATGTCTAGCGTTCATTGGATAATGTATTGCTATCTTCATGAAGTAAATCTGTCTTGCGTTCATTGGATAATTTATTGCTATCTTCATGAAGTAAATCTGGCCTGCGTTCATTGGATAATGTATTGCTATCTTCATGAAATAAATCTGTCTAGCGTTCATTGGATCATGTATTGCAACATTTATGAAGTAAATCTCTCTTGCGTTTATTGGATAATTTATTGCTATCTTCATGAAATAAATCTGTCTAGTGTTCATTTGATAATTTATTGCTATCTTCATGAAGTAAATCTGTCTTGCGTTCATTGGATAATGTATTGCTATCTTCATGAAGTAAATCTGTCTTGCGTTCATTGGATAATATATTGCTATCTTCATGAAGTAAATCTGACTTACGTTCATTGGATAATGTATTGCTATCTTCATGAAGTAAATCTGTCTAGTGTTCATTGGATAATGTATTGCTATCTTCAGTAAGTAAATCTGTCTTGCGTTCATTGGATAATGTATTGCTATCTTCATGAAGTAAATCTGTGTTGCGTTCATTGGATAATGTATTGCTATCGTCATGAAGTAAATCTGTCTTGCATTCATTGGATAATGTATTGCAACATTCATCAAGTAAATCTGTCTTACGTTCATTGGATAATGTATTGCTATCTTCATGAAGTAAATCTGTCTTGCGTTCATTGGATAATGTTTTGCTATCTTCATGAAGTAAATCTGTCTTGTGTTCATTGGATTATGTATTGCTATCGTCAAGAATTAAATCTGTCTTGCATTCATTGGATAATTTATTGCTATTTTCATGAAGTAAATCTGGCTTGCGTTCATTGGATAATTTATTGCAACATTCATGAAGTAAATCTGTCTTGCGTTCATTGGATAATGTTTTGCTATCTTCATGATGTAAATCTGGCTTGCGTTCATTGGATCATTTATTGCTATCTTCATGAAATAAATCTGTCTAGCGTTCATTGGATAATGTATTGCTGGTTTCATGAAATCAATATGGCTTGTGTTCATTGGATAATGTATTGCTATCTTCATGAAATAAATATGTCTAGCGTTCATTGGATAATGTATTGCTATCTTCATGAAGTAAATCTGTCTAGTGTTCATTGGATAATGTATTGCTATCTTCATGAAGTAAATCTGTCTTGCGTTCATTGGATAATATATTGTTATCTTCATGAAGTAAATCTGGCTTGCGTTCATTGGATAATTTATTGCTATCTTCATGAAGTAAATCTGTCTTACGTTCATTGGATAATGTATTGCTATCTTCATGAAGTAAATCTGTCTTGCGTTCATTGGATACTGTGTTGCTATCTTCATGAAGTAAATCTGTCTTACGTTCATTGGATAATGTATTGCTATCTTCATGAAGTAAATCTGTCTTACGTTCATTGGATAATGTTATGCTATCTTCATGAAGTAAATCTGTCTTGTGTTCATTGGATAATGTATTGCTATCTTCATGAAGTAAATCTGTGTTGCGTTCATTGGATAATGTATTGCTATCGTCATGAAGTAAATCTGTCTTTCATTCATTGGATAATGTATTGCAACATTCATCAAGTAAGTATGTCTTATGTTCATTGGATAATGTATTGCTATCTTCATGAAGTAAATCTGTCTTGCGTTCATTGGATAATGTTTTGCTATCTTCATGAAGTAAATCTGTCTTGTGTTCATTGGATAATGTATTGCTATCGTCAAGAAGTAAATCTGTCTTGTGTTCATTGGATAATGTATTGCTATCGTCATGAAGTAAATCTGTCTTTCATTCATTGGATAATGTATTGCAACATTCATCAAGTAAATATGTCTTACGTTCATTGGATAATGTATTGCTATCTTCATGAAGTAAATCTGTCTTGCGTTCATTGGATAATGTTTTGCTATCTTCATGAAGTAGATCTGTCTTGTGTTCATTGGATAATGTATTGCTATCGTCAAGAAGTAAATCTGTCTTGCGTTCATTGGATAATTTATTGCCATCTTCATGAAGTAAATCTGGCTTGCGTTCATTGGATAATGTTTTGCTATCTTCATGATGTAAATCTGGCTTGCGTTCATTGGATCATTTATTGCTATCTTCATGAAATAAATCTGTCTAGCATTCATTGGATAATGTATTGCTGATTTCATGAAATAAATCTGGCTTGTGTTCATTGGATAATGTATTGCTATCTACATGAAATAAATATGTCTAGCGTTCATTGGATAATGTATTGCAACATTCATGAAGTAAATCTGTCTTGCGTTCATTGGATAATTTATTGCTATCTTCATGAAGTAAATCTGGCCTGCGGTCATTGGATAATGTATTGCTATTTTCATGAAATAAATCTGTCTAGTGTTCATTGGATAATTTATTGCTATCTGCATGAAGTAAATCTGGCTTGCGTTCATTGGATAATGTATTGCTATCTTCATGAAATAAATCTGTCTAGCTTTCATTGGATAATTTATTGCTATCTTCATGAAGTAAATCTGTCTTGCGTTCATTGGATAATGTATTGCTATCTTCATGAAGTAAATCTGTCTTACGTTCAATGGATAATGTATTGCTGTCTTAATGAAGTAAATATGTCTTGCGTTCATTGGATAATGTATTGCTGTCTTAATGAAGTAAACCTGTTTAGCGTTCATTGGATAATGTATTGCTATCTGTTCATTGGATAATATATTGCTATCTGCATGAAGTAAATCTGTCTTACGTTCATTGGATAATGTATTGCTGTCTTAATGAAGTAAATCTGTCTTGCGTTCATTGGATAATGTATTGCTGTCTTAATGAAGTAAACCTGTTTAGCGTTCATTGGATAATGTATTGCTATCTGTTCATTGGATAATATATTGCTATCTGCATGAAATAAATCTGTCTAGCTTTCATTGGATAATTTATTGCTATCTTCATGAAGTAAATCTGTCTTGCGTTCATTGGATAATGTATTGCTATCGTCATGAAGTAAATATGTCTTGCGTTCATTGGATAATGTATTGCTATCGTCATGAAGTAAATCTGTCTTGCGTTCATTGGATAATGTAAGGCTATCTTCATGAAGTAAATCTGTCTTACGTTCATTGGATAATGTATTGCTGTCTTAATGAAGTAAATCTGTCTTGCGTTAATTGGATAATGTATTGCTGTCTTAATGAAGTAAACCTGTTTAGCGATCATTGGATAATGTATTGCTATCTGTTCATTGGATAATATATTGCTATCTGCATGTAGTAAATCTGTCTAGTGTTCATTGGATAATGTATTGCTATCTGCATGAAATAAATCTGTCGTGCGTTCATTGGATACTCTATTGATGTTTTAATGAAGTAAATCTGTCTAGCGTTCATTGGATAATGTATTGCTATCTTCATGAAGTAAATCTGTCTTGTGTTCATTGGATAATATATTGTTATCTGCATGAAATAAATCTGTCTAGCGTTCATTGGATAATGTATTGCTATCTGCATGAAGTAAATCTGTCTTGCGTTCATTGGATAATATATTGCTATCTTTATGAAGTAAATCTGTCTTGCGTTCATTGGATAATGTCTTGCTATCTTCATGAATCAAATCTGTCTTGGGTTCATTGGATAATGTTAGGCTATCTTCATGAAATAAATCTGTCTAGCGTTCATTGGGTAATGTATTGCTATCTTCATGAAGTAAATCTGTCTAACGTTCATTGGAAAATGTATTGCAACATTCATGAAGTAAATCTGTCTAGTGTTTATTGGATAATGTATTGCTATCTGCATGAAATAAATCTGTCTTGCGTTCATTGTATACTCTATTGCTGTCTTAATGAAGTAAATCTGTCTAGCGTTCATTGGAAAATGTATTGCTATCTGCATGAAGTAAATCTGTCTTGCGTTCATTGGGTAATATATTGCTATCTTCATGAAGTAAATCTGTCTTGCGTTCATTGGATAATGTATTGCTATCTGCATGAAGTAAATCTGTCTTGCGTTCATTGGGTAATATATTGCTATCTTCATGAAGTAAATCTGTCTTGCGTTCATTGGATAATGTATTGCTATCTGCATGAAATAAATCTGTCGTGCGTTCATTGGATTATGTGTTGTTGTATTTTCATAATGTTCATCCAGCGTGCTCTTAGTGTAAAATGAGAGACATCTCTATTTTTCTATTACCTTCCTTGGCAGATACAGTCTGATGTATCACAACATGTAAATATGTCGGTTTAGTTGGACTCATTTTACTGTTGTTCCCTACCCAGATGTTGCGGTATAATAAATGTGGGTTTATCAAAATCATGTTAATTAACTGATAACATTGTTATACAAATACGTACCCATTGCATATACTGTAGGAGATCTGTTGAGATATAGTAATTTAATAATCATTCGAAGCGATAGTGGAATAAAATTGCTAGCATGTTGTGCAAAGGAAAAACGATAACAACAGAGGAAAACACTTAATATGACCTATCTCCTTTTAGGGAGTATTCAGGGGCAGTAACTGGCCGATGTCTCTCATTTATTGCTACATTCATATAAAGTTAAATCTGTCCAACGTGCTGTAGATGATTTATGGTGCATGTATACATGTATACCCATACATTAATAAGTTGCTATATTTGTAGAACTAATCGTAATATCGTTCATATAATCAATGTATTTAAGAATGTAAATACAGTTAATGCTGACTTTGAACATTACAGATTCAAGATAGAAATTGTATATCGTTAAACTTTGTTGTAGGAACGGGTTTGCTTAATGTTACTCATAACTGGTGGGGAAGTTCCGATGAACATCAAGTATTCAACAGAATATATGACCAACGGCGTGATCCAGGGTTGATCAAATTCAACGTAGGCCTCGTCCTTACTGAGCGAATCATTGATTGCAGTGGTGTACATAACTGTAGTGCACGTGGTGAATGTGTCAGCCCTGACCGCTGTCGCTGCTATCCAGGTGTGTATTTCTGTAGTCTCACAAAGTCACTTGTGCCATCAAACAGCTTATTACGTGGAAGTCCTGATGGCGCATTGGTAGCGCGTTCGCTGCAGATGCGAAAGGCGCGGAGTTCGAGCCCAGCTGTACCCGTAACGATTGTGTCCTTAGGCAAGGCATTTAATTTCCGCCTTGCCCTTTCTCTCTCACTCGTGGTGATGGATTCCATCAGGACTGATGTCTCGAGAGTGGATAATATAGGTGTAATAACTTGTTTCGCAATCGATCTAAATTCAATTTGTATTAACTATTACGTAATGTCCATGCTCTTAGATTACCTTTGGGTTTGCATTGAGAAGCAATACAATCCAGTGTACTACTAGCATATGGTTCAGAAATATGGGGAGTTGGATATTTCGATGTTTTGGAAAGAGTGCAATTAAAATACCTAAAATTTACACCTAAATTGAAATGGTCTGCACAAAATGATATGGTATACGGTGATACGGGACATATTCGCTCAACATAGGCATACAAACGCGACTTATTTGCTATCAAATCTAACAAAAAGAATGCAATGTCATGCTTCATATACTGTGCAACCTTTTTGTTTTTTGTTTATTAACTGTAATGTTGACGGACAATAAAATGCTTGGATTTTAACACTTTTCATGTTCCTCGATCGTGTCTTCAAACTCGATAGCCAATGGTGCTCAAAATACAAGTACTATTACAAATGAATTACAGAAATCATATAGTTGAAACAAACAAAGAGCAAATTATATGCTACATTGCTCATTTCTATCTCCATTGGCAGTAAAGTCTGATTTATCCCGAAATATATGTTGATCCTTTTAGTTGGAGAGTATGCATGGGGCAGCCAGTAACTGACCAATATCTCTCATCGGATATGAATATTGAAACTACAGTCAAACCTGCTTAAAGCAGCCATCTAAGGGAGTCACAGAAGGTGGCTGCTTAACACAGATGAGGTCAAATGTATAATACAACAACGCATTGGGAATCTGGAAACTGGTTGCTTAAAATACAGGTTGGCTGCTTAATACACGTGACAACTAACACAGGGCTGACTATAGTTTCATTGAGTGTATATTGAAATAGATGAACCCCTATCAGTTTGTCTAGATATATTTGGAGAGTATTATATATTTCAGAGTATTGTGCCATATAAATAACACTATACATGTATTAATAAAGGCAGTAGGCAACTCGTTCATAACATACCAGTTTTCATTTTGTGCAGGTTGGACCGGAAGCTCATGCACAGACTATGATTGCGCAGGCGTATACAGTTGCTATGGTAATGGCCAGTGTATTGGAGTGAATACGTGCGAATGTGAAGAAGGCTGGAGTGGTCCACTATGCATTGTTGCATCATGCAAGTAAGCTGAGACTGGCAAGTCTATATCATAGACAGCTGCTTGTATAGATACGCCCTTGCACCCCTCGCATAGATAGGTACCATGATCAAATCGTACCCTAGTCAACCCGTACCATGGCCGTACACCCCAGCACATTGCCAGGGGTGCAGGAACAGGAGTTTTAACAGGTTATAATATCGCATACGTATGATATAACGTGTAGCATACGTATACGATACTATGACCTCTTAAAAACCGTGTGACCTGCTCATGCACAGACGGATCTGTATTCCAGTGGTTAACACGCTGGCCTAGTAATCCAGGATCGCACGTTCGATCCACCGTCTGGCCCTAATAAAATTAACAGTCTGTCAGATGGGACGTTAAACCGAGGTCTCATGTCGGTGCTTTACACCGTGCACATAAAAGAACCAGAGGAGACTCTGGAATGGGTCTCTGTATGTATCATTGCACTATCCTCAAACAATCTAAAATGCCTAATCTCGTCAGTAGGCGTCTCTCATATGGGCAACCGGTAGCGACGATAAATAAACGTAAAACACAACAGGGTACATGCTCATGCGTGCAGTGGCGTACTATGCGACTGCATATGGTCTATATATGTGCCACGATAGTAGGTCAATACGACTGGTACTAATTATGGAACATAAAACGACACTGAAATTCATTGGATAAATGAAGGTTAAGCTTTGTGAGACCTTTTCAATATATAAAATTGCACCGGAAATAAGCAGCAGCTTAGCTGGTTGTTGTGTTGGATGTATGTTGTGAACGAATTCGTGGTGGCAATTGGTTCTATGGATCTATCTATTGATTACCATTATATGAATTACATTTACAGAAAGGTTAAAAACTGCAGCGGCCATGGAATATGTATTCGACCTGACGTATGCAGATGCGCGTCTAAGTTTACGGGTGATGAATGCAGTTCTTGTGTTCCGTTACACTGGGGTTCACTGTGTAGACCTTGTCCGTACTGTCAACATGGTTCGTGTGATCTTGAAGCAGGTAATTAGGCCGGTAGGCAATATATTACAGTATTTACAGTGTTTTATCTTTAACATCCACAGACTAATCTATAATAACATAACATAACATAGAGTTTATTGGCATTAAACATTAACATATTTATAGCTACAAACAATACAAAAAGCATTGTAAATAGTGAAAAATGGCCTGCATATAAAGAAGTTAAGACAGTTTAATTTATCTTAAACGGATCAGTAGTTCAGTGGTAACACGCTTGACTGGTAATCCAGGGATCGCAGGTTCGATGCCCCATCTGACCCTAATAAAATTATACATGTATATATATGTCAGCGACCTTAACCACTCGACCACGGAGGCGGTTGTTTATGTTATATATTTCTAATATATATTTTAAAGGACTTTGCAAATGCGAAGGCAGCAATTGGTCTGGATATCTCTGCGATAAATGTAGCGAAACTTTCTACGGTCCAGACTGCTTACCACTTATTAAAATACTGGACATTATTCCACGGGACGGTTTAGACAAAGGCGGTAACGATGTGCATGTACGGGGTCATAATTTCCCTGAAACTGCAAACGGAAGTTACATATGCAAATTTGGAAACAAAGAAACTAACGGCACATGGCTACAACGGAACCACGTGGTATGTGTTGCGCCGCAGCTCCCAGAAGGAACTGTCACTCTTGAAATATCCCCGGACGGAAACGAATTTACACATGATCAGGTATGCTTTGACATTGTATTCTACACCGATTCTCTTTGGATTATGTTTTCATATTTCAATAAAAAAACAAGGTTTTCTTATTGATTGTTAGTGCTGCATGTTCGTCACTTTGGTGCCACTTGAGTTTAATTGCTTGTTAATTAGTGGTCACTTTGTATTTTTATTTGAATGTCTCTTCGACGTTTTTGGTTGCTTTTTTATTTGGACAGTGACCTACATTGAACGTGCGTGACTTAGTAACTGAAATCAAACTGTGGTCAATGCAGGATTGTCGTCTACATACTGTTAAAATGAAAAACACATTTGGTCAGGTATTGTTCCTGAGTACTCCTGATGTCCTTTGAAGTGTTTCCTCTGTTTTTCTCGTTGTTTCATTCGTAAAACATGCAATTGCCATCCATTTTCTCATTTTGAAATTATTAAATCGCAATAAATTTCCATCAGTATCTCCAATGGATATTTTGTTATAGAAATTTGTAATTAATTTATAAAATCATGATTCTCATCACATGCATCATCCTACAAGACAAAGTTATTGTTAGGGAACTATGATAAAACAAAGGAATCAAACTAGAAACAATAATCATAAATGGGGTTTTATCTGGGGGCTACCGGTAATAGAAAACCGTCATAGTTTCGTATTACAATAAGAATGGACACAAACAATAACACAATCACCCCAACGAATTACTAATGAAATTACTATTTTAGCTGACATACTACTTCTATGCCACGTGTCCACCTGATTCATGTGGGCGTGACTTCAGTCCACCACGTGGTCAGTGTTTGTTCGGTGGCTGTTCCTGTTTCCTCCCATGGGTAGAAGATAACTGTGACCACGAATTACTGGCACCCGTCATAGCACCTCAAGCATCGGAGCAGACGACAGAAGAATCAGACATGTATTCGATACAGTTAACCCTTGTGCAGGTATTAGAAGGTTATGTTTACTCTAGATATTTACATCGCTATTGTATTTCATTCGATGAACGTAAGTTCCCTGATTGTATACAGTTTCGTATGAGGGTTTCAAACTAAGATATGCTGCTGACATGTGCACTCGAAGTTACGGGCATGCGCAATCGAAGTGGTCTTCCGAGCCTGAATTAATACACTGAGGAGCACATGGGTTCTTCCTGTGTGTTTTATGTTTATTTATCGTCGCTACCGGTTACCCATATGAGCGACGCCTCCTGAAGAGATTAGTCATTTTAGATTTTGGAGGATAGTGCATGATACAGACAGAGACCTATTCCAGTGTCTCCTCTGGTTCTTTTACGTGCACGGTGTAAAGCACCGACACAAGACCTCGGTTTAACGTCCCATCTGAAAGACGGACTCCACGAATACTAGCTGGATAGTTGCCATATGACCTCAGATATCGATGTGAATTTAAACCCAAAACTCATAATATTAAATATAATATTAAATTTCGCATCTCCAGTAACTCCTTAGAAGATTCTTTGTTGTACAATTGTATGTATTATATTCAGATATGTATTGCTATTATATAATATCAATTATTCTGTATTTCTTCCAGGGAAGTCCACCCATCCTCTGGAGTATATTGCAAGGTCCAGCTGGAATGACATTGGACGACAGAACAGGATTGCTTAGATGGAAGCACGCCTATGCTAGATCAGCAGCCTATCAAATAGAAGCAAGAGCACAGAACATTATTGGTCAGGATTTAGTGTCATGGCAACTGAACGTTCCTGTTTCGTACACCGTTTCTGTGGAGGGAATCGATCCGAGCGGTGTTATTCCAATACCATGGCCGGTACATGTAAACGGAATAGTCACTTTCCCAAATGCATCGGCCCAACGTCTTGTTCCCATAGATATAATGTAAGTTCGATCAGTTAGTGAAACTAAAATTAGTGTAATTATATAATTATACATATTTGAACGATACCATTGCCAACAAATGACCAATTTATGTTCTACAGATAGCAATTCACAATTTATGTTCTACAGATAGAATTTCAGAATTATGTTCTACATTTAGCAGCATTTCATTAGTTGTTTTTATCGGTTTTTGTAGTTTTATTTGCCCAATTGCTATTATCAGTGTGTGCGTACAATATACCGTATTCAATTCAGAGTTACCTGTGTACGAACTGGTCGGGAAAAAATCATAAAAGAGTTAACAGATCCATTGCATCCAACGGACTTTACAGCTAAATATTACCCAAGACCCGATGATGCTGGATTGTTTACTGTGGTAATTAGAACATTCCATTTGTAAACATGACATTTTGTTTTTAAACGTGTGTGTGTGTGTGTGTGCGTGCGTGGTTTACATTTATTTTAAAGCTTTATTTATTTTACATAATGTATATATATATATTAATCACCCTCGTTGGCGCGGATGAACGCATAGCTGTGGTTATTTTTGTGGAAGAAAACCGGAGTACCCGGAGAAACCCACATGTCCGATCTGGCCACCACCGTACCATCTCACATACTTCCCGGTCCGAGGATCGAACCCGGGTTGCATTTGTGAGACGTGAGCGCGCTAACCACTGCGCTAATCGGACAGCTTACATTTGATTGATTAAAGGTGATAATCATCAATGATACTCACACGATGAAGAATAGCTTTAACAATGTATTATAATTATACAGTCTGCGTCCGTTATGTCGAATCCGTCGGACCGAACACATACTACGACATAACCGAAGTTAGATTTTCGAAATTCGATATAAATAGATCCAGTTATATGTAAAATGATAGTGTCTGAAACGGGACTTTGATCCGACTTTGAGCTAACCGGATAATTCGACATAACCGAAATTGACATAACGGATGTAGACTGTATTATAAATAGTTCAAATGATAATAATTCCCAGTGTCATTAGAGGAATATGTGTATAATAGAGTTATATGATTTTTCAGAGTGCAAAGCATCCCGGGTCGTCTTCTGAGCCTGCAACACATATCTCGTGGTATGTGCTGGGCATGCGCTGTGACCCAAGTACTGTCGACATCAATGAGATAATCCTTTCTGATGATGGACTGGTGACTGTATCAGATCTGTCGAACTTGGTCAACGTAGGAGGCAATGCTATAAGCGACATTTCTTCACAGGTTGAATACATAATGCAATTAATAACTTGAATATGCAATACTATTTCTGATAACAAATGGACAAATTATTTACAAGATTCATCTATTAAATTAAATGAAATATTTTTATTTTTTGCTTTCCAACAAATGCTTTGACTCTTCTCAGTGAAAGAAAATGATATCGTTCACTGTTTTCAAAATCATTGGAAATCATAAAAGAAGAAGAAGATTTGTGCTTAGTATAGATAGGATTTGATGTCATATTGTGATCACCGAAATATGTGTTTCCACACGTGGCTAACGTGGTGATCACTCGATGACATACCATCCTATCTTACACTAATACGCACATATATGCTCTATACTTTCGTTGAGTTGCGTGAACATAACTTCTTTCAGTGAGTTGCCACAGTCACGAACAATACATTATTGTCATACAACGAGATGCACATAAATACCTGAATTTATAGAAGGATCTTTAATATTCTGTTTATTATATGCATGTAGTATAGCTTGAAAATATGCGTTCAACAGTGTTTAATTCGAGTATTTGAGTCTTACCTATATATAGGACATACATTATCAAATAAAAGTAGTCCAGTAAAATTGCAGTGACAATATGGAAACTATTATTCACCCACCAGTGGAATATGTGACCCATATCTAAAGAATAACACTCCGAAAGATGCTAGACCAACCATCCATCAATCACATAGTTTCACTAAAATCTATAAATACATTTTACAGCTATCCTGTACATAATCAGACCTACACAGCTAATAACAATAAATATGTTTTTTTAACACACAAACCGTTACTTGAGCCGTATTGAGTTTTTGTCCATGTCGTTTTGCCAGAAGCAACACAAGTGAGAAATCGACAGACTGGAACCCAGGCTAACATGAGTACATGCATATAATGTAGCTCCTCTATGTAGACGAAATCCCCATATAATATGACGACTGGCTTAATATACTGGTACCCATGCATATAATGTAGCTCCTCTATGTAGACGAAATCCCCATATAATATGACGACTGGCTTACTATACTGGTACCCATGCATATAATGTAGCTCCTCTATGTAGAAGAAACCCCCTTATAATATGACGACTGGCTTAATATACTGACACAATACCACACCACACATTTATATTGAGAGTTACTTTTTCGTTACAAAATTATGGATTTTACTATTATAATGAGTGAAGAAAATAACCATTCCCACATTGCACTAATTTACCCAATATTCCGCACATTTTGATACCAAATGTGCCTATATTTGTTTCTAAATGAATACAACTGTAACCTCAAGTGCATCGTTTCTTTTTGGTGTCAGTATGCATTCAGGTGTATATTTTGAAATGAAACTGAACACCCCTTTCCCAATCCAGTAGCTTGTATCTTCTATCAATCTCAATGTATTATTATGAACGAAAATAGTATTTAAACTATACTATGCCCCTGCTTGTATGCGCGTTATATTGTCATTACTTTTGAAAATATATCGGCTTGTGTGTGTGTGTGTGTGTGTGTGTGTGTGTGTGTGTGTGTGTGTGTGTGCGTGCGTGCGTGCGTGCGTGCGTGCGTGCGTGCGTGTGTGTTACCACCATCTCTTTCCCTTGCATTTCGTTTTGGCAAGTTATGATGATCGGTATACACTCATTAATAGCTGTATGGTTATGTAAGTTTTATGACCATTATTGTACACTTGTACTACTTTGTGTATATGTATGTTTATATGTGTCCATGTAAAACATGTAATTGTATATTATGCCTGTTCATTTGTACTCTTCATGTATATGGCGGTAATAAACGGATTAATATAGCATCATACTCCTCGCCTCCCTGGGCAATGGCGGCGCGGTAGTTAATCAATAGTGCGGTATACAAATGTACTAATTAAAGTTTAAACTTTAGTTATGTTACAGCAATTGCGAAGAAAGTCAAATCACTGTCGTTAGCGCTGATGAAAGCGTATATATGGTCATTCGTGTGGGGTGAAACCGGAGTACCCGGAGAAAACACACCTGTCCGATTTGGCGACCACCGTACCATCTCATATACTTCCCGGTCCGAGGATCGAACCCGGGTTGCATTGGTGAGAAGCAAGCCCGCTAACCACTGTTCTAATCGGAAATCCAATAATAGCTGTAATGAAAGGTTCAATATTACTATCACTTGACAACACGATGCTGGAAGAGATCCATGAAGTATCCGATAGTAAAGCCACAAGCAGAAGTACAGTAGAAATAACGGTAACTCGACATCGCAAACAGTTATATTACATATTCGAGTTACTCGCTGTGAGATAGCTGTGTGGGACGTGAACTGTACTAATACTTTCCCGGTACTCACATCTTATTTTGCATCAATCTTCGGCATCCGTCAGTCTTGTTAGACTATGGAATTTGCGCCCGTTGAGTCGAAAGATGTGCACCGTCTGCTGTGGCTGTACAGTCCGATGCGTGCTCGTAGGCCGTTGGACATTCCGGCCGTCATCGTTCGGACATTCCTCCTATTTTGCATCAGTAATATACAATGAAACATGCACTTATTTAGTTGATTTGTATGTTTTATGCCTTCAGGTTGATGGTCTACCGGGCGCCTTTATTCGTAGAGCTGGAGATAATGGAAGCACGCAGTTTGTTCTTCAAGAACTTGCAGTTAATAGCAGTGTGGCATTCGACCTCGTTGTTACAGGTGCTAGACCTTTGTCTGGCACAATTTATCTTGTCTTTAGTACGGAACAAGGAACGTCCGCCCGTCTGAGAGTTAATATCAAACTCTCCATTCAGAAACCAGTTCTAATTTTCAACCCGCTGTCATTGAAGGAAAACATCGTACGTGGTACAATTAAGATCATTGATGTGACGATAAACAATATTGGAGAAGTTGCAGCAAAAGCTGCAACTGTTAGTCTCCCAACTGATTCACGACTGTCACTTGTTTCATTTTCTGTCATTGGCAACGAGACGCAGGGAGCTAATACTGAAAACATAAACATACCACCTGGAGGTGCAGCGCAGATGTCCATTGCAATAAGAGCTCAGTACGCTGCAGCACTTGGTGAAATGAGTGGAACAATTTATTTGAATTCTGAACTAAGTTCGAGCCCTTTATCGTACACATTCTACATCACGTCCATCCAGAAGTTCAATGTAACATTTACTGTTAAAGATGAATACACCTACTTTGCTGCCGGTTCGCCACTAGTTAGCAACGTCAAAGTAACACTTGTCAACTCGAGACGGGGCTATTCCGAGACTAGATATACAACAAATGCAACAGGTATGCTATGTTATGCTATCGTGTATAACATTAAATTATTGTTATTATTATTATTAATAAATTGTTCATCCATTAGACTGTATCTATCTATCTACCTAGCCTGGGAACAGGCGTCGATATTTTGCCTGGAAAATAATAAATATATTTTAACACCGAGACTATTAATTGGGCTGTATTGAGTTTCTGTGTTATCTACTACATTACAGGTTATGTTGTATTCGAAGACGTTTTCGAGGACCAATACTCACTCTACGCCAAGGCTGACAGTCACTCCTCATACGGCGCGGTGATTTTGGCCACCTCCGACACCACTGAACAAGAAATCTTCTTACAACGAGTTGCTGTGAAATATACGTGGACTGTAGAACCGACAACAGTAGAGGATGTGTACATCATCGTATTGGAGTCAACATTTGAAACATACGTAAGGATGATTTAAAACAAGATAAGGCTTGGTGTCAAGCTCTTTTAGTTTTTAGTGTGAAATATACAATATGTTTTATATACAATGACCGCCTCCGTGGTCGAGTCGCTAAGATGACTGACTTGTATACCACTATAACCTATCATCACTGATGGTCACGGGTTGGAGCCCCGGTCCAGCCGTGTCTGGTTATATGAAAAGTTGACTCTTACCAAGTACTGGTTAACCACTGGAGCCTGCGCAGGAAAGGCGTTTTTAGGTAAACTGCCCGCGGGCGATATAGCCCAAAATGGTGCGTAAAACCCGAACAATAATAAGTGGAGAAGTATTACTCAGGGAGATGCAAACCCCGCGCTGCAAAAAGTCGTTGATAGATTTTCATGAAACCTTTTGTGGATATATAGAGTTCAGCAACGTGTGTAGTCTGGGCTGTCAGCGTGGTGCTCATTTGTATAGTATAGCAACACTTTGGTGATGTGTAGCTTTACTTAAAGTCGCCTCCGCCGAGGCATGTGGGCGACTGGTTTCTCTAAGAAGTTTATGTTGCTACGTCGCTTCTGGTGACAGTCCGACATCTTCTTCCTCTGGTCCAGAGTGACAAGTCCTGAGGTGGTGCTTGCTTCTTTCGAAAAACGGGTCCTTGTTAGGGCCACATCCTCCACAGTGTCACCCCGTAGTAGCAGACACCGGCACA
>CM026401.1:43783068-43814519 GCA_014843695.1 Archivesica marissinica
AATTTTCAGTTTAATACAGCCATCACATGTATACACATCAGTATGTATACACATGTAATACAACCTGGACTATTCGGATTTGGTCGCGGCTTGACAGCTTGCTGTACACATTCGACATATAGTTTGTGTGTATACTTTATATGTTGAAAATCAATTATGATTTAATTCAAACAAATACCAAATATACACTATCGGTATGTGTTGATTAAATAAATCAATTATTATTTAATTCAAACAAATACCAAATATACACTAGTGGTATGTGTTGATTAAAAAGTATTTTGCTGATTATTTGCATTACGTTGTTTGATTATCAGGGACTATTTCCTACGGCGTACAGATTCAGTTTACCCAGTTCCTTGAGATGTAATAAGGTTTAAAAGTATACTGGCAAATAGAAAAGCTCTTGTCAAATTCATGGTTGTTGTTACTGTTGTAATGTGATAAAACCGATCTAACAATCGTGATGAGTTCATACCATATTTTATTAAATTCGTTTTGGAATCTTGCTATTAAGCTCGGCAAAAGGCTCGATTAATAGCAAAATTCCAAAATTCGTTTCATAAAATATGGTATGACTCACATGTAAGATCCTATATATATGTATGTATGTATGCAAAACGAATGCAAAGTTTGTGTTGCATGTACCCATAGATGTAATAGAACAGTATACTTGCTTGTAGATTCAGGGTCTGGGTCTGGGTCTAGATCCGGAAGTGGATCTTCAGTTACATATAACCCTACAACACCTTTGTCATGTGATTGTGCAAAGACCCTTATTAAGAGTTGTGCATTAGCCTATCACCCAATTGCTGGATGTGCCATTGCTGTTACGGACCTTGGAACATCTTACTCGGTACTAAGTACTTTATTCTTTTATTTTCAAACCAGGATTTATGAATGTTCGCATACATGTTGATACAGTTTGTATCAAAATTATTACAATGTATATACAATGCTTACACTTGCCTTGAAATGAGAACGAACTGGAAATTTAATATATGACCATAACTGTGAGTGTGTTTATCAAACAAACACATAAGCAGAGCCAGGGTAGCCTGGGAACAGGCGTCGATATATTTTGCCAGGTCAGTCAAATAAATATATTTTAACACCGAGACTATTAATTGGGCCGTATTGAGTTTCTGTTCATATCAACGCCTAGGGAAAAGTGGGGGATTGTCCGTGTAACTATTGACTTGCATTAATCCTATTGATAGGCCTATTAGCATGTGACTTAATTAATGACGTACTTGAATCGAAAGAGAGGCACTGCAATGTTGATAAACCTTTATAATTGGCCGCCATTTGTTTACGGGTCAACGGAACGATAAATAGTTTTAAAAAGTACAATGTGCGTCTGATTTGACATATTTACTCAATATTTAAGTCGTCCTTAGTTCAATTACGCCGAATCGATCAATTACCATCTAAAATATAAGATTTAAAATCCGCCATCTCGTCGATATAACACAGAAACGGGACATTATATGTTTGCAATGTAAATGAGTCTACGGGAGCATTCGTGTATATTCGGAAATGCTCGTGTATAATCGTGCCTGTTCGGCGATTTCCGATAGAATTCCGTTTCTACATTTAGCGATATTATCTTGTAGTGAAGAGTTATCGTTCTTCAAATCTACACCATCATAAAAGTGGGTGTAAGTAAGATAGCGCTACGATCGGAAATCCAGTTTCCCCAGGCTGTCATTTTGCCAGAAGTTAAAAAGTGAAAAATCTACAGACTGGAACCCAGGCTGTCATTTTGCCAGAAGTTAAAAAGTGCTTATCTGGAACTGACTGGAATGCAGGCTAAGCCAGGGGCCAAGTTTCGCAAAACTCTCATAGCTAAGCCATATCATAAATAGATTGAATCGTTCGATATGATTGGTTCTTCAAATAGGCGTCCAATAGCACATACCGTTGCTACTGATTTACGATACATCTTACTAATTGCTTGTTATGTTTTAGAGAAGCGATGGTAGTTTCATACTTGGTACATTGAATGCTATACTTGGATTAGCGGACACAGCAATGGCCTGTGTATTTGGTGTTGTATGCAGCCTGTGTGGATTGTTCTATACCACAATTAGGTTTGTTATCGCTATTATCTGTTCATTGAAGTACGGTTGTAAATGTTTACGAAATGTAGCAGATTATATAGTTAGACATATGCGTAATATTTTGATTAATGGATGACTTGGGACTACTCAATTGTGTAGAATAGAGGTTTTAGTACCAATATATATGTTTTGGTTCTACCAGCTAGGGGTATTTGGTTTTAGGTACCATATATATATATATGATTTGGTTCTACCAGCTAGGGGTATTTGGTTTTAGACCATATATATATGATTTGGTTCTACCAGCTAGGGGTATTTGGTTTTAGGTACCATATATATATGCTTTGGTTCTACCAGCTAGGGGATTTTGGTTTTAGGTACCATATATATATGATTTGGTTCTACCAGCTAGGGGTATTTGGTTTTAGGTACCATATATATATATGATTTGGTTCTACCAGCTAGAGGTATTTGGTCTTAGGTACCATATATATATGATTTGGTTCTACCAGCTAGGGATATTTGGTTTTAGGTACCATATATATATGATTTGGATCTACAAGCTAGGGGTATTTGGTTTGACATATAGAGGGAAGGGCATTTAATGTTAATGTTACCAAATAACTAACATAATGACTGTAAAACAAAACAATGTTGAAAACATAAACTTACCAATACATGCAAGGGATAATGACGTTTGTTCATGGAGATGAATGATAAATAAAAATAATATTCACAACGCATTAAGAATAACTCCTCCTATCGCTGGTAAGCAAACCATTATATTCCATACGGGCCTCGCTCTTCAGTGCAGCTTCAATGACATTACTACTGTTTGCTACATGTTATCTTAATCTGGGGCCTCCCCGACGGAGTGTGCCTCTCGATATGTGTTAATCCCACTGGCGGTATTGAATTCTCTGAGACTGGTGATGAACAATTTCGTCAATGGCTAAACTATACGAAAATTGGATAATAAAAAATCAGTTTGGCGATAATGATAAAAATAAGGCGAACCAATGTACATATTGTATGTATGTTATTTGAAAGCAATAAAATATGCTTAAGCTAAAGGCGAACAAAATCTCCATAAACAAGGCATTTTGAGAAACAAACGAGGCCATTTTTCCTTAGCATGTTCAAACATCGTCATCTTCCAATATCCGCAAAAGTGATCTAGAGTACTAAATATTTTGAACACCGTAACATTAGTGCTATTTCTTCAATCAAAGGAAACGGAATGCCATAGGCTTTGTGATATTGTTTCGTTTCCGAATGTCAACACAAACCCGTTTTGAGACATCATTCTTGTCAACTATGACCACAGGAGTCCCACACTGATTTACTAGAACTTGTTATACCTGCTTCTAACACCTGCTCAATGGTCTCATCAATATGTTTTTGTTTATTAATCAGACGCCTATATTGCTGGAATTTAATTGAAGAGTGGTCACCTGATCTTTAATTGTAACAATATATCGTGGTAGCTAGTGGCAAATAGTTCAATGTTAGCTTCTATTAATTTTTATTTACTGCATTTTGTCCGAATATTTGGTTATTAGTTCGCTTCAATTTTAATTTTGTTGAGTGTATACCATTACTGTCAAATTTCGTCAAATTACTCTCATGATAACGTAGTGGTAGCGAGTTGGCTTCAGGTGCGACATACTTGGAGTTCGCGCCCTTCTGGAGTCGTTACGAGTGTGCCCTTAGGCAAGGGATTTACATTCCATATGATTCCTCGCTCCCTCTTGGTGATGGATTCACTGGGGAATGAGATCTCGAGAGTGATTAATATAAGTTGTAAGAACTTGTTTCGCAATCGAGCTATAAGAACTGTGTGTAAACTTTATGGAATCCTTACAATGTTGCACTATTGGTGACAATTACCTCCACCAAGGAAACACAACAATGCTCACTAAGTGGTGATACATGCGCAATAGCTTGGCCTCTATGCAATATTGTATTAGTCGTATTGACTAACCTGACAGGTACCCTCATCAGTTTAGACTTGGCTATTGAATATGATGCAATGCGATTGGGATCGGTAGAACTATTTAGGTAAAACGTCACACGCCGAATTTATGCTACTTTAAACTCAAAATAACAAACACACTTTGTATTCACGTAGATACTATTATACATGTATTATTAACGATCGTCATACGTTATGTGACTATGAACATTTCTGAACTTTCATTGATGTTTGTGTTGTGTTGTTGGCATTTTAGATATTTTAATGATGTTTCATTTGCATTTTAGTTTATACATTATTTATTTCAGTATTTGTACATGTAATCAAGAAATGAACATTTTACATATAATTTAACAGCACTGGACTGAAAGGGATTAGAACGAAAGACAACTTATATAGTTCTTCTCCCTAAAACAAATTTGCATTTTAGGTATGTCATATATATCTTGAATTTGTCATTTATGGTTCAGGTGTGTTATCGACGTTTCACATAATTGTGACGGGGCCAGGAGACGTCGAGAGATCAGCTCTGAAGTCGTCAATAACATGCTGACAACTGCAAGACCCATGGACAACTTTCTGTATATGATGACAGAAATACTAGGAGATGAGGGAATGTAAGATACGGTTTTAATAATAGATTTGTCAAAACATCAGCTTGATGCTGGTGATTAGTTTCAGTACAACACATAAGTGGTATGTCTTCTTGGTCACTTCTGTTACTGTTTTCGACAATAGTGCCAATAACTTCATAATTGGTTTTCATTGTGTCTAAATCAGTAAACAAATTCGGAACTAGGTGACGTTTTCAGCCGACAAAAGACACATACGTTATTTATTTTGTCATTTTCTGACAGAAAGCTAGTTATTCGTTTGTCATTTCCACTTCTTGGAATTTCGAATAAGATGTGCATAGTCATAGCACAATGTATTGTAAATCTTGTTAAAGCCGATATATTATTACATGGCTACATAATATCTAACAAAGTGTGCTAATATCAGAGCGAATGAGTGGTTCGATACCCCACTCTACCATACCAAGCTGACATGTCTATTTCGGAAGCGACTTTGTGGCCCGTTGTCCCATGTGGATGCTTTTGGCCTGTATATAACACAACCAGTTGAATCCTTGTACTGTTACTCTATCTATGTAATGTACTACTGCCAAGTCTAGGATCACTAATACACATCGGCAGGTGTTGCAATCAAGGACAAGAAAGGCAACCAGGGATGGCGACCGGGAATGTTGATAAAATGTTTTAAGATTTATGTATCTCGCTATTACGTCTCGAATAAGAGTGCTTGTAAATGATCACATAACACACAAACTATATGATCATTCTGCGTACTAAATTATTGTGAAAAACCTTAGTTGCCATTTAAGAAATAATTGTTGTCTTTCAGTTATTTATTGGCAAAGAAAACATGATTTGGGTTTCTGTGGTTAATGCCGGCTCTCAGAACGACAACCCATGTTTTATTCTACTATCAATAACGCAAATACAAATATTATGTTGATTCTAACATGATCAATATATCTAAAAGGCCCAAAAGTAGTTGGTGACAATTTTTCAGAAAGTTGTAAATAACATCACAAAACTACAAAAACGCTAGTAAAATGACGTCACGCTCGACAACGTGCGCTAAACCATGTTTTATTGCAGATTTAAACACGGTCAATTCCTTCCTTGCGTATACAGACAATCTGCATAGTCATGTTAGAATACTAATTTCTAGAATCAGCCGCTTATTCCAATTAATTAGAATGAGTTTAAAATGTATTAGGTCACCGTCTTAAAATAGCGATAAGCATGTATACTGTTGATAAGCTCAAATGTAAGGGTAGTATATTAATTAAAAATATAAAAGTATATAAGTCCTCTTGTTCGTTAAAGGTATAACCTGGAAACAGCATGGTACCCAGCATTCAAAAGAACTGTCGGAGACGACAGCGATCTTGGTACCTTGCTATCTAGTGATGAAGCACTGAACGTACTAGATACACTGACAGAACAAGCATCCAGAAAGAACCTGAGTCGATTCCTGGAACGGTGGAACAATACAGGTACATGCAGCTAAATTGTACTATAAATGTACATACATATGTTGTTCGAAGAGTGTTTATACACGAATCTACAGACTTCTTTAATCTGTCTAATTTGACACACTGAGACGCTCCAGGAAGTAAGCAAACTAGCACCTTGTGTGCATGCGTTATTTTCGCAGGAACTAGTTATGAAACGAATTTTATCTACTTTGATAAGGGCTCGTAAATCAGACTGGAAAATACCTGAGTGATAGATAGTATTGTGGTATGCTAATAACATATGCAAAAAAATCAATTAAATTAAAATAATCTATGTAAATAAATATTTAAAAAAAAAGATTAAAAATGAAAATGTGATTTTCTTGATGTATTTTTTCCAAACAATTTAACACGTAGTAGAAAACAGTGATGTTGTACTATGCTATGATGGTTTGCTACCATGTGTTTATTTCATGATTTAGCTGCCGCCTGGACGAATGGAACGTTATCTGAGCTGGAAGATACAAGTCGTGTTATAAGCTTAACTCGCTTAACGCCTAGAATAGAACAATATTTACAAGATATCGAGAGCGCAGCAGACAAAGGTTTCGACTCTATATTTGACGAGTTTGACCACGCAACCAACACATATAATACAGCGGAACAACAACAGGTGACCATGTTAAAATAATGCTAACATATTTATAAGGCCTCTTTCCGAGTGGAATATATCACAATGCGGAAGAGAGAAGTAACATGGAATCACATGTTTTGCACAAAGACACCACCTCCGTGTTCTGACAGGGCTTAAATAAACCACTCACATTGCAATACGGAGTACGCATAGAATAACACCCATCGTTGTCTGGTGGTCTGTATGTATAGGATGTAAGCTGAAAACGATCCAATGTAAAATATTGGAACTGTGTTCGGCGATACGCTATCCTTTTGAGCTTTATGTCTTAAAACACACACTTATATAGCGATCTTACAAATCAATATTGTTAATGTGGTATATTTACGCAGATAATTTAATATAAGTGTGTGCTTATACATGACACTTCTGTATTTATAAGTTATACCAATATAAATAATAATGGACTGTAAGTGTAAAGGTATGACACCAAAATGTAACTTATAAATACAGAAGTGTCATGTATTGACGAATCATTATTTGTAAAGTTATATCTTAAGCTACATGTTATTGTTCTTACTCAGAGTTCTACTAGTGGCGGAGCAAAGAAAGATGGTGTGTGTGCACGTGTTAGAGTAAGGATCATTCAAGAGCTAGTTCTGACTCGGGATGCTTTCAACGCCAGACTGGAAATCGAAAATGGAGAAACTTCGGACCTTGAGGACATAAGTGTAGAAATACACATAAAACAAACGTTTGGTTCTGGAGATCTGATCATCGATAAGTTTTCAATAGGCGAGTGTCTACTGTACTGATTACAGTTGGTTCCACTATTCGAGTTGCTTTTGTTATGTATTTAGGACAAATAGTTAAAATAATAATAGTTATAGCATTATACATCGCTTCTTTAAATTTTCTTGACACGAATCTTTGTTTTGGGGAGGAGTGCAATGTAATGTTTCTAAATCACCACAGGCGAACGTGGCAGTTCTTTGATACTCTTAATTGGATCTGCCCCAATGCAACCCGGGTACGATCCTCGGACCGGGAAGTATGTGAGATGGTACGGTGGTCGCCAAATCGGACATGTAGGTTTTCTCCGGGTACTCCGGTTTCCTCCCACACGAATGACCACATTTACGCTTTCATCCGCGCCAACTAGAGTGATTAATAAAAGTTGTTAAAACTTGCTTCGCAATCGTTATAAATATAAATAAAGTTTAAAAATTGGACCTGCAAAAAGTGTAAAACTAAACAAAATGAGTACAGCACTAACTAGAGAGTTGTAGTCTGCATTGATCTAACAATATGATTAAGCTCTAACATGATATCTCTATTTTAGGTAACCCTACGTTAATCGGGATCAGTGGCGTGGATGGGACAGGTAAGCTAGGACGAGACTTGTCTGGTTCCGCAGAATGGCTGATAATCCCCTACTCTGATGCTGCCCCGGAGGATGATACGCTGTATGACATCGGTGGACGACTATCTTACAGCGTTGATGGCGCAGAATTCTCCGTTCCCTTATTACCAGATACTATAACAGTCGTGCCTAATCCAAGTCTAGTTTTGCATTATTTCCATGAGAAATATGTACGAGGCGATGACGCACTTACACCGGAAATTGAACCAATTATACCGTTCAGTCTTGCTGTTATGGTTATGAACAATGGGTACGGAATTGCTAGAGCTCTAAAAATAACTTCCGGTCAACCAGAGATAATTGAAAACGAAAAAGGTTTGCTTATAACATTTAAGATTATTGGTGCACAGCTAGGAAGTAAGCCAATTACGCCTTCCCTTTCTGTCAATTTCGGCGACATCTCGCCATTTGAAACACAGACAGCAAGATGGCTTATAACGTCAACGCTCATGGGAACGTTCTATAATTACACAGCTACCTTTGAGAATATCAACCCACTAGGAGATCCCCAGCTCTCACTTATGGATACACTGGGTTACCATGAGCTCATTCATCTTGTTAGAATTGAACTTCCTGACAAGGACGACGGACTAGATGATTTTCTTGTAAATGACTTCGTTGATGCAGAAGGCGTGCCTGACAGGCTCTACAACAGTGCAAATGGTACCGATGACGCAGAAGTGTATCAAATGAATATTACAGAAGTTCGGGTCATATTGTTTACATCCGACTCCGCTAAGCAATACAAGTATGTTCAGTTTACTGTCAGGACCAATACCTCTATCTGGTTCTATGCAAGAATAGAAAACACATTCACAAGTTCTGATCCGGCTGATGACCAGCATTTACTTTACGCTGATGCAAACGATGGTAGAGAAATACTTGTTGACAAAAATATATGGCAGACAACTCATATTTTGGATACCTTTTATGTCCATCTCTTAGACATTGTAGTTAATAATTCAATGACAGAGATTGAAATGAATTACACTCTAATATATGGTCCAAGAAACATGTACGCTCCAAGATTTAATACATCCTCGTACTCTGCTACAATATCGAAGACACGCGGCGTTGGCTTTGAGATAGTCACTGTACATGCGTACGATATTGATAGGGATACCATAGAGTTCAAATTCAAAAATGATAGTATCACTCTATTCTCCCTCCGAACAAAGACTGCCAACTCTATCTCAGTAACTGTGAATCAAAGCCCATTGGAACCTGGCTCGATAATGCTAGAATTAGTCGTTCTGGACAAGGGTATACCGTCGAAATCGTCTTCTGTCAGCGTTACCATTTTGATAACTGACACAAACGTAACTGAAGTCACAACGACTCCTGTAGTAAATACTACATCCAGTTCTTCAACAACCGTCTCCACTATTGCAACCACATCTTCGATTACCCAAAATACTACAGCTACTGTTACTACAGCAACTTCAACACCTGTCACATCAGTTACCAATATTACATCATCGGCATCAACAACAGAAAACAATACAGGTAGTTCATCGACAACAATCTCAGTGAATGAAACCACTTCTTCATCTTCACTAAATACCACAGTATCTTCTGAAACAACATCAAAAGAAACACTGAGCTCAACATTAGGCAGTGCAACAACACACAGTTCAACGGTAAATACGACGGCATCGACACCACCTACAGTAATCGCAAGTTCTACGACACCATCAAACGGCACACGTGACGAATTAGAAAGTGACCTTGATTCCTGGGTTATACCTACGTCAATTGGAGCCACTGTACTGTTGCTATTGGTACTGATGCTAATTGTGTTTGCATACGCATTGAGAAGCCGACCGTAGGTGTTGGGACGCAGCAACAGCAGGTATGCGCTCAGGCAATAGATGAATAGTAATATCCCAATAGTTTGTTATTTGTTTGGATTTACAGTCAAAATCTGCTATGTCAAAGTCGGTTATGTCGAATTCTCCGGTTAACTTGAGGTCGGATCAAAGTTCCGTTTCAGACACTATCATTTTACATATATATGTAACTGGTTCCGTTTATATCAATTTTCGTTAAGTCAAAGTGTGGTTATGTCGGAAGTATTTTGTTTGATCAGACAGGATTAGACATAGCGGATGTAGACTGTATAAATAATTGATGTATGTTCTGCTATGACATATATATATTGATGTGTGTTTTGTTATATATATTAACAATCTTTCAGATGGGACTTTAAACCGAGGTCTAGTGACGGTGCTTTACACCGTGTACGTAAAAGAACCAGATGAGACTCTGGAATGGGTCTCTGTCTGTATCATTGTACTATCTTTCAAAAATCTACAATGACTAATCTCTTCAGGAGGCATCGCTCATATCGGGAACCGGTAGCGACGATAAATAAACATAAAACACACACACGCTCGCTCTGTTGATGTATGTTCTGCTGTTATATTGATGTGTGGTTTGCTATACATAAATGTTGACTGGTGTTCTGTTATATATAAATATTGATGTGTGGTTTGCTATATATAAATATTGATGTGTGGTTTGCTATACATAAATGTTGACTGGTGGTCTGTTATATATAAATATTGATGTGTGGTTTGTTATATATAAATGTTGATGTGTGGTTTGTTATATATAAATGTTGATGTGTGGTTTGTTATATATAAATATTGATGTGTGGTTTGTTATATATAAATATTGATGTGTGGTTTGTTATATATAAATATTGATGTGTGGTTTGTAATACATAAATGTTGACTTGTGTTCTGTTATATATAAATATTGATGTGTGGTTTGTTATATATAAATGTTGATGTGTGGTTTGTTATATATAAATATTGATGTGTGGTTTGTTAGATATAAATATTGATGTGTGGTTTGTTATATATAAATGTTGACTGGTGTTCTGTTATATATAAATATTGATGTGTGGTGTGTTATGCATAAATGTTGACTTGTGTTCTGTTATATATAAATATTGATGCATATTATTTGGCTTTTTGGGTATACATGTACTAGTATGTAGTGCCGGCCATTGGTGATATTCCCCGAGCCACAGGCCGACACTATATACTCATATACCATGCCAGCAAACCAACTAACGATTTCATTGCAAAAAGTTTTTATTTTAAGAATCGTGGAGTACGCAAAAGATATATATATTTAAATTAAATATTAAGAAATGTACAGCTTTAAAAATAGGTTCACTAAAGACAACCAACATTGATTGTTGTAAAGAGAAACTTTTTTCATGGTCTTCAACGACTGCTTCAACACTTGGAATCACATGTACAAACAACTTCAGAACCGCAATTGAAATAAATTTAAACCCCAAAAATAGCAGCATTAAAACATTGTCTAAATAAGTGGAAACGTTGGAAGCTATCACAGATTGGCAAAATAACAGTTCTAAAACATATGCCTTTCCTAAACTTGTTTATCCCATAACAGTTCTAAACAACCCTAGTGCAGTCATTCTCAAGGATATTAACAAAATAATGTTTGATTTTTTATGGGATTCAAAACCGGACAAAATTGCTCGAAATACTATAATACATGATTATGAGAATGGTGGACTAAGAATGATAGACATAGAATCTTTTATAACTTCTTTGAAAATAAATTGGATTAAACGTTTGTTAAACTCTACTAATGCAAAATGGAAACACATATATAATAAGCAGCTAGAATCCTTCGGAGGAACACTTTTATTTAGAAGCAATATAAATGAAAAAACATGCGAACACTTAAATATAAAATCACGCTTTCTAAAGGAAATGATACAATCATGGTCAAAAGCCAATCTTGATAAAAATAAAATATCCATCTCTAAACAATTGTTATGGAATAATGAAAACATTAAGGATTCAAGAAAGAAAACCTTCTTTTAAAATGATTGGTTTAATAATGGAGTGCAATTTATTGAATATGTGTACGATTTTTGAAATAAAACGCTTTACAATTTTCCAGTTTTTTCCAGACTTTATAATGTAAAAACCAGAGATTATCTTAAATACCATACATTAATAAACAATATACCAAAGAAATGGAAAGAGGATATGAAAAATGAAATTATGATGTATAACCCACCAGTGCTATTACTTGATAAAATTCACACAATAAAGAAAGTGAATAAATTTATTTATGATATTTTGATAAAACAAAGAATACCGGCAAAAAGAAAAAATCACTGCAAATGGGAATATGAAATTGAAAATTTTAATCCAAACTGGGAGGAAATATACACAAATTATTCTAAATATACAATTGACACAAAATTACGTGCATTTCAATACAAATACATAATGAGAATTATACCTAACAACTCATTTCTGTTCAAATGTAAAATTATAGCTTCCAATCTCTGCCAATTCTGTAACATGTACACTGATACAAATAGACATATGTTTTGGAACTGTATTATAGTACAAGCATTTTGGACAGACTTACAGAACTTTCTGAGCAATATATTTAACAATGTGTCAAATTTAACGTATACAAATATTTCGTTTCTAAACTTCACTTCTGGCAGTAAAAGAATTGCAGAAAATATTAATTATATTATCTTGCTAGCAAAATATTTCATTTTCAAATGTAAATGTGCAAGCTTATTACCAACGTTGATATATTTTAGACCATACGTTTTATGGAAACTAAATATAGAGGAGACAATTTCATTTATGAAATGAAGCAATCGTAAATTTGAAATCCAATGGAGAGATTTTCTCAACTCCAATAACACTACTAGTGAGCATGCCTAGTTTTAACATAGGTTGTTGTTTTAAATAGGAATCCTTTCCGCAACACAAAAGAATAAATTCATTTGACAATTGTTATAATCCAAATTCCGTCTCGTTGAACAACGCTTTACTGATGGAATAGCTAGTCTCAAGCTTAATTATTAAAAAGCAAACTTTTGTATTATACCATTGTGTACACTTGTTATTTGTGTATATACCTATGTAATATGTACAATTGTTTGAATAAAAAAACATTGAAATTCAAAAAAAAAAGATATTTTATGCCGTATTTACCTTGGCTAGACTGGAGCTATCACATTATATTTACTGCATATTTATCCAATCAAAATACAGGAAACTGCATTGAAGCTTAATGAAACTGTATAAATGTGATAATAACATGCACATGTCCGTGTTCGAGTGGTTACACTCGCTGACTTGTATACCACTGTAATATATCATCACTGATGTCCACGGGTTCGAGCCCAGCTCAGACCGTGTCTCAGACCGTGTCTCTTTAATGCAAATGGTGGCAGTTTGGAGGTTGGTGCATCAAGTACTGGTTAACCGCTGGTTAGCTGTCCGATTAGCGCAGGGTTAGCGCGCTGGCTTCTCGCCAATGAAACCCGGGTTCGATCCTCGGAACGGGAAGTATGTGATATGGTACGGTGGTCGCCAGATCGGACAGGTGGGTTTTCTCCGGGTATTCCGGTTTCCTCCCACACGAATGACAACATATACCCTTTCATCCGCGCCAACGAGAGTGATTAATATAAGTTGTTAGAACTTGCTTCACAACCGTTGTATAATAAATAAACTTTAAATAAACCGCTGGAGCCTACCCGGGAAAGGTGTTGTTAGGTAAACTTCCGGTCGCTCCTATGGGCAACCGGTAGCGACGATAATTATACTTAGAACAATAACATACATTTTTCAGTTGAGCACAGATGCGATACATGAGATTTCATTGCCAACCATTGATTTCGCCGAATGTAAAATGTACGTTTATGTTAGTTGTTTTTCATTACTGCAACATGTATACTATAATATAAAGTTTAATATTTCTAAATGCCATGCACATATAATCAGACTATGAAGATACTAACGTTTCGAAGAATCCCAAAGCATAAATTTTGGTCATATACAGTTTTGTACATTTTTACATATTCATATGGTACATTTTCGCATGACATGGTTCCCACGGCCTGTGAACACACTGTGAAAATAGTCAAAACACTGGTAAGATATTATCTTGGCCGCCATTTTGTTTTGCATATTTTAGAAATGACATTTTCAGGCTTTTCCTAGTAATTCCTTAAAATTGCAATCACATAATTCATTTTTGTTTGTTAATATAAAATTTGGTATCACTCTAATGGTATTGAAATGCACTTTTTTGACAATGATGTATGCATTATAATTTATAAGAAGTTAACTTGCGCCTATTCTTAACCCATTTCTTTCTGGATACATTTAAAGGCTTTTGCAAACAACATAGATCCAGATCAGCCGCAACGTGACGCTGCGTGCTGATCAGGATCTATGTTGTTTGCTACATAGCCAAGTGTCTTAGCAAGATCATTTGAATAGCAAACAGCATTAGTGCCTGGTCAGACGGAACATTCCGGGGCTGTTGATCTGGCTCTATGTTCTTTGCAAATACTGTTTGAACGGTATCCAGAATGAAATGGGTTAACAGTCTATTTTCAAAGTGAAATATTAATATACAGGTAAATTATTATTTATTTGTTAGTGAATGTCCATTGAGAGCTTTCCAATAACGTATGAACCATGGTGATTGGATGAAAAATAATTATTTTATGAAGAAAACAAAATTTACTATACAATATATATAATATATGGTCAACAATGCCGAACAACATGGCAGCTACATTAGGAATGATGACGTCACATGCGATATATGCATTAAAACGAAAACAAGTATATCTGCTTTTGAAGTGCGTCAAAATTATTAGTTATGAATCGCTACAGACTGTTTTTGTTTTGTTGATATAATTATTGTAATATATGGGTCCTAATAAAATATTATTGATTAATAACCAAGAATTATTATTATGCATTTCAAGAAGTGTTGATCATACGATATTCGTCTATGTATAACATAGAACATTGCTTGTGTTATGTAGTGACTAGTGTGGATAATTATGTGTCGACTCTCCGTGATCGTTTAGTGTGGACATGTCCATGAATCACCAATAATAATTAATTATGCAATGCATCGGGACTTCATAAGTATTTAACCAGCCCACGAGATAGTAACCAGCTAGACATATCTGTCATTATAGAGAGGGTTTGCTGTTATACACCTTAAGAACAATACGATCAAATAATCATGACATTCTGGTTTGCAAGCAGCAACTTTAGATAATGTCAATCTATTGTGCAACTTTAGATAATGTCACTCTATTGTGCAACTTTAGATAATGTCACTCTATTGTGCAACTTTACATAATGTCAATCTATTGTGCAACTTTAGATAATGTCAATCTATTGTGCAACTTTAGATAATGTCACTCTATTGAACAAATTTAGATAATGTCACTCTATTGTGCAACGTTAGATAATGTCAATCTATTGTGCAACTTTAGATAATGTCACTATATTGTGCAACTTTAGATAATGTCACTATATTGTGCAACTTTAGATAATGTCACTATATTGTGCAACTTTAGATAATGTCAACCTATTGTGCAACTTTAGATAATGTCACTCTATTGTGCAACTTTAGATAATGTCAATCTATTGTGCAACTTTAGATAATGTCACTCTATTGTGCAACCTTAGATAATGTCAATCTATTGTGCAACGTTAGATAATGTCAATCTATTGTGCAACTTTAGATAATGACAATCTATTGTGCAACTTTAGATAATGTCAATCTATTGTGCAACTTTAGATAATGTCCGTGATACTGTACTGGATGTGTTTATTAATAAATGTTGAGCACATAATTAAAATACATGTAGTCTTAAAGATAGTATATTAGAAATGTCACGTGTCATCCAAAGTGTCTTATTGTTATCACATATCGACCCACAGACGTCCATCTCACAGACGGATCTGTGTAGATCCCCCGTCTGACCCTGATAAAATTAACAGTCTTTCAGATGGGACATTAAACGGAGGTCTCATGTCGGTGCTGTATACCGTGCACGTAAAAGAACCAGAGGAGACTCTGGAATGGGTCTCTGTCTGTATCATTGCACTATCCTCCCAAAATCTACAATGACTAATCTCTTCAGAAGGCGTCGCTCATATGGGCAACTGGTAGCGACGATAAATAAGCGTAAAACACACACCTCCCACAGTGCAATAGTGGATTAGAAGACGACTTGCTGGTAGTATGGGGCTATCCATATAAAACAAATCTAGTGAACCTCGATGTTACCTTTGCTAGAGACTGATCATGAATCGCGTTGTGGGCACAGACAATACTAATATAAGCTGCTTATTCATCACCACCAGCATCTTCACTTACTGCGGCATTCTTCATATTCGCAAATAGCAAACACTCTGCATGGTAGCAGGCATGGGCAGGTAGGTGAATTTACATCTAAAAGTTTCTATGTACAAACATCAAGAACGATAAAAGCGGCTGGCGATTTATGAAGTGTCCGGCCGGCATTCATAGTGATCATGTCAACAGTCGTTTGGACGAGGTTGTTCCACAAGATGATGGGGTGTGGGATGAAACTGTTTTGATAGACACAGAGTTTGTCCGAATATGTCTGTATCTTTGGTTATGACATCTGATACTTGAACCAGCTGGTGCGGGATATGTCACGTCGATCAGCAAGTGTGTTCCAGGTCGTGAAACATGGATGAGCTTGTCCTGCTGTTTGTCATTCTGGGGTGGACCATTTCTAGTCGGTTAATGTTGCATGCATAGTAGGGTGAGGACAATGGGAAGAACACTTCAATGGATGGTCATATATGTATATGTCTTTTTGACCATGTGCAAAACTTCGTATATTTTTATATTGGTGTACTGTTTATATCTTGCCGTCTCAAACTAAAATGTATCTTATCTTATCTTGCATATACAGTAGCTTAGAATGTTTCTGCGGAGCAAGGCCATTGTGGATTATGCGACAGATTCATGTATGACCTATTTATTTAGAAACAACCCCATACAAATATTAAAACTTGCTAAAGTTATTGTTTTGCTCTGGTTTGGTAAAGCGCCACTAAATCATAATAAAGAATGTGTTTGTAAAAGATAGCTGATATTCAGAGAAAATAACTTTCAATGACTGTGCGCTTTAAAAATCCAAATAATCGCACAGAAACGGAACAAAAAGAAGAAGAAAATCAAATACATATAGCACCGTCGGTTACGCGAATTGTTTATCAACAAGAGTATGTAAATATATAGGTAATGCATTTAAATTCTACATTACGCTGGACTGGTAATCCAGGGATCGCAGGTTCGATCCCTCGTCTGACCCTAATACAATTAACAGTCTTTCAGATGGGACGTTAAACCGAGGTCTCGTGTCGGTGCTTTACACCGTGCACGTAAAAGAACCAGAGGAGACTCTGGAGTGGGTCTCTGTCTGTATCATTGCACTATCCTCCAACATCTAAAATGACTAATATCTTCAGGAGGCGTCGCTCATATAGGTAACCGGTAGCGACGGTAAATAAACGTAATAAAACAAAACAAAAAAACAACATTCTTCATCTAGCCATTGTACATACATCTTCTGAACAGTACGCAAGTAATATGATGAACACAGTACAAGAAGTAGCTTTCGCGTTTAACTATTCAGCAGAATTGATCACTTAGTTGAAGAAATATATTCAAGGTTACTGCAGAACGAAGATAGACGCTCAGTATTTGATCCCCAAACAAGCACACATGTTAACCGAAGACATGCTACGTGAAATATACACAGCATTTGAGGATGACATGCCTGCAGAAACTGTGGGAGATCTTCCTTCGAAAAACTTACAGATGGAAGCTTCGATCGATGTGCTGCTGCAGCCACGCCCGGTGAGTGTATTGTCGATACACTGGCGAACATCAATTCGGAGTTGTACCCCAACGTCACAAGAGGTATCAACTGAGCGGTCGTTTAGCTCCATGAGATGGATAAACATACCCCAAAGCAACGATATCAACATACAGATTGTCTGGATTGGTATCGATGAACGAGAAATCAGTGCTGCATTAGTTGTAGATAGGTTCACTCGGAAGAAGGAGAGGTATGTGTCGCTGTTGTTTCGTATGTGTCGCTGTTGTTTCGCGATTCAGAACACAGTAACTTAGTACACTTTTATTCACACGATTGAATTAAATATGCAATGGTCTTTAGCCAACTCGAGTGTATTACATGTATATATTTAGCATGCATTTACCGTAGATATATATGCAGTATATTCAGTAGTCTATATTAATTTATTTAAGCTCTAGACGAAAGTTGAAAGCTTATGTATACTTATGAACACCCTCGAGTCTGTTCCAGGCAATTATGGATAACGTGTCTTGCTCATGGGTCCATACATAAATACGCTTTATTTAATGTCGCATATAAACAAGTGTCGCACGCCCTGAATGACAATTTATTTAAAAGCATCAAGAGACCATCCATGGATACCTGACTAATATATAATTTGTGCAGTGTTAGAGATTTTACTTTCGATTTCGATCGATTATTCTAAAAAGGTATGTCTGGGTAAAATTCAATCTGATAAACATAGAATGTTACATCGAAAAGATAAATACCTACTAGGTAATTAGTTTCAATATTAGATGTTTAAGCAGACACATCTTGATTCTTATATACCCCTAGAAACGCCCCTGGCTAACCCGTTGAGGCTTAGATCAGACGTGCACCCCTCTCGTCTATCGCCAATTTCCAGATCCGTTCCGAATCTTGGACACGGGGAAGGCCTTTAATACGGCATAATTCCCGCTCAGACTTGTACGGCCTATACATATATATAACATGTACGAGATGTATGTGTAGACAAGCTATACATGAAAACGAACATCAAGCTTCAAATTTAAGTTTCCAAATTTACAATACATGTACTCACAAACAAGTTTCCGTGAACCAGTATATTCTCACAGTAGATATAAATTACACTATGTCACTATATGGCGATACATTATAAACACGTTACATGATTTCTCCAAATAATATGTCAAAGCATAATCGTTGTCATCGTTATATCTATCTATATTCCCTAAATGCCAATCCCATTGCGGTGATGTAGTCATATTACTTCTATTATGTACATTTCAGTAATTGATTTTGACTTCAAACATGTATTGCTTTTTCTCGTTGACAGATAGTGCCGATTTCATATTAATCAGGTAAAATACGGCATTTACGGGTTTTAATACCTTGTTGTTTCTCACGATATTGTTTTATTACGATTACACCGGCTTTAAATTTGGGAAAGGAGGAAGAGAAGAAAATATAAGATTAATCTAATGTGTCTTCAGCTTTCCTGTATAACATGACTTCACGGAGGTAATAAATATACTACATAGCTTAAGTATCAGTTCAGTAGGATCATAATGTTTCCATGATTGTTGGAATTTCCAATTGCATGACTGTCTTTACTCTGAGATACTCGGAAGTATGTCCATTTACATGCATCACTCGGTTAGGGATAGACCATACAGGCAGTAATCCCACAAAAATTGACAAAATAGGTAGTACACTAAAGCTGAAAAGTAGAATACTCTTCAATTGAAAATCCAATGTTACCCTAAATTCCAGATTATTGCTAATTGTACCAAGATTACTGTCAATACGTGTGGCGTCCGTGGTCCAGTGGTAGAGCGTCGGATTTGGAATCGAACGGTCCCGGGTTCGATACTCGGCCAGGCCACATATGTAGTGTCATTGAGCAAGGCACCTCACACACCTTGCTTAGTACTAGTTAACCACTTAGGTCAGCTAAGCCTGCCCAGGAAAACATGTCTAGGTCCCGGCAAGGGGTTTGACATTAATGGAACATACATATATACATACATACAACTGTATATTTCTAAAGTGACCAAGAGAAAGAGCGGACAAGTTAGTGACCTGACGTGGGACTCGAACCCACAACCTCCCAAACACTAGTCGGACAGCTCTACCAACTGAGCTAGCCGGGCCGCTGTTCTACCCATGCCGAAATACATTACACTCTTCCCTCCTTTATTCTTTAGGAGCCGCACTCCGATTCCTGGAGCTGCACCCCCTTCTCCTTTGCCTGTACCATATATTCTCGTCGCCATTAAAGTGACCAAGCAAAGAAAGAGCGGAAAAGTTAGTGACCCGACATGTCATTGTGAGCTATAAGAGTGCAGGAAGGTCCCACTCGCGTAACAAGCTTTATGGTAACTCTAGTTCAGAGAGTGTTCGGTGAATCTGTTGTAGTGAGATTGCATAACATTAAACGACACATATAAGAAGCATACATACAATGGATGAATTCTAATACAACCCTTATAACACTAACATGGAAAGTCTCTCAACATACAACGGATGAATCCTAAGCCTAAATTAGACCTAACCCAGGGATCATTCTAGAGGGCAATGTGGGCAAAATTGTCACCCTAGGGACCCTGACTTCGCTCTCTGGGGGTCCACCTCTCCTTAAAAAAAAAATATTATTTGGTTTTTACGATTTTCAAAATTGTGTCTAGATAGTAAGATACACTGGCCCATTATAAAGCACTCCTTCTATTCAAATGTTGTATTGAACGGTTGTACTGTGCATTTTAACCCTATTTTGCAGAAGTATATTAAAGATCACCATTTAAGGAAGCGATCACGCACTTTCTCACTTCTCCCAAACATTCTGACCTAGAGTTTGTATCATAAACATTAAACCAGAATTATGAAATCCTTGAAAAAGATTTTGCAGTATGAAGCAGGGCTCAAGCTAGAATCCCAATTTTTGGGAGAAGTCACTTCTCCCTCCAGATGATATAGGGAGAAGTGAGAACATTTTGTGACATACGGATCACCATTAATTTAGCAAGTGTGCCCTCCAGAAATGGATGTCGCCCTGATGTCTATTGTCGACGAAGTCACGGTAAATAAAGCAACCGTTTCGCCCGAATCACGCTCGAACGTGAGCCCTGGACATTTTTTATAATTATGTTATCGTACACTTGATTTCCATAAAAAAAAAATAGAATTATAAAATACACAAACGGTATTGTGGAAAAATGCCTGTACTGGGATTCGAACCCAATGTAGGTCAATGCTCTGCCATTACACCAACTAGTCTATCCCAATGCATCAGACGACATGGTAAATTTAAATAATATATTATCAGCCAAATTGTAGGTGCATATGCGTTCATTCAGACAGAATATTTAGACTACCGTAGTTAAAGCGGCCATTTTGTTTGTTGATTCGAAAATTTTAATCTGATTTTAGACTATTTCCAACGACGTATTTTATTTGCCGAATAATATTTACACTGTACCATCATATTATAGATCTTCTGCTACAAACAAAGCCAAAACCATAATTGCCTACATAAATTAGAACGGGTAAACCCCACTGTGTCTTATTTTCATCTCTTTGCGTCAGTGAATCTCATGTAGATTGTAGCTCTCTCCGGCAGTCCAAACTTCCAGTAAACGGCGAAAAGATCAATGTCTACACTCCTTTCTCTACTCTCGTTGACGTAAAGCTCGCTACGAGACCTCTACATAACTCCAGGTTCATTTTATATTCGTTTTATTTGATTTTTTAATATTTATTTTCAATCTGTTGAACCTCGATTTTGCATAGCACTTTCCGCCCCAATCTGATTGCCAAGATTGTGAAGCTTACAGGACATTGACCGTTACTCAGAGCTCATTCTAGTGGGCGAAATAGTCGCCCTAGGCAGGGTTCCCTCTGTCTGAACACATTTTTGTATGAAAATTGTAAAAACTAAAAAATATTTAATGCGAAGTGGTGCCCCCAGAGGGCGAAGTCAGGGTCCTAGGGCGACTATTTCGCCCCACAACGCCCTCTAGAATGATCCCTGATTATTTATGTGTAAAAAAAAGAATCAAACAATATCGTTTCTCAAAAAGCATTTATAGCTTGTTGCTTAGAAACTTTGCATACACGTCCGAGGGCTAATTCTCAGTACCCACATTACAATAGAAGTCACCACCATACCAGTCAACTTGAACTTTAAACTTAGTATGTACAGTAAAGTGTTTGTTTATGTGTGTTTTACGTTTATTTATCGTCGCTACCGGTTGCCCATATGAGCGATGCCTCCTGAAGAGATTAGTCATTTTAGATTTTGGAGGATAGTGCAATGATACAGACAGAGTCTCCTCTGGTTCTTTTATGTGCACGGTGTAAAGCACCGACATGAGACCTCGGTTTAACGTCCCATCTGAAAGACTGATAATTTTATTAGGGTCAGACAGGGGGATCGAACCTGCGATCCCTGGATTACCAGTCCAGCGTGTTACCACTGGACTACAGATCCGCCTGTGTGTTTGTTTATTATAGTGTGACCCCAATTTAAAGGACCAGCCATTTCTGACTCTTTTTATGAACATCAGTACTTCCTGAATCCTATGCTGGTAGGCAATCGCTAACCATTATTTAACTAGCTGGCGGCTCACCAACCGGCCATATCAGAACGAACCCCTGACGAGATTCGAACCTCAACCTCCCGCTCCGTAAGCAGACGCCTTAACCACTGGGCCACGGAGACGGTATAATATGTGTATGGGTAATAATGGTATTCAATTATGTCGTATATATACCATACCATTCACATCTTATTTCTAAATATGATCTTGAACATAAGTATGCTAATTTCTAGTCATGGGAGATAATAATGACGAGGTGACTGTATTGGATTATGATATTCAACCATTTAGACACTAGCTACCAGTTAAATGTAACTTAAGGAGCCGTATGAGTGAGCAAACCAACAATTTTCGTCTATGTTTCATTTAATTTGTCGAAAAAATCATACGTCGCAACTTGTGTCATTATGAAACTGTTAGTTCTAGTTTCAGTTTTCTTTTGGAGTTTCTTCAGTAATATTTGCCTGTGCTCCAGATAATTGGGTGTTGAAGGCATTAAAACCCCTGTTAAGAGAGTTTATACAAATTTATTTTAGCTTGATTGCGAAACAAGTCTTTACAACTTATATATTAATCACTCTTGAGACCTCATTCCTGGCATTAAGGCCCTGTTCGGAGGGTTTAGAAGGCATTCAAGCCCTTTTCGGAGGGTGTAGAAGGCTTTAAAGCCCCTATTCGGATTGTGTAGAAGGCATTATAGCCCTGTTCGGAGGGTGTCAAAGGCATTAAAGACCCTGTTTGGTGGGTGTAGAAGGCATTAAAGCCCCTGTTCGGAGGGTGTAGAAGGCATTAAAGACCTGTTAGGAGAGTGTAGAAGGCATTAAAGCCCCTGTTCGGAGAGTGTAGAAGGCATTAAAGCCCCTGTTCGGAGGATGTAGAAGGCATTAAAGCCCCTGTTAGGAGAGTGTAGAAGGCATTAAAGCCCCTGTTCGGAGAGTGTAGAAGGCATTAACGCCTCTGTTCGGAGGGTGTAGAAGGCATTAAAGCCCCTGTTAGGATGATGTAGAAGGCATTAAAGCCCCCGTTCGGAGGATGTAGAAAGCATTAAAGACCCTGTTCGGAGAGTGTAGAAGGCATTAAAGCCCCTGTTCTGAGGGGGTAGAATGCATTAAAGTCCCTCTTCGGAGAGTGTAGAAGGCATTAAAGCCCCTGTTCGGAGGATGTAGAAAGCATTAAAGCCCCAAGTTCGGAGGATGTAGAAAGCATTAACGCCCCTGTTCGGAGGGTGTAGAAGGCATTAAAGCCCCTGTTCGGAGGGTGTAGAAGGCATTAAAGCCCCTATTCGGAGATTGTAGAACGCATTAAAGCCCCTGTTCATAGGGTGTAGATGGCATTAAAGCCCCTGTTCGTAGGGTGTAGAAGGCATTAAAGCCCCTGTTCGGAGGATGTAGAAGGCATTAAAGCCCTGTTAGGAGAGTGTAGAACTCATTAAAGCCCTGTTAGGAGAGTGTAGAAGGCATTAAAGTCCCTGTTCGGAGGGTGTAGAAGGCATTAAAGCCCCTGTTCGGAGGGTGTAGAAGGCATTAAAGCCCCTGTTAGGAGAGTGTAGAAGGCATTAAAGCCCCTGTTCGGAGGGTGTAGAAGGCATTAAAGCCCCTGTTCGGAGAGTGTAGAAGGCATTAAAGCCCCTGTTCGGAGGGTGTAGAAGGCATTAAAGCCCCTGTTCGGAGGGTGTAGAAGGCATTAAAGCCCCTGTTAGGAGAGTGTAGAAGGCATTAAAGCCCCTGTTCGGAGGATGTAGAAAGCATTAAAGCCCCTGTTCGTAGGGTGTAGAAGGCATTAAAGCCCCTGTTCGGAGAGTGTAGAAGGCATTAAAGCCCCTGTTTGGAGGGTGTAGAAGGCATTAAAGCCCCTGTTCTGAAGGTGTAGAAGGCATTAAAGCCCCGGTTCGGAGGGTGTAGAAGGCATTAAAGCCCCGGTTCGGAGGGTGTAGAAGGCATTAAAGCCCCTGTTAGGAGGATGTAGAAGGCATTATAGCCCTGTTCGGAGAGTGTAGAAGGCATTAAAGCCCCTGTTCGGAGGGTGTAGAAGGCATTAAAGCCCTGTTAGGAGAGTGTAGAAGGCATTAAAGCCCTGTTCGGAGAGTGTAGAAGGCATTAAAGCCCCTGTTCGGAGGGTGTAGAAGGCATTAAAGCCTCTGTTCTGAGGGGGTAGAAGGCATTAAAGCCCCGGTTCGGAGGGTGTAGAAGGCATTAAAGCCCCTGTTCGGAGGGTGTAGAAGGCATTAAAGCCTCTGTTCTGAGGGGGTAGAAGGCATTAAAGCCCCTGTTCGGAAGGTGTAGAAGGCATTAAAGGCCTGTTCGGAGAGTGTAGAAGGCATTAAAGCCCCTGTTCGGAGAGTGTAGAAGGCATTAAAGCCCCTGTTTGGAGGGTGTAGAAGGCATTAAAGCCCCTGTTCTGAAGGTGTAGAAGGCATTAAAGCCCCGGTTCGGAGGGTGTAGAAGGCATTAAAGCCCCGGTTCGGAGGGTGTAGAAGGCATTAAAGCCCCTGTTAGGAGGATGTAGAAGGCATTATAGCCCTGTTCGGAGAGTGTAGAAGGCATTAAAGCCCCTGTTCGGAGGGTGTAGAAGGCATTAAAGCCCTGTTAGGAGAGTGTAGAAGGCATTAAAGCCCTGTTCGGAGAGTGTAGAAGGCATTAAAGCCCCTGTTCGGAGGGTGTAGAAGGCATTAAAGCCTCTGTTCTGAGGGGGTAGAAGGCATTAAAGCCCCGGTTCGGAGGGTGTAGAAGGCATTAAAGCCCCTGTTCGGAGGGTGTAGAAGGCATTAAAGCCTCTGTTCTGAGGGGGTAGAAGGCATTAAAGCCCCTGTTCGGAAGGTGTAGAAGGCATTAAAGGCCTGTTCGGAGAGTGTAGAAGGCATTAAAGCCCCTGTTAGGAGGATGTAGAAGGCATTATAGCCCTGTTCGGAGAGTGTAGAAGGCATTAAAGCCCCTGTTAGGAGGATGTAGAAGGCATTAAAGCCCCTGTTTCGGAGGGTGTAGAAGGCATTAAAGCCCCTGTTAGGAGGGTGTAGAAGGCATTAAAGCCCCTGTTAGGAGGGTGTAGAAGGCATTAAAGCCCCTGTTAGGAGGATGTAGAAGGCATTAAAGCCCCTGTTCGGAGAGTGTAGAAGGCATTAAAGCCCCTGTTAGGAGAGTGTAGAAGGCATTAAAGCCCCTGTTCGGATAGTGTAGAAGGCATTAACGCCCCTGTTCGGAGGGTGTAGAAGGCATTAAAGCCCCTGTTCGGAGGGTGTAGAAGGCATTAAAGCCCCTGTTAGGAGAGTGTAGAAGGCATTAAAGCCCCTGTTCGGAGGATGTAGAAAGCATTAAAGCCCCTGTTCGTAGGGTGTAGAAGGCATTAAAGCCCCTGTTCGGAGAGTGTAGAAGGCATTAAAGCCCCTGTTTGGAGGGTGTAGAAGGCATTAAAGCCCCTGTTCTGAAGGTGTAGAAGGCATTAAAGCCCCGGTTCGGAGGGTGTAGAAGGCATTAAAGCCCCTGTTCGGAGGGTGTAGAAGGCATTAAAGCCCCTGTTAGGAGGATGTAGAAGGCATTATAGCCCTGTTCGGAGAGTGTAGAAGGCATTAAAGCCCCTGTTCGGAGGGTGTAGAAGGCATTAAAGCCCTGTTAGGAGAGTGTAGAAGGCATTAAAGCCCTGTTCGGAGAGTGTAGAAGGCATTAAAGCCCCTGTTCGGAGGGTGTAGAAGGCATTAAAGCCTCTGTTCTGAGGGGGTAGAAGGCATTAAAGCCCCGGTTCGGAGGGTGTAGAAGGCATTAAAGCCCCTGTTCGGAGGGTGTAGAAGGCATTAAAGCCTCTGTTCTGAGGGGGTAGAAGGCATTAAAGCCCCTGTTCGGAAGGTGTAGAAGGCATTAAAGGCCTGTTCGGAGAGTGTAGAAGGCATTAAAGCCCCTGTTAGGAGGATGTAGAAGGCATTATAGCCCTGTTCGGAGAGTGTAGAAGGCATTAAAGCCCCTGTTAGGAGGATGTAGAAGGCATTATAGCCCTGTTCGGAGAGTGTAGAAGGCATTAAAGCCCCTGTTAGGAGGATGTAGAAGGCATTAAAGCCCCTGTTTCGGAGGGTGTAGAAGGCATTAAAGCCCCTGTTAGGAGGGTGTAGAAGGCATTAAAGCCCCTGTTAGGAGGGTGTAGAAGGCATTAAAGCCCCTGTTAGGAGGATGTAGAAGGCATTAAAGCCCCTGTTCGGAGAGTGTAGAAGGCATTAAAGCCCCTGTTAGGAGAGTGTAGAAGGCATTAAAGCCCCTGTTCGGAGAGTGTAGAAGGCATTAACGCCTCTGTTCGGAGGGTGTAGAAGGCATTAAAGCCCCTGTTCGGAGGGTGTAGAAGGCATTAAAGCCCCTGTTCGGAGGGTGTAGAAGGCATTAAAGCCCCTATTCGGAGATTGTAGAACGCATTAAAGCCCCTGTTCATAGGGTGTAGATGGCATTAAAGCCCCTGTTCGTAGGGTGTAGAAGGCATTAAAGCCCCTGTTCGGAGGATGTAGAAGGCATTAAAGCCCTGTTAGGAGAGTGTAGAACTCATTAAAGCCCTGTTAGGAGAGTGTAGAAGGCATTAAAGTCCCTGTTCGGAGGGTGTAGAAGGCATTAAAGCCCCTGTTCGGAGGGTGTAGAAGGCATTAAAGCCCCTGTTAGGAGAGTGTAGAAGGCATTAAAGCCCCTGTTCGGAGGGTGTAGAAGGCATTAAAGCCCCTGTTCGGAGAGTGTAGAAGGCATTAAAGCCCCTGTTCGGAGGGTGTAGAAGGCATTAAAGCCCCTGTTCGGAGGGTGTAGAAGGCATTAAAGCCCCTGTTAGGAGAGTGTAGAAGGCATTAAAGCCCCTGTTCGGAGGATGTAGAAAGCATTAAAGCCCCTGTTCGTAGGGTGTAGAAGGCATTAAAGCCCCTGTTCGGAGAGTGTAGAAGGCATTAAAGCCCCTGTTTGGAGGGTGTAGAAGGCATTAAAGCCCCTGTTCTGAAGGTGTAGAAGGCATTAAAGCCCCGGTTCGGAGGGTGTAGAAGGCATTAAAGCCCCGGTTCGGAGGGTGTAGAAGGCATTAAAGCCCCTGTTAGGAGGATGTAGAAGGCATTATAGCCCTGTTCGGAGAGTGTAGAAGGCATTAAAGCCCCTGTTCGGAGGGTGTAGAAGGCATTAAAGCCCTGTTAGGAGAGTGTAGAAGGCATTAAAGCCCTGTTCGGAGAGTGTAGAAGGCATTAAAGCCCCTGTTCGGAGGGTGTAGAAGGCATTAAAGCCTCTGTTCTGAGGGGGTAGAAGGCATTAAAGCCCCGGTTCGGAGGGTGTAGAAGGCATTAAAGCCCCTGTTCGGAGGGTGTAGAAGGCATTAAAGCCTCTGTTCTGAGGGGGTAGAAGGCATTAAAGCCCCTGTTCGGAAGGTGTAGAAGGCATTAAAGGCCTGTTCGGAGAGTGTAGAAGGCATTAAAGCCCCAAAACAAACCCTGTTCGGAGAGTGTAGAAGGCATTAAAGCCCCTGTTAGGAGGAAACAAACCCTGTTCGGAGAGTGTAGAAGGCATTAAAGCCCCTGTTCGGAGGGTGTAGAAGGCATTAAAGCCCCTGTTCGGAGGGTGTAGAAGGCATTAAAGCCCCTGTTCGGAGGGTGTAGAAGGCATTAAAGCCCCTGTTAGGAGGGTGTAGAAGGCATTAAAGCCCCTGTTAGGAGGGTGTAGAAGGCATTAAAGCCCCTGTTCGGAGAGTGTAGAAGGCATTAAAGCCCCTGTTAGGAGAGTGTAGAAGGCATTAAAGCCCCTGTTCGGAGAGTGTAGAAGGCATTAAAGCCCCTGTTCGGAGGGTGTAGAAGGCATTAAAGCCCCTGTTCGGAGGGTGTAGAAGGCATTAAAGCCCCTGTTCGGAGGGTGTAGAAGGCATTAAAGCCCCTATTCGGAGATTGTAGAACGCATTAAAGCCCCTGTTCAGAGGGTGTAGAAGGCATTAAAGCCCCTGTTCGGAGGGTGTAGAAGGCATTAAAGCCCCTGTTCGGAGGGTGTAGAAGGCATTAAAGCCCTGTTAGGAGATGTAGAACCATTAAACCCTGTTAGGAGAGTGTAGAAGGCATTAAAGCCCCTGTTCGGAGGGTGTAGAAGGCATTAAAGCCCCTGTTCGGAGGGTGTAGAAGGCATTAAAGCCCCTGTTAGGAGAGTGTAGAAGGCATTAAAGCCCCTGTTCGGAGGGTGTAGAAGGCATTAAAGCCCCTGTTCGGAGAGTGTAGAAGGCATTAAAGCCCCTGTTCGGAGGGTGTAGAAGGCATTAAAGCCCCTGTTCGGAGGGTGTAGAAGGCATTAAAGCCCCTGTTAGGAGAGTGTAGAAGGCATTAAAGCCCCTGTTCGGAGGATGTAGAAAGCATTAAAGCCCCTGTTCGTAGGGTGTAGAAGGCATTAAAGCCCCTGTTCGGAGAGTGTAGAAGGCATTAAAGCCCCTGTTTGGAGGGTGTAGAAGGCATTAAAGCCCCTGTTCTGAAGGTGTAGAAGGCATTAAAGCCCCGGTTCGGAGGGTGTAGAAGGCATTAAAGCCCCGGTTCGGAGGGTGTAGAAGGCATTAAAGCCCCTGTTAGGAGGATGTAGAAGGCATTATAGCCCTGTTCGGAGAGTGTAGAAGGCATTAAAGCCCCTGTTCGGAGGGTGTAGAAGGCATTAAAGCCCTGTTAGGAGAGTGTAGAAGGCATTAAAGCCCTGTTCGGAGAGTGTAGAAGGCATTAAAGCCCCTGTTCGGAGGGTGTAGAAGGCATTAAAGCCTCTGTTCTGAGGGGGTAGAAGGCATTAAAGCCCCGGTTCGGAGGGTGTAGAAGGCATTAAAGCCCCTGTTCGGAGGGTGTAGAAGGCATTAAAGCCTCTGTTCTGAGGGGGTAGAAGGCATTAAAGCCCCTGTTCGGAAGGTGTAGAAGGCATTAAAGGCCTGTTCGGAGAGTGTAGAAGGCATTAAAGCCCCTGTTCGGAGAGTGTAGAAGGCATTAAAGCCCCTGTTTGGAGGGTGTAGAAGGCATTAAAGCCCCTGTTCTGAAGGTGTAGAAGGCATTAAAGCCCCGGTTCGGAGGGTGTAGAAGGCATTAAAGCCCCGGTTCGGAGGGTGTAGAAGGCATTAAAGCCCCTGTTAGGAGGATGTAGAAGGCATTATAGCCCTGTTCGGAGAGTGTAGAAGGCATTAAAGCCCCTGTTCGGAGGGTGTAGAAGGCATTAAAGCCCTGTTAGGAGAGTGTAGAAGGCATTAAAGCCCTGTTCGGAGAGTGTAGAAGGCATTAAAGCCCCTGTTCGGAGGGTGTAGAAGGCATTAAAGCCTCTGTTCTGAGGGGGTAGAAGGCATTAAAGCCCCGGTTCGGAGGGTGTAGAAGGCATTAAAGCCCCTGTTCGGAGGGTGTAGAAGGCATTAAAGCCTCTGTTCTGAGGGGGTAGAAGGCATTAAAGCCCCTGTTCGGAAGGTGTAGAAGGCATTAAAGGCCTGTTCGGAGAGTGTAGAAGGCATTAAAGCCCCTGTTAGGAGGATGTAGAAGGCATTATAGCCCTGTTCGGAGAGTGTAGAAGGCATTAAAGCCCCTGTTAGGAGGATGTAGAAGGCATTAAAGCCCCTGTTTCGGAGGGTGTAGAAGGCATTAAAGCCCCTGTTAGGAGGGTGTAGAAGGCATTAAAGCCCCTGTTAGGAGGGTGTAGAAGGCATTAAAGCCCCTGTTAGGAGGATGTAGAAGGCATTAAAGCCCCTGTTCGGAGAGTGTAGAAGGCATTAAAGCCCCTGTTAGGAGAGTGTAGAAGGCATTAAAGCCCCTGTTCGGATAGTGTAGAAGGCATTAACGCCCCTGTTCGGAGGGTGTAGAAGGCATTAAAGCCCCTGTTCGGAGGGTGTAGAAGGCATTAAAGCCCCTGTTAGGAGAGTGTAGAAGGCATTAAAGCCCCTGTTCGGAGGATGTAGAAAGCATTAAAGCCCCTGTTCGTAGGGTGTAGAAGGCATTAAAGCCCCTGTTCGGAGAGTGTAGAAGGCATTAAAGCCCCTGTTTGGAGGGTGTAGAAGGCATTAAAGCCCCTGTTCTGAAGGTGTAGAAGGCATTAAAGCCCCGGTTCGGAGGGTGTAGAAGGCATTAAAGCCCCTGTTCGGAGGGTGTAGAAGGCATTAAAGCCCCTGTTAGGAGGATGTAGAAGGCATTATAGCCCTGTTCGGAGAGTGTAGAAGGCATTAAAGCCCCTGTTCGGAGGGTGTAGAAGGCATTAAAGCCCTGTTAGGAGAGTGTAGAAGGCATTAAAGCCCTGTTCGGAGAGTGTAGAAGGCATTAAAGCCCCTGTTCGGAGGGTGTAGAAGGCATTAAAGCCTCTGTTCTGAGGGGGTAGAAGGCATTAAAGCCCCGGTTCGGAGGGTGTAGAAGGCATTAAAGCCCCTGTTCGGAGGGTGTAGAAGGCATTAAAGCCTCTGTTCTGAGGGGGTAGAAGGCATTAAAGCCCCTGTTCGGAAGGTGTAGAAGGCATTAAAGGCCTGTTCGGAGAGTGTAGAAGGCATTAAAGCCCCTGTTAGGAGGATGTAGAAGGCATTATAGCCCTGTTCGGAGAGTGTAGAAGGCATTAAAGCCCCTGTTAGGAGGATGTAGAAGGCATTATAGCCCTGTTCGGAGAGTGTAGAAGGCATTAAAGCCCCTGTTAGGAGGATGTAGAAGGCATTAAAGCCCCTGTTTCGGAGGGTGTAGAAGGCATTAAAGCCCCTGTTAGGAGGGTGTAGAAGGCATTAAAGCCCCTGTTAGGAGGGTGTAGAAGGCATTAAAGCCCCTGTTAGGAGGATGTAGAAGGCATTAAAGCCCCTGTTCGGAGAGTGTAGAAGGCATTAAAGCCCCTGTTAGGAGAGTGTAGAAGGCATTAAAGCCCCTGTTCGGAGAGTGTAGAAGGCATTAACGCCTCTGTTCGGAGGGTGTAGAAGGCATTAAAGCCCCTGTTCGGAGGATGTAGAAAGCATTAAAGACCCTGTTCGGAGAGTGTAGAAGGCATTAAAGCCCCTGTTCTGAGGGGGTAGAATGCATTAAAGTCCCTCTTCGGAGAGTGTAGAAGGCATTAAAGCCCCGGTTCGGAGGGTGTAGA
>CM026401.1:43816548-43892194 GCA_014843695.1 Archivesica marissinica
CTGCATTCAGACCCCACTAGTCACATATAGACTGCATTCAGACCCCACTAGTCACGTATAGACTGCATTCAGACCCAACTAGTCACGTATAGAATGCATTCAGACCCCACTAGTCACGTACAGACTGCATTCAGACCCCACTAGTCATGTACAGACTGCATTCAGACCCCACTAGTCACGTACATACTGCATTCAGACCCCACTAGTCACATATAGACTGTATTCAGACCCCACTAGTCACACATAGACTGCATTCAGACCCCACTAGTCATGTACAGACTGCATTCAGACCCCACTAGTCATGTACAGACTGCATTCAGACCCCACTAGTCACGTATAGACTGCATTCAGATCCCACTAGTCATGTAGACTGCATTCAGACCACACTAGTCACGATAGACTGCATTCAGACCACACTAGTCACATATAGACTGCATTCAGACCCCACTAGTCATGTATAGACTGCATTCAGGCCCCACTAGTCACATATAGACTGCATTCAGACCCCACTAGTCACGTACAGACTGCATTCAGACCCCACTAGTCACGTATAGACTGCATTCAGACCCCACTAGTCACATACAGACTGCATTCAGACCCCACTAGTCACGTACATACTGCATTCAGACCCCACTAGTCACGTACAGACTGCATTCAGACCACACTAGTCACGTATAGACTGCATTCAGACCCCACTAGTCACATATAGACTGCATTCAGACCCACTAGTCACGTATAGACTGCATTCAGACCCCACTAGTCACATATAGACTGCATTCAGACCCCACTAGTCACGTACAGACTGCATTCAGACCCCACTAGTCACGATAGACTGCATTCAGACCCCACTAGTCACATATAGACTGCATTCAGACCCCACTAGTCACGTACAGACTGCATTCAGACCCCACTAGTCACACATAGACTGCATTCAGACCCCACTAGTCACATATAGACTGCATTCAGACCCCACTAGTCACATACAGACTGCATTCAGACCCCACTAGTCACATACAGACTGCATTCAGACCCCACTAGTCACGTATAGACTGCATTCAGACCCCACTAGTCACGTACAGACTGCATTCAGACCCCACTAGTCACGTACAGAATGCATTCAGACCCCACTAGTCACGTACAGACTGCATTCAGACCCCACTAGTCATGTACAGACTGCATTCAGACCCCACTAGTCACATACATACTGCATTCAGACCCCACTAGTCACACATAGACTGTATTCAGACCCCACTAGTCACACATAGACTGCATTCAGACCCCACTAGTCACGTACAGACTGCATTCAGACCCCACTAGTCATGTACAGACTGCATTCAGACCCCACTAGTCACACATAGACTGCATTCAGATCCCACTAGTCACACATAGACTGCATTCAGACCACACTAGTCACACATAGACTGCATTCAGACCCCACTAGTCACACATAGACTGCATTCAGACCCCACTAGTCACACATAGACTGCATTCAGACCCCACTAGTCACATATAGACTGCATTCAGACCCCACTAGTCACGTACAGACTGCATTCAGACCCCACTAGTCACGTACAGACTGCATTCAGACCCCACTAGTCACATACAGACTGCATTCAGACCCCACTAGTCACGTACATACTGCATTCAGACCCCACTAGTCACGTACAGACTGCATTCAGACCCCACTAGTCACACATAGACTGCATTCAGACCCCACTAGTCACGTACAGACTGCATTCAGACCCCACTAGTCACACATAGACTGCATTCAGACCCCACTAGTCACATATAGACTGCATTCAGACCCCACTAGTCACGTACAGACTGCATTCAGACCCCACTAGTCACACATAGACTGCATTCAGACCCCACTAGTCACGTATAGACTGCATTCAGACCCCACTAGTCACACATAGACTGCATTCAGACCCCACTAGTCACATATAGACTGCATTCAGACCCCACTAGTCACGTACAGACTGCATTCAGACCCCACTAGTCACGTACAGACTGCATTCAGACCCCACTAGTCACATACAGACTGCATTCAGACCCCACTAGTCACGTACAGACTGCATTCAGACCCCACTAGTCACGTACAGACTGCATTCAGACCCCACTAGTCACACATAGACTGCATTCAGACCCCACTAGTCACATACAGACTGCATTCAGACCCCACTAGTCACATATAGACTGCATTCAGACCCCACTAGTCATATATAGACTGCATTCAGACCCCACTAGTCACATATAGACTGCATTCAGACCCCACTAGTCACACATAGACTGCATTCAGACCCCACTAGTCACACATAGACTGCATTCAGACCCCATTAGTCACACATAGACTGCATTCAGACCCCACTAGTCACGTACAGACTGCATTCAGACCCCACTAGTCACATACAGACTGCATTCAGACCCCACTAGTCACATATAGACTGCATTCAGACCCCACTAGTCACATACAGACTGCATTCAGACCCCACTAGTCACGTACAGACTGCATTCAGACCCCACTAGTCACATACATGACTGCATTCAGACCCCACTAGTCACATATAGACTGCATTCAGACCCCACTAGTCACACATAGACTGCATTCAGACCCCACTAGTCACATATAGACTGCATTCAGACCCCACTAGTCACACATATACTGCATTCAGACCCCACTAGTCACGTACAGACTGCATTCAGACCCCACTAGTCACGTATAGACTGCATTCAGACCCCACTAGTCACGTACAGACTGCATTCAGACCCCACTAGTCACATATAGACTGCATTCAGACTCCACTAGTCACGTATAGACTGCATTCAGACCCCACTAGTCACGTAGAGACTGCATTCAGACCCCACTAGTCACATACAGACTGCATTCAGACCCCACTAGTAACGTACAGACTGCATTCAGACCCCACTAGTCACATATAGACTGCATTCAGACTCCACTAGTCATGTATAGACTGCATTCAGACCCCACTAGTCACATATAGACTGCATTCAGACCCCACTAGTCACATACAGACTGCATTCAGACCCCACTAGTCACACATAGACTGCATTCAGACCCCACTAGTCACATATATACTGCATTAGGACCACACTAGTCACAGTCAGACTGCATTCAGACCCCACTAGTCACATATAGACTGCATTCAGACCCCACTAGTCACATATAGACTGCATTCAGACCTCACTAGTCACGTACAGACTGCATTCAGACCCCACTAGTCACATATAGACTGCATTCAGACCCCACTAGTCACGTACAGACTGCATTCAGACCTCACTAGTCACGTACAGACTGCATTCAGACCCCACTAGTCACGTACATACTGCATTCAGACCCCACTAGTCACATATAGACTGCATTCAGACCCCACTAGTCACATACAGACTGCATTCAGACCCCACTAGTCACACATAGACTGCATTCAGACCCCACTAGTCACATACAGACTGCATTCAGACCCCACTAGTCACATACAGACTGCATTCAGACCCCACTAGTCACGTACAGACTGCATTCAGACCCCACTAGTCACATATAGACTGCATTCAGACCCCACTAGTCACATACAGACTGCATTCAGACCCCACTAGTCACATATAGACTGCATTCAGACCCCACTAGTCACATACAGACTGCATTCAGACCCCACTAGTCACATATAGACTGCATTCAGACCCCACTAGTCACATACAGACTGCATTCAGACCCCACTAGTCACATACAGACTGCATTCAGACCCCACTAGTCACATACAGACTGCATTCAGATACACACCTAGTCACAGTACAGACTGCATTCAGACCCCACTAGTCACATACAGACTGCATTCAGACCCCACTGTACATAGTCTGCAGCCCACTAGTCACATATAGACTGCATTCAGACCCCACTAGTCACATACAGACTGCATTCAGACCCCACTAGTCACATATAGACTGCATTCAGACCCCACTAGTCACGTACAGACTGCATTCAGACCCCACTAGTCACATACAGACTGCATTCAGACCCCACTAGTCACATATAGACTGCATTCAGACCCCACTAGTCACGTACAGACTGCATTCAGACCCCACTAGTCACACATAGACTGCATTCAGACCCCACTAGTCACATATAGACTGCATTCAGACCCCACTAGTCACGTACAGACTGCATTCAGACCCCACTAGTCACATATAGACTGCATTCAGACCCCACTAGTCACATATAGACTGCATTCAGACCCCACTAGTCACGTACAGACTGCATTCAGACCCCACTAGTCACATATAGACTGCATTCAGACCCCACTAGTCACATATAGACTGCATTCAGACCCCACTAGTCACGTACAGACTGCATTCAGACCCCACTAGTCACGTACAGACTGCATTCAGACCCCACTAGTCACGTACAGACTGCATTCAGACCCCACTAGTCACGTACAGACTGCATTCAGACCCCACTAGTCACATACAGACTGCATTCAGACCCCACTAGTCACACATAGACTGCATTCAGACCCCACTAGTCACACATAGACTGCATTCAGACCCCACTAGTCAGTATAGACTGCATTCAGACCCACTAGTCACGTACAGACTGCATTCAGACCCCACTAGTCATGTACAGACTGCATTCAGACCCCACTAGTCACACATAGACTGCATTCAGACCCCACTAGTCACACATAGACTGCATTCAGACCACACTAGTCACACATAGACTGCATTCAGACCCCACTAGTCACACATAGACTGCATTCAGACCCCACTAGTCACACATAGACTGCATTCAGACCCCACTAGTCACATATAGACTGCATTCAGACCCCACTAGTCACATATAGACTGCATTCAGACCCCACTAGTCACATAAGACTGCATTCAGACCCCACTAGTCACGTACAGACTGCATTCAGACCCCACTAGTCACGTACAGACTGCATTCAGACCCCACTAGTCACATACAGACTGCATTCAGACCCCACTAGTCACGTACAGACTGCATTCAGACCCCACTAGTCACATATAGACTGCATTCAGACCCCACTAGTCACATATAGACTGCATTCAGACCCCACTAGTCACATACAGACTGCATTCAGACCCCACTAGTCACATATAGACTGCATTCAGACCCCACTAGTCACATATAGACTGCATTCAGACCCCACTAGTCACGTACAGACTGCATTCAGACCCCACTAGTCACATATAGACTGCATTCAGACCCCACTAGTCACATATAGACTGCATTCAGACCCCACTAGTCACGTACAGACTGCATTCAGACCCCACTAGTCACATATAGACTGCATTCAGACCCCACTAGTCACATATAGACTGCATTCAGACCCCACTAGTCACGTACAGACTGCATTCAGACCCCACTAGTCACATATAGACTGCATTCAGACCCCACTAGTCACATACAGACTGCATTCAGACCCCACTAGTCACGTACAGACTGCATTCAGACCCCACTAGTCACATATAGACTGCATTCAGACCCCACTAGTCACATATAGACTGCATTCAGACCCCACTAGTCACATAGACTGCATTCAGACCCCACTAGTCACATATAGACTGCATTCAGACCCCACTAGTCACATACAGACTGCATTCAGACCCCACTAGTCACGTACAGACTGCATTCAGACCCCACTAGTCACATATAGACTGCATTCAGACCCCACTAGTCACTACAGACTGCATTCAGACCCCACTAGTCACATATAGACTGCATTCAGACCCCACTAGTCACGTACAGACTGCATTCAGACCCCACTAGTCACATACAGACTGCATTCAGACCCCACTAGTCACATACAGACTGCATTCAGACCCCACTAGTCACGTACAGACTGCATTCAGACCCCACTAGTCACATACAGACTGCATTCAGACCCCACTAGTCACGTACAGACTGCATTCAGACCCCACTAGTCACATATAGACTGCATTCAGACCCCACTAGTCACGTACAGACTGCATTCAGACCCCACTAGTCACATACAGACTGCATTCAGACCCCACTAGTCACATACAGACTGCATTCAGACCCCACTAGTCACATACAGACTGCATTCAGACCCCACTAGTCACGTACAGACTGCATTCAGACCCCACTAGTCACATACAGACTGCATTCAGACCCCACTAGTCACGTACAGACTGCATTCAGACCCCACTAGTCACATACAGACTGCATTCAGACCCCACTAGTCACGTACAGACTGCATTCAGACCCCACTAGTCACATATAGACTGCATTCAGACCCCACTAGTCACATACAGACTGCATTCAGACCCCACTAGTCACACATAGACTGCATTCAGACCCCACTAGTCACATATAGACTGCATTAGGACCACACTAGTCACAGTCAGACTGCATTCAGACCCCACTAGTCACATATAGACTGCATTCAGACCCCACTAGTCACATATAGACTGCATTCAGACCTCACTAGTCACGTACAGACTGCATTCAGACCCCACTAGTCACATATAGACTGCATTCAGACCCCACTAGTCACGTACAGACTGCATTCAGACCTCACTAGTCACGTACAGACTGCATTCAGACCCCACTAGTCACGTACATACTGCATTCAGACCCCACTAGTCACATATAGACTGCATTCAGACCCCACTAGTCACATACAGACTGCATTCAGACCCCACTAGTCACACATAGACTGCATTCAGACCCCACTAGTCACACATAGACTGCATTCAGACCCCACTAGTCACATACAGACTGCATTCAGACCCCACTAGTCACGTACAGACTGCATTCAGACCCCACTAGTCACATACAGACTGCATTCAGACCCCACTAGTCACACATAGACTGCATTCAGACCCCACTAGTCACACATAGACTGCATTCAGACCCCACTAGTCACACATAGACTGCATTCAGACCCCACTAGTCACACATAGACTGCATTCAGACCCCACTAGTCACATACAGACTGCATTCAGACCCCACTAGTCACATACAGACTGCATTCAGACCCCACTAGTCACATACAGACTGCATTCAGAGTGTGCCCATAGTCACAATAGACTGCTTCAACCCGCACTAGTCACATATAGACTGCATTCAGACCCCACTAGTCACATACAGACTGCATTCAGACCCCACTAGTCACACATAGACTGCATTCAGGCCCCACTAGTCATGTACAGACTGCATTCAGACCCCACTAGTCACATACAGACTGCATTCAGACCCCACTAGTCACATATAGACTGCATTCAGACCCCACTAGTCACGTACAGACTGCATTCAGACCCCACTAGTCACACATAGACTGCATTCAGACCCCACTAGTCACATATAGACTGCATTCAGACCCCACTAGTCACGTACAGACTGCATTCAGACCCCACTAGTCACACATAGACTGCATTCAGACCCCACTAGTCACATATAGACTGCATTCAGACCCCACTAGTCACATACAGACTGCATTCAGACCCCACTAGTCACATACAGACTGCATTCAGACCCCACTAGTCACATATAGACTGCATTCAGACCCCACTAGTCACGTACAGACTGCATTCAGACCCCACTAGTCACGTACAGAATGCATTCAGACCCCACTAGTCACGTACAGACTGCATTCAGACCCCACTAGTCATGTACAGACTGCATTCAGACCCCACTAGTCACATACATACTGCATTCAGACCCCACTAGTCACACATAGACTGTATTCAGACCCCACTAGTCACACATAGACTGCATTCAGACCCCACTAGTCAAGTATAGACTGCATTCAGACCCCACTAGTCACGTACAGACTGCATTCAGACCCCACTAGTCATGTACAGACTGCATTCAGACCCCACTAGTCACACATAGACTGCATTCAGACCCCACTAGTCACACATAGACTGCATTCAGACCACACTAGTCACACATAGACTGCATTCAGACCCCACTAGTCACACATAGACTGCATTCAGACCCCACTAGTCACACATAGACTGCATTCAGGCCCCACTAGTCACATATAGACTGCATTCAGACCCCACTAGTCACGTACAGACTGCATTCAGACCCCACTAGTCACGTACAGACTGCATTCAGACCCCACTAGTCACATACAGACTGCATTCAGACCCCACTAGTCACGTACATACTGCATTCAGACCCCACTAGTCACGTACAGACTGCATTCAGACCCCACTAGTCACACATAGACTGCATTCAGACCCCACTAGTCACGTACAGACTGCATTCAGACCCCACTAGTCACACATAGACTGCATTCAGACCCCACTAGTCACATACAGACTGCATTCAGACCCCACTAGTCACGTACAGACTGCATTCAGACCCCACTAGTCACACATAGACTGCATTCAGACCCCACTAGTCACATATAGACTGCATTCAGACCCCACTAGTCACACATAGACTGCATTCAGGCCCCACTAGTCACATATAGACTGCATTCAGACCCCACTAGTCACGTACAGACTGCATTCAGACCCCACTAGTCACGAACAGACTGCATTCAGACCCCACTAGTCACATACAGACTGCATTCAGACCCCACTAGTCACGTACAGACTGCATTCAGACCCCACTAGTCACGTACAGACTGCATTCAGACCCCACTAGTCACACATAGACTGCATTCAGACCCCACTAGTCACATACAGACTGCATTCAGACCCCACTAGTCACATATAGACTGCATTCAGACCCCACTAGTCATATATAGACTGCATTCAGACCCCACTAGTCACATATAGACTGCATTCAGACCCCACTAGTCACACATAGACTGCATTCAGACCCCACTAGTCACACATAGACTGCATTCAGACCCCACTAGTCACATATAGACTGCATTCAGACCCCACTAGTCACGTACAGACTGCATTCAGACCCCACTAGTCACATACAGACTGCATTCAGACCCCACTAGTCACATATAGACTGCATTCAGACCCCACTAGTCACATACAGACTGCATTCAGACCCCACTAGTCACGTACATACTGCATTCAGACCCCACTAGTCACATACAGACTGCATTCAGACCCCACTAGTCACACATAGACTGCATTCAGACCCCACTAGTCACATATAGACTGCATTCAGACCCCACTAGTCACACATATACTGCATTCAGACCCCACTAGTCACGTACAGACTGCATTCAGACCCCACTAGTCACGTATAGACTGCATTCAGACCCCACTAGTCACGTACAGACTGCATTCAGACCCCACTAGTCACATATAGACTGCATTCAGACTCCACTAGTCACGTATAGACTGCATTCAGACCCCACTAGTCACGTACAGACTGCATTCAGACCCCACTAGTCACATACAGACTGCATTCAGACCCCACTAGTCACGTACAGACTGCATTCAGACCCCACTAGTCACATATAGACTGCATTCAGACTCCACTAGTCACGTATAGACTGCATTCAGACCCCACTAGTCACATACAGACTGCATTCAGACCCCACTAGTCACATACAGACTGCATTCAGACCCCACTAGTCACGTACAGACTGCATTCAGACCCCACTAGTCACGTACAGACTGCATTCAGACCCCACTAGTCACATACAGACTGCATTCAGACTCCACTAGTCACGTACAGACTGCATTCAGACCCCACTAGTCACGTACAGACTGCATTCAGACTCCACTAGTCACGTACAGACTGCATTCAGACCCACTAGTCACGTACATACTGCATTCAGACCCCACTAGTCACATATAGACTGCATTCAGACCACACTAGTCATGTACAGACTGCATTCAGACCCCACTAGTCACGTACAGACTGCATTCATACCCCACTAGTCACATATAGACTGCATTCAGACCCCACTAGTCACGTACAGACTGCATTCAACCCCACTAGTCACACATAGACTGCATTCAGACCCCACTAGTCACACATAGACTGCATTCATACCCCACTAGTCACATATAGACTGCATTCAGACCCCACTAGTAACGTACAGACTGCATTCAGACCCCACTAGTCACATACAGACTGCATTCAGACCCCACTAGTCACACATAGACTGCATTCAGACCCCACTAGTCACATATAGACTGCATTCAGACCCCACTAGTCACATACAGACTGCATTCAGACCCCACTAGTCATACATAGACTGCATTCAGACCCCACTAGTCACACATAGACTGCATTCAGACCCCACTAGTCACACATAGACTGCATTCAGACCACACTAGTCACACATAGACTGCATTCAGACCCCACTAGTCAAGTATAGACTGCATTCAGACCCCACTAGTCACGTACAGACTGCATTCAGACTCCACTAGTCACGTACAGACTGCATTCAGACCCTGTAAATGTACGTGCATACCTACCATATGTTTTAATCTGGTTTAGGATCATATCTATCACAATAAATGTTCCTGTTCTACCAATTCCAGCACTGAAATATAATAGAAATTCTTCGTAGATAATTTAAACAGTCTTAAAGGTTGAACTCTGAATATTCTTCTAAAACTTCTAATTCTAAAATATCAACATTTAATAACCTACATACATGTGCACCAACAGAACCCAGCACAAGTGCTACAAAATTGTTCTTAAACTCTGCGTCAAGCTTTCTGATTGGTATAGCTGAGTATGAATATCTTAGGTAACCAATCAAATCAGTAGATTCAAGATTTGAATTCATGAATGACGAAAATGGCTGCATTACACATCACACAAATTCTGAAAACAATTGAAATTGTTCACGAATATGCCAGTAATATTTCAATTGTGTTACAGACAAACATTTAATACCTACCAGAGGCCTAAATGTTATAAAACTTTTCTCCAATAGCAAATAGCAAACCAATCGTATCAATTGAGCTTTTAGAAAAAGTTTATAACCTATGACCCAGGTGGTTATTTTTTAAAAAGCAAGTTTTAACAACTTATATTAATCACTGTCGTTGGCGCGGATGAAAGCGTAAATGCGGTCATTCGTGTGGGAGTACCCGGAGAAAACCCACCTGTCCGTTCTGGTGAACACCGTACCATCTCACATACTTCCCGGTCCGAGATTCGAGACCCAGGTTGCATTGGTGAGAAACGAGCGCGCTAATCACTAACAGACAGCCGATGGTTTGACATTGCTTAACGTAGGGTTCCCTCTGTCTGAAGTTTTGTCTGCTCCATTTCTGTGGTCAATTGAAAAATACTGGAGCCAATTTGAAAAACTTGGAGCCAACTAAGAGCCATATAGTTCACAGATAAATATTTGAAGCCATGTATTTGACAAAACATGTGCCAAAAAAACAGCAACACATATTTTCGCCGATTCACAGATTTGTTTTTTGTTGCCATTGGCAACCGACAGTGGGAACCCTGCGTACATATATACAGATACTATTTATGTTGGCTTGCAGCAGGTCGGTGGTTATCTGGGTGCATGAAATACTACTGGGGTTCTTCTGTCACCAAAAACCAGAGACTCTCTATATGACATAAGTAGCTAGTGCTAGCTTTGAAAGTACCTTTTAATCTCGATATAATTGAACGTACCTGCAGTGGACTACCACGGGACCAGCCCCTGGTGCACTCGACCCTGGTACACCCATTCCCGGTATACTCTCTTGTTTAGTGTTGACGACATTGAGGAAGTCTAGCACACTGCCTGGGTCCGCAGGGACACCGTAATCCGGCCATGTCATAAAGTGGTACTGATAAACTTTTCGAGGACCTTCCGTCTAAAAATTGTTTGCACGAGATTAACAACATGGTGAAACAAAACACGATGCACAGAATTAATATACATCTACATCCATTATATCAAAGTCGCTTTTGTCAAATATGCCGGTTATCTAGAATTCGAGTCAGTCTCGTTTCAGATACTATCATTTTACATATGGTAACAACTGGCTCTGTTTTTCGTTATATCAAATTTATTTTTTGGTTCCTTCAGTACAAATAGGCTGTATTTCACACTCGTTATGTCAGAGCGTCAGTATGCCGTTGAAGTGCCACTTTAATTCGGCAAATTTACCTGACCAAAGACCTACCGCAATGCCTGGGCAAACAATCAATAAAGATAGTTGACGGTGTAATTACAATATGTTCACTATAGGTACACGCAATTAACACATAATTGGATAAATGGCTCATCGTAATAAATATATATATATCAGTTTGTTTTGACTTTTAACTTGTCAATAATTAATGCAAAATGTTTTAAATCCAACAGAATATTAATATCGGACTATTTAAGCGAGTATCAGTTTATTACTACACCATTAATGTACTGTTATGACATCAGTTATGTTTATACAAATTTATTTTAGCTCGATTGCGAAACAAGATATTACAACTTATATTAATCACTCTCGAGACCTCATTCCTGATTTTAAATGCCTTGCCTAAGGGCACAATCATATCGGCTCCAGCGGGGCTAAAACTCCATACATTTCGCACCTGAACGCGCATCCACTGCGCTATCACGACTTCAGTTATGTTATTCACATGTATGTGCTGAATTTAGTAAATATTAAATACAATATTTTTATCATGTCATGGCATATACAGACAATCGACAGGTTCGATCCCCCTGTCTGACCCTAATAAAATTAACAGTCATTCAGATGGGACTTTAAACCGAGGTCTCGTGTCGGTGCTCTACGCCGTGCACGTAAAAGAATCAGAGGAGACTCTGGAATGGGTCTCTATCTGTATCATTGTACTATCCTCCAAAAATCTAAAATGACTAATCTCTTCAGAAGGCGTCGATCATATGGGCAACCGGTAGCGATGATAAATAAACGTAAAACACACACACATAATCTCATCGCCCACCCATGAATTTAGCATATACCAATGTTTATTTAAGTCTTATGTTTGCAGGGTTCGTTCTAGGTGAGAATGTTTGGGAGAAGTGAGAAAGCGCGTGATCACGTCCATAAAAGAATTGATGTTATTTAATAAATTTCAACAAAATATGGTTAAAATGCACAGTATGACCATTAAATACAACATTTGAATAGGAGTGCTTTATAATGGGCCAGTGTATCTTACTGGACAAAAGTTTGTATGAAAATTTTAAAAAAAAATTATTACTAATATTAAGTATTTTCAGGGGGCGAAGTCAGGGTCCCTAGGGTGACTATTTCGCCCACATTGCCCTCTAGAATGATCCCTTTGTCTGTGATTTTTTATTTGAGCATAATTTAGCAGAAGCCCGCTTTTAGCTTGGAACCTGCAACACTATCATGAATAAGTCTGGAGCTTTACTTTACACGTAAATGCCACGCAAACCTGATTCTTTCCAAGACATTTCACAGGTGGGGCTTTGTTTCAGTGAAAAAGTCATCCGCAAGGCCCCAAGCTGTGTTAGTTAGCTGTAATGTATGTAGCATTTTACCAAAGAAACTCCCCATACCACCCCACCCCCCGGCATGTCAGAGCTACTTGTATGGTCTTACCCGTCCATCATCATTTTCTCTCACAACTTCCAATTCTCTTGTGCTATAATCTTTGTCATGTACTTCCTTTATCAACTTCACGGTAATTTTGCCCTTGTATACAGTATACGATTTCTCGTTTGTGTCGGCCGAATCAGGCCATCGGGGGTCTGGAAGGTCCGGCCAGTATCGGACAGCTTTTATCTGTAACAGAATAATACCATGCAATTAAAAACATGCAGTAATAATGTGTATTTGAGCGTGGATGACAAAGCAATTTGATAGGAGATATCACTAGAAGCATTTACGGGCAGGCGGGCAGGGCAGGGCTGGGCTGGGCAGGGCAGGCAAGGCAGGGCTGGCAGGCAGGCAGGGCAGGGCAGGCAGGGCTGGGCAGTGCAGGCAGTGCAGGCAGGCAGTGCAGGCAGGCAGGCAGGCAGGCAGGCAGGCAGGCAGGCAGGCAGCAGGCAGGCAGGCAGGCAGGCAGGCAGGCAGGCAGGCAGGCAGGCAGGCAGGCAGGCAGGCAGCAGGCAGGCAGGCAGGCAGGCAGGCAGGCAGGCAGCAGGCAGGCAGGCAGGCAGGGCTGGGCAGTGCAGGCAGGCAGTGCAGGCAGGCAGTGCAGGCAGGCAGGCAGGCAGGCAGGCAGGCAGGCAGGCAGGCAGGCAGGCAGGCAGGCAGGCAGGCAGGCAGGCAGGCAGGCAGGCAGGCAGGCAAGGCTGGGCAGTGCAGGCAGGACAGGCAGGCAGGACAGGCAGGGCAGGCAGGGCTGGGCAGGCAGGGCTGAGCAGGCAGGGCTGGCAGGATAGGCTGGGCAGGCAGGGCAGGGCATTACGATTAGCTCTCAGTTGAGCTCCTGACCAGAGATCTTCATTGTTTGCATCACGGCACCAAGCTGAGCCCTCGGCTGAGCCCTAGACCTTCAAGATTTGCATCCAGGCATCAAGAATAGCTTCAACTAATGTCCAGACCTTCGTGGTTTGCATACTAGGCTTCAACTGAAATCCAGACCAGAGACCTTCGTGGTTTGCATACTAGGCATCAATATTAGCTTCAACTGAAATCCAGACTAGAGACCTTCGTGGTTTGCATCCTCGGCATCAAGATTAGCTTCAACTGAAATCCAGACTAGAGACCTTCGTGGTTTGCATCCTAGGCATCAAGATTAGCTTCAACTGAAATCCAGACCAGAGACCTTCGTGGTTTTCATACTAGGCATAAATATTAGCTTCAACTGAAATCCAGACTAGAGACCTTCGTGGCTTGCATCCTCGGCATCAAGATTAGCTTCAACTGAAATCCAGACTAGAGACCTTCGTGGTTTGCATCCTAGGCATCAAGATTAGCTTCAACTGAAATCCAGACCAGAGACCTTCGTGATTTTCATACTAGGCATAAATATTAGCTTCAACTGAAATCCAGACTAGAGACCTTCGTGGCTTGAATCCTCGGCATCAAGATTAGCTTCAACTGAAATCCAGACCAGAAACCTTCGTGATTTGCATCCTAGGTATCAAGATTAGCTTCAACTGAAATCCAGACCAGAGACCTTCGTGGTTTGCATCCTAGGCATCAAGATTAGCTTCAACTGAAATCCAGACCAGAGACCATCGTGGTTTGCATCCTAGGCATCAAGATTAGCTTCAACTGAAATCCAGACTAGAGACCTTCGTGGTTTGCATCCTAGGCATCAATATTAGCTTCAACTGAAATCCAGACCAGAGACCTTCGTGGTTTGCTTCCTAGGCATCAAGATTAGCTTCAACTGAAATCCAGACCAGAGACCTTCTTGGTTTGCTTCCTAGGCATCAAGATTAGCTTCAACTGAAATCCAGACTAGAGACCTTCGTGATTTGCATCCTCGGCATCAAGCTGAGCCCTCGGCTGAGCCCTAAACCTTCGTGGTTTGCATCCTTGGCATCAAGATTAGCTTCAACTGAAATCCAGACCTGAGACCTTCGTGGTTTGTATCCTCGGCATCAAGATTAGCTTCAACTGAAATCCAGACCTTCGTGGTTTGCATCCAGGCACCGATATTAGCTCTCAGCTGAGCTGCAGACCAGATATGTTCATGGTTTGCATCCAGGCACCAATATTAGCTTCAACTGAAATCCAGACCTTCGTGGTTTGCATCCAGGCACCGATATTAGCTTCAACTGAAATCCAGACCTTCGTGGTTTGCATCCAGGCACCGATATTAGCTCTCAGCTGATGCAGTTTGAAATCGTCATACATACACAAGGGCATAAGATTTCAGGAATGTTTTCTCAGGCATTTTATTATAGACTATTATTTCTAGTGTAATATTACCTTTCCACGTTCAACTTCTTTTGTTGTCATGACAATGACACGAGAATTCTCTTGCCAGACCATTCTCCACAGGTCCACGACCGAGCTCTGCAAGCAACCTTGTGTTGCAATGTAACTCTTCTTTGGTTCAATGTTATCATCCTCGGCCTGCGGATATTCAAGGAAAATCACAAGCTATAGAGAGTTTCATTGTCAGAATAATTTTAGAAGTTTCAAAATATTCCTAAAGTAGGGAATTATGTATTAAGCAGCCAGTTTCAAGATTCCCAATATGTTAGTTTACTATACATTTGACCTCTATTTAGCAGCCACATATGCTAAGCAGCCACTTTCTGTGCTTCCCTTATCTGGCTGCTTAAGACAGGTTTGACGGTACTGCAATAAATATCCAGATATGTCCACCAAAGGTGCATCATGTGATCAACAGCCTGCACTATCTCAGTAAGAAATTCCAAAATATAATCAGTTCCAGTAGTATGGTGACAACCAGGAATGAAGATTTTGGTTTCACTTCTCATTTACAGTGAAAATAAATTAAAATGATGAGTATTGGAATGAAACGATTGACAACAGCTGGAAAGAGGAGGATGAATCAATGCGAACAACACACCTCTATAGATCATGCATGACACACACCTTGGGACATTGTGGACATACATAGGGATGGACAGGCGACTGGCCACAAGCACCACACCTGCTGGTGTTTGTGGGACAGGGGTGACTGGCTCAAGCACCACACCTGCTGATGTTTGTGGGACGGGTGACTGGCTCAAGCACCACACCTGCTGGTGTTTGTGGGACGGGAGACTGGCTCAAGCACCACACCTGCTGGTGTTTGTGGGACGGGTGACTGGCTCAAGCACCACACCTGCTGGTGTTTGTGGGACAGGTGACTGGCTCAAGCACCACACCTGCTGGTGTTTGTGGGACGGGGGTGACTGGCTCAAGCACCACACCTGCTGGTGTTTGTGGGACGGGTGACTGGCTCAAGCACCACACCTGCTGGTGTTTGTGGGACGGGTGACTGGGTGACTGGCTCAAAGCACCACACCTGCTGGTGTTTGTGGGACGGGTGACTGGCTCAAGCACCACACCTGCTGGTGTTTGTGGGACGGGTGACTGGCTCAAGCACCACACCTGCTGGTGTTTGTGGGACGGGTGACTGGCTCAAGCACCACACCTGCTGGTGTTTGTGGGATGGGTGACTGGCTCAAGCACCACACCTGCTGGTGTTTGTGGGACGGGTGACTGGCCACAAGCACCACACCTGCTGGTGTTCACAAGTTACATCGACTCCCAATAGTTCAAACCCATTTATCCGCCTCACATGGTATCACTATATTGGGCTACGGTGTGTTTTGCCATTCCGTTCCGCAACAGGAACGATCCACCGAGTAACATGGAAAGGAGGGGACGTGGAAAGCTAGCCTAGCATATTTACCGTAATACTGTTGGCATTGATGTAATCTGAGCCCGTCACACTTGGGTCCCCATCTCTCAGCTGAACACGGGTATGGTCAACTACAAAACGAGAAATACATTTGTATACACATTTCAGAATTGAAAAATAACTGTTATTAACCTTTTCCTCTTGGAAGTGCCTCTCAACCTTCCACTCCCCTTGGAAGTGCCTCTCAACCTTCCACTCCCCTTGGAAGTGACTCTCAACCTTCCACTCCCCTTGGAAGTGCCTCTCAACCTTCCACTCCCCTTGGAAGTGCCTCTCAACCTTCCACTCCCCTTGGAAGTGCCTCTCAACCTTCCACTCCCCTTGGAAGTGCCTCTCAACCTTCCACTCCCCTTGGAAGTGCCTCTCAATCTTCCACTCCTCTTGGAAGTGCCTCTCAACCTTCCACTCCCTGTGGAAGTGCCTCTCAACCTTCCACTCCCACTGGAAGTCGGTATTGCGCAGCAGTGGTAGCGCATTTGCTATAGGTGCGAAAGGCCCGGAGTTTGCGCCCCGCTGGAGCCTTTACGATTGTGCCCTTAGGCAAGGCATTTAATTTCCACATTGCCTCTTCTCTCTCCCTTGTGGCGATGGATTCCATCAGGAATCAGGTCTCGAGAGTGATCAACATAAGGTATAAGAACTTGTATAAATAAAACATTACCGGTACATATATCTTTTGCTATTTGTTTTAGTGTTTAAAGATGCACCAACATCTAGGTCATATGGCAACTCCCCGGCTAGTATCGGTGGAGGAAGCCCACATGTGCCCCTCTGAGCAGTATTTCAGACATGGACTGGCACCTGGGTAGAACCAGCGAGCTTCCATAATCCAGCTGGATGAAAGAATTCGAACCTACAGCTGTGAGGTGCGAGTGACTTAAAAGCAAAGACTTTAACCACTCAACCACGGAGGTTCCCTCACAGATATCTATTTATAAAATCAGCAAATCACAGAGGTCCCCTCACAGATTTATAAAATCAGCAATAAATTTATAAATGGAGTTTTCACGATTAGACAACCAGGGCTCATTCTAGGGCAGAATATTTGGGAGAAGTGAGAAAGCGGGAGATTGTGTCCTTAAATGGTGTTCTTTAATAAATGTCTGCCAAATTGGGTTAAATTACACAGTATGACCAATAACTAGAACAGTTGAATAGAAGCAGTGCTTTATAATGGACCAGTGTATCTTACTGAACAAATTGTGTACGAAAATTGTAAACAAAAATTATTATTTTTTAGGGAGAAGTGCCCTAGGGGGCAAAGTCCTGTCGCGACTATTGCGCCCAAATCGCCCTCTAGAATGAGCCCTGACAACTAATACCCATTACTTACAAACAAAACAGAGAAACACATTCATAGACGCCAAATTTTGACCGATTGATCGCCCCACTGCATATAGCAACAAACAATTGGGCGCGACATGGACACAGGATGGAACACCACACGAGCCCCTCGGGTGCGACATGGATACAGGATGGAACACTACACGAGCCCCTCGGGTGCGACATGGATACAGAATGGAACACCACACGAGCCCCTCGGGTGCGACATGGATACAGGTTGGAACACCACACGAGCCCCTCGGGTGCGACATGGATACAGGATGGAACACCACACGAGCCCCTCGGGTGCGACATGGATACAGGATGGAACACCACACGAGCTCCTCGGGTGCGACATGGATACAGGATGGAACACCACACGAGCCCCTCGGGTGCGACATGGACACAGGATGGAACACCACACGAGCCCCTCTGGTGCGACATGGATACAGGATGGAACACCACACGAGCCCCTCGGGTGCGACATGGATACAGGATGGAACACCACACGAGCCCCTCGGGTGCGACATGGATACAGGATGGAACACCACAAGAGCCCTCGGGTGCGACATGGACACAGGATGGAACACCACACGAGCCCCTCTGGTGCGACATGGATACAGGATGGAACACCACACGAGCCCCTCGGGTGCGACATGGATAGGATGGAACACCACACGAGCCCCTCAGGTGCGACATGGATACAGGATGGAACACCACACGAGCCCCTCGGGTGCGACATGGATACAGGATGGAACACCACACGAGCCCCTCGGGTGCGACATGGATACAGGATGGAACACCACACGAGCCCCTCGGGTGTGACATGGATACAGGATGGAACACCACACGAGCCCCTCGGGTGCGACATGGATACAGGATGGAACACCACACGAGCCCCTCGGGTGCGACATGGACACAGGATGGAACACCACACGAGCCCCTCTGGGTAGTCTTTTAGGAAAGAACAAGCAGAGCCAGCACTAGGATAGGTTTTCTAATAGATTTAGGCAGTTTTATCTCAGTTGCTTCAGAAAGTCATTTGATTATCACCTGACAATGATATTTCAGTACGGTACAGGGTGTCTCAAAAATAGTCATGCCGTATTATGTTTTTACTAAAATTAAGAGAAATTGTCAAGAATATTAATATCCGCATTACCTTCTTTGAACATCTATGGGTTATTATTATTATTACAGACCAGACCAACGCCATGTGTCCCTTAGTACAGGATGTGCCCACCTACTGCCATGACCAATGTCTACCAGGCAGTTAAGGAGCTCAGTTAAAATGCTGGTCTGTTGTCAGATGCAATGAAGAATTCATATGTCATTACCATGATAATTACACTGAGAAACAGACTGCTAAATTTGAATACAGTTCCAGAATGGCCCCATAGCTATGTCATCATGTTTTTTTAAAAATTACATATGTTTGATTACATTTGGACAGTAACTATACAAGGATACTTTAGACGGTATTGATAATAGGTCAATATTTTAAATGGCGGCTGTTACCTATTGTGTTTAGTTGACTATAATTTCTTGATTTGATGGTCATTATTTCTTTATAATGATATGGGTCAATGGAAATGAATAATTTAAAGGTAATGTATAAGAAAAGTGCAACAATGCTTATGGTATCGAAAACCGGTCAACCAGTGATACTAGTATTATTAGTATACTTGACTTTGTGTTATGTATCTATGATGACGACATGCCAACCGAATTCCACGACATAGTTCACTGTTATTTTCACCATTAGCGCGTAAATTAATTATACATACATGGCAAGATATTTTTGTATCTGTTCTTTGCTTTATTTTCTGGCCGCATGCCTTCCTTCCTGCTGTATAAATGCCGTACTTCTTGTTGTTGCAGTTGCTGTAATACAGTACACATTACAGACTTTATCACAATACATATTACAGACTTTATCACATGTTATATTTATCAGTATAAATGCCGTACTTCCTGTTGTTGCAGTTGCTGTAAGACAGTACACATTACATACTTTATCACAATACAATACACATTAAACACTTTATCACATGTTATATTTATCAGTATAAATGCCGTACTTCCTGTTGTTGCAGTTGCTGTAAGACAGTACACATTACAGACTTTATCACAATACAATACACATTAAACACTTTATCACATGTTATATTTATCAGTATAAATGCCGTACTTCCTGTTGTTGCAGTTGCTGTAATACAATACACATTACAGACTTTATCACAATACAATACACATTAAACACTTTATCACATGTTATATTTATCAGTATAAATGCCGTACTTCCTGTTGTTGCAGTTGCTGTAAGACAGTACACATTACATACTTTATCACAATACAATACATATTACACACTTTATCACATGTTATATTTATCGGTATAAATGCCGTACTTCCTGTTGTTGCAGTTGCTGTAAGACAGTACATATTACAGACTTTATCACATGTTATATTTAGTGAATGTGGTGTCCACATTGCAACCAAGGGTTTTAGTTGTAGCTGTTCAAGAACAATATTGGATAATTATGTACGATTCATGTCATTGTTTTGCACAAGAATTGTCAAAAAATGTTGAAGCAAAAGGGTTTAAATTTAAACTTTATTTATTTTACAACGATTGCGAAGCAAGTTTTAACAACTTATATTAATCACTCTCGTTGGCGCCAATGAAAGCGTAAATGTGGTCATTAGTGTGGGAGGAAACCGGAGTACCTGGAGAAAACCCACATGTCTGATCTGGCGGCCACCGTACCATCTCACATACTTCCCGGTCCGAGGATCGAACCTGGGTTGCATTGGTGAGAAGCGAGCGCGCTAACCACTGCGCTAATCGAACAGCCGCTGGGTTGGGCCATAAGTTTTAACAACATTAGTTATGGCCTCCCTAAATTAGTTACGACCCTCCCCAAATTAGTTACAACCCTCCCCAAATTAGCTACGACCCTTCCCAAATTAGCTACGACTCTCCCCAAATTAGTTACAACCCTTTCCAAATTAACTACGACCCTCCCCAAATTAGTTACAACCCTCCCCAAATTAGCTACGACCCTTCCCAATTGGTAAAGTTATATTTAAATGAATAAATTACCTCAAATTCGTCCCAGAATCCACCTTTCCCATGGTTCTTCGTGTCTTCATTTTTATTAGAGGTGTCCTTTTTTAGCTGCTTCACTCGACTATCTATCCCCGATGCAGCTATTCGCGTTGCATTGAACGGCTGAAATATCACACAGTTAGAACAAAGATGATGTTGCTATTTCAACCATTAGTTTTAGTTTTATTTCCCAATCTAATACATATTGAACAATGCATTCACTACATATATCAAAATACAGATAAAGGATTAGAATGATAGAGTCTTCTCCTCTAATCATTTGGTTGGCATGAACAAATATGTCGTAAATGCACTACATTTCAAGACGTTTAGGGGTCGTCCTAGATCAGAATATTTGGGAGAAAGTGAGAAACAGCACGATTGCGCCCTTAATATACAATTGAAGTATTATATAATAAATTTCAACAAAATGTGCTTAAAATACACAGTATGACCATTAAATATAACATTTGAATAGAAGAAGTGCTTTACAATGGCCAGTGTAGCTGCTTACTGGAAAAGTTTGGTTTGATAATTGTAAAACAAAAGGAAAACTAAATTATTTGTTTTAAGGAGAAGTGGGCCTTCCTGAAGCGAAGTTCGAGTCCCTTGGGCGACTATTTCGCCAGAATCACCTTCTAAGTCGAGTCCCTTGGGCGACTATTTCGCCAGAATCACCTTCTAAGATAAGCCATGCCATTAGGATGACATGAATGAATGAAACTTACATGTCGTAAATGCACTACTGTCCCAGACGTTTCAACCATTGGATTCCTTTTGTAATGTTCTACGAGATCTGCTAGACTTCCTAACTGCTCCCCACCACCTACATCAAACTTGCCATTCTACAATGCAATTAACACATATAGCACATCTGCGTGGGGCGGGGGATAGCATTTGAAATGAAGTGTGTGAGTGGGGGAGATAGGTAGGGCTCAGATGGTGTTTAAAAAGAAAGGCTATCATTCTATGCCCTACTGTCCGATTAACGAAGTGGTTAGCGAGCTCACTTCTCACCAATGCAACTGGAGTTCGATCCTCGGACCGGGAAGTATGTGAGATGGTACGATGGTCGCCAGATCGGACAGGTGGGATTTCTCCGGGTACTCCTGTTTCCTCCCACACGAATGACCACATTTACGCTTTCATCCTCGCCAACGAGAGTGATTAATATAAGTTGTTAAAACTTGTTTCGCAATCGTTGTAAAATAAATAAAGTTTAAACCATTCTATGCCCTAGTAAAACGGTGTATAAAATGGACTGAAGTGAACTCTTTGTTTATTTAAGAAATAATAAGTATCAACTGTGGTATATCGCAGAATAACCCGAGTTTGAAGTTCTTATGCGTATAAATATATCACGAAGGCCGAAGTGATATATTTCTACGCATAAGAACGACAAATGAGGGTTATTCTGCGATATACCACGGTTGATACTTATTATTTCGATTCTAACACGACTTACTTCTAATAATTTTAGACGAGAAAGGAGTATTTTCTTCAAACGCCGTGCATTTGGCTTTCGAAATTTCCTCCCGCGTAAGGGGTGATGACGTTATTTTTTATGGAAAATATCAATCTAGTGCATAAATGAACAAAAGTTGTAACTGATCAAATAAAACTGTACAGAATAGTAACTGAAACGTTACTTAACAGAAAAACAAGATGGACAAGAGATTATCTGCTTCTAAAAATAGCTCACTTCCGCGAATTCCCACGGTTGTATTTACAAACATCACGTGACTTTCATTCATAAAACTTTACACGCATTGTATAAATGGAATAGCCAAAACACGGTGCGCGCGCAACATATTTCAAGGTAGGTATATTGCAGAATAACCCGAGTTAGATTTTACTCTACAAGTATGTATGTTATTAGCTGGGTCGTGTTAGAATATATAATATGTACTCCACTATGAATCCCCATTCGGTCTGTTGTGTTTACAATACGGTAAAAGCATTAGGGCGGAGCTACAACAAGCCTGACAGAAGTGGGCGGTACTTTGCTGTACCCAAACATGAGCTTACATTGTGTATTCGGTCGGCATTGTATCAATTAAACATACTAATTTGTTGGTAAAAATATTAAAAATATATTAAAATAATAATATAATATAATAAATATAGTTTGTTTGTTTTGGGGGTTCAAAGTCGCATCAACAGTTTAGGTCAAATGGCGACTCTCTAGGTATTAGAATTATTGGTGGAGGAAGATCCAGGGTGCCCCTCCGAGCAGTTTCTCAGACAAGGACGGGCACCTGGGTAGAACAACCGACCTTCTGCATCCTAACATGAAAGAATTTGACACACCCCAATGGGATTCAAACATACAGCAGTGAGGGGCAGGTGACTTGAAGTCAACGACCTAAACCACTCGACCACGGAATAAATATAAGGAATAGAATCAACCCGTGTTGAGTGTATTGGGGTATACAATACATTTGAACATAAAATCTAACATTTAACTCACGTTTCTTCTGATTTTAATGTGTATAAAATCTAACATTCACGTTTCTTCTGATTTTAATGTGTATAAAATCTAACATTAACATTTCTTCTAATTTTAATGTGTATAAAATCTAACATTCATGTTTCTTCTGATTTTAATGTGTATAAAATCTAACATTCACGTTTCTTCTGATTTCAATGTGTATAAAATCTCAAATTTAACTTACCGGTACGTTTCTTCTAATTTTAACGTGTGTAACTCTATCTTCACATTTAACCGACAGCACAAAATCCCCTGGCTTGCTCTGAGACTCCCGTACCAGGTAGCTCCCGTACTTTCCGCGCTCCATCAGTTGTTTCTCGGCTTCCTTGCCAGAGATATGCCCATGAAACCATCTGCAAAGTAGAATAAAATTTACTGTTATGCCAACTAAGCTTCCCTTCTCCGGTCAAACTTTTACCACTTCTTAACCCTTTCAATACTACAGACCTCTAAATAGGCTTACAAAGTGTATATCCAGATTAGCCGACACATGACAAGCCGTCTCATCAGGATCTGCACTTTTTGCCAGTAATATTACTATTTTTAGACAAAATTACCTGTTTTGATAAATGAACTGGTCCAAATGTAATGTTCTTATTAATTTATTGGTCTAAAAATATCATGCACCAGTCCATGTCAGTTACTTGGTGTTGAATGGGTTAAATATCATGCACCAGTCCATGTCAGTTACTTGGTGTTGAATGGGTTAAATATCATGCACCAGCCCATGTCAGTTACTTGGTGTTGAATGAGTTAAACAGGCAATGACCAGTCCATGTCAGGTGTAGAATGGGTTAAACAGGCAATGACCAGTCCATGTCAGGTGTAGAATGGGTTAAACAGGCAATGACCAGTACGGTATTTTTTAAGAACATAGAGCCATATCAGCTGCCATGGAACGTACCGTCTGATCAGGCTCTATGCTGTTTGCTATTCAGATGATCTTGCTAAGACACTTGGCTATGTAGCAAACAACATTGATCCTGATCAGCATGCAGCGTCACGCTGCGGCTGATCTGGATCTATGTTGTTTGCAAAAGCCTTTAAATGTATCGAGAATGAAATGGGTTAAAGAAGCACCGGGGACCTAGCCTCAAGGTACCAACTCCTGACCTGAAATGTTTACAAATAAGTACCCAATGTATATACCGGTACTGTATGATATATGTCGGGATACAGTAATTTAATAATTATATTAACATGAGAAAGTAAATTAAAATTGCTAGCCTGTTGTGCAAAGGAAACAACGATAAAAACAGAGGAAATCACTTAATAGGACCTATCTCCTTTTAGGGAGTATTCAAGGGAAGTAACTGACCGATGTCTCTCATTGTATCTTATCAAGATGTATTGTAGTGTTATTGTAGTCGTATAAGTGTATTTGGAGGTGTCACGCCATTTGTAATTTCGTAGAAACGAATCACATATGATTGGTAGCTTTGTAATTGCAAATGGTGTGACACCGGTATATATATATATTGTGGGCACAGGCGGTGGGGCGGTGGCTGTATTTGGTTCTTAGGCTTGAGTTGATAGTTTATGGATACAGTTTCAGACTCTGGTGACAGCCCAGTGTATGTATACACTGAGTACAATATGAAAAGCATCAGACAGACGGATCTGTAGTCCAGTGGTAACACGCTGGACTGGTAATCCAGAGATCGCAGGTTCGATCCCCTGTCTGACCCTAACAAAATTAACAGTCTTTCAGATGGGACTTTAAACCGAGGTCTCGTGTCGGTGCTGTACACCGTGCACGTAAATGAACCAGAGGAGACCATGTCTGTATCATTGCACTATCCTCCAAAAATGACTAATCTCTTCAGGAGGCGTCGCTCATATGGGCAACCGGTAGCGACGATAAATAAACGTAAAACACATAAAAAGCATCAAATTTAAGCCAACCTGCTGCAGGCATTAGACGACCTCTGACCTCCAGTACATTACACTACATACTTCCTGCTTGAAAAGTGACTAATACCTCTTAAACTTAAAACTACACCCTTTGTACTGTGTAGAAATTCCAACCTTATCTCGAGAAGTGAACAAAAGTTTGTCAACTAGGCCAATAAACTTCCTCATGCATTATGAATTTTGCTTGCCAGTAATTCCTATACAAGTCAAACCTGTCTTAACCCTTTCCCTCATTGACAATGTAGCAGCCAAACCAATGTTCATAATGAAGGCCAGAATCTCATGTAGTCCTAGTAATATCTATGGAGGTGAAGTCGTGATAGTGCAGTGGATGCACGTTCTCTTCAGGTGCAAAAGGTCCGGAGTTCGAGCCCCACTGGAGCCGTTATGATTGCGCCCTTAGGCAAGGCATTTAAATTCCACGTTGCCTCTTCTCTCTCCCTCGTGGCGATGGATTCCATCAGGAATGAGGTCTCGAGAGTGATTTATATAAGTTGAAATAACTTGTTTCGCAATCGAGCTAAAATAAATTTGTATAAACTATGGAGGTGGGATAGATATGGACACTACTTATCCACTGTATGATGACTAAATGGCTGTCATTTGTATGGAGATATAATAGTATATTAATCTAAATCTCTATGTAGTCCTAGTAATATCTATGGAGGTGGGATAGATATAGCCACTACTTATCCACTGTATGATGACTAAATGGCTGTCCTTTGTATGGAGATATAATAGTATGTTATCCTAAATCTCTATGAAGTCCCATTAATATCTATGGAGGTGGGATAGATATGGTGACTACTTATCCACTGTATGATAACTAAATGGCTGTCGTTTGGTATGGAGATATAATAGTATATTAACCTAAATCTCTATGAAGGAAAAGGTTAAGCAGCCAGCAAAGGGAATCACAGAAAGTGGCTGCTTAGCACAGGTGGCTGCTTAGCACATATGGCTGCTTAGCACAGGTGGCTGCTTAGCACATATAGCTGCTTAGCACAGGTGGCTGCTTAGCACATCATTATCAGAGTAACTATCGACCATAATGCAGGTTGGTTGCTTAATGGAGGTGACTGCTAACATAGGTTTGACTGTATATACATGTTGACTTCCTGCCTATAGATAAGAGGTTGTCATCCATACAATTTCGTATATTTTGTCTTAGCTTATCACAAAATATATAAATAGAAATTACTCGTAAGCAATTTTCCAAATACAAATGGCTATAAATCTCTAAAATCAACCCAGAACAAGATTGTTTTGTTTGTTTGATTTTAAAGTCACTCCGACAGCATAGATCATATATCAACTCTAGGCACCGATGGGGCACCTTGAACCACTGACCTTTTGCAAGCCAGCTGAATAGCTTCCTCACTTTAAAGAAATTGACACTACCAGTGGGATTTGAACCTACAGCGGTGAGGGGTAAGTGATCTGAAGTTATAGACTGTAACTACTTGGCCAGTGAGGGGTAAAGGATCTGAAGTTATCGATCCTTAACTACATGGCCAGTGAGGGGTAAAGGATCTGAAGTTATCGATCCTTAACTACTTGGCCAGTGAGGGGTAAAGGATCTGAAGTTATCGACCTTAACTACATGGCCAGTGAGGGGTAAAGGATCTGAAGTTATTGATTCTTAACTACATGGCCAGTGAGGGGTAAGTGATCTGAAGTTATAGACCGTAACTACTTGGCCAGTGAGGGGTAAAGGATCTGAAGTTATCGATCCTTAACTACTTGGCCAGTGAGGGGTAAGTGATCTGAAGTTATTGATTCTTAACTACATGGCCAGTGAGGGGTAAGTGATCTGAAGTTATCGACCTTAACTACATGGCCAGTGAGGGGTAAAGGATCTGAAGTTATTGATTCTTAACTACATGGCCAGTGAGGGGTAAGTGATCTGAAGTTATAGACCGTAACTACTTGGCCAGTGAGGGGTAAAGGATCTGAAGTTATCGATCCTTAACTACTTGGCCAGTGAGGGGTAAAGGATCTGAAGTTATCGATCCTTAACTACTTGGCCAGTGAGGGGTAAGTGATCTGAAGTTATCGATTCTTAACTACTTGGCCAGTGAGGGGTAAAGGATCTGAAGTTATAGACCTTAACTACTTGGCCAGTGAGGGGTAAGTGATCTGAAGTTATCGATCCTTAACTACATGGCCAGTGAGGGGCAAGTGATCTGAAGTTATCGATCCTTAACTACTTGGCCAGTGAGGGGTAAGTGATCTGAAGTTATCGATTCTTAACTACTTGGCCAGTGAGGGGCAAGTGATCTGAAGTTATCGATCCTTAACTACATGGCCAGTGAGGGGTAAGTGATCTGAAGTTATCGATTCTTAACTACTTGGCCAATGAGGGGTAAAGGATCTGAAGTTATAGACCATAACTACATGGCCAGTGAGGGGTAAAGGATCTGAAGTTATTGATTCTTAACTACTTGGCCAGTGAGGGGTAATTAAGTGATCTGAAGTTATAGACCTTAACTACTTGGCCAGTGAGGGGTAAGTGATCTGAAGTTATAGACCTTAACTACATGGCCAGTGAGGGGTAAAGGATCTGAAGTTATAGACCTTAACTACATGGCCAGTGAGGGGTAAGTGATCTGAAGTTATAGACCTTAACTACATGGCCAGTGAGGGGTAAAGGATCTGAAGTTATCGATCCTTAACTACATGCCCAGTGAGGGGTAAAGGATCTGAAGTTATAGACCTTAACTACATGGCCAGTGAGGGGTAAAGGATCTGAAGTTATAGACCTTAACTACATGGCCAGTGAGGGGTAAAGGATCTGAAGTTATAGACCTTAACTACATGGCCAGTGAGGGGTAAGTGATCTGAAGTTATAGACCTTAACTACATGGCCAGTGATGGGTAAGTGATCTGAAGTTATAAATCCTTAACTACTTGGCCAGTGAGGGGTAAGTGATCTGAAGTTATCGATCCTTAACTACATGGCCAGTGAGGGGTAAGTGATCTGAAGTTATCGACCGTAACTACTTGGCCAGTGAGGGGTAAGTGATCTGAAGTTATAGATCCTTAACTACATGGCCAGTGAGGGGTAAGTGATCTGAAGTTATTGATTCTTAACTACTTGGCCAATGAGGGGTAAAGGATCTGAAGTTATAGACCTTAACTACATGGCCAGTGAGGGGTAAAGGATCTGAAGTTATTGATTCTTAACTACTTGGCCAGTGAGGGGTAATTAAGTGATCTGAAGTTATAGACCTTAACTACTTGGCCAGTGAGGGGTAAGTGATCTGAAGTTATAGACCTTAACTACTTGGCCAGTGAGGGGTAAAGGATCTGAAGTTATCGATCCTTAACTACATGGCCAGTGAGGGGTAAAGGATCTGAAGTTATCGATCCTTAACTACATGCCCAGTGAGGGGTAAAGGATCTGAAGTTATAGACCTTAACTACATGGCCAGTGAGGGGTAAAGGATCTGAAGTTATAGACCTTAACTATATGGCCAGTGAGGGGTAAAGGATCTGAAGTTATAGACCTTAACTACATGGCCAGTGAGGGGTAAGTGATCTGAAGTTATAGACCTTAACTACATGGCCAGTGATGGGTAAGTGATCTGAAGTTATAAATCCTTAACTACTTGGCCAGTGAGGGGTAAGTGATCTGAAGTTATCGATCCTTAACTACATGGCCAGTGAGGGGTAAGTGATCTGAAGTTATCGACCGTAACTACTTGGCCAGTGAGGGGCATGTGATCTGAAGTTATAGACCTTAACTACTTGGCCAGTGAGGGGTAAAGGATCTGAAGTTATCGATCCTTAACTACATGGCCAGTGAGGGGTAAAGGATCTGAAGTTATCGATCCTTAACTACATGCCCAGTGAGGGGTAAAGGATCTGAAGTTATAGACCTTAACTACATGGCCAGTGAGGGGTAAAGGATCTGAAGTTATAGACCTTAACTACATGGCCAGTGAGGGGTAAAGGATCTGAAGTTATAGACCTTAACTACATGGCCAGTGAGGGGTAAGTGATCTGAAGTTATAGACCTTAACTACATGGCCAGTGATGGGTAAGTGATCTGAAGTTATAAATCCTTAACTACTTGGCCAGTGAGGGGTAAGTGATCTGAAGTTATCGATCCTTAACTACATGGCCAGTGAGGGGTAAGTGATCTGAAGTTATCGACCGTAACTACTTGGCCAGTGAGGGGTAAGTGATCTGAAGTTATCGATCCTTAACTACATGGCCAGTGAGGGGTAAGTGATCTGAAGTTATCGATTCTTAACTACTTGGCCAATGAGGGGTAAAGGATCTGAAGTTATAGACCGTAACTACATGGCCAGTGAGGGGTAAAGGATCTGAAGTTATTGATTCTTAACTACTTGGCCAGTGAGGGGTAATTAAGTGATCTGAAGTTATAGACCTTAACTACTTGGCCAGTGAGGGGTAAAGGATCTGAAGTTATCGATCCTTAACTACATGGCCAGTGAGGGGTAAAGGATCTGAAGTTATCGATCCTTAACTACATGCCCAGTGAGGGGTAAAGGATCTGAAGTTATAGACCTTAACTACATGGCCAGTGAGGGGTAAAGGATCTGAAGTTATAGACCTTAACTACATGGCCAGTGAGGGGTAAAGGATCTGAAGTTATAGACCTTAACTACATGGCCAGTGAGGGGTAAGTGATCTGAAGTTATAGACCTTAACTACATGGCCAGTGATGGGTAAGTGATCTGAAGTTATAAATCCTTAACTACTTGGCCTGTGAGGGGTAAGTGATCTGAAGTTATTGATCCTTAACTACATGGCCAGTGAGGGGTAAGTGATCTGAAGTTATCGACCGTAACTACTTGGCCAGTGAGGGGCATGTGATCTGAAGTTATCGATCCTTAACTACATGGCCAGTGAGGGGTAAGTGATCTGAAGTTATCGATTCTTAACTACCTGGCCAGTGAGGGGCAAGTGATCTGAAGTTATCGATTCTTAACTACTTGGCCAGTGAGGGGTAATTAAGTGATCTGAAGTTATAGACCTTAACTACTTGGCCAGTGAGGGGTAAAGGATCTGAAGTTATCGATTCTTAACTACATGGCCAGTGAGGGGTAACGGATCTGAAGTTATTGATTCTTAACTACTTGGCCAGTGAGGGGTAAAGTGATCTGAAGTTATCGATTCTTAACTACTTGGCCAGTGAGGGGCAAGTGATCTGAAGTTATCGATTCTTAACTACTTGGCCAGTGAGGGGTAATTAAGTGATCTGAAGTTATAGACCTTAACTACTTGGCCAGTGAGGGGTAAGTGATCTGAAGTTATAGACCTTAACTACTTGGCCAGTGAGGGGTAAAGGATCTGAAGTTATCGATCCTTAACTACTTGGCCAGTGAGGGGTAAGTGATCTGAAGTTATCGATTCTTAACTACTTGGCCAGTGAGGGGTAAAGGATCTGAAGTTATCGATCCTTAACTACTTGGCCAGTGAGGGGTAAGTGATCTGAAGTTATAGACCGTAACTACTTGGCCAGTGAGGGATAAGTGATCTGAAGTTATAGACCTTAACTACATGGCCAGTGAGGGGTAAGTGATCTGAAGTTATAGACCTTAACTACTTGGCCAGTGAGGGGTAAGTGATCTGAAGTTATAGACCTTAATTTTTTTTAATTTTTTTTTTTTAGGGGGAAGTCAGGGTCCCTAGGGCGACAATTTCGCCCACATCGCCCTCTAAACTGATCCCTGATGTATGTAGTGTTGAATGGGTTAAAAGGGATGAAAAGCAGATCTAAGTTATACAATTTATATTTAATTCAACGTTGTCATGAGACAATGTACATTTAGAAGTGAACAAGTCGACTTCCTTTCCTCGAGGGTTATTAGAAAAAGGACAAAACATGAGTCATTTATACGCAGAAAATGACTTGCAATTATGATTTGTTATCGAGAAACGGAGCTACGGATGAAGCGAAACAGAACCAAAGACTAGCCTAGTCGAAATTACATTCCAACATGGCTCGGCATTTTGCCTGTATATACAAAGAAATCTGCAATAAAACATTATTTAATACGTGTAAGTGATGTCACAAACATGACGTCATTTTACGGGCATTTTGGTAGTTTTGTACTGCCATTGACATACTCTTTTATTTATTTTACAACAAAAACCACGTAAATGTGGTCATTCGTGTGGGAGGAAACCGGAGTACCTAGAGAAAACCCACCTGTCCGATCTGGCGACAACCGTACCATCTTACATGCTTCTATACTGATACACTTTGTGCGGGATTTGTAACAAATACAAATAATACTTATACCGTACTTACCAGTCTATTAGACGGATTTTTATCACCATATCATTGTCTCAAACTGGTTTCCAGTCTTATAAGCGAGTGATAATCGCTTGGAAGTCGTGATAGCGCAGTGGATGCGCGTTCGCTTCAGGTGAGAAAAGATCCGGAGTTCGAGCCCCCGCTGCATGGAGCCATTACGATTGTGCCCTTAGGCAAGGTATTTAAATTCCACATTGCCTCAGACTTCTCTCTCCCTCGTGGCGATGGATTCCATAAGGAATAAGGTCTCGAGAGTGACTGATATAAGTTGAAATAACTTGTTTCGCAATCGAGCTCAAATAAATTTGTATAAACTATAAGCAAGTGATAAAAATAGAATTTTTTTAATTTATAATCAGTTTTTTTCAACTCAATAATTGATGATCTTTGAAATAAAAAATAACTGAAAGCATCTATCTGTAAACTGAACTTGTCAATAGCATTTTAGCAAATCAAATTTATTGTTGTGCATCAGTGCATTTTTTTAATGATTTGACATAATTTACAGTGCTTTTACAGTACAATCTGTTTGATCTTTTCTTCCGAGTGGTTTCCATCTATGCAAAATACAACTGATTTAAGTGTGCTTTACGTTTATTTATCGTCGCTACCGGTTGCCCATATGAACGACGCCTCCTGAAGAGATTAGTCATTTTAGATTTTTGGAGGATAGTGCATGATACAGACAGAGACCCATTCCAGAGTCTCCTATGGTATCTTTACGTGCACGGTGTAAAGCACCGACACGAGACCTCGGTTTAACGTCCCATCTGAAAGACTGTTAATTTTATTAGGGTCAGACGGGGGATCTGAATGGGTGAAACGTGCATTTACGACATATTTGTTCATGCCAACCGAATGATTAGAGGAGAAGAATTATATAAGACTCTGTCTTTCATTCTAATCCTCTATCTGTATTTTGATATATGTATTGAATGATCGGACGGGGGGATCGAACCTGCGATCCCTGGATTACCAGTCCAGCGTGTTACTACTGGACTACAGATCCGTCTGTTTTAAGACCAAAGTTGGGGTCATTATATATTCCAGATCGTCTTATAGGCGAGTATATACAGCACATGATAACATCCATGTAACCCATTTCATTCTGGATACCATTCAAACAGTATTTGCAAAGAACATAGAGCCAGATCAGCCTCCATGGAACATGCCATCTGATCAGGCTCTATGCTGTTTGCTATTCAGATGATCTTGCTAAGACACTTGGCTATGTAGCAAACAACATAGATCCTGATCAGCATGCAGCGTCACGCTGTGGCTGATCTGGATCTATGTTGTTTGCAAAAGCCTTTAAATATATCCAGAATAAAATGGGTTAAAGAAATTGTGACAGCTATTTTGAACAGGAATATAACTTTAGGAAATGCAAATATAAATATCTATAAATTCCCCCATACTTTTGAAAACTATTTATTGAAAGATTTAAAGATGAATCAATTTAAAATATGCAATAAAAGCAGTAATATGATATTGATTTACATAATTTGTTGATGGGGGGCAATTGGGAATTTCCACATTTAAACGTTACTGTCACATATTTTAATTTCCATACAGCTATATAATTATTAATCAACGACTTTTTTTTAAAATAATATTTTATTGCAACTTTTTCATAACGAGGATAACATTAATTTACAATTACATATCACAATAAAGGATTGGCCTACAAGTTTTGAAAACATTAGTAACAGCTCAATTCAAATCAACCTCTTAATAACTGTATCGATAGAAACTTCCCTTTCTTGTTCATGTTAATGGCCCATACAATTATGGACATTTATATAACTGTAACCTGCCACAAATGAATATATTTACCTGTAATAGTTGCAAGAACCACAAAATAATTACTTTTAATGTCACACAGATATTTTTACGGTTATTAATTTTAAAATATTTGAGTACGTTCCAGAGGTTACTAGTACAGTCTTCATCCGTTATGTCAAAGTCGGTTATGTCCAATTCTCCGGTTATCTCGAAGTCGGATCAAAGTCCTGTTTCAGACACTATAATTTTACATATAACTGGCTCTGTTTATATCCAATTTTGCTATGTCAAAGTCGGTTATGTCGAATTGTCCGGTTAACTCAAAGTCAAATCAAAGTCCTGTTTCAGACACTATAATTTTACATATAACTAACTGGCTCTGTTTATATCCAATTTCGCTATGTCAAAGTCGGTTATGTCCAATTCTCCGGTTATCTCGAAGTCGGATCAAAGTCCCGTTTCAGACACTATAATTTAACATATTACTGGCTCTGTTTATATCCAATTTCGCTATGTCAAAGTCGGTTATGTCGAATTCTCCGGTTATCTCGAAGTATGCTCAAAGTCATTTGAGACATTATAATTTTACATATAACTGTGTCTGTTTATATCGAATTTCGTCAAACTTTAATTATGTCGAAGTATTTTGACGGAATTCGACCCTAACAGATGTAGACTGTATATAAAATTACAAACTACTGGTTGGCGACCCTTTTTTCGTCCAAACAACAATATTACTACAATACCAAATTTCAAACTACAGTTAAACCTGTGTTAGCGGTCACCTCTATTAAGCAACCAACCTGTCTTAAACAGCTAGTATCCAGATTCCCAATATGTTGTTATTAAAACATTTGCCTTCTATTAAGCAGCCACATGTTCTAAGTAACCACTTTCTGTGATTCACTTGGCTGGCTGCTTAAGGCAGGTTGGGCTGCATACATTTCTGGAAAGGACTTTTAAATGCTTTACTGCACATAAACACCATAAAACATTTCATAGCTTCCATCATATAGCTGAGGTTATGGAATTCCCATAAATATTCATTATTGAGTAAAAGTAAAGTGTTTGTCTATTACAGTGTCACCCGTATTTAAGGGGCCAGCCATTTCTGACTTATGAGACACCTCTTTTATGAACATCAGTACTTCCCGAATCCTATGCTTGTATGCGTAGCCATTATTGAACTAGCTGGCGGCTCACCAACCAGCCATATCAGAACGTACCCCTGACGAGGTTCGAACCACGACCTCCCGCTCCGTAGGCGGACGGACGCCTTAACCACTAGGCCACGGAGACGGTAATATGTGAGTATGTGTCTATTGCTTATCAGCAGTATGGAGATGTAGGAGGAAGTGGACTCTTCGGTTGTGGAGGACCGGTAAACCAAAGCACATACATACCAATAAGATATAGTCAAACAACCAGGTCTGAACGATCAAAGATCAGACAGGTTCATTTCATACACAATAATAGGGTGGATAATATTTTAGTGTATTGGAAATTTGGTTTATATTATAAAAATTACAACAGTCATGTATATACATCATACTTGGCTGTGACAGTTAGACCGTATAGTTTAAGAACTAGTGGTATTGTGGAGTTTGGGTTCAAGCCATACTTTGGGAAAAATATTTTTATTAAAATATTTAATTATATTTATTTTATGCACGAAATAGTCGTGAAACATCTAAAATACACACGCTATGTGGCATTTTTACACATACCAGTCATATTCAGTACACAATAAGCAAGCAAACACGACATAGTTATAGCTGTGGTGCTAGAGAAATTGTTAAAAATGTACATGCATTTTGTACGAAGGAGAAGGAGTCTGGATTGCAGGTGGCGCTAAATCAAACCAAGCCATAGATTCATTTACTATTGACATCACTTCTGACAGATGGGGACAGCGGCTCGGATACAGAGACAGCCAGCGAAGGCGAAGATACTGATTGATACTGTGAAATGAACTGTAACTGTAATTGCTTGAAATGAAATAAAGTTGAAAATTAAATTATGAGAAAAAAATACAATTCACTTTATATAAAATATAAATTTGAAAAAAAAACTGGTAATAATACACCCAGTGAGATTTGAACTCGCAACTACAAAATATATCACAAGATATTTTATCTGTATTCCTCTGTCGTTACCGTTCGGCCACGTATCATGTTCATTGATTTTGCGATGTTTATATTTTATTATACTAATGTTATTATAATGATAAATGCCCTATGTTATACGAAAGCTTCCACCCCTCTGAAATGGATGTGGCCGATCTTTGATCGTTCAAAGTTGGAAGTTTATTTATAGGGAATGAGAGACATCTCTAATTTTCTATTACCTCCCTTGGCAGATAAAGTCTGATTTATTCCAAAATGTGAATAGGTCCTTTTAGTTAAAATCCTTTGTTTTTACTGTTGTTTCCTTACCAGATGTTGCGGTATGATAAATATGATTTTATCTAAATCGTGTTAATTAACTGATAACATTCTTTTACAAATAAGTACCCATTGTATATACTGTAGGAGATCTGTCGAGATATAGTAATTTAATAATCTCAAGAAGCGATATTAGAATAAAATTTCTAGCATGTTGTGCAAAGGAAACAACGATAAAAACAGAGGAAAACACTTAATAGGACATATCTACTTTTAGAGAGTATTCAGGGGAAGTAACTCACCAATGTCCCTCATTACACGGAACAGAAAGCCATAGTTTTACAGCCCCATATATCTCTTAGGACATATTTGGATCCGCTATGCCCATCGGCAAAAAATATATATTCCCACGATTTCAGTCGAAAATTCCCCTCGAGTCGCTGGATATAAAACAACCTATTCATTCCCGCTTTTAAACACGCTGGACTGGTAATTCAGGGATCGCAGGTTCAATCCCCATCTGACCCTTGACAGTCTTTCAGATGGGACATTAAACCGAGGTCTGGTGTTGCTGCTTTACACTGTGCACCTAAATGAACCAGAGGAGACTCTGGAATGTGTCTCTGTCTGTATCATTGCACTATCCTCCAAAAATCTAAATTGACTAATCTCTACAGGAGGAGTCGCTCATATGGGCAACCGGTAGCGACGATAAATAAACGTAAAACACACACACGATTTTAAAGGCCAAACTTGTGTTTATAGTTAATGTTTTAGAAATTCTTTAATCTGCATTAACTAGGTGCTTAGCGTAGGAGCAGCTATAGCTATTAGCATTGCAAAGCGTCTTGTCACATTGATCTATCATGTCGCACAACACAGAATTTTACTATTGTTGAAACTGTTGTTTGTAGTGCGCTATACTGCGTATTTATACTAATACGAAAGCCACTGTCAAAGTGAAAACCCCCACTGCAGTCAGTGGTAACGATATACTGTCAAACCTGTGTTAGTAGTCACCTCTATTAAGCAGCTAACCTGTATTAAGCAGCCAGTTTCCAGATTCCCAATATGTTGTCTTAGTACACATTTGACCTCTATTAAGCAGACACCTGTGCTAAGCAGCCACTTTCTGTGATTCCCTATGCTGGTTGCTTAAGACAGGTTTAACTGTATACTGAAACGCTACTGTGCTACGGAATTGTGTATCGAAATAGTTTTTGAGGTGCGGAGGTGCGACTATTCTACTAGGGGTTCCAGGATAGCTTAGGCCCCTAGATAAACATACCACAGTGGTTAGTGCGCTCGCTTCTCACAAATGCAACCCGGGTTCGATCCTCGGACCGGGAAGTATGTGAGATGGTATGGTTGTCGCCAGATCGGACAGGTGGGTTTTCTCCGGATACTCCGGTTTCCTCCCACACGAATGACCACATTTACGCTTTCATCCGCGCCAACGAGAGTGATTAATATAAGTTGTTAAAACTTGCTTCGCAATCGTTGTAAAATAAATAAAGTAAATAAAAAAAAAACCAGACATTGTTAATGAACTTAATATTAGTTATCTTTCAATTATTTATTGGCGAATAAAACATGGTTACGTTCGGCGCTCAGAACGACAAACCACGTTTTATTCTACTATAAATAATGCAAATACAAATATTATTTTGATTCAAACATAAGCGCAAAATTAGTTGGTGTTATTGCTTAGAGTATGTAAATGACAACACAAAACTACCAAAATGCCCGTAAAATGACGTCCACAAAAATATAAACATACCTCTCTGTTGTAGGGTCCTCAGAATTGACCGGATATTTTAGCTCGATGATATCACCATTGCGTTCTTTTAACTGTCCCATATTTTCCATATAAAATTGCACCAATTCTGCAAGGGTTGCAAACTTTTCACCTCCATATAGATCGTAGAAATCTCCCGTACTCTGTATCTTTATGTGTGTCACTTCTCCATTTCGTCTGAAAGAACATGTCAATCAATCAATCAATCAATCAATCAATCAATCAATCAATCAATCAATCAATCAATCAGATCAATCAACCCATGACAGATCAATCAATCCAATAAACCCTAACACAGCAATCAATCAAATCATACCAATCAACCAGGACATATTAATCCAATCAATCAATACAATCAATCGATCAAATCAATCAATCAATCAATCTGTCTATCCACAGATCTTTCCCAGAACTTGATGACATTGCAATTGCTGAGAAATATATGTAACAGACAGACAGACAGACAGACAGACAGACAGACAGACAGACAGACAGACAGACAGACAGACAGACAGACAGACAGACAGACAGACAGACAGACAGACAGACAGACAGACAGACAGACAGACAGACAGACAGACAGACAGACAGACAGACAGACAGACAGACAGACAGACAGACAGACAGACAGACAGACAGACAGTTTGGTTGTACAAGAGAATTTACCTGACAGACAGAGTGAAGTCGCCTTTGTTGCTTATACTCGGCCGGGCCAGGAAACTACCATCAACTCCCCGAGTCTGTAATAATCTCTCTGCATCCTGACCTGATATGTTTGGATGGAACCATCTGTAAAACACAATAATAAAACGTATTATCTCACGAGCAGGTGTAAAGCACAGTGGTGGTGTGAGATGGTGTGAGTGGGGTGCACAGGTAAGTTATTGCTTATGAGTAACTGTTGTAGTAGTGGGGGTCGTTGTGGTATGGGTGACGTGGTGTATGGTATAATAGGGGTGAAGTGGTGGTTTATGAGACCACACAGAAGTGGTGACGGGTATGAACTCCAAAACAGTGCTTAATACCATTGGACATCTGAAGCATGTAAATACGCTTGTCAATAACTTAAGCAAAGACGGATCTGTAGTCCAGTGGTAACATGCTGGACTGGTATTCCAGAGATCGCAGGTTCGATCCCCCATCTGACCCTAATAAAATTAACAGTCTTTCAGCTGGGACGTTAAACCGAGGTCTCGTGTCGGTGCTTTACACCGTGCACATAAAAGAACAAGAGGAGATTATATAAATAGTTCTGTTTCTGGAGTCACTCACATAAAAGAACAAGAGGAGATTATATAAATAGTTCTGTTTCTGGAGTCACTAAGATTAAGTCCCTTGCCGTGACTGTTTTTGCTTAAAATACGCATTTGTTGAACAAATCTATTTATTTACTTACTGACGGATCTATAGTCCAGTGGTAACACGCTGGACTGACGCTGGACTGGTAATCCAGGGATCGCAGGTTCGATCCCCCATCTGACCCTAATAAAATTAACAGTCTTTCAGCTGGGACGTTAAACCGAGGTCTCGTATCGGTGCTTTACACTGTGCACATAAAAAAACCAGAGGAGACTCTGGAATGGGTCTCTGTCTGTATCATTGCACTATCCTCCAACAATCTAAAATGACTAATCTCTTCAGGAGGCGTCGCTCATATGGGCAAACGGTAGCGACGATAAATAAACGTAAATACACACTTTAAGCAAAGAGAGCTAGCTGCTAACAGAGTTATTGATCAGTTTTCTGTCCCAGATGTTTACATCATAGATTGAAGAAGCTATAAACAAGATGGTTGTGACACTAATAATTTTATCAGGATTTCTCTCTATTCTTGTTTATTGCGATATTATCCTTTTGTAATGTACACAATAATGACATGTGGAGGCTGGAAGTGGTGGTACAAATATGTGGAATTAGTACAACGGTTGATGAGTTGCCCAGTTAGATTTGGTGTAGCCTGGCCTTGAACTGAGCAAGTGTACTGTTAGATATTGTGCAATTTGACATTTAACTGAGTATCTTTACTGCTAGATTTGGTGTAACTTGACCACTGAGCAGCTGTACTGCTAGATTTGGTGTAACTTGACCACTGAGCAGCTGTACTGCTAGATTTGGTGTAACTTGACCACTGAGCAGCGGTACTGCTAGATTTGGTGCAGCCTGATCTTCATCTGAACAGCTGTACAGTTGTATTTGGTGCAGCCAGACATTCAACTGAGCAGCTGTACCGCTAGATTTGGTGCAGTCCAACCTTCAACTGAGCAGCTGTACCGCTATATTTGGTGCAGCCAGACATTCAACTGAGTAGCTGTACTGCTAGATTTGGTGCAGCCTGATCTTCATCTGAACAGCTGTACAGTTGTATTTGGTGCAGCCAGACATTCAACTGAGCAGCTGTACTGCTAGATTTGGTGCAGCCAGACATTCAACTGAGCAGCTGTACTGCTAGATTTGGTGCAGCCAGACATTCAACTGAGTAGCTGTACTGCTAGATTTGGTGCAGCCAGACATTCAACTGAGCAGCTGTACTGCTAGATTTGGTGCAGCCAGACATTCAACTGAGCAGCTGTGTTGCTAGAATTGATGCAGCTTGACCTTCACCTGAGCAGCTGTGTTGCTAGCTAGAATGCAGCTTGACCTTCAACTGAGCAGCTGTGTTGCTAGCTAGAATGCAGCTTGACCTTCAACTGAGCAGCTGTGTTGCTAGCTACAATGCAGTCTGACCGTCACTCGCTCAAGAAGGCTCTTATAAATAACCGGGTCATTGAATATTCTGATCCAAATTGCGATGATACAGAACTTTGGGTTCAGCTACCAGGGTTCATTCTAGGTCAGAATTTTTGGGAGAAGTGAGAAAGCGCGTGATCGCTTCCTTAAATGGTGTTCTTTAATATACTTCTGCAAAATATGGTTAAAATGCACAGTACAACCATTAAATACAACATTTGAATAGAAGGAGTGCTTTATAATGGGCCAGTGTATCTTACTAAACAAAATTTTGTTTAAAAATCGTAAAAACCAAAAAATGTTTTTTATTTTTTTTTTTATTAGGGAGAAGTGGGGCCCCCAGAGGGCGAAGTCAGGGTCCCTAGGGCGACAAATGATCCCTGGCTACCCTTATTACAATCCCCGCTGTATCGGTATGTAGTAAATAATCACTATTCACACAGGGAAGTGGTACAAACCAACTATAGTGAAGGTTCATGTATCACAGTATACAAGGAAGTCCTGAGAAAGGTTTTGTATTCCTAGCAAACTGTTCTAGACTTAGCTCACGAGGGACATAACTGTCAAGTGAAGTGCCAACTACTTATCGGAGATAATTGCTGATTTGCTGCTTGTGACAGTATAAATTATTCGGGACATACCGTATTTAGCTATGTATAGTGTGCACATTTCTTACTGAAATCCTCATCCATTTTATCTACTGCGCATTATACACCATCAGGACATTTTTTTCCGGACCAAAATTGACCAATATTTCATGAAATTCGACCCGAACGGGCCCACAGTCATTCTATAATTTGTTACATTCGACAAACGTTATAAACTAGCTATTAAAACCAGTTGCCGATAGTCTATATAAATAAATGAAATGAATAAGAGCACAAAATTAGCATATATTGCGTTTATTTTGGCAAACTTTGAAGAATTTAATTGAAATTACTAAATGCATAAAAAAATGGCGATTTGATAACATCACATGGTTTTATCGTATGTAATATTTCCCGTACTTTTCGCGTACTTCGCCGCATAAAGCGACGCTGCCTTCGTACGATATCATAGAGATAAAGAAACTTTGTAATTATAGTTTATTTGATTTAATATACCGTATGTTTTTAAATACGACATGATTAAAGACACGATGTGTTGGTTATTTTTACGGGAAATATTTACTATGTACAATGCATTGCATAAAAAAAAAACTTTTTGGCTGCAGTATTTCAATTGTTTGTAGCGATAATTAATTTCGACAAACCATTCACAATGGGTCCCAGTTAATTAGGTAGGCTACACGTGTCGAGAAGTTTGAGCATCTGCTGACATGTTTGAGAACGTGTTGAGATGTTTGAGAACGATATGCATGTAATTTTCATGAAATCATGCCTGAGTGCGTTACCGTTCCTCGATGAGGTATATCTCGAGGGATTAATATAAGTTGTAAAAATCACGGAGCACAATTTTTAGCGATTCTTGAGAAATGTTAAATTTTGACTTGGAAAATTGCGTTTTTCACGTGCATCGGAACTCAGTTTTCCCCCCGATTTTCGTGCCAAATCGTGGGTGCGCATTATACACGATAGCGCACTATACATAGCTAAATACGGTAATCTGTTATCTGGGACATGATTTGTTACCCTGTACATGATTTCTTACTGTAGACAACTGGACATGATATGTTTCTCTGGACAGGATTTGTTACTCAGGACACAATTCATTACTCAGGACACAATTCGTTACTCAGGACATGATTTGTTACTCAGGGCATGATTTGTTACTCAGGAAACAATTTGTTACTCAGGACAGGATGTGTTACCCAGGACACAATTTGTTACTCAGGACATGATTTGTTACTCAGGACATGATTTGTTACCACGACTTATTACTCAGGACACGACTTGTTACTTAGGACATGACTTGTTACTCAGGACACGATGTGTTACTCAGGACATGATTTGTTACTCAGGACAAGATGTGTTACTCAGGACACGACTTGTTACTCAGAACATGATTTGTTACTTAGGACACGACTTGTTACTCAGGACACAATTTGTTACTTAGGACACGACTTGTTACTCAGAACACGATTTGTTACTTAGGACACGACTTGTTACTCAGAACATGATTTGTTACTTAGGACACAATTTGTTACTTAGGACACAACTTGTTACTCAGGACACAATTTGTTACTTAGGACACGACTTGTTACTCAGAACACGATTTGTTACTTAGGACACGACTTGTTACTCAGAACACGATTTGTTACTTAGGACACGACTTGTTACTCAGGACACCATTTGTTACTTAGGACACGACTTGTTACTCAGGACACAATTTGTTACTCAGGACACAATTTGTTACTCAGAACATGACTTGTTACTTAGAACACAATTTGTTACTTAGGACAAGACTTGTTACTCAGGACACAATTTGTTACTCAGAACACGACTTGTTACTCAGGACACGATGTGTTACTCAGGACACGATTTGTTACTCTGTATCACATGCTATATAAGGAATGAGATCTCAGGAGCGATAAATCTAATATTGTAAGAACTTGTTTCGCAACCGAGCCAGAATAAATTTGCATAAACTCGTACAAGGGAGAAACTTGTAGACTCTGACTATGATTCTCTTATGTTCAATCAAAACTAAGTCACTTCTGCAAACAGCATAGAGCCTGATCTGGCTCTATGCTGTTTGCGATACGGATAGTGGAGCTTAAAAACACTTGTCTGAATAGCAAACAACATAGATCCTGATCAGGCGCGCCACTATGCCTCGACTGATTTGGATCTATGTTGTTTGCACATTCATTCCAATTTATTCGACAGGTTACAGGTTAACAATAACATGTATGTATATATGCAATCAATTATTGTTGCTTCTATGTGGGAATAAGTTACATGTTACTTTTCCCAAATTTCTATCACTTGAATGCACTTTTTGATTGACCAGTTCTCTTTATAGTTTATACAAATTTATTTTAGCTCGATTGCGAAACAAGTTCTTTCAACTTATATTAATCACTCTCGAGACCTCATTCCTGATGGAATCCATTGCCATGAAGGAGAGAGAAGAGGCAATGTGGAATTTAAATGCCTTGCCTAAGGGCACAATCCTAACGGCTCCAGCGGGGCTCGAACTCCAGACCTTTCGCACCTGAAGCGAACGCGCATCCAACTGTTTATGAATTGTATACACAGTTAAACCTGTCTTAAGAAGCCAGTCAAGGGAATTGCATAAAGCGACTGCTTAGCACAGGTGGCTGCTTAATAGAGGTCAAATGTATAATAAAACAACATATCGGGAATCTGGAAACTGGCTGCTTAATAAACGTTAACTGCTTAATAGAAGTCAATATTTATAATAAAACAACATATTGGGAATCTGGAAACTGGCTGCTTAATACAGGTTGGCTGCTTAATAGAGGTCAAATTTATAATAAAAAAACATATTGGGAATCTGGAAACTGGCTGCTTAATACAGGTGACCACTAACACAGGTTTGACTGCACTCCAGAACCAGATGAGGTCATTGTACTGATGACAGGTAAAATACTGATGATATCTATATTTATTTCACTGGCTGCTTAATAGAGGTCAAATTTATAATAAAACAACATATTGGGAATCTGGAAACTGGCTGCTTAATACAGGTTGGCTGCTTAATAGATGTCAAATGTATAATAAAACAACATATTGGGAATCTGGAAACTAGCTGCTTAATACAGATTGGCTGCTTAATAGAGGTCAAATTTATAATAAAACAACATATTGGGAATCTGGAAACTGGCTGCTTAATACAGATTGGCTGCTTAATAGAGGTCAAATTTATAATAAAAAAACATATTGGGAATCTGGAAACTGGCTGCTTAATACAGATTGGCTGCTTAATAGAGGTCAAATTTATAATAAAAAACATATTGGAATCTGGAAACTGGCTGCTTAATACAGATTGGCTGCTTAATAGAGGTCAAATTATAATAAAAACATATTGGGAATCTGGAAACTGGCTGCTTAATACAGATTGGCTGCTTAATAGAGGTCAAATTTATAATAAAAAAACATATTGGGAATCTGGAAACTGGCTGCTTAATACAGATTGGCTGCTTAATAGAGGTCAAATTTATAATAAAAAAACATATTGGGAATCTGGAAACTGGCTGCTTAATACAGATTGGCTGCTTAATAGAGGTCAAATTTATAATAAAAAAACATATTGGGAATCTGGAAACTGGCTGCTTAATACAGATTGGCTGCTTAATAGAGGTCAAATTTATAATAAAAAAACATATTGGGAATCTGGAAACTGGCTGCTTAATACAGATTGGCTGCTTAATAGAGGTCAAATTTATAATAAAAAAACATATTGGGAATCTGGAAACTGGCTGCTTAATACAGATTGGCTGCTTAATAGAGGTCAAATTTATAATAAAAAAACATATTGGGAATCTGGAAACTGGCTGCTTAATACAGGTTTGCTGCTTAATAGAGTTGACCACTAACACAGGTTTGACTGTACTCCAGAACCAGATGAGGTCCACTTAAGTGGAACATGATTGTATTGATGACAGGTAACATATTGATGATATCTATATTTATATGTCATATTTGACAGGATAGTCACCACCATTACATGACCAAGAAACCCTAAAGGCAATGTACCCGAACAAGATAGTTTGAAAGTAAATTTTATGTAATTACTGCTACAGAGCAGATATATCTCCCGGTTGTTTTATTTTTAACAACGTTCGATTTAACACGAGATCTGTGATTTGAGAGCACCCGCGCTTATAATAGGAAAATAAGAGAGCTAAGTGGCAAGGTGGACCCGCTTACCCGATTGAGTCAATCAGCCGTAAATCTCTTTGCATGCTGGGTAAAATAAAGGCTATAAATAGTAGCAGATGACAATTCATTAATTTAATTTTTCTTATTTGTAAGTGAAAACTCTGAGACACTGGTCAGTTACTGCCCTTGAATATTCCCTAGCTGTATATAGATCCTCTGATGTGGTGTCCTCTTGTTTTTATCGTTGTTTCCTTTGCACAACATGCTATCAATTTTCATCAACTTTCTCATCAACTTTCTCATCTTATAATTATGTTATATTTTATATTTCGGGTTTTACGCCTGCATCAGCACCATTTTTGGGGCTATATCGACGGCGGGCAGTTTACCTAACAACACCTTTCCTGGGCAGACTCCAGCGGTTAACCAGTACTTGGGTGCACCAACCTCCGTAAGAAACTGCCAACTTTTTCATATAAATGAAACACAGTCTGAGCGGGGCTCGAACCCGTGACCATCAGTGATGATAGGTTACAGTGGTATACAAGTCAGCGACCATAACCACTCGACCACGGAGGCGGACTGAAAGAATAAGTAGAGGATAGATCAACTCATTGACCGCCAGTCCTAACGAAATATACACCGCGCAAAGCAAGATGTATATTTCGTTAAGACAGGCCAATGAGTTGATCTATCTGACTTAGACAACGTACATAAGTAGGTTGCGTCTATAAGATTTAGAAGCGAGAAATGTGGCTTTTTCATTGGACCATGTGACTAAGGTATGGGTGAAAATAAGGCATATTCTAAGTCTTCGCTGACAATAGAATATTTTCCAGAGGCGACTTTGAGGCCTGATTTACAGTCAGTATCAATTTTAGTAACGTGTATGGTGTCAGCATGCATTAATAACTGCTTGGCATCGCCTTCACATGCTGCTGATAAACAGGGATCAGTTTAGAGGGCGATGTGGGCGAAATCGTCGCCCTAGGGACCCTGACTTCGCCCTCTGAGCGCCCCACTTCTCCCTAAAAAAAATTTTGTCGAGTAAGATATGTTGTATTTAATGGTTATACTGTGCATTTTAACCCTATTCTGCAGAATAAAGAACACCATTTAAGGAAGCGATCACGCGCTTTCTCACTTCTCCCAAACATTCTGACCTAGAATGAACCCTGATAAGCCCGCACATTTTGTGCTGCGGAATTCGGATTCATTCTTCTAGCAGTCTCTCATGAGTCTCTCTTAACCCTTTCAACCCCACAGGCCTCTAAATAGGCTTATGAAAAAGTGTAGATCCAGATGAGCCGGCTCGTGACGAGCCGTCTCATCAGGATCTGCACTTTTTGCCAGTGATATGACTATTTTTAGACATAATTACCCATTTTGATAAATGAACTTGTCCAAATGTGATTTTCTGATTCATTTATTGGTCTAAGAATATCATGGACCAGTCCATGTCAGTTACTTGGGGTTGAAAGAGTTAAGCAATTGTTCCAAACATGTTCAATCTGATTTAATATATACAAATTTATTTTAGCTCGATTGCGAAACAAGTTATTTCAACTTATATTAATCACTCTCGAGACCTCATTCCTGATGGAATCCATCGCCATGAAGAAGAGAGAAGAGGCAATGTGGAATTTAAATGCCTTGCCTAAGGGCACAATCGTGTTACGGCTCCAGTGGGGCTTGAACTCCAGACCTTTCACACCTGAAGCGAACACACATCCACTGCGCTATCATGACTTCCACAACTTCCACGACTTCTCTCTCTCTCAATCGGATTTAAATCCGGGGATCGAGCAGACCAGTCCATACGAACGATTACTTCATTCATGGTAGCGTTGCCACAGTCTTCCAACGACGACGCTCTGTGACACGCCAAGTATGCGGGCAACCTCTCTTTGGTTAGACCCTGGTTCAAGCATTCCGATGACTTGATTAAGTTCTTCTTCACTAAGATGCATTCTTACATCTTGCCATAGTTAGGTGTAGTTTTAAACACAAAAGTGAATAAAGTGAAGCCAATTGTACAGTTTCTTTACATGTACTCGAGGGTACATGTACGCGTCAACCATCTGCTTTTCGTGGGTATGTCATTTCTCGGGCTCCCGTAGATAGCGCTGTGGTAACGCGCTCGCTCCAGATGCGAAGGGTCCTGAGTTCCAGCCCTGCTGGAGCTGTTAGTTCCAGCCCTGCTGGAGCTGTTACGATTGTGTCCTTAGGCAAGGCATTTAAATTCCACATTGCCTTTTCTCTCTCCCTCGTGGCGATGGATTCCATCAGGAATGTGGAGCAGGGTTCATTTTAGGTCAGAATGTTTGGGAGAAGTGAGAAAGCGCGTGATCGCTTCCATGGTGTTCTTTAATATACTTCTGCAAAATAGGGTTAAAATGCACAGTATGACCATTAAATACAACATTTGAATAGAAGGAGTGCTTTATAATGGGCCAGTGTATCTTACTAGACAACATTTTGTTTGCCCCAGAGGGCGAAGTCAGGGGCCCTAGGGCGACAATTTCGCCCACATCGCCCTCTAGAATGATCCCTGGTGGAGTGATCAAAACATTAAGTTGTAAGAACTTGTTTCACAATCGAGCTAAAACAAATTTGTATAAACAAGCCACAGTGATATTTGGCTAGGTAAACGACATGTATACTATCCATTTACATGCGTGCACCGAGTACAGTAAAACGTTCATGATATATGCCTACAATCAATGAAAAATTTATGGTTACATGCTTGAACGACCCTTAACAAATTTTTGAGTAGTACACTAGAATAGACATATATAATACAATACATGTACGGTACATGTATATCCAATGGGTTCTTCTGTTAAACATGATTTTGATAAAATCACAATTATCATAATGTAACACATTATGGGAACAGTAAAAACAAAGGATTCCAACTAAAGGGACCGATAAACATTTCGGGATAAATCAGACTTTATCTGGCAAGGGAGGTAATAGAAAAAACCAGCGAGGTTTCTCATTCTAATGAAATGCCACGATATATCTACAGTTAGCTTCCATGATATATCTACAGTTAGCTTCCACGATATATCTACAGTTAGCTTCCACGATATATCTACAGTTAGCTTCCACGATATATCTACAGTTAGCTTCCACGATATATCTACAGTTAGCTTCCACGATATATCTACAGTTAGCGTCCACAATATATCTACAGTTAGCTTCATTGCTAGCATGCCACGATATATCTACAGTTAGCTTCCACGATATATCTACAGTTAGCTTCCACGATATATCTACAGTTAGCGTCCACAATATATCTACAGTTAGCTTCCACGATATATCTACAGTTAGCTTTCACGATATATCTACAGTTAGCTTCCACGATATATCTACAGTTAGCGTCCACAATATATCTACAGTTAGCTTCCACGATATATCTAAAGTTAGCTTCCACGATATATCTACAGTTAGCTTCCACGATATATCTCCATACAAACAACAGCCATTTAACCCTTTCCTTCATAGAGATTTGGTTAATATACTGTTATATCTCCATACAAATGACAGCCATTTAACCCTTTCCTTCATAGAGATTTAGGTTAATATACTATTATATTTCCATACAAACGATAGCCATTTAGTTATCATGCAGTGGATAAGTAGTCGCCATATCTATCCCACCTCCATAGATATTACTGGTACTACATAGAGATTTAGGTTAATATACTATTATATCTCCATACAAACGACAGCCATTTAGCTATCATGCAGTGGAAAGTAGTCACCATATCTATCCCACCATTACTGGGACTACATGAGATTCTGGCCTTTATTATGAGCATTGGTTTGGTTACAAAGTGTCAATGTATGTCGTATTGGTAATGTTGTCAAGAGGTGCTTCTATGAGGAAAAGGGTTAAGGTAACCTAGCAACCAAAATGTTACATAAAGTTGCTACATACATTCAGTTTCACATAATTAATACTAAATTTATTCGTGTCTGATTATGGAAAGAATGTCAGCTTACATCAATTGTAACTTGCAACCAAGTTTGAACAAGTTCTTACCAAATTTCAGTTGGTACCATCTTTACTAGGATATGCTTTAGTTTGACCTAATAACTAACTGTTGTGAGAGAGCTTCTCAATTATAGATAGAAACCAAGTTTCCATCAAAATGTAACTTGTGACAAGCTTGACAAAGTATCCGGTCAAAATAAGAGTTTCTACTGTGCTTAACCCATTCAACACCAAGTAACTGACATGGACTGGTCCATGATATTCTTAAACCAATAAATGAATCAGAAAATCACATTTGGACAAGTTCATTTATCAAAATGGGTAATTATGTCTAAAATTAGTAATACTACTGGCAAAAAGTTCAGATCCTGATGAGACGGCTCGTGACGAGCCGGCTCATCTGGATCTACACTTTTTGTAAGCCAATAAATAGAGGTCTGTGGTGTTGAAAGGGTTAAAGTCATTTCCTTTCATTTGACCTAGTGCCTGTTTTTCATGGAAATGGTTGATTATCAAAATGTTTTATAAAACAATAATTTGGGATCCAGCTTAGTTTATACAAATTTATTTTAGATCGATTGCGAAACAAGTTATTTCAACTCTCGAGACCTCATTCCTGATGGAATCCATCGCCACGAGGAGAGAGAAGAGGCAACATGGAATTTAAATGCCTTGCCTAAGGGCACAATCATAACGGCTCCAGTGGGACTCGAACTCCGGACCTTTCGCACCTGAAGCGAACGCGTATCCACTGCGCTATCACGACTTCCGATGATCCAGTTTGAACATATTTGGTGCATAAATAATGCCCAAACTGTGTTTACGAAATTTTCATTTAAAGTGACACTACATCAATGAAAATTGCAGACTTATACATAATGTAATTTCTCATCTAGCATGGGAACAGGCGGCGATATATTTTGCCTGGTCAGTCAAATAAATATATTTTAACACCAAGACTATTAATTGGGCCGTTTCTGATCATATCAACAACGCCTGGGGAAACTGGCAGGGTTTCCCGTGAAATTATTAATCATATTAATAGGCCTATTAGCACGTGACTTAATTAATGACATATTTGAATCGAAAGCGAGGCACTGCAATGCTAATAAAACTTTATAATTGGATGCCATTGTTTACGGGTCAACGGAACGATAAATAGTTTTAAAAAGTACAATGTGCGTCTGATTTGACATATTTACTCAATATTTAAGTCGTCCTTAGTTCAATTACGCCAAATCGATCCATTACCATCTAAATGTAATATTTAAAATCCGCCATCTCGTCGATATAACACACAGAAATGGAACATTATATGTTTGCACTCCTATAAGTCATATTCAACCGTGAAGGAGTCACAATGCATATCTGTCTTCTCAATTTCCAAAACTCTTTTAAATATTATTTGATTCATTTTTATATTACCTTCGTTGCTTCACAAACTTCAACGGGTCACTTGGAGAGTACGGTACATCCTGAGATGCATCCATTGCCATAATATTTACATTTGACCTTCACCTTTCACATATGGCCTACAGGTATCGCATTTGATGATCAATTAGCCGTCAGTGTTGGCATAAAAACATTCATGCAATTAGATCGCTATCAAAATATATGTCAAAACAAATATAATTCACAAATTCATATAAACGAAAATGATTTCCCATACGCAAAAAACTGCCTTTTTCTTAAGCACCATTTAATACTGCAAGCCACAGACGAAATGGCAGTTGTAACTAAGTATTGCTCCTATATTCCAAAGTAAACAAACTCTAATTCTTCCTTATGCCATTGGAGAAGGAAAATAAATAAAATTAAATCTAACACAACTGACTGGAAATCTTTAAAGTTTTCAATAGTACGTACATTGGATATATAGCGATAAGATTGAGGAAGTTAGATGTATGTATGCACTACTTGGACGTTTACTGATCAATTGTCACACAACTAGTCATCATTATTACTGGGGGGGAAATTTTGTACAAATTTAGTACGTTACAAGTACCCTACAGTACTTGTGTGAATTCACACGATATTATGACTAGTGTTTTTCACTTATTAGCCTAGACATTCAATACTGTATGTGTGTGTATATTACAGAGTGTGTGGAACCTTCATTGTTCTTTATTATATAAGTTCTATTCTATTCACTATATAAAGTTATTTACTATTTCCTATGTAAGTGTATATTCTATTTCCTATATAAGTCGTATTCTACAATGTATTTCCTATATAAGTTATATTCTACAATGTATATCCTATATAAATCGTATTCTACAATGTATTTCCTATATAAGTAATGTATTCTACAATGTATTTCCTATATAAGTTATATTCTACAATGTATTTCCTATATAAGTTATATTCTACAATGTATTTCCTATATAAGTTATATTCTACAATGTATTTCCTATATAAGTCGTATTCTACAATGTATTTCCTATATAAGTTATATTCTACAATGTATTTCCTATATAAGTAATGTATTCTACAATGTATTTCCTATATAAGTTATATTCTACAATGTATTTCCTATATAAGTTATATTCTACAATGTATTTCCTATATAAGTCGTATTCTACAATGTATTTCCTATATAAGTTATATTCTACAATGTATTTCCTATATAAGTAATGTATTCTACAATGTATTTCCTATATAAGTTATATTCTACAATGTATTTCCTATATAAGTTATATTCTACAATGTATTTCCTATATAAGTTATATTCTAAGGCCTGCAGGGAGTCAAGTCGAGCATAAAATGTCTTCCAAGCCTCTACTCTAGCTACAGCCCTGCAGGGAGAAGTGAAGCAGATTGAAACTATTTCTCACACTCCCCCATCTAGCTACAGCCCTGCAGGGAGAAGTGAAGCATATTGAAACTATTTCTCACACTCCCCCATCTAGCTACAGCCCTGCAGGGAAAAGTGAAGCAGATTGAAACTATTTCTCACACTCCCCCATCTAGCTACAGCCCTGCAGGGAGAAGTGAAGCAGATTGAAACTATTTCTCACAACCCCCCATCTAGCTACAGCCCTGCAGGGAGAAGTGAAGCAGATTGAAACTATTTCTCACAACCCCCCATCTAGCTACAGCCCTGCAGGGAGAAGTGAAACAGATTGAAACTATTTCTCACACTCCCCCATCTAGCTACAGCCCTGCAGGAAGAAGTGAAGCAGATTGAAACTATTTCTCACAACCCCCATCTAGCTACAGCCCTGCAGGGAGAAGTGAAGCAGATTGAAACTATTTCTCACAACCCCCCATCTAGCTACAGCCCTGCAGGGAGAAGTGAAGCAGATTGAAACTATTTCTCACAACCCCTCATCTAGCTACAGCCCTGCAGGGAGAAGTGAAGCAGATTGAAACTATTTATCACACTCCCCCATCTAGCTACAGCCCTGCAGGGAGAAGTGAAACAGATTGAAACTACTTCTCACAACCCCTCATCTAGCTACAGCCCTGCAGGAGAAGTGAAACAGATTGAAACTATCTCTCACACTCCCCCCATCTAGCTACAGCCCTGCAGGGAGAAGTGAAGCAGATTGAAACTATCTCTCACACTCCCCCATCTAGCTACAGCCCTGCAGGGGAAGTGAAGCAGATTGAAACTATTTCTCACAACCCCCCATCTAGCTACAGCCCTGCAGGGAGAAGTGAAGCAGATTGAAACTATTTCTCACAACCCCTCATCTAGCTACAGCCCTGCAGGGAGAAGTGAAACAGATTGAAACTATCTCTCACACTCCCCCATCTAGCTACAGCCCTGCAGGGAGAAGTGAAGCAGATTGAAACTACTTCTCACAACCCCCCATCTTGCTACAGCCCTGCAGGGAGAAGTGAAGCAGATTGAAACTATTTCTCACACTGTCCCATCTAGCTACAGCCCTGCAGGGAGAAGTGAAGCAGATTGAAACTATTTCTCACACTCCCCCATCTAGCTACAGCCTTTATTATACCCAGCATGCATGCAAAGAGTGAAGAACAAGAGTCAGTAATCAAAGTTTCGCTAAATAAGGTATTATATTTATATAAATATATTTTACACACACTGTTCATCATGCAATGTCAATCTACAGTCTACTGTTGATACACCAGGGGCATTTCATCAGATTTAATTGCCTGATTACATTATGAAGGAATATTTGTAACACGAGACTCTGATTGTACACAGCAAATTAAATTGCAAATTATCAAATTATTACTGTCTTGTATAAACTTGTAATAACCATATGGAAATGACTACTTCCTTAATCTCTACATATTTCCTCCTGGCTTCAATACATAGTTATAATTTAATCGGAAATGGTCAGGAATATTCACAGGGTTTGCCTTTTGTGGTTTAACCCATTCAACACCAAGTAACTGACATGGACTGGTCCATGATCAGTTTTTAGACCAATAAATTAATACGAAAATTACATTTGGACCAGTTCATTTATCAAAATGGGTAATTTTGTCTAAAATAGTAATATTACTGGCAAAAAGTGCAGATCCTGATGAGACGACTCGTCATGAGCCGGCTCATCTGGATCTACACTTTTTGTAAGCCTATTTAGAGGTCTGTGGTGTTGAAAGGGTTAACGTCGCACCGACAGCCTACATATACGTCATATGGTGACTCTTCAGCTATTATTGGTGGAGGAAGACCCTGGATGCCCCTCCGAGTCTATTTGTGGGGGCACACGGGTAGAAACACTGACCTACCGCAAGCCAGCTGGATAGTTTCCTAATTTGAAATGAATTTGACACCCCAGTGGGATTCGAACTTTCCGTAGGCCTAAGTGGTTAATTACGGTGCTTATAAACGACAAAGCAAGTTTTATTCGACTCTACATAACTCAAATACAAATATTATTTCAATTTGATGAAAGTCGTGATAGCGTTCTCTTCAGGTACTAAAGGCCCGGAGTTTGAGCCCCGCTAGAGCCGTTACGATTGTGCCCTTAGGCAAGGCATTTAAATTCGACGTTGCCTCTTCTCTCTCCTTCATGGCGATGGATTCCATCAGGAATGAGGTCTCGAGAGTGATTAATATAAGTTGAAATAACTTGTTTCGCAATCGAGCTAAAATAAATTTGTATAAACTAACTGAAATGTGCAAAATTAGTTAGTATTATTTGTAAAGTGTGTAAATACCATCACAAAACTACAACAATGCTTGTAAAATGACGTCATACTTGACATCACGCTCTAAACAATGTTTTATTTCAGACTTACTCCATTCAACCCCAAGTAACTGACATGGACTGGTGCATGATATTTTTAGCCCATTAAATTAATATGAAAATTACCTTTGGATCAGTTCATTTATCAAAATGGGTAATTTTATCTGAAAATAGTAATAATTATTACTGGCAAAAAGTGCAGATCCTGATGAGACGGCTCGTCATGAGCCGGCTCATCTGGATCTACACTTTTTGTAAGCCTATTTAGAGGCGTGTAGTGTTGAAAGAGTTAAACGCAGTAAATTCTTTCTTTGCTGATACAGACACCATGCTGAGAAATTGAATTGCAGTAAATTCTTTCTTTGCTGATACAGACACCATGCTGAGAAATTGAATTGCAGTAAATTCTTTCTTTGCTGATACAGACACCATGCTGAGAAATTGAATTGCAGTAAATTCTTTCTTTGCTGATACAGACACCATGCTGAGAAATTGAATTGCAGTAAATTCTTTCTTTGCTGATACAGACACCATGCTGAGAAATTGAATTGCAGTAAATTCTTTCTTTGCTGATACAGACACCATGCTGAGAAATTGAATTGCAGTAAATTCTTTCTTTGCTGATACAGACACCATGCTGAGAAATTGAATTATTAAAATTGTATGTTATCATCTCTATATAGACATAAAATTTAATGGTGTCAACATATTTGCTAAAATGCCCAAACTTAGACTAAAGCTTTCCTCCACTGATTGGCCAATGCAGGGCTCATTCTAGAGAGCGATGTGGGTGAAATAGTCGTCCGATGGACCCTGAATTCGCCCCCCTTGGGTTTTGTTTTACAATTTTCATACAAAGCACTGTTTGAAACAGTTTCTATTCAAATTTTTTATTTAATGGTAATACTGTGCATTTTAACCATATTTTGTTGAAATTTATTAAATAACACCATTAATATTAACCATTTCCCTCATAGAAGCACCTCTTGATGCCAATACGACATACATTGACAATGTAGCAGCCAAACCAATGTTCATAATGAAGGCCAGAATCTCATGTAGTCCCAGTCATATCTATGGAGGTGGGATAGATATAGCGACTACTTATCCACTGCATGATAACTAAATGGCTGTCGTTTGTATGGAGATATAATATTATATTAACCTAAATCTCTATGAAGTCCCAGTAATATCTATGAAGGTGGGATAGATATGGCGACTATTTACCCACTGCATGATAGCTAAATGGCTGTCGTTTGTATGGAGATATAATAGTATATTAAACTAAATCTCTATGAAGGAAAGCGATCGCGAGTTTTCTCCCTTCTCCCAACAATTGATGCAGGTATTCAACCTGTACAACATCAGTCAATCAAATTCACCGAGGATATTTAGTAATGTGGTCATGACAGCTATGATTGGAAATTGAAATATAGAAACCAGTACCGTAGCCAGAGGCAAATTTCAACCGAGGCAATCTAGGGGGTCCGGGGGCATGTTGTCCCTTAAAATTGTTGAGGCATAGAAGCGATTCCATGTGTTTTCTGATTTAATGAGTTTAGAAGTATAATTATGTACTGACCTTTCAGCTCTCTAACAGTCAGCATGTTATACAGCAAAGGGATAAAAAAAATTTTTTAATTTTATTAATTTTTCATTTACTTTTTTTTGCTTTGGAAATTTTAACCAAGGCAGCTTCCTCAGTGTGCCTCAGTGTGGCTACGGGCCTGTAAACAATGACATATTTGAAAAATAAAATACAATGAAGACAGGTTTGTTATCTTGATTCTCTGCTTTGCATCCATTGTATCCAACATGTGCTTCACATAACAGGAAGTGTGTATATGTTTTACGTTTATTTATTGTCCCTACCGGTTGCCCATATTAGTGACGCCTCCTGAAGAGATTAGTCATTTTAGAGTTTTGGAGGATAGTGCAATTATACAGATAGAGATCCATTCCAGTCTCCTCTGGTTCTTTTACGTGCACGGTGTAAAGCACTGATGCGAGACCTCGGTTTAAAGTCCCGACTGAAAGACTGTTCATTTTATTAGGGTCAGACCGGTGAACGGAACAGAAAGTGGCTTTAACAACAAGGTTTTCTATTATAGAGGTGGAATACTAAATCACTAGACATAATAAACTCTTGGAAATATAATGTGAACGGCGAACATTTCGATTTGACTCACGGAAACTTGCATTTCAAATCATAGTGGAAGTACTGAAAACGTTCGTGCAAAAGAAAGAGACCTCATTCCTAATGAAATCCATCGCCACGAGGAAGAGAGAAGAGGCAATGTGGAATTTAAATGCCTTGCCTAAGGGCACAATCGTAACGGCTCCAGCGGGGCTCGAACTCGGGGCATTTCGCACTTAAAGCGAACACGCTACCACCGCGCCATCACGACTTCTACAAAGACGGTAAGATTTGTTTGTTTATGGGGTTTAAAGTTACCGCTTATGACAATATGGTGACTCTCAAGCTATTATTGGTGGACGAAGACCCTAGGTACCCCACCAAGTAGTATTTCATACACAAACAGGCACAAATGTAGAACCACCGACCTTCCGCAAGGCAGCTGGAGATTTTCCTCATTTGACAGAAGTCAATGACCAGAATCACTACGCCCCAGTATATCAGTTATGCCGCCCCAGGATATCAGTTACCCCGCCCCAGTATATCAGTTACCCCGCCCCAGTATATCAGTTACTCCACCCCAGTATATCAGTTACACCGCCCCAGTATATCAGTTACTCCACCCCAGTATATCAGTTACTCCACCCCAGTATATCAGTTACACCGCCCCAGTATATCAGTTACTCGGCCCCAGTATATCAGTTACGCCGCCCCAGGATATCAGTTACCCCGCCCCAGGATATCAGTTACACCACCCCAGTATATCAGTTACTCGGCCCCAGTATATCAGTTACTCGGCCCCAGTATATCAGTTACCCCGCCCCAGTATATCAGTTACTCGGCCCCAGTATATCAGTTACGCCGCCCCAGGATATCAGTTACTCAGCCCCAGTATATCAGTTACCCCGCCCCAGTATATCAGTTACCCTGCCCCAGTATATCAGTTACTCGGCCCCAGTATATCAGTTACTCGGCCCCAATATATCAGTTACCCTGCCCCAGTATATCAGTTCCTCTGCCCCAGTATATCAGTTACCCCGCCCCAGTATATCAGTTACCCTGCCCCAGTATATCAGTTACTCGGCCCCAGTATATCAGTTACTCCGCTCCAGTATATCAGTTACTCGGCCCCAGTATATCAGTTACCCCACCCCAGTATATCAGTTACCCCACCCCAGTATATCAGTTACCCTGCCCCAGTATATCAGTTACCCTGCCCCAGTATATCAGTTACTCCGCCCCAGTATATCAGTTACACCACCCCAGTATATCAGTTACTCCACCCCAGTATATCAGTTACTCGGCCCCAGTATATCAGTTACTCGGCCCCAGTATATCAGTTACGCCGCCCCAGGATATCAGTTACTCGGCCCCAGTATATCAGTTACTCAGCCCCAGTATATCAGTTACCCCGCCCCAGTATATCAGTTACCCCGCCCCAGTATATCAGTTACCCTGCCCCAGTATATCAGTTACTCGGCCCCAGTATATCAGTTACCCCGCCCCAGTATATCAGTTACCCTGCCCCAGTATATCAGTTACCCCGCCCCAGTATATCAGTTACCCCGCCCCAGTATATCAGTTACTCGGCCCCAGTATATCAGTTACTCCGCTCCAGTATATCAGTTACTCGGCCCCAGTATATCAGTTACCCTGCCCCAGTATATCAGTTACCCCACCCCAGTATATCAGTTACCCTGCCCCAGTATATCAGTTACCCTGCCCCAGTATATCAGTTACCCTGCCCCAGTATATCAGTTCATCTGCCCCAGTATATCAGTTACTCCGCCCCAGTATATCAGTTACACCGCCCCAGTATATCAGTTACTCGGCCCCAGTATATCAGTTACCCCGCCCCAGTATATCAGTTACTCCGCCCCAGTATACCAGTTACTCCGCTCCAGTATATCAGTTACTCGGCCCCAGTATATCAGTTACCCCGCCCCAGTATATCAGTTACTCCGCCCCAGTATATCAGTTACTCGGCCACAGTATACCAGTTACTCCGCCCCAGTATATCAGTTACTCCGCCCCAGTATATCAGTTATTTGGCCCCAGTATATCAGTTACTTGGCCCCAGTATATCAGTTACACTGCCCCAGTATATCAGTTACCCTGCCCCAGTATATCAGTTCCTCTGCCCCAGTATATCAGTTACCCTGCCCCAGTATATCAGTTACTTGGCCCCAGTATATCAGTTACTCCGCCCCAGTATATCAGTTACACCGCCCCAGTATATCAGTTACTTGGCCCCAGTATATCAGTTACTTGGCCCCAGTATATCAGTTACTTGGCCCCAGTATACCAGTTACTCCGCCCCAGTATATCAGTTACACCGCCCCAGTATATCAGTTACCCTGCCCCAGTATATCAGTTACACCGCCCCAGTATATCAGTTACTCCGCCCCAGTATATCAGTTACCCTGCCCCAGTATATCAGTTACTCCGCCCCAGTATATCAGTTACCCTGCCCCAGTATATCAGTTACCCTGCCCCAGTATATCAGTTATCCCGCCCCAGTATATCAGTTACTCGGCCCCAGTATATCAGTTACTCAGCCCCAGTATATCAGTTACTTGGCCCCAGTATATCAGTTACCCTGCCCCAGTATATCAGTTACTTGGCCCCAGTATATCAGTTACACCGCCCCAGTATATCAGTTACTTGGCCCCAGTATATCAGTTACTTGGCCCCAGTATATCAGTTACTTGGCCCCAGTATATCAGTTACCCTGCCCCAGTATATCAGTTACACCGCCCCAGTATATCAGTTACACCGCCCCAGTATATCAGTTACTTGGCCCCAGTATATCAGTTACCCCACCCCAGTATATCCGTTACCCTGCCCCAGTATATCAGTTACTTGGCCCCAGTATATCAGTTACCCTGCCCCAGTATATCAGTTACTTGGCCCCAGTATATCAGTTACACCGCCCCAGTATATCAGTTACTTGACCCCAGTATATCAGTTACTCTGCCCCAGTATACCAGTTACTCCGCCCCAGTATATCAGTTACTCGGCCCCAGTATATCAGTTACTTGGCCCCAGTATATCAGTTACTTGGCCCCAGTATACCAGTTACTCCGCCCCAGTATATCAGTTACTCCGCCCCAGTATATCAGTTACCCTGCCCCAGTATATCAGTTACACCGCCCCAGTATATCAGTTACCCTGCCCCAGTATATCAGTTACCCTGCCCCAGTATATCAGTTATCCCGCCCCAGTATATCAGTTACTTGGCCCCAGTATATCAGTTACTTGGCCCCAGTATATCAGTTACCCTGCCCCAGTATATCAGTTACTTGGCCCCAGTATATCAGTTACACCACCCCAGTATATCAGTTACTTGGCCCCAGTATATCAGTTACCCCGCCCCAGTATATCAGTTACCCTGCCCCAGTATATCAGTTACTTGGCCCCAGTATATCAGTTACCCTGCCCCAGTATATCAGTTACTTGACCCCAGTATATCAGTTACTCCGCCCCAGTATACCAGTTACTCCGCCCCAGTATATCAGTTACTCGGCCCCAGTATATCAGTTACTTGGCCCCAGTATATCAGTTACTCCGCCCCAGTATATCAGTTACCCCGCCACAGTATATCAGTTACTCCGCCCCAGTATACCAGTTACTCGGCCCCAGTATATCAGTTACTCGGCCCCAGTATATCAGTTACACCGCCCCAGTATATCAGTTACTCCGCCCCAGTATATCAGTTACCCCGCCACAGTATATCAGTTACTCCGCCCGCCCCAGTATATCAGTTACCCCACCCCAGTATATCAGTTCCGCTGCCCCAGTATATCAGTTACTCAGCCCCAGTATATCAGTTACTCCGCCCAAGTATATCAGTTACTCCGCCGCAGTATATCAATTACACTGCCCCAGTATATCAGTTACACCGCCCCAGTATATCAGTTACCCCGCCCCAGTATATCAGTTACACCGCCCCAGTATATCAGTTACCCCGCCCCAGTATATCAGTTACCCCGCCCCAGTATATCAGTTACTCCCCCCCAGTATATCAGTTACTCCGCCCCAGTATATCAGTTACCCCGCCCCAGTATATCAGTTACTCCGCCCCAGTATATCAGTTACTCCGCCGCAGTATATCAATTACACTGCCCCAGTATATCAGTTACACCGCCCCAGTATATCAGTTACCCCGCCCCAGTATATCAGTTACTCCGCCCCAGTATATCAGTTACCCCGCCCCAGTATATCAGTTACTCGGCCCCAGTATATCAGTTACTCCGCCCCAGTATATCAGTTACTCCGCCCCAGTATATCAGTTACTCCGCCCCAGTATATCAGTTACTCCGCCCCAGTATATCAGTTACTCCGCCCCAGTATATCAGTTACTCCGCCCCAGTATATCAGTTACTCCGCCCCAGTATATCAGTTACACCGCCCCAGTATATCAGTTACTCCGCCCCAGTATATCAGTTACTCCACCCCAGTATATCAGTTACTCCACCCCAGTATATCAGTTACTCCGTGACTACATTGCATTATTATATAAGGATAGGAACTATGTTTCAGGAGCATCGTAATTTGTCATGGGCTCATTCTAGAGAGCGACCTGGGCGAAATAGTCGCCATTGGGACCCTGACTTCACACTGCGTTCTACACCCTCCGAACAGGGTCTTTAATGCGTTCTACATTCTCCGAACAGGGACTTTAATGCATTCTACACCCTCCTAACAGGGACTTTAATGCATTCTACACCCTCCTAACAGGGCTTTAATGCCTTCTACACTCTCCTAACAGGGGCTTTAATGCGTTCTACACCCTCCAAACAGGGGCTTTAATGCCTTCTACACCCTCCGAACAGGGGCTTTAATGCCTTCTACACCCTCCGAACAGGGGCTTTAATGCCTTCTACACCTTCCGAACAGGGGCTTTAATGCCTTCTACACCCTCCGAACAGGGGCTTTAATGCCTTCTACATCCTCCTAACAGGGCTTTAATGCCTTCTACACCTTCTGAACAGGGGCTTTAATGCCTTCTACACCTTCTGAACAGGGGCTTTAATGCCTTCTACACTCTCCGAACAGGGGCTTTAATACCTTCTACACCTTCTGAACAGGGGCTTTAATGCCTTCTACACCTTCTGAACAGGGGCTTTAATGCCTTCTACACTCTCCGAATAGGGGCTTTAATGCCTTCTACACCCTCTGAACAGGGCTTTAATGCCTTCTACACCCTCCGAACAGGGGCTTTAATGCCTTCTACACTCTCCGAACAAGGGCTTTAATGCCTTCTACACCCTCTGAACAGGGCTTTAATGCCTTCTACACCCTCCGAATAGGGGCTTTAATGCCTTCTACACTCTCCGAATAAGGGCTTTAATGCCTTCTACACCCTCTGAACAGGGCTTTAATGCCTTCTACCCCCTCCGAACAGGGGCTTTAATGCCTTCTACACTCTCCGAACAGGGGCTTTAATGCCTTCTACACTCTCCGAACAAGGGCTTTAATGCCTTCTACACCCTCCGAACAGGGGCTTTAATGCCTTCTACACCCTCCGAACAGGGGCTTTAATGCGTTCTACACCCTCCGAACAGGGACTTTAATGCGTTCTACACCCTCCGAACAGGGCTTTAATGCCTTCTACACCCTCCGAACAGGGACTTTAATGCGTTCTACACCCTCCGAACAGGGCTTTAATGCCTTCTACCCCCTCCGAACAGGGGCTTTAATGCGTTCTACCCCCTCAGAACAGGGGCTTTAATGCCTTCTACACCCTCCAAAACAGGGGCTTTAATGCCTTCTACACCCTCTGAGTAGGGTCTTTAATGCGTTCTACACTCTCCTAACAGGGGCTTTAATGCCTTCTACACCCTCTGAACAGGGGCTTTAATGCCTTCTACACCCTCCGAATAGGGGCTTTAATGCCTTCTACACCCTCCGAACAGGGGCTTTAATGCGTTCTACACCCTCCGAACAGGGTCTTTAATGCCTTCTACACCCTCCGAACAGGGGCTTTAATACCTTCTACACCCTCCGAACAGGGTCTTTAATGCCTTCTACACCCTCCAAAACAGGGGCTTTAATGCCTTCTACACCCTCCGAACAGGGGCTTTAAAGCCTTCTACACCCTCCGAAAAGGGCTTTAATGCCTTCTACACTCTCTGTGTCATGATAGCGCAGTGGTAACGCAGAAAGTCCCGGAGTTTGCACCCCGCTGGAGCCGTTACGATTGTACCCTTAGGTAAGGCAATTGAATTCAACATTGCCGCTTCTCTCTCCCTCGTGGCAATGGATTACATCAGGAATGAGGTCTCAAGAGTGATTAATATAAGTTGTAAAGACTTGTTTCGCAATCAAGCTAAAATAAATTTGTATAAATTAATAAACTCTCTTAACAGGGGTTTTAATGCCTTCAACACCCAATTATCTGGAGCACAGACAAATATTACTGAAGAAACTCCAAAAGAAAACTGAAACTAGAACTAACAGTTTCATAATGACACAAGTTGCGACGTATGAATTTTTTCGACAAATTAAATGAAACATAGACGAAAATTGTTGGTTTGCTCACTCATACTGCTCCTTAAGTTACATTTAACTGGTAGCTAGTGTCTAAATGGTTGAATAGCATAATCCAATACAGTCACCTCGTCATTATTATCTCCCATGACTAGAAATTAGCATACTTTTGTTCAAGATCATATTTAGAAATAAGATGTGAATGGTATCTCGACGACATAATTGAACACCATTATTACATATACTATACCGTCTCCATGGCCCAGTGATTAAGCGTCCGCCTACGGAGCGGGAGGTCGATGGTTCGAATCTCGTCATGCCCAAACTTAGACTAAAGCTTTTCACTGATTGGCCAATGGCCTCATTCTAGAGGGTGATGTGGGTGAAATAGTCGTCCGATGGACCCTGACTTCGCCCCCCCCCCCCGTTTTTTATTTTACAATTTTCATACAACATTTTGTCCAGTAACATACACTAGCCCATTATTAAGCACTCATTCTATTCAAAAAAATTATTTAATGGTAATACTGTGTATTTTAACCATATTTTGTTGAAATTTATTATATAACACCATTAATATTAACCATTTCCCTCATAGAAGTACCTCTTGATGCCAATACCACATACATTGACAATGTAGCAGCCAAACCAATGTTCATAATGAAGGCCAGAATCTCATGTAGTTCCAGTAATATCTATGAAGGTGGGATAGATATGGCGACTATTTACCCACTGCATGATAGCTAAATGGCTGTCGTTTGCATGGAAATATAATAGTATATTAACCTAAATCTCTATGTAGTCCCAGTAATATCTATGGAGGCAGGGCTTCGAAAATTACCAGTTTGTCGGTTTTCGACCGATTTTTATCATTTCAGACTGATTCTAACAGTCAAAATACCTTTAAAAATAGGTCCAAAATATTGTTGAAAAAGTCAAGAAATCGGTCTATAACGAACCTAATTTGTAAGTATAATCCGTTGACATATTTCACACGTTTCCAATTTACGATCGAACTGGATAATTGCCACCTGAGGTCCCATGTCTCCATGGTGATCAGGCGATCAATGCATGTCATGTCAATTACATGAAATTAGTGCGGTAATCGTTTGATGTTTACAGCAAAACTACTGACATTTGTTAGTTTCTTTGAAGTGGACTGAATGATTGACAGTCGATTATTTTAGAATTTTATAAAGAATTTGTTTTTAAAATGTTTGCATTAAATTAAAGAAGTGTGCTAGGATTAATTTGCAATTAAATAATAATTAATATTTTAAATAGAAATCCGAAAATCCGTTATGTGTACTCAAAATATACGACGGGTATATAATGTTTAGTATTTTTATTGTACTGTCACCCACGCGAGGGTGTTTCACCCATCAGGGTGTTCGTTGTGCTATCTGGTGTTAATAACTGCACAAGGCTGAAGATGATTTCCATTTTTATTCTTCTTTATTATTTGTGTGTCCACCTCAGAATAATGCTACATTCATTGTAATACATAATTATATCCATTCATCGCGGGAATAACTCGCTTGGCAGTGAAGGTAACTTTTAATGATTTTACTATCCCATTCTAAATTTTTGTTCCCAACCCCACTATATTATTTTGTCATTTTCGAAGTCCATCCAAAGGTCCTAAACATACAAAACTGCTCCTCCTCATCATTTTTCTGTCTATATATGCAGTTCCAGAATTATTTCCCATAATGCCTTGTCATACCTTTCATCGATTGGCCGATCCATTAACGGTATGATGGGAGGCTGACCTTACTCAGAAGGTCCCTATCTCTGCCAAGATATGATTGGTTACTATTATTTAGGTCTGTGCATCCCATCATTGAACATTTAGTTACCTAACATCCTGTAGGAAGTATTTGGCACCTACTTATTATAATGCAAGCATGACTATTTTGTCTCAGACCAAGATGTTACCAGGAGGTTACTCAGCACAGGGGGTCATTCAATATCCATTATAAGGTAGTTATCAATTGATCCCTTCTGTGCAGCTTCCTCTGGCAGTGCAGAATACTGGTGTCTCTTAACATGGCTCTAAGTAATATGCAGTAGATTAATTACTCTTAATACATGAATACATGTACACAATTGTAGAATACTGAATACTCTCACTATACTATATACATATATATATATCTGTTCTGACCAGACGGTTACATGCCTCTCCTCCAAACAAGTTTACTCCGTAAACTTTGCATTATTATATCATCTGTGGATCTCAATTATAACATAGGCATTATTATATCATCTGTGGATCTCAATTATAACATAGGCATTATTATATCATCTGTGGATCTCAATTATAACATAGGCATTATTATATCATCTGTGGATCTCAATTATAACATAGGCATTGTTATAATTATGATATTACTTACATCAAATATATTCAAGAAGATTCCTATTACCTGTACAAATGGAGGTGGACACACTAGTTATATAATTATTGGTAAACATTGAAGTACTCCATGCATATACATGTATGAAACAGTAATTACTATATTTTACTCATGAATTATTGCTAATACATTGTCAATGTTTCTCCTGTTGTGAATGTCACATAAACTCACTGAATTCTGCTGCTCACTGTTATAATAATTGTAATTGTCAGTTTTGTTTCTGACTTTTATAGTTAAATACACAAGTATGCTGTTCATCAACACATAGAACTTCATTATCCACATATTTACAACACATCCATTCTGGTGATACTCACATGAGTACAATTGTTAACATCGGGCTTGCTTTAAGCTCTTACCGAATCTACAAAACTATGTTTGGCTTGTCCAGCTATTCCACAGGTCAATATCCCTTTGCAGCACATTTTAGAATCCCCTGTTACATGGATCCTACACGTACCGATATTTGTAATAACCCTTTTCCTATTCATAAATATATAAACCAGATCCCGGAACATAGTCAAGCCCTGGTATAACAATTGCATTTCCCAATAACCCAAGAATAGTATGACAGACTGGTTAGTGTGACCTATTCATAATATGGTTATCCAAATATGATGGCATGGTCTTCTTAACTAACACATCATAAGTTTGTTTTTATAAATTTCTGCTACCCTGCTCACTTCAAATAACAAATGCATTGTTGTACATTACCACAAGGGCTGTTTACATCTGCAAAATATTTCCAAATTGTAAAGATAAACTGTCTTAGTCACGTAATAATTCAGGTAAATAGTACCACCCCCATAATAAAAATTCAAAATGGTTGCGCAAATAATTTGAAAATTTACTGTAAAAAAATGCCGAGCCATATAGCCATCATTGAAACATGACACCAACAACTCATCAATACATTTGAAAGGCTTTGCGTAACTGAATATTCCTGGTTCTACATATTGTCTGGTACCTGTGTACCTACTTGACACTGATGCTAATGATTGCACGGGTATTTGTGTATTGACTCATGACCAATGCAATATGAATGTACTGCCATGTTACCCGTTCCGTGTACCCATGACATGTGTATGATCTTGTCTTTTCTCTTTTCTCATTTCCTCCGGTATGTCATTCTCATAGACCCACACACTCTTTGTTGTACCCATACTCAAAGACTTATATCTGGCCTGATACATGAGTCTATCTCTGTATCGACATGCCTTCATGACTTTCTCTAGTTCCCAGTCATGCGACTTCACCTCTTGGCTTTGTGATTGAGGTGTTACTGTTGATTGGTCATCTACTGCCAGCTTGTCTGACGGGTCGTCTTGTTCGATCTCAAGATTATCCAACTTGTCTGTCGCCAGTGCTATAGGAATATTGGTGGGCCTCTCATAAGGACTGAAGTAGGGCTTCAAGCGTTTGGGATGAACTGTCGATTTGACGGCCTTGTGTGTTCTCAAATCGCGTAAATGATACGAAAGATCACTTACTTTTTCAGAGATGTAGTATGGCCCAATCCATCTCCTAACAAGCTTACCCGACTGTCCTTTTGGTGTGACTGGAGAATATAACCACACATTGTCTTGGACCTGGTATTTTGGTGTCTTCGCGACCTTATCATACTGCGTCTTATATTTCACCTGAGCAGCCAGTCTATTTTCCTTGACCAATTCACGACACATCTGAGCATTTTCTCTTATTTCCCGAAGGTGTTCCTCCACCGTTTTGTTTTGTGTCATCGGTTGTAGGATGGTGTCAATTGGCAGCCGGCATTCTCTTCCAAACAGAATGTAATATGGGCTGTACTGAGAAGAGTCAACAGCTGGTGAGATTCGGTAGCTCATCATTATACTGGGAAGGTAGTCAATCCACTTCTCTTGTTTATCATTACAATATATTCTCAGCTTCCCCAGTATGACGCTGTTCATTCTCTCAACCGTCGAGTTTGTGGCTGGGTGATAGCTGCTTGTTTTCAACTTCGTAATCTGGAATATGTTGCACAATTCCTGCATCACCTTTGACATGAAATTTGACCCTCTATCCGTGAGAATTGACTCTGGTGTACCCATTCTGCAAATGAAATCTTGGTAGATCCTGTATGCTGTCTCCTTTGCTTCTAGTGTCTTCAATGGTATTGCTTCACACCATCCCGAGAAAGCATCCACCAGCAGTAGAATGTACTTGTACACCTCTGCTGTCTGTGGCATTGGACCGAGTATATCCATGTGAACACGGGAGAACACATCACCTACAGGAAGTGGTTGTAGTTGGGCTTTGCGGAAGTGTACATATCTTTTGGTTTGCTGACATGGCTCACATGATTTTACATATGTCTGTATATCTTTGTACATTGATGGCCAAAAATATTTCATACGTATTGCCTCATATGTTCTCTCTATTCCATAGTGACACGAAGTGAGCGCATCATGATACGATTTCAGTACTGTATCTCTCAATCCGAGTGGGACAGCCAACTGCTTCACCACATTTTGCCATTTGTGATCTTTAGATCGGGGATGGTACAAATGAAACAGTAAATATTGTCCATGACATAATACTGTGATTCGGCAACCAATCTACAGGCAACGTTCCTGCTGTTCGAGGTACTGACACATATCCTTGAAATCAGGATCTGCCAATTGTGTATCCCTTAAACATTCCTCAGTTATGTCGCAGGTGTTAAGTATGTGCTCAGCTGGAGCTAACGACTGGTATGTGTCAATTGCTTGAATCATCACAGAAAGTGTGTCCTGCTGTGTGTGTGTTTCCACTGCATTGACTGCGACAAGTGGTTTGGATGGAAATTGAAATGTGTATTCAGTGTACCAATCTGGGGGTACTTCAGTTGTGTCTACTTGGGGATCGATCGGTAAGTCGTCGGCCTCTGCCGTCATCTCAGTTTCGTCTCCTTGTTGGTCATATACTCTACGGGACAATGCATCTGCATTAGAATGCCGTTTACCAGCTTTGTGCACTACATTATAGTTGTACCCCTGTAAGAAAATTGCCCATCTACCTAATCTGCCAGGGGACTGAATTGTTTTCAGGGATGTCAAGGCTTGGTGGTCTGTGTACACATCAAACTCCTTATCTGCCAAGTATGTACGATAATAACGGATTCCCTCGACCAACGCTAACCCCTCCAAATCTGAAATTCCCCAATTCTTCTCCGCCGGACGTAAAGAACGCCCCCCATAAGCTATCACATGCTCACGATTTTCATTGTCTTTCTGACCGAGGATGTATGATATGGCCTCTATTGATGCATCAGTATAGAGAATGAACTTCTTGCTGAAATCTGGGAATGCAAGAATTGGCGTCTCCGTGAGAGCAGTCTTTAAGGTATTGAATGATTTTCTACATTCATCCGTCCACACAAACTTGGAGTTCTTGCTCAGAGTACTATTCAACGGCCGAGCAATCCTTGCAAAGGACTTCACAAACCTACGATAGTAATTACATAGACCAAGAAATGCCCTAACATCACGCTGGGACTTGGGTTCGGGATAAGATTTTACTGCCTCGATCTTTTCCTGATCTACTGACATACCATACTTCGAAAACTTGTGCCCCAAGTACTTGACTTCCTCTGCTGCAAAACAACACTGAGGGTTTGAGACGTAAATTTGCCTCACGGAAACGTGTGAAGACCTGATTCAAGTGATTCAAATGTTCCTCAAAACTTTTACTATGTATCAGAACATCATCAATGTAACACAGAGCAAACTTGTAATTTATTCCACGGAGAACCTCATTCATTACCAAAGAGAAGGCCATAGGAGAGTTCATCAACCCAAAGGGTAATTTGTTGAAAGAGTACACGCCCATGTGACAGGTGAATCCAGTTTTGTGTTTAGTTGTTGGATCTAAAGGAATTTGAAAGAAACCCTGCGCCATATCTATCACAGAGAAATAAGAAGAGTTAGATTGACCTAGAGTGTCTATCACATCTCGAAAATCTGTTATGGGCCATCGCATAGGTTGTGTGACCTTGTTAAGTTCACAGAAATCTATGGCAAAGCTGTTGATTCTGGGACTCTGTTAGATTAGCATGATCTAGACTAACCTCTATGTCTTTGGCTATGTTAATGTACTCTGTGTCTGAGGTGGTGGTGTTAATTTCTGGTTCAACCCCTGTTGTGTCCAGATTACCCTGTGAGCCCTGATCACCTGTTACCCCATCATGCTCTACCTTGCATAGTATATCAGATGTGTGTAATTGCTCAATTCTTGCGACTGGTTCATTTGGTTTCAATGAAATACTGATATTTGTAGGATTGAGCAGTTTTACACATGTTTCTTTGTTATGCACATAGCTCAGACAACGGGCACCCATTAATTGATGTTTTGTGGGCAATGTTTTGATTGGCTCTATGATGGATAAACCTGCGTGGTTCGTACCAGAGACTTTGACTTTCACAATAACGACCTGTTTCGGCTCAATCGTAATTCGATTTATTACTCGTGCAAGTCCATTTCGGTGTATTGAAGAGTACATAGGTGCAGTTACCATACCGTGCTGAATTTCTAATGTCCCATTACCCCAATCTATTTTTATTAGACGGTTACAATAGTACAAGACCATGAAATCAATTGAAACAGTTATATCCCGGTTTATAAATAGTACAAGACCATGAAATCAATTGAAACAGTTATATCCCGGTTTATAAATAGTACAAGACCATGAAATCAATGAAACAGTTATATCCCGGTTAATAAATAGTATAAGACCATGAAATCAATGAAACGGTTATATACTGGTTAATAAATAGTACAAGACCATGAAATCAATGAAACGGTTATATACCGGTTAATAAATAGTACAAGACCATGAAATCAATGAAGCGGTTATATACCGGTTAATAAATAGTACAAGACCATGAAATCAATGAAACAGTTATATCCCGGTTAATAAATAGTACAAGACCATGAAATCAATGAAACAAAATACATTTTAGAAAAAAAACCAAAGGATTTTATAAGCATTTATATGAAAAAGAAAACCGTACAGAGTGTAATTTGTTCCTGAAAACAATGTAAAGTTAAACAATGTACAAAAAGAATCATGTGAAGGTGATCTAACAGTGTTTGAATGTGCAAAGGCCCTATTAAGTATGCAAAATAATAAAAGCCCATGATTTAACAACATAATTTTATAAAATATTTTGGAACAATATAAAAATATTACATTGCATCAATAAATCATTCTTATGAAATCGGCAATTTAACACAATTACAAAAACAATGAATTATAACGTTGCTCCCCAAAATGAGACAAAGAATTGACATCATTAAATAATTGGAGACCCAGATCACTTTTGAATATTGACTACAAAATAGCCCCCAAAGCAATTGCAAAGAGAATTAAAAATGTGATTTCATCTAGCGTACATAATTCACAAACAGGCTTCCTAAAAGGTAGGTATATTGGAGAGAATATTAGATTTACCTACGACATTATTGAGACACTAAATGAAACATGAATAAGCTTGCCCTGCTCTTCTTCGCATTTTTTGAAAAAGCTTGACAGTATTGACCATGTGTCCGAGTACTCGAGTATCATAATTGTTGAAATCCTTAACCCTTTCCTTCATAGAGATTTAGGTTAATATACTATTATATCTCCATATAAACGACAGCCATTTAGCTATCATGCAGTGGATAAGTAGTCGCCATATCTATCCCACCTCCATAGATATTACTGGGACTACATGAGATTCTGGCCTTTATTATGAACATTGGTTTGGCTACTACATTGTCAATGTATGTCGTATTGGTAATGGTGTCAAGAGATTCTTCTATGAGGAAAAGGATTAATATATATATACAATTTAGTTGTCAAAGAAACCTGCCCAGTAACATATTTGGAGGTGTGGTAGAAATGATCACTGATTATCCATTGATGATAAGTTAAATTGTTGCTGTTTGTATAGAGATACAGTAAATATAAGCTTAATGTAGCTGCCAACCTTTTGAACAATAGTTTTTACTGACTATGCATTACATAAATAAAGTGGCTACTCATACAATCTTAAATCCTTGACCAAGCTCTCTGCAATTAATGTTCCCTTAAAGTGGTTTGAACCTTGTGTAATTGGTGGTTGCCTATTATATTAAACCATGTGTAATTGGTGGTTGCCTATTATATTAAACCATGTGTAATTGGTTGTTAGATATTATGCTAAACCATGTGTAATTTGTTGTTAGATATTATGCTAAACCATGTGTAATTGGTTGTTAGCTATTATATCAAACCATGTGTAATTGGTTGTTAGATATTATGTTAAACCATGTGTAATTGGTGGTTAGCTATTATGTTAAACCATGTGTAATTCGTGGTTAGCTATTATGTTAAACCATGTGTAATTCATGGTTAGCTATTATGTTAAGCCATGTGTAATTGGTGGGTAGCTATTACATTAAACCATGTGTAATTGGTTGTTAGATATTACATTAAACCATGTGTAATTGGTTGTTAGATATTATATTAAGCCGTGTGTGATTGGTTGTTAGCTATTATATTAAACCATGTGTAATTGGTGGTTAGCTATTATGTTAAATCATGTGTAATTTGTTGTTAGCTGTTATGTTAAACCATGTGTAATTGGTTGTTAGATATTATATTAAACCATGTGTAATTGGTTGTTAGATATTATATTAAACCATGTGTAATTGGTGGTTAACTATTATATTAAACCATGTGTAATTGGTTGTTAGATATGATATTAAACCATGTGTAATTGGTGGTTAGCTATTATATTAAACCATGTGTAATTGGTTGTTAGATATTATATTAAACCATGTGTAATTGGTTGTTAGATATTATATTGAACCATGTGTAATTGGTTGTTAGATATTATATTGAACCATGTGTAATTGGTTGTTAGATATTATGCTAAGCCATGTGTAATTGGTTGTTAGCTATTATATTAAACCATGTGTAATTGGTTGTTAGATATTATATTAAACCATGTGTAATTGGTTGTTAGATATTATATTAAACCATGTGTAATTGGTTGTTAGATATTATATTAAGCCATGTGTAATTGGTTGTTAGCTATTATATTAAGCCATGTGTGATTGTTGTTATTATATTAGTTTTATAATTATAGATCCACCCTCAGAACCAAAAATAACTGGCTACAAGAAAGACCTGGCTGTTCGCATCAACGATACAGTCCATCTGATGTGTACTTCGGAAGGAGGAAACCCGCTTGCCCAGATAGCTTGGTTCAGAAACAATGCCCAAGTGGATTTCTCATACTCTCAGAGGGACAACAAAGCGGAGAATGAGTTGATTATTTCAGCAGAGCGGTCAGACAATAATGTAGAGTATAGGTGCGAGGCGTGGAACATAGTGAATGCTGAAGCTCCTTTAATGGTCACTCGAAAACTAGTTGTACACTGTAAGTATTACACAGAAGTATGTCAGATTCAAAACACATGCAGACCTCTTGTCTGATTCAAAACCCATGCAGACCTCTGTCTGATTCAAAACCCATGCTGACCTCTGTCTAATTCAAAACCCATGCAGACCTCTGTCTGATTCAAAACCCATGCAGCCTCTGTCTGATTCAAAACCCATTCAGACCTCTGTCTGATTCAAAACCCATGCAGAACTCTGTTTGATTCAAAACCCATGCAGACCTATGTCTGATTCAAAACCCATGCAGACATCTGTCTGATTCAAAACCCATGCAGACCTCTGTCTGATTCAACCCCATACAGAACTCTGTCTGATTCAAAACCCATTCAGACCTATATCTGATTCAAAACCCATGCAGACCTCTGTCTGATTCAAAACCCATACAGAACTATGTCTGATTCAAAACCCATGCAGACCTCTGTCTGATTCAAAACCCATGCAGACCTCTGTCTGATTCAATCCCATACAGAACTCTGACTGATTCAAAACCCATGCAGACCTATGCAGACCTCTGTCTGATTCAAAACCCATGCTGACCTCTGTCTAATTCAAAACCCATGCAGACCTCTGTCTGATTCAAAACCCATACAGACCTCTGTCTGATTCAAAACCCATGCTGACATCTGTCTAATTCAAAACTATGCATGGTGTCTATGCATAATTTATGTGCAGAAGTTATGTCTTATTCACAATGTGTTATAAAGTGATGTCTGATTCCCACAACCCACACATAACCTATATAGTTACTTATGTCTAATACATAACCCATGCAGAACTCTTGTCTGATTCACAACCCACACATAACCTATATAGTTACTTATGTCTAATACATAACCCATGCAGAACTCTTGTCTGATTCACAACCCACACATAACCTATATAGTTACTTATGTCTAATACATAACCCGTGCAGAACCACAACCCACACATAACCTATATAGTTACATATGTCTAATACATAACCCACACATAACCTATATAGTTACTTATGTCTAATATATAACCCATGCAGTACTATTGTCTGATTCATAACCCACACATAACTATATAGTTACTTATGTCTAATATATAACCATGCAGAACTCGTTGATTCATAACCCACACATAACCTATTAGTTACATATGTTAATACACAACCCACACATAACCTATATAGTTACTTATGTCTAATATATAACCATGCATAACCTATATAGTTACTTATGTCTAATACTAACCCACACATAACCTATATAGTTACTTATGTCTAATATATAACCCATGCAGAACTCTTGTCTGATTCATAACCCACACATAACCTATATAGTTACTTATGTCTAATACATAACCCATGCAGAACTCTTGTCTGATTCATAACCCACACATAACCTATATAGTTACTTATGTCTAATACATAACCCATGCAGAACTCTTGTCTGATTCACAACCCACACATAACCTATATAGTTACTTATGTCTAATACATAACCCATGCAGAACTCTTGTCTGATTCACAACCCACACATAACCTATATAGTTACTTATGTCTAATACATAACCCATGCAGAACTCTTGTCTGATTCACAACCCACACATAACCTATATAGTTACTTATGTCTAATACATAACCCATGCAGAACTCTTGTCTGATTCACAACCCACACATAACCTATGTAGTTACTTATGTCTAATACATAACCCATGCAGAACTCTTGTCTGATTCACAACCCACACATAACCTATATAGTTACTTATGTCTAATACATAACCCATGCAGAACTCTTGTCTGATTCACAACCCACACATAACCTATATAGTTACTTATGTCTAATACATAACCCATGCAGAACTCTTGTCTGATTCACAACCCACACATAACCTATATAGTTACTTATGTCTAATACATAACCCATGCAGAATTCTTGTCTGATTCATAACCCACACATAACCTATATAGTTACTTATGTCTAATATATAACCCATGCAGAACTCTTGTCTGATTCACAACCCACACATAACCTATATAGTTACTTATGTCTAATACATAACCCATGCAGAACTCTTGTCTGATTCATAACCCACACATAACCTATATAGTTACTTATGTCTAATACATAACCTGTGCAGAACTCTTGTCTGATTCACAACCCACACATAACCTATATAGTTACTTATGTCTAATAC
>CM026401.1:43893194-43909051 GCA_014843695.1 Archivesica marissinica
CTGCATTCAGACCCCACTAGTCACATATAGACTGCATTCAGACCCCACTAGTCACGTACAGACTGCATTCAGACCTCACTAGTCACGTATAGACTGCATTCAGACCCCACTAGTCACGTATATACTGCATTCAGACCACACTAGTCACATATATACTGCATTCAGACCCCACTAGTCACATATAGACTGCATTCAGACCCCACTAGTCACGTATAGACTGCATTCAGACCCCACTAGTCACATATAGACTGCATTCAGACCCCACTAGTCACGTACAGACTGCATTCAGACCCCACTAGTCACGTACAGACTGCATTCAGACCCCACTAGTCACGTACAGACTGCATTCAGACCCCTGTTTGTGTGTTGTGTTGTGTTGTGTTGTGTTGTGTTTGACTAGTCACATATAGACTGCATTCAGACCCCACTAGTCACATACAGACTGCATTCAGACCCCACTAGTCACATATAGACTGCATTCAGACCCCACTAGTCACATATAGACTGCATTCAGACCCCACTAGTCACATACAGACTGCATTCAGACCCCACTAGTCACACATAGACTGCATTCAGACCCCACTAGTCACATATAGACTGCATTCAGACCCACTAGTCACGTACAGACTGCATTCAGACCCCACTAGTCACATACAGACTGCATTCAGACCCCACTAGTCACATATAGACTGCATTCAGACCCCACTAGTCACGTACAGACTGCATTCAGACCCCACTAGTCACCATAGACTGCATTCAGACCCCACTAGTCACATATAGACTGCATTCAGACCCCACTAGTCACGTACAGACTGCATTCAGACCCCACTAGTCACACATAGACTGCATTCAGACCCCACTAGTCACATATAGACTGCATTCAGACCCCACTAGTCACATACAGACTGCATTCAGACCCCACTAGTCACATACAGACTGCATTCAGACCCCACTAGTCACATATAGACTGCATTCAGACCCCACTAGTCACGTACAGACTGCATTCAGACCCCACTAGTCACGTACAGAATGCATTCAGACCCCACTAGTCACGTACAGACTGCATTCAGACCCCACTAGTCATGTACAGACTGCATTCAGACCCCACTAGTCACATACATACTGCATTCAGACCCCACTAGTCACACATAGACTGTATTCAGACCCCACTAGTCACACATAGACTGCATTCAGACCCCACTAGTCACGTACAGACTGCATTCAGACCCCACTAGTCATGTACAGACTGCATTCAGACCCCACTAGTCACACATAGACTGCATTCAGACCCCACTAGTCACACATAGACTGCATTCAGACCACACTAGTCACACATAGACTGCATTCAGACCCCACTAGTCACACATAGACTGCATTCAGACCCCACTAGTCACACATAGACTGCATTCAGGCCCCACTAGTCACATATAGACTGCATTCAGACCCCACTAGTCACGTACAGACTGCATTCAGACCCCACTAGTCACGTACAGACTGCATTCAGACCCCACTAGTCACATACAGACTGCATTCAGACCCCACTAGTCACGTACATACTGCATTCAGACCCCACTAGTCACGTACAGACTGCATTCAGACCCCACTAGTCACACATAGACTGCATTCAGACCCCACTAGTCACGTACAGACTGCATTCAGACCCCACTAGTCACACATAGACTGCATTCAGACCCCACTAGTCACATACAGACTGCATTCAGACCCCACTAGTCACGTACAGACTGCATTCAGACCCCACTAGTCACACATAGACTGCATTCAGACCCCACTAGTCACATATAGACTGCATTCAGACCCCACTAGTCACACATAGACTGCATTCAGGCCCCACTAGTCACATATAGACTGCATTCAGACCCCACTAGTCACGTACAGACTGCATTCAGACCCCACTAGTCACGAACAGACTGCATTCAGACCCCACTAGTCACATACAGACTGCATTCAGACCCCACTAGTCACGTACAGACTGCATTCAGACCCCACTAGTCACGTACAGACTGCATTCAGACCCCACTAGTCACACATAGACTGCATTCAGACCCCACTAGTCACATACAGACTGCATTCAGACCCCACTAGTCACATATAGACTGCATTCAGACCCCACTAGTCATATATAGACTGCATTCAGACCCCACTAGTCACATATAGACTGCATTCAGACCCCACTAGTCACACATAGACTGCATTCAGACCCCACTAGTCACACATAGACTGCATTCAGACCCCATTAGTCACACATAGACTGCATTCAGACCCCACTAGTCACGTACAGACTGCATTCAGACCCCACTAGTCACATACAGACTGCATTCAGACCCCACTAGTCACATACAGACTGCATTCAGACCCCACTAGTCACATATAGACTGCATTCAGACCCCACTAGTCACATACAGACTGCATTCAGACCCCACTAGTCACATATAGACTGCATTCAGACCCCACTAGTCACATACAGACTGCATTCAGACCCCACTAGTCACGTACAGACTGCATTCAGACCCCACTAGTCACATACAGACTGCATTCAGACCCCACTAGTCACATATAGACTGCATTCAGACCCCACTAGTCACGTACAGACTGCATTCAGACCCCACTAGTCACGTATAGACTGCATTCAGACCCCACTAGTCACGTACAGACTGCATTCAGACCCCACTAGTCACATATAGACTGCATTCAGACTCCACTAGTCACGTATAGACTGCATTCAGACCCCACTAGTCACATACAGACTGCATTCAGACCCCACTAGTCACATACAGACTGCATTCAGACCCCACTAGTAACGTACAGACTGCATTCAGACCCCACTAGTCACATATAGACTGCATTCAGACTCCACTAGTCATGTATAGACTGCATTCAGACCCCACTAGTCACATATAGACTGCATTCAGACCCCACTAGTCACATACAGACTGCATTCAGACCCCACTAGTCACACATAGACTGCATTCAGACCCCACTAGTCACATATAGACTGCATTAGGACCACACTAGTCACAGTCAGACTGCATTCAGACCCCACTAGTCACATATAGACTGCATTCAGACCCCACTAGTCACATATAGACTGCATTCAGACCTCACTAGTCACGTACAGACTGCATTCAGACCCCACTAGTCACATATAGACTGCATTCAGACCCCACTAGTCACGTACAGACTGCATTCAGACCTCACTAGTCACGTACAGACTGCATTCAGACCCCACTAGTCACGTACATACTGCATTCAGACCCCACTAGTCACATATAGACTGCATTCAGACCCCACTAGTCACATACAGACTGCATTCAGACCCCACTAGTCACACATAGACTGCATTCAGACCCCACTAGTCACACATAGACTGCATTCAGACCCCACTAGTCACATACAGACTGCATTCAGACCCCACTAGTCACGTACAGACTGCATTCAGACCCCACTAGTCACATACAGACTGCATTCAGACCCCACTAGTCACACATAGACTGCATTCAGACCCCACTAGTCACACATAGACTGCATTCAGACCCCATTAGTCACACATAGACTGCATTCAGACCCCACTAGTCACACATAGACTGCATTCAGACCCCACTAGTCACATACAGACTGCATTCAGACCCCACTAGTCACATACAGACTGCATTCAGACCCCACTAGTCACATACAGACTGCATTCAGACCATTAAGACTGCATTCAGACCCCACTAGTCACAAAGACTGCATTCAACCCCACTAGTCACTATAGACTGCATTCAGACCCCACTAGTCACATACAGACTGCATTCAGACCCCACTAGTCACACATAGACTGCATTCAGACCCCACTAGTCACGTACAGACTGCATTCAGACCCCACTAGTCACATACAGACTGCATTCAGACCCCACTAGTCACATATAGACTGCATTCAGACCCCACTAGTCACGTACAGACTGCATTCAGACCCCACTAGTCACATATAGACTGCATTCAGACCCCACTAGTCACATATAGACTGCATTCAGACCCCACTAGTCACGTACAGACTGCATTCAGACCCCACTAGTCACACATAGACTGCATTCAGACCCCACTAGTCACATATAGACTGCATTCAGACCCCACTAGTCACATACAGACTGCATTCAGACCCCACTAGTCACATACAGACTGCATTCAGACCCCACTAGTCACATATAGACTGCATTCAGACCCCACTAGTCACGTACAGACTGCATTCAGACCCCACTAGTCACGTACAGAATGCATTCAGACCCCACTAGTCACGTACAGACTGCATTCAGACCCCACTAGTCATGTACAGACTGCATTCAGACCCCACTAGTCACATACATACTGCATTCAGACCCCACTAGTCACACATAGACTGTATTCAGACCCCACTAGTCACACATAGACTGCATTCAGACCCCACTAGTCAAGTATAGACTGCATTCAGACCCCACTAGTCACGTACAGACTGCATTCAGACCCCACTAGTCATGTACAGACTGCATTCAGACCCCACTAGTCACACATAGACTGCATTCAGACCCCACTAGTCACACATAGACTGCATTCAGACCACACTAGTCACACATAGACTGCATTCAGACCCCACTAGTCACACATAGACTGCATTCAGACCCCACTAGTCACACATAGACTGCATTCAGACCCCACTAGTCACATATAGACTGCATTCAGACCCCACTAGTCACATACACACTGCATTCAGACCCCACTAGTCACACATAGACTGCATTCAGGCCCCACTAGTCATGTACAGACTGCATTCAGACCCCACTAGTCACATACAGACTGCATTCAGACCCCACTAGTCACATATAGACTGCATTCAGACCCCACTAGTCACGTACAGACTGCATTCAGACCCCACTAGTCACACATAGACTGCATTCAGACCCCACTAGTCACATATAGACTGCATTCAGACCCCACTAGTCACGTACAGACTGCATTCAGACCCCACTAGTCACATATAGACTGCATTCAGACCCCACTAGTCACATATAGACTGCATTCAGACCCCACTAGTCACGTACAGACTGCATTCAGACCCCACTAGTCACACATAGACTGCATTCAGACCCCACTAGTCACATACAGACTGCATTCAGACCCCACTAGTCACGTACAGACTGCATTCAGACCCCACTAGTCACACATAGACTGCATTCAGACCCCACTAGTCACATATAGACTGCATTCAGACCCCACTAGTCACGTACAGACTGCATTCAGACCCCACTAGTCACATATAGACTGCATTCAGACCCCACTAGTCACATATAGACTGCATTCAGACCCCACTAGTCACGTACAGACTGCATTCAGACCCCACTAGTCACATATAGACTGCATTCAGACCCCACTAGTCACATATAGACTGCATTCAGACCCCACTAGTCCATAGACTGCATTCAGACCCCACTAGTCACATATAGACTGCATTCAGACCCCACTAGTCACGTACAGACTGCATTCAGACCCCACTAGTCACGTACAGACTGCATTCAGACCCACTGTCACTAAGACTGCATCAGACCCCACTAGTCACGTACAGACTGCATTCAGACCCCACTAGTCACATATAGACTGCATTCAGACCCCACTAGTCACGTACAGACTGCATTCAGACCCCACTAGTCACATATAGACTGCATTCAGACCCCACTAGTCACATATAGACTGCATTCAGACCCCACTAGTCACGTACAGACTGCATTCAGACCCCACTAGTCACATACAGACTGCATTCAGACCCCACTAGTCACGTACAGACTGCATTCAGACCCCACTAGTCACATACAGACTGCATTCAGACCCCACTAGTCACGTATAGACTGCATTCAGACCCCACTAGTCACATACAGACTGCATTCAGACCCCACTAGTCACGTACAGACTGCATTCAGACCCCACTAGTCACATACAGACTGCATTCAGACCCCACTAGTCACGTACAGACTGCATTCAGACCCCACTAGTCACATACAGACTGCATTCAGACCCCACTAGTCACGTACAGACTGCATTCAGACCCCACTAGTCACATACAGACTGCATTCAGACCCCACTAGTCACGTACAGACTGCATTCAGACCCCACTAGTCACATACAGACTGCATTCAGACCCCACTAGTCACGTACAGACTGCATTCAGACCCCACTAGTCACGTACAGACTGCATTCAGACCCCACTAGTCACGTACAGACTGCATTCAGACCCCACTAGTCACATACAGACTGCATTCAGACCCCACTAGTCACGTACAGACTGCATTCAGACCCCACTAGTCACATACAGACTGCATTCAGACCCCACTAGTCACATACAGACTGCATTCAGACCCCACTAGTCACATACAGACTGCATTCAGACCCCACTAGTCACGTACAGACTGCATTCAGACCCCACTAGTCACATACAGACTGCATTCAGACCCCACTAGTCACACATAGACTGCATTCAGACCCCACTAGTCACATATAGACTGCATTCAGACCCCACTAGTCACACATAGACTGCATTCAGACCCCACTAGTCACACATAGACTGCATTCAGACCCCACTAGTCACATACAGACTGCATTCAGACCCCACTAGTCACATACAGACTGCATTCAGACCCCACTAGTCACATACAGACTGCATTCAGACCCCACTAGTCACATACAGACTGCATTCAGACCCCACTAGTCACACATAGACTGCATTCAGACCCCACTAGTCACATATAGACTGCATTCAGACCCCACTAGTCACATACAGACTGCATTCAGACCCCACTAGTCACACATAGACTGCATTCAGACCCCACTAGTCATGTACAGACTGCATTCAGACCCCACTAGTCACATACAGACTGCATTCAGACCCCACTAGTCACATATAGACTGCATTCAGACCCCACTAGTCACATACAGACTGCATTCAGACCCCACTAGTCACATATAGACTGCATTCAGACCCCACTAGTCACGTACAGACTGCATTCAGACCCCACTAGTCACATATAGACTGCATTCAGACCCCACTAGTCACATACAGACTGCATTCAGACCCCACTAGTCACATACAGACTGCATTCAGACCCCACTAGTCACATACAGACTGCATTCAGACCCCACTAGTCACATACAGACTGCATTCAGACCCCACTAGTCACGTACAGACTGCATTCAGACCCCACTAGTCACGTACAGACTGCATTCAGACCCCACTAGTCACATATAGACTGCATTCAGACCCCACTAGTCACATACAGACTGCATTCAGACCCCACTAGTCACGTACAGACTGCATTCAGACCCCACTAGTCACGTACAGACTGCATTCAGACCCCACTAGTCACGTACAGACTGCATTCAGACCCCACTAGTCACATATAGACTGCATTCAGACCCCACTAGTCACATACAGACTGCATTCAGACCCCACTAGTCACACATAGACTGCATTCAGACCCCACTAGTCACATATAGACTGCATTGTGTTCAGACCCCACTAGTCACATATAGACTGCATTCAGACCCCACTAGTCACATATAGACTGCATTCAGACCCCACTAGTCACGTACAGACTGCATTCAGACCCCACTAGTCACGTACAGACTGCATTCAGACCCCACTAGTCACATATAGACTGCATTCAGACCCCACTAGTCACGTACAGACTGCATTCAGACCCCACTAGTCACGTACAGACTGCATTCAGACCCCACTAGTCACGTACAGACTGCATTCAGACCCCACTAGTCACGTATAGACTGCATTCAGACCCCACTAGTCACATACAGACTGCATTCAGACCCCACTAGTCACACATAGACTGCATTCAGACCCCACTAGTCACATAGACTGCATTCAGACCCCACTAGTCACATATAGACTGCATTCAGACCCCACTAGTCACGTACAGACTGCATTCAGACCCCACTAGTCACATACAGACTGCATTCAGACCCCACTAGTCACATATAGACTGCATTCAGGCCCCACTAGTCACATATAGACTGCATTCAGACCCCACTAGTCACATATAGACTGCATTCAGACCCCACTAGTCACGTATAGACTGCATTCAGACCCCACTAGTCACGTACAGACTGCATTCAGACCCCACTAGTCACGTATAGACTGCAATTCAGACCCCACTAGTCACGTATAGACTGCAATTCAGACCACACTAGTCACATATAGACTGCATTCAGACCCCACTAGTCACACATAGACTGCATTCAGACCCCACTAGTCACGTACAGACTGCATTCAGACCCCACTAGTCACGTACAGACTGCATTCAGACCCCACTAGTCACGTACAGACTGCATTCAGACCCCACTAGTCACATACAGACTGCATTCAGACCCCACTAGTCACATATAGACTGCATTCAGACCCCACTAGTCACATATAGACTGCATGCAGACCCCACTAGTCACATATAGACTGCATTCAGACCCAACTAGTCACGTATAGACTGCATTCAGACCCCACTAGTCACGTACAGACTGCATTCAGACCCCACTAGTCACGTACAGACTGCATTCAGACCCCACTAGTCACATACAGACTGCATTCAGACCCCACTAGTCACGTATAGACTGCATTCAGACCCCACTAGTCACGTACAGACTGCATTCAGACCCCACTAGTCACGTACAGACTGCATTCAGACCCCACTAGTCACGTACAGACTGCATTCAGACCCCACTAGTCACGTATAGACTGCATTCAGACCCCACTAGTCACATATAGACTGCATTCAGACCCCACTAGTCACACATAGACTGCATTCAGACCCCACTAGTCACGTACAGACTGCATTCAGACCCCACTAGTCACGTACAGACTGCATTCAGACCCCACTAGTCACGTACAGACTGCATTCAGACCCCACTAGTCACATACAGACTGCATTCAGACCCCACTAGTCACATATAGACTGCATTCAGACCCCACTAGTCACATATAGACTGCATTCAGACCCAACTAGTCACATATAGACTGCATTCAGACCCCACTAGTCACACACAGACTGCATTCAGACCCCACTAGTCACGTACAGACTGCATTCAGACCCCACTAGTCACGTACAGACTGCATTCAGACCCCACTAGTCACGTACAGACTGCATTCAGACCCCACTAGTCACGTACAGACTGCATTCAGACCCCACTAGTCACATACAGACTGCATTCAGACCCCACTAGTCACATATAGACTGCATGCAGACCCCACTAGTCACATATAGACTGCATTCAGACCCAACTAGTCACATATAGACTGCATTCAGACCCCACTAGTCACACACAGACTGCATTCAGACCCCACTAGTCACGTACAGACTGCATTCAGACCCCACTAGTCACATATAGACTGCATTCAGACCCCACTAGTCACATACAGACTGCATTCAGACCCCACTAGTCACGTACAGACTGCATTCAGACCCCACTAGTCACGTACAGACTGCATTCAGACCCCACTAGTCACATATAGACTGCATTCAGACCCCACTAGTCACGTACAGACTGCATTCAGACCCCACTAGTCACGTACAGACTGCATTCAGACCCCACTAGTCACGTACAGACTGCATTCAGACCACACTAGTCACATATAGACTGCATTCAGACCCCACTAGTCACGTACAGACTGCATTCAGACCCCACTAGTCACATATAGACTGCATTCAGACCCCACTAGTCACGTACAGACTGCATTCAGACCCCACTAGTCACATATAGACTGCATTCAGACCCCACTAGTCACATACAGACTGCATTCAGACCCCACTAGTCACGTACAGACTGCATTCAGACCCCACTAGTCACATACAGACTGCATTCAGACCCCACTAGTCACGTACAGACTGCATTCAGACCCCACTAGTCACATACAGACTGCATTCAGACCCCACTAGTCACGTACAGACTGCATTCAGACCCCACTAGTCACATACAGACTGCATTCAGACCCCACTAGTCACGTACAGACTGCATTCAGACCCCACTAGTCACATACAGACTGCATTCAGACCCCACTAGTCACGTACAGACTGCATTCAGACCCCACTAGTCACATACAGACTGCATTCAGACCCCACTAGTCACGTACAGACTGCATTCAGACCCCACTAGTCACATACAGACTGCATTCAGACCCCACTAGTCACGTACAGACTGCATTCAGACCCCACTAGTCACATACAGACTGCATTCAGACCCCACTAGTCACGTACAGACTGCATTCAGACCCCACTAGTCACATACAGACTGCATTCAGACCCCACTAGTCACGTACAGACTGCATTCAGACCCCACTAGTCACATATAGACTGCATTCAGACCCCACTAGTCACGTACAGACTGCATTCAGACCCCACTAGTCACATACAGACTGCATTCAGACCCCACTAGTCACGTACAGACTGCATTCAGACCCCACTAGTCACATACAGACTGCATTCAGACCCCACTAGTCACGTACAGACTGCATTCAGACCCCACTAGTCACATATAGACTGCATTCAGACCCCACTAGTCACATACAGACTGCATTCAGACCCCACTAGTCACACATAGACTGCATTCAGACCCCACTAGTCACATATAGACTGCATTAGGACCACACTAGTCACAGTCAGACTGCATTCAGACCCCACTAGTCACATATAGACTGCATTCAGACCCCACTAGTCACATATAGACTGCATTCAGACCTCACTAGTCACGTACAGACTGCATTCAGACCCCACTAGTCACGTACAGACTGCATTCAGACCCCACTAGTCACATATAGACTGCATTCAGACCCCACTAGTCACGTACAGACTGCATTCAGACCTCACTAGTCACGTACAGACTGCATTCAGACCCCACTAGTCACGTACAGACTGCATTCAGACCCCACTAGTCACATATAGACTGCATTCAGACCCCACTAGTCACATACAGACTGCATTCAGACCCCACTAGTCACACATAGACTGCATTCAGACCCCACTAGTCACACATAGACTGCATTCAGACCCCACTAGTCACATACAGACTGCATTCAGACCCCACTAGTCACGTACAGACTGCATTCAGACCCCACTAGTCACATACAGACTGCATTCAGACCCCACTAGTCACACATAGACTGCATTCAGACCCCACTAGTCACACATAGACTGCATTCAGACCCCACTAGTCACATATAGACTGCATTCAGACCCCACTAGTCACACATAGACTGCATTCAGACCCCACTAGTCACATATAGACTGCATTCAGACCCCACTAGTCACATACAGACTGCATTCAGACCCCACTAGTCACATACAGACTGCATTCAGACCCCACTAGTCACATACAGACTGCATTCAGACCCCACTAGTCACATACAGACTGCATTCAGACCCCACTAGTCACACATAGACTGCATTCAGACCCCACTAGTCACATATAGACTGCATTCAGACCCCACTAGTCACATACAGACTGCATTCAGACCCCACTAGTCACACATAGACTGCATTCAGGCCCCACTAGTCATGTACAGACTGCATTCAGACCCCACTAGTCACATACAGACTGCATTCAGACCCCACTAGTCACATATAGACTGCATTCAGACCCCACTAGTCACGTACAGACTGCATTCAGACCCCACTAGTCACACATAGACTGCATTCAGACCCCACTAGTCACATATAGACTGCATTCAGACCCCACTAGTCACGTACAGACTGCATTCAGACCCCACTAGTCACACATAGACTGCATTCAGACCCCACTAGTCACATATAGACTGCATTCAGACCCCACTAGTCACGTACAGACTGCATTCAGACCCCACTAGTCACATATAGACTGCATTCAGACCCCACTAGTCACATATAGACTGCATTCAGACCCCACTAGTCACGTACAGACTGCATTCAGACCCCACTAGTCACATATAGACTGCATTCAGACCCCACTAGTCACATACAGACTGCATTCAGACCCCACTAGTCACGTACAGACTGCATTCAGACCCCACTAGTCACATATAGACTGCATTCAGACCCCACTAGTCACACATAGACTGCATTCAGACCCCACTAGTCACACATAGACTGCATTCAGACCCCACTAGTCAACGTACAGACTGCATTCAGACCCCACTAGTCACGTACAGACTGCATTCAGACCCCACTAGTCACAGTACACTAACTGTCATCAGACCACTAGTCACACATAGACTGCATTCAGACCCCACTAGTCACACATAGACTGCATTCAGACCCCACTAGTCACACATAGACTGCATTCAGACCCCACTAGTCACACATAGACTGCATTCGCCCCACTAGTCACATATAGACTGCATTCAGACCCCACTAGTCACGTACAGACTGCATTCAGACCCCACTAGTCACATACAGACTGCATTCAGACCCCACTAGTCACGTACATACTGCATTCAGACCCCACTAGTCACGTACAGACTGCATTCAGACCCCACTAGTCACACATAGACTGCATTCAGACCCCACTAGTCACGTACAGACTGCATTCAGACCCCACTAGTCACACATAGACTGCATTCAGACCCCACTAGTCACATACAGACTGCATTCAGACCCCACTAGTCACGTACAGACTGCATTCAGACCCCACTAGTCACACATAGACTGCATTCAGACCCCACTAGTCACATATAGACTGCATTCAGACCCCACTAGTCACACATAGACTGCATTCAGGCCCCACTAGTCACATATAGACTGCATTCAGACCCCACTAGTCACGTACAGACTGCATTCAGACCCCACTAGTCACGAACAGACTGCATTCAGACCCCACTAGTCACATACAGACTGCATTCAGACCCCACTAGTCACGTACAGACTGCATTCAGACCCCACTAGTCACGTACAGACTGCATTCAGACCCCACTAGTCACACATAGACTGCATTCAGACCCCACTAGTCACATACAGACTGCATTCAGACCCCACTAGTCACATATAGACTGCATTCAGACCCCACTAGTCATATATAGACTGCATTCAGACCCCACTAGTCACATATAGACTGCATTCAGACCCCACTAGTCACACATAGACTGCATTCAGACCCCACTAGTCACACATAGACTGCATTCAGACCCCACTAGTCACGTACAGACTGCATTCAGACCCCACTAGTCACATATAGACTGCATTCAGACCCCACTAGTCACATACAGACTGCATTCAGACCCCACTAGTCACGTACAGACTGCATTCAGACCCCACTAGTCACATATAGACTGCATTCAGACCCCACTAGTCACATATAGACTGCATTCAGACCCCACTAGTCACGTACAGACTGCATTCAGACCCCACTAGTCACATATAGACTGCATTCAGACCCCACTAGTCACGTATAGACTGCATTCAGACCCCACTAGTCACATACAGACTGCATTCAGACCCCACTAGTCACATACAGACTGCATTCAGACCCCACTAGTCACGTACAGACTGCATTCAGACCCCACTAGTCACGTACAGACTGCATTCAGACCCCACTAGTCACATACAGACTGCATTCAGACCCCACTAGTCACGTATAGACTGCATTCAGACCCCACTAGTCACATACAGACTGCATTCAGACCCACTAGTCACTACAGACTGCATTCAGACCCCACTAGTCACGTACAGACTGCATTCAGACCCCACTAGTCACATATAGACTGCATTCAGACCCACTAGTCATGTATAGACTGCATTCAGACCCCACTAGTCACATATAGACTGCATTCAGACCCCACTAGTCACGTACAGACTGCATTCAGACCCCACTAGTCACACATAGACTGCATTCAGACCCCACTAGTCACATATATACTGCATTAGGACCACACTAGTCACAGTCAGACTGCATTCAGACCCCACTAGTCACATATAGACTGCATTCAGACCCCACTAGTCACATATAGACTGCATTCAGACCTCACTAGTCACGTACAGACTGCATTCAGACCCCACTAGTCACATATAGACTGCATTCAGACCCCACTAGTCACGTACAGACTGCATTCAGACCTCACTAGTCACGTACAGACTGCATTCAGACCCCACTAGTCACGTACATACTGCATTCAGACCCCACTAGTCACATATAGACTGCATTCAGACCCCACTAGTCACATACAGACTGCATTCAGACCCCACTAGTCACACATAGACTGCATTCAGACCCCACTAGTCACACATAGACTGCATTCAGACCCCACTAGTCACATACAGACTGCATTCAGACCCCACTAGTCACGTACAGACTGCATTCAGACCCCACTAGTCACATACAGACTGCATTCAGACCCCACTAGTCACACATAGACTGCATTCAGACCCCACTAGTCACACATAGACTGCATTCAGACCCCACTAGTCACACATAGACTGCATTCAGACCCCACTAGTCACACATAGACTGCATTCAGACCCCACTAGTCACATACAGACTGCATTCAGACCCCACTAGTCACATACAGACTGCATTCAGACCCCACTAGTCACACATAGACTGCATTCAGCCCCACTAGTCGTAAGACTGCATTCAGACCCCACTAGTCACATACAGACTGCATTCAGACCCCACTAGTCACATATAGACTGCATTCAGACCCCACTAGTCACATACAGACTGCATTCAGACCCCACTAGTCACATATAGACTGCATTCAGACCCCACTAGTCACATACAGACTGCATTCAGACCCCACTAGTCACGTACAGACTGCATTCAGACCCCACTAGTCACATATAGACTGCATTCAGACCCCACTAGTCACATATAGACTGCATTCAGACCCCACTAGTCACGTACAGACTGCATTCAGACCCCACTAGTCACACATAGACTGCATTCAGACCCCACTAGTCACATATAGACTGCATTCAGACCCCACTAGTCACGTACAGACTGCATTCAGACCCCACTAGTCACACATAGACTGCATTCAGACCCCACTAGTCACATATAGACTGCATTCAGACCCCACTAGTCACGTACAGACTGCATTCAGACCCCACTAGTCACACATAGACTGCATTCAGACCCCACTAGTCACATATAGACTGCATTCAGACCCCACTAGTCACGTACAGACTGCATTCAGACCCCACTAGTCACATACAGACTGCATTCAGACCCCACTAGTCACGTACAGACTGCATTCAGACCCCACTAGTCACATACAGACTGCATTCAGACCCCACTAGTCACATATAGACTGCATTCAGACCCACTAGTCACATATAGACTGCATTCAGACCCCACTAGTCACATAGATGTTGTGTTGACTGCATTCAGACCCCACTAGTCACGTACATACTGCATTCAGACCCCACTAGTCACGTACAGACTGCATTCAGACCCCACTAGTCACGTATAGACTGCATTCAGACCACACTAGTCACATATAGACTGCATTCAGACCCCACTAGTCACACATAGACTGCATTCAGACCACTAGTCACATAGACTGCATTCAGACCCCACTAGTCACATATAGACTGCATTCAGACCCACTAGTCACGTACAGACTGCATTCAGACCCCACTAGTCACGTACAGACTGCATTCAGACCCCACTAGTCACGTAGACTGCATTCAGACCCCACTAGTCAGTACATACTGCATTCAGACCCCACTAGTCACATACAGACTGCATTCAGACCCCACTAGTCACATATAGACTGCATTCAGACCCCACTAGTCACGTACAGACTGCATTCAGACCCCACTAGTCACAAATAGACTGCATTCAGACCCCACTAGTCACATATAGACTGC
>CM026401.1:43910051-43968484 GCA_014843695.1 Archivesica marissinica
ATGTTGATTAGGACATTAGTCCCCCAGTAGACATGTTGATTAGGACATTAGTCCCCCAGTAGAAATGTTGATTAGGACATTAGTCCCCCAGTAGAAATGTTGACTAGGACATCATCCTCCCAGTAGAAATGTTGACTAGGACATCATCCTCCCAAGTAGACATGTTGATTAGGACATTAGTCCCCCAGTAGAAATGTTGATTAGGACATTAGTCCCCCAGTAGACATGTTGATTAGGACATTAGTCCCCCAGTAGAAATGTTGATTAGGACATTAGTCCCCCAGTAGAAATGTTGACTAGGACATCATCCTCCCAGTAGAAATGTTGACTAGGACATCATCCTCCCAAGTAGACATGTTGATTAGGACATTAGTCCCCCAGTAGAAATGTTGATTAGGACATTAGTCCCCCAGTAGAAATGTTGATTAGGACATTAGTCCCCCAGTAGAAATGTTGATTAGGACATTAGTCCCCCAGTAGAAATGTTGACTAGGACATCATCCCCCCAATTAGAAATGTTGACTAGGACATCATCACCCCAGTAGAAATGTTGACTAGGACATTAGCCCCCCAGTAGAAATGACAACTAGGACATCAGTCCCCCATTAGAAATGTTGACTAGGACATCATCCCCCCAGTAGAAATGACAATTAGGACATCAGCCCCCAGTAGAAATGTTGACTAGGACATACCCCCCAGTAGAAATGTTGACATAGCGACATTAGGCACCCCAGTAGAAATGTTGACTAGGACATTGGCCCCCCAGTAGAAATGACAGTTAGGACATCTGCCCCAGTAGAAATGTGACTAGGACATTAGCCCCCAGTAGAAATGAATAGACATTGCCCCCAGTAGAAATGTTGACTAGGACATTGGCCCCAAAAAACACCCCCCAGTAGAAATGTTGACTAGGACATCGCCCCCAGTAGAAATGTTGACTAGGACATCTGCCCCCCAGTAGAAATGTGACTAGGACATCCCCCCCACCCAGTAGAAAGACCCTAGAAATAGCCCCCCCCATAGAAATGTTGACTAGGACATTAGCACCACCCCATTAGAATGTTGACTAGGACATTGGCCCCCCAGTAGAAATGACAGCTAGAACATCTGCCCCCAGTAGAAATGTTGACAGTATTAGAGACATAATACTGGATGAAAAACTTCCAAAATGCATACATCAACAGTCATTTTACTAGTAGTCAGTATGCCAATTATCTGCCTAACCCCCACAAAAGTCTGCACAAAATGTTTTTGCATACAAAGGTTCTAAAACATGTCCCTACTTAAAAACTGAGTGATGCAACTTTATTGTGTTTGTTGGTAGGGATAACATTATACACATTATATTGATATTTTAAAGCAGAAACATATTTGAAAAATCCAAAATGGCCGCCAAAACTAGAACAATCTCTGAGTGTAGGACAATATCCCCCCCGGACAATATCCCCCCTGTATATTTTGACCCAGGCGGACAATATCCCCCCGTCAAAAAAGACAGGGCGGACAATATCCCCCCCATCAAAAATACAAGGCGGACAATATCCCCCCCGTGGATAATCCTAGGGCGGACAATATCCCCCCCATCAAACATACAAGGCGGACAATATCCCCCCGTGGATAATCCTAGGGCGGACAATATCCCCCCCGTAGAAAATCATAGGACGGAGAAAGAGTAACTAACAAGAATGGGTTAACAACCTTTATTTCCGTATACAAGCACATAAGCATGATAAATAATGATGTAGGACAATTGAGACTTGTTATTTAGCACATAGTGGCGAAACCTAAGAATTGTTTACAGTCTTATACACTCGCCAATCGCGAACAGGAAACTGGCTGTCGTTTTCGCTCCATCCCGGTACTGGCGGCATAATTTGTTAAGTCTCTTCTGGAGAGAAACGCTCGTCTTCTTAGAGCGTTTGGCCGATGGTTGTCCAGTCCGCTGACGTTCCATCTCGGTGTTCACGGCTGTCTGGTCTTTCTGCAGACAGGAGAGTACTGTCCACAGACTGGAATTACTATGCCCAACTAAATGTCTAAATGAGTTATTCCAACTTTCGCAATTGTTATTAGTTCTGTCGCCTCCATTGAGTGTAGTTTCATGTACATTCCATGTGGGTGGTGGAAAGCGCGGTGGTGTACGGCGCATTCTGATGATTCCATTGGGTCCCCTAACCGATTTGTAGCCGCCGCTGACATATGTGTTGTCGAAATAGTCTATCACTGGCATCACAGAGTCTGGCGCAAGGTCCTTCAGTGCCGTCATTCCATCGATAACCTCGTCAACCGGCAGGAATGCCAGGCCGTCAATCATTCCGACAAACTGCTTCAGCTCGTCGTTTTCTCGGTACTCAGTGGCGAGGCCTTCCGCTTGTACTCGTCTCCAGGTACTCTGGGTGAGATGATAGAAACACCCCTTGATGTCGACGTCGCCCAACATGGTTTTCACAGCATTGTGGATGGCGAGTTCAAAGTCCATGATCACTGTGGATGGCGTGGGGCGAAAGTCTCGTAGTAAACAAGCGTCCAGTAATCCGTTTAAACATTCCTCATACACAGACTGACATTTAGACGGTAGGAGAGCATACACAGCCGACACAGGGACAAATGGCATGTTGTCGTTGCCGCCCGTAGTTTGGTAAGCATCAGGTAGTGGATGTGGGATCGATGGCCTAGACTCTGGTTCCTTTGGAGCGCCGGCACGTTTCGTACGCCTCGCAGATCGCTTAATGGAGTCCACTCGGCCTGCAGCTACACGAACCTGCAATGATATATGAATGGACACCATTGTATCGAGACCACGAAAACAGTATACTTACAATTGTACAGCAGTTAGCACTGATATAAAATGCCTAGATCATTATTACGCTATATAAGTGTGCTGAGATACAATGCCCAGATCATTATTACGCTATATAAGTGTGCTGAGATACAATGCCCAGATCATTATTACGCTATATAAGTGTGCTGAGATACAATGCCCAGATCATTATTACGCTATATAAGTGTGCTGAGATACAATGCCCAGATCATTATTACGCTATATAAGTGTGCTGAGATACAATGCCCAGATCATTATTACGCTATATAAGTGTGCTGAGATACAATGCCCAGATCATTATTACGCTATATAAGTGTGCTGGATTCACATTGATATTGCATGTGCATGTCTCGCATTGTCTCACATTTTTTATATATATACCTGAACAGGAAATGTGTGCATTTTGTCAGCGACTATCTGACCCGGTTGTCCGCGGCTGTTCTCTACCGTCTGCTTGATGCTCGCTCTGAGTTTCTGTGCCTCGATGTCGAAGGAATCTGCAGAATGGCTGTGTTCAGTAACCGACTTCATAGAGGTGGCCTGAAACAAATAAGGAACAATTAATACAAAGTCAATGTACAAGAAAACTACAATTTATTTATATTATAAACTTTTATATTAAGATCTGACAATAATGAAATACCAGCATGGTGTTTGCAATAAACGAGTATTAAAATTAAAAGTTTAGCCTATAATCCATTATGAAAACATGTGAAGTGTGTTCATCAATCTCATGTACTTACATCTAGATCTGTTATAAGAGCCCCTACGCACTTCAGACTGCCACGCTTGGAGCATTCCCATCTGATTGTAGATTTAGATGCCTTCTTCTTAGTGTAAGAGAAGCCATTGTAACAAAGCTTAACACCACCTCGTGTACTAGTAATGAACTCCATGATAGAGAACGTTTATGAGTATGGTCATATTATCTAATCTTTATATACAAGTTCTTGTTAGTTGAGTGATTTATCTCAAATACCATCTCATAATTACATAAATTCTTTAATCAACAATTAAACACTCACTTTAAGTGCAGTTGAGAGAAGCAATCATATCATCAATTAGCCAAACAATTAACATGCTTTAATTCCATTTGCAAACCAATCAGTTTAGGTGCAGTTGAAAGAAGCAATCAAATCTTCAATTAGCCAAACAAACAATTAACATAATCAAAGTCCATTTACCAATCAGTGCAGTTGAAAATCAAGTGAACACATTTTGAGCCCAAAACTAAGGTCAAAGATGGACAAAATATCACAATGTGACACAATATTACTTATACAGAAATAAAATAAAGCTTGTTAATTTGCGTTAATTTATAAGTTTATAAGGGGGGATAATGTCCGGGGGGGATATTGTCCGCCCTGTGATTTTCTACGGGGGGGGGGATATTGTCCGCCCTGTCTTTTTGATGGGGGGGATATTGTCCGCCTGGGTCAAAATATACGGGGGGGATATTGTCCGGGGGGGATATTGTCCGTTCCCCCAATCTCTATATATTGCATTATACACAGTAAATTAGTTGATTTATCTACCCTATTTTGGTACTATTGATAATTGAAAATGCATAATAGCTTAAAATGTTTCTTTCACAATTTATTAATAAGCAGATTGATAAAATGGTTGTTCTTATTAAAACGGCATTACAATTTGAAAACACAATAATAGAAATGATGAGTGTTTCGTGACGTATTTTCTACATATACATCAAATGTCATTACAAGTCTTAATTGTTTTAATTAGACTGATGCTTGTAATCTTCATCTTATAGATGTTTGAACAATACAAATTTATTTATATACCGGTACTGTATACCAACTTGACAGTAAACAACACACTTGACTTCCGCAACACTATAGTTGTTCAATTTTGGTCTTCACTATCTGATTCACTGGAATCACCATCTGCATCACTTAATAATTCATTGACATCCTTCGTCCATCTATTTTGACAGCTACAGGTTTGATAGCAGTTACAGAATATTGTGCAGGCAAGGTGAGCCATACAGCAACCGCAGCGGGATGTTGCACATGGCTGATCTGATGCACAACCATAGCAGATTAGCTTCAGGACATTATGCTGGTGCTGGAGGTTTGTCCTCCAGGATTGTCATTGGTATGAGCTAGAGTTTGGATCCTTTTTCCATCCAAAGTTGGTAGGATCAAGATTTGGGGGGTCTGGGTCCAATGCATTCATATATTCATGCCTGGGTGTGTGCTAGTTTGACATTCTCATTGAACAATTCTTATGTAGGTGGTAATGATTGTAGTTTTGACATCTTTCGGACTGTTTTCTTTCCCATTTTTGCTGACCAAACATATCTGACATTGGACATATTTGTAGCTGTATTCTTGCCATAACATGCTGCAATAAAACAGCTAACTTCTTCATTAACTTTGTTCATATCTGCATCTACATCTCCAAGTGTGTCGAGGTTGCATCCTCATTTAAGTTGTTTAACAATGGTTGCCTTTCCAAGGCCACTAAGTTTGGCGACGGTATCACAGCCAGAAAGGGCATGAGCAGCTAAGAGCTGGAGTATAATAGCTGAATGTGTCTTACATGTTGCTGCAATATCTACTACTATTGTTCGTTGAACACTAGTTCCTTCCATTATTAGAGTGTATGACAACTCCTTGAGGGCATAGTAGTGATCCAACAGAACAAATATGTTCGTGTCGTCACATATCACTGTCACAGATTCTGCTCCATGTGAAGCAGCACACACCACCTGCTGCGGGATTATGACATCAGCTTCCTCATGGCTGGTCCTTAAATCTACTCGATCAATGGCAACTCCCATGTGTATCTCCTGTGGGACCTCTGAGGAGCCTGTGATTATCAGCTTGTGACTGAAGCTTGCATATAGTTTTGACTTTGTGATGCTCACAAATCATGCCTATCAGTTGGACCTTGTATGTGCTTGTCAGGACCGTATGTTGTACAGGTAATGGTGTTGAAGCATTCAGTTTATGATGATCAATGCCAGCATTCTGGCTGCCCCGACTTTTTCTGGTGCTACTCTTGATGCTGTTCTAGTAGTATCTGTCAAAGACCACATACACATCGCATACGTTTAATCTCTTATATACATACTGCCAGTAACTGTCCATGAAATTCTGCACAGTTCCATTAGATGGCCAGTGTATACACCATAGAATTGCACATCCATCGATAACCAACGCATTAGGTTGTCCGGTTCCTCAGGCCGAGTGAATGATTTGAAGCTTCTTCTTCAGTATCGATTTGTTTGTGGCTGTCCTTATTTCACCACTGTCGTCAAACATTGACGTTGGGACAGGAGCTAGCTCATGGCTGAATACATCTTTTAAGTCGATCGTTCGAGTTGATGCCATTCCCATAACTCTTGTGTAGATCAACTGTGTGTCGTCTACACTGTTTCTGCTGACTGACATAGTTACCACTTTGTTGGGTATAGGTCCGTTGAACCCTTCAGGCCATGAACTTTCAGATATAGACATTTGAGTCCGTCCATGTGTCACAGCATCGTCAACATTAACTGTATCTGGGCATATCCTACCAGTCACGATGTTCAACATACTATTTGCGTGCTCTTCTGGATTCAGTGGGTCAATGCAGGCATCCAACTTAACATAAATCTTCTTCCTGTCAGCTGCATCGGATGAAATACGTGCAGCTGCCTCCTCCCCATTGTGCGTTGTGACGTTATGTGACTCTTCTGCGCAGTCTCTCATAATATTCACGTCTTGGAGGAGACGGCTGAAGGTGTGAAGACTTTAAGCTCCCAGCGCTTCAGAGGACTCACTGAGAGTAATCCCGACGATACAACCAGGACCCTGGCCGTAACGCATAAATGTCTCGGTGAACATGTCCGACCATATTGCATTCCACAGACCTGCTTTATGTCGCATTACATGCTCCCCATTTCTGAACCTGGACTGTACGTCATCTGGAAGGGTCTCCATACACCGCAAATAGTACAGGCCATATATAAACATGCTGAGCCACAAAGAAGTACGGCATCATGGATGACCCAGTATACAGATGTAAGGCACATTCTCCTTCCCTCTGCACGAACAAACAACAGCATTATCAAGACTGGTTGATAAAACACTCCAACCAAAGTTTGTCCTACTATGTGCTGCTTTTGTCTCCAGCATCGCTATAAACTCATCGTAGGTGTCAACTTCTTGAATGACACCTCGTACAACTTCCTCACATACGACTCTCAATACTCGAACGTTTTGTGGAAAGTTCTTTCCTTGTGTACCAAACACAGCTTTCATTACTACTTCCAAGCCACTATTGGCCAATAACACACCAACACAGCGAACAAAACTCATTAACATGTGCATACCACCCAGTCGTGGATACAGGTTCGGGAATACCTCTGGATGAGCCCAAATAACATTGACCATCACACGGTATAATTGCTGATCAGCAGTAAACACTGTGAATGTCTGTCCACATTTAACTGTTAGACTCTGTGCTTCATACATAGCTGTCATCATGGTATCTGGGTCCGATGGAACCATACCAACCAGGGGAGTATACATTGCTGTCGTTCCTGGCTTCAAACTGTGACCTTGTGCTCTTGCCAACGATGTATTGTAACCACCGAATTCTGGTGTGTTGGGGACACAAGTTACATTTTTGCAGCAGCATACACCACCTGCTGCAGGATTATGACACCAGCTTCCTCATGGCTGGTCCTTTAACCTCACTGTAACCTGATATTATGTAACCTATTGTTAGATAAACTTGTATACGATATCACAATTACCATATTCATTCAAATATTTAATAAAAATCTCATGTTTATATGAAAACTTCTTGGTTTGGGCAGCCATTTTGTCAGCCATTTTGGATTTTTGAAATGTTTTTCTACTTTAAGTATTTCAATATAATGTTTATAATGTTATCTCTAACAACAAACACGGTAATGTTTTTCAGATTCGTTTTCAAATCTCATTTAAATTATGAGATATGTCGATTTTATACTTTTGGTGGCCATCTTGAATATTTCAAAATGCTCAATGTTGACAAAGGTGCATCATTCAGATATTTAGGAACCTTTATATGAAAAAACATTTTGTGCAGAATACAAAATTGGGTTTTTTGATCGGCATACTGACTATAGTCCAGCAAATTATTAATTAATATAAAAAAGTCCTAAAAATGTTTTATGTTATGTAATCATTGGGTTTGATTGCAATATTTCAGTGTTAATTGTAATTCTAACACGACCCAGCTAATAAAATCAACCTCGGGTTATTATGCGTTATATTTACCTTGAACTATACTGCGCACACACCGTGTTTTGGCTATTCCATTTATACAATGCGTGTAAAGTTTTATGAATGAAAGTCACATGAGATACCGTGGGAATTCGCGGAAGTGAGCTATTTTTAGAATCAGATAATCTCTTATCCGTCTTGTTTTTCTGTTAAGTAACGTTTCAGTTACTATTCTGTACAGTTTTATTTGACAAAATAAATAAAATTATTGATCAGTTACAACTTTTGTTCATTTATGCATTAGATTGATATTTTCCATAAAAAATAACGTCATCACCCCTACGCGGGAGGAAATTTCGAAAGCCAAATGCAGTGGCATTTGAAGAAAATACTGTTTTAACATTATTATAATTAAGTCATGTTAGAATCGAAATAATAAGTATCAACCGTGGTATATCGCAGAATAACCCTCGTTTGTCGTTAATGAACAGATTTCATGTAATTATCTGCAATTAAAGACAACCCTGTATGTGATTAGTGGGTTTGATTGCAATACTTCAGTGTTAATAAGCATAAAAACATAAGCATTGTACAATACTTGTGTCATCAAATATCTCTGGGAGAGAAGACTGTTTAGCTATTGCAAAATTCGAGAAACATAATAATGTTCCAAAATGAAATTGTGTCTGTTGTTTATAAAGATGCAGTCAGCGTGCTCTTTACAATGTGCTTTTTCGGAATATGTATTTTACTTCAAAACATAAATTATTTCCCCATAAAATTAGCACTCTTATTTTCCCCAGAAAGTAGGGCTTGACATTTCATTCAATTAGTCCCACAATGTCAAGTCCTACTTTCTGGGGAAAATAAGAAAACTATTTTAAAATGTGGTCTGTGGATTTACATTCAGCATGCTAAAGGTTAAAGTTATGATATTACCAGTATATTTCATATTTTATTGACTGTTTCTAACTGATAGTCCTGAAAAAAATATAATTTCCTATCTTTCATGTGCCTATAAAGCTTTTTAAACATGTGCTCAATCTTAAATATATCATATAAACATTAAACAAGTAAATGTAAGTGTGTTTTCATAGTATTTGTCTTTACTGAAAATAAAGTTGTTTACAATATTTAGTATTTTTGTTTCATTTGATCTTAATTGCAAACTAGGTGTATACTAAATAGGTGATAATATGCGATAATAAGATCAGTCATCTTTCAAAATGTTGCTATGAACTCATTTAAAACTTTGCCATACTTTTATTCTTAGTTTTTCATCCATCGTTTTATCATTTATATTGGCATTTTTATTTTAAAAAAAGAAAGATTTTGTGGGTGGATGGGGGGCAGATGTCCTAGCTATCATTTCTACTGGGGGGCTAATATGTCCTACCATACACTTCAGGCAGATGTCCACCTTTCCATTTTTTTGACTGGGGGCAGATATCCGGGGGGGGCAAATGTCACAGATTCTTTTTATCTTTAGTCTATAAATAATATTTGTTAAATGTTTACATACAATTAATTTCTATATCTAATAAAGGGTTAATCATTATTTTCTAAGTTTAAAACGGCAGTTTTCCCGTTATTACAATGTAGTTTTCATGGTAGCTTGTCGGAGGATATTATTTCGAGACACGTGTTGTGAAATAACGATATCTGATTGGATTATTGATTAGTTTGATTGACAGACAGCGACTGGTCAATTGGCTTGTGAAAAATTGTCTTCTAAAATATGTGAGGAAATTTAAATATCAAAGCTCAATCAATTGACCTTTCTGCAAACGCTACTTAGGCACGCCCCCCATAGTTACAGGTGTTCGCTGTAACTACGCGAGACAAGCTATCTAACAAAATGGCGTCTTAACGCAGACCTGCATCGAGTTAATCTAGATAAAATTCCGTGGAATTTCTCAGTTTTATTTTACCCAGATATTAATATTATTAGCTATTTAGGTAATTAGACACAATTATGAATGGGACTATGTAGCCGTGTGTTTGCCATACCAGGAGTGATTATCTATCTAGGTTTCAGGCCACTAATCAAGATTAATTAAAGTGAATGGGGGAGAATAAATAAATCATAGACCGTCATTAAAATAATATATTTATTGTACATCAAAGCATTAAATTATTTACAATGACATAAAATTACATAAAAAGGTACATAGATTAATACAATGACAATGAAATGTACAGTGTGTATCTATTTTTTTATTGTATTTGTATTGTATAATCAGCAAAAAACGCATGGAAATATAGACGCCATGGTTGTAATGAAATTGATGTGAAGAGCATGATATTTATACATGATGTAAGGGCTTGGACATATGGCACGGCTCAGCTCTAAAGCTGATAAAACACGGGCATACAAGCCAGCATCACAAATGTTTGAGCCGACCAATCAAGGTGTGAAAAATAATATATTCTCCAGTATTTGATTAATTTGTCAACAGCCCATCTCATAATTGGCGTAGGCGTGATAATATACTATTAGACGAATCAACCACAATGTTTCACTCTATATTGCCTTGTATACGAAGAAGTAGTTATACGAAACCACTGACACCCGAACAACCACATCGTGTCAACTTTGACATTAAAAGACATGAAATATGCCACCGTCTTGAGAGACTCGACCCTATGCCTCCTAGAAGACTCGAACATTAGGCCCAAAAACTGAACACCAGTACGTTCACTGAGCTAATATGGGAATCCCACAGCTCTGCACATGCATGGGTACTATTACTTCTATCTGATCCCTAGTCCACCATCCACGACAATATGTATGAACCACATGTATAATTTTAATCACCATTATACTCACATATCTCTTGTGAACAGTAGATCTATAAATGCAGAATATATTTTTTCGAAATATTTTATTATGCATAAATAAATTAATTTCAACTTACTTGTGTGCAAATATATATGTTTGCATTAATTTTGGATGTATTCAGCTTGTCGTCCACACAACTTAATCCACCTTAGACATTTTTCAAGATTTGTCTTGGGTTTGGAAATGGCACGAATTAAACGTCACCTATTAATCGATCTGGATATCTACTATCACTGTCACACAGCATACATTAATAAAACAGCCCGTAACTACATCTTTTCACCATTGTCAATGACAGACAGCATTAATTAATTTGTAATTATTTTTCAAAAAATAATTTCAGATCACGATCACTCGTTATCAGATTTGATTAAAATTTTACTAAATAACTCGTTTGTCTGACAGAACGATAAAACAATGACTCGGTGTAGTAATCAATACTATAATTGTGTGCACACATTTTATAATTGACCAATTATTAGCACAATCAGTGCTAAATTCCGATGTGCAACACTTTGATCTTGACAGTAGGCCTCTAACGGGATATTATGTGGCGGTCTCTGTGATGTACCAGTAAGTTGTTGATTACTTCCAATAAACAGTGTGACACGCTTAAATTTGATTGCTGTGTTTGCGATAAAAGAATGACTATATGGGGTCAGTCGGTGTTTTTATAGATGCATTGTTTTTAAAGCAGCTGTCTGGTATTTTGTGGTTAATATACACACTTTTAGATTTGTCCAAGGATTTTGAAATGGGTTGAATTTAACGTCGATCACCAGGATATCGACTAATTTTGTACTATAACTAACCCACACACCAAAGCTACACATTTTCAACATCATTAAAACAATTTAAAACCCGTATTTTCGATCAAATTCACGCCTTTTCAAATTTGTCTACTCGTTACTAGTTTGTCTAATATGCATTGTTTGTCTAACAAGATGGCGGCGATAAACCGTTGCCGGGGGTGTGCGCGAATGGTGCGATGCGATTGGCTAACGCCAGCTGTCAATCAAAATCGGCAGAAAGGTCAATTGTCTTAAATTAAGAAGAAAATAATTATTATTAATATTAGCATTATATCTACGTAAATAAATAAATTCCCAGTTTGTGAGTTTACAACTCGGTTCCCCGTTAAGTACCGTTTATGTGTATTGGTGTACTAGTATATGTATGTCGGTTTTGTCTAATTGTAGAAACTTTTCAAGCATATTGTATTCCTTTGAATAATAGAGGGCCTCATGGAAGATTACTTTTGGACTAAATATAAATAAATTCTATTATTATCTTCAGCAGTGAGCTCCTTCTAACATCTCTTGTGATTGTAACCGCTTCCTGATATCTTCATAGTCACATATCCTAAAGCAATTGGTTCGGTTTGCAAATTACTCACCGCTGTAGGTTTGAATCCCATTGGATGTGTCAAATTCGTTTATGTGAGGAAGCTATCCTGCTGGCTTGCGGAAGGTCATGGTTCTACCCAGGTGCTCGTGCCTGAAATACTGCCCGGGAGGGCAGTTGGGTATCTGGAGAACAGGCCTATTATACATGATAGTATAACCTGAGCTGTCAATGCAACTTTAATCTCAAAAACCAAAACAAACAACATATTATATGATAGTAGATTTTACTTATTCTGTTCATTTTCTGTAATTATCTGGCTATGTTTTCCTTTAATTTTATTTTCAGAATGGAACAAAATATTCTGATTGGGATAGCAGGCTTCTTGCAGATAATAGAGTTAATTAATGGTAAGCAATTAACATGTTGTCATTTTTATTTTATTCAGTCTCCAACCAGGGGCGTAGCTAGATTTTGAAATTGTAGGCCCGACTAATAATTTGAGCACCAACGGATACGATTTCGTAGATGTGTCTGTCTGCTTCCCTGGCAGTTTTATTGCATCTTTAGGGTTTTTTATTTTTATTTTCTGGGACAATCTTCAGGGCGTTATAGTAGCCACGTACCTGCCAACAAAGTTGGAGTGTTTACAGTCGGATAGCTATCTATAGAGGGGTGGGGGATACACTAGAGATCTTACAAAATTGTGTTTATCACATAATTTTTATATCTGTATACAACTACAATTTTGTAAGATCTGTTGCGTATCAACCACACACTTCGCTACTAGTGCTAACTATTACATTAAGGAGAGAAGCGTGTAAGGTGAAATGTAAAAGTTAACAACTCACCTGCAAATCACCAGTAGACTGGACGGAAGGAAGTGTATCTCAGTCACCTGCCAGAAAGCAAGATGCCAGAACTAAATCCGAGGCCCACTGGCTCCAAACTGGTGGAACAAGCCTAGGTAACTAAAGAGTGGAAACGGGCCGAGGGGATATGATTGATTGGGCAGCAACAAGCAGCCACTATGATAACATGCCACTAGCATGTGACAAGGTGTCCCTCAAATAGAAGGAAATGAATGTTCGGAGGAACATGATTGAGCCAAGCCCAAGACGTTGCCAGTGCCCTAACTTCGTGAGCAGTGACATTGTGGTTCATGAACACTGGATAAGGTACAAGTTTTCCAAATTGTCTGCACCAACCATCGAGAAATCATAGAAACACCGACTTCTCCTGTCAATTTCGGGCGTTAAGAAATGAATAATCTATGATGTCCGATACGGAGGAGAGCAACACGGCAAATACTCCTTGAGTACCCTAACAGGACACAAAGTCATGATAGGAACCCCCTCCCCCCATGGTAATGCTGGAATGACCACAGCCGTCGAAGCCACTGATTGAAACTGGTTCTTAGCTAGAAAACCAGGATAAGTAAGAAACATCATTTTTGGAAATATGGTCAATATTCGGTTATGCCGAAGTATTTTGTTCCGCCCGACAGAATTCGACATAATGGATGTATATTAAACTAGGAACTGGAATCGTCTTTTGTTAAGTTGACCATACAACTGAAGTCTACAGACCATGGACTAACCCCTTCATATACCACCACTGCATGTAGGCTACTCCCCATTTACAGCTAGCCTGCACACGAGTTCAAACCCCGGGAGTCGGTGACATATATCGCTGCTTGTATTATTCACCCTATTTCGTTAACAATGTACCTTCAGTGTACTTTTCGCACAATGGTTGTGAAAATTCCCACCACCCCACCACCTCTCATGGCTAATATAGCTGTTTGTTTCTATATTTTAGGTGCGATTACATTGACTGTTCCGTCAGAGGGTTACGTAGGTCAAAGCACGAGTCTATCATGCACATATGTTGGTTTCGTTAAAGCTGATGGATATAGCTGGCTCAAGGATTCCACATCTATATATGATCACACTGGTGTAGTTGGTGCATTTCCAAATTCAAAGTACATTGGCAGTGATGATGTAAATGGATTTTACTTGACGATTAATAACCTAGCTGTTAGTGATGAAGCAGAATATCGTTGCGATGCTGGATTTAATACCACAATAAAACAGCCGTTAAAAATCATAAGTGAGTAACCTTTTGTCTAATTTAAGCTGCTGATGAGTATCTGTGAGTTGCTTTGTCTTGCGTCTTCATTCTCCAACTGTCCATTTGAAATGACGGTTGTTATGAAAACCCATATTACAGGCACCATCTCTAAATTCCTTGCTTGTGATGTTTCCGTTACAAATCTGTTTTTAACCCAATTTGTTAATGTTACCCATATTGAGACGATGGACAGACTGCATGTTTCAGTCTAGTCAACTTAGTACTTAAATGGCTATTTTTTCCCCCACTCCATAACTCTTGAACCACCACAACAATTTTAAAATTACTTAGCACAAATGTTACCCATATCGAGATGATGTGCAGAGCGCAGGCAGGGGTGGTGAAATATCAAAATAACCAACTTGTCCCTGGATAGTTAACCAGAATAGATAGAATAACCAGGTGCCCAGATTGATATGTTAGGCCAAAACAAAATAAGGTTGTGTTTCCGGTTACCCGACCGACACTAGTTTTTGGCCCGACCCTAAAACATTTTCTTGGCCAAAACTGAAGAAAAAAAATTATTCGTGAAATCCGGTACGGGACGTGAAACGGCATATATATCTATAGTAGATTGATATGGCGTGTTATTCTCACAAGAGCCGCACATGCAGGAAGTGCATGGTGGATTCGGTCACAAACAAATCACAAATTTCAAAGAGGAATATGGCGGTCTCAGTACTCGCGCTTACCCTAAAAAAGTGCCGACACAATGCAGAAATAAATGTAATGAAAAATATCCCCCACTGTCGGTTGGTGGCAGATATATTCAAGAACCTGCATCCTCCAGGTCATAAAACGTCGGAGTTCTCTGTAAGCTGTCGAGATCAGAGAGGAATCCATCCTAATCTTCTGCAACGACAAGGTGAAAGTCCCGGTTGGAGAACCAGGGGCCCCTGTTTCGACAGGTGTCAGGGGCAAAAAATCAGTTGCCCCTGCCTCAACTACCTTGGCTTCGATGGATCACGACATGACCAAAATTTCCATTGTCATTCTACAGTGTTCTGTCCCGGATAGTTCTGGCAAGTCGTTTGTACACGGTCAAGTGTACACTGTCGTTAATGATTCTGTTTTCCAACAAGCAAGTAGCTTCAGGCATGCTGCTGTTATCGCAAAGCTGTTCAACAGAGACCACTTTCAAGATCCTGATCAAGTTTACTGATGGGGGGACAGACCAGAGAAACACCCTCGAAGCAGTTAAATGTGCATCAATATGTCTCTTTCTAGAACTTATCCTTGAGATGATCATACATGTAGGGCGTAGTGTGTATGTGTGTCACGTCGTAATCATTGTGTGGTGTATGTCGTCGTAAGCTGTGGTGTATTTCTTTACCCGTATCTATATAAACGCAAGACGATAGTTAAGAAATATCCGTTACTTTATTTTGTACAGTCACTGATGTTGTGACTTGCTTTAACCCATACCCTGATATATACGTATTTCTACGTGTTATCGGCCACCTGATATATACGTATTTCTACGTGTTATCGGCACCTGATATATACGTATATATACGACCATACCAGTCACCTGATATATACGTGTTTTTACGTGTCCGTTTTAAATCCATCATTTTCGCTACTTAAATACGGCAGAAAAGCGGTCAAAATATGTTTCAATATACAACAAGAACATATCTATAAATGTCTGCAGTTAAAATGAAAATAAATCTAAAAATAGCAATTACTCAGGGCAAACCCATTCATTAGCTTGCATAAAAATATCTAGGTATTTGGTAAATTTCCACAGTGCTAATTCACAGGCCAATTCATGCGTATGGTCTAAAATTAGAATTGGATTGAAATTAGAACATTTATCACGTGACATTATGATGCATTAAATGGGTTCCCTGGTGGGGGGGGTGCAGGTGTTTGAAATTTGTTTGAAGTTTCTGTTGTATAACCACGGCTATAGATCAAAGTGCATGTAAGTCATAATGTTATGCAAGCATGATGTTTTTTGCTATACAGCAGGGTAATAACATTTGGGTTCAAAGGTTTTAATGCTAATTACCGACTAATGTCGGCATGACAACAGTTGGACAGGAAGCATCCAGTTCGAAATACACAGGGCGGTGTCTTAGGAACTTGTTGATATCAAAGGATGTGTGTTGTAGCCTCATGGAATGGCTAATGTTGCCAGCTAAACAGAGGGTAATAAACCCATGTGGGTGGAGTCTTTAATCAGAAAGTCCAATTGATTTAGGAAATTGATTTAATCAACTTAGGTTGCCACGCCCTTTTCCATGCACTATTAACTATTAAATAAACAAATATAGTCGAATATAATAATTATTCTCCAAAACCTGCATGTCCAATATTTACACCTCCATATCTAAGTAAATACTAAAAAGTTTCTTTTAAAAATTATATCGTTGAAAACATCATTTATTTTTCTAAATTTTTTATTCTTACCATAAATATATTAAAGTAAGTTTTTATCAGGGAAAACAGGGTTAAACATGATAGGGGTCATTTTATCAGTTTTTCCTGAAATACCTTATGGGGACAGGGTACAGTTATTGGTCTCTTATCTATTGGTAGCTGATAAGCTATTACATAGTTACTGTATTGGGCTGGAGAACCTGATATGACTTTTTATTATGAGGGAAAGGGTTAACTATCGTCTTGGTTTTTATGCAAGTAGGTCCTGGTAAGCTTTTAGCACATATGGCTTGACATGTGATTAAACAATATGTTCCAATCACAACTGGACAATTAGACAAAGATAAAGGAAATTTGTGTGTGACAAGTTATCAGCTCAGTCTTCCATGTTATCACCTAAACACACCCACTACCTTTGCTCAATCACCCAGGCTTCTGGATTAAATTGCATTAGTGTCTACAATATATACAGCGTTGGACACTCGCACTCGCCAACTCGCCATGGCGATAACGTTTTTAGACTGGCGAGAAACTTTTACTACGCACTCGACATCGTGGCGAGATGTCTTATTTTTTTAAATTTTTATTTTAATTTTTTTTTATGCTTTATTTATTTTACAACGATTGCGAAGCAAGTTTGAACAACTTATATTAATCACTCTCGTTGGCTCGGATGTAAGCGTATATGTGGTCATTCATGTGGGAGGAAACCAGAGTACCCGGAGAAAACCCACCTGTCCGATCTGGCGACCATCGTACTATCTCACATAGTATGTGAGATGGTACGATGTCTTATTTGATAGCCCTTGGCGAGTTTGTTTATTGGAAATCAGCTGTTTGGCACTTGATTGCATGGGGTGTTGAGAAGTTGGTGACATTTTAATTACGGATAATTGGATTAAATGGCGGTCTTTAATCCTACAACTCATTAACACAGATATTTCTGTACACCAGAATTTGATAATGCAGTGTTTTCTCACTGTGCGTTTCTTGCGGGTTTGATGCAATGAAATGGCCAGAGACGCAATGAGAATCATTGAATGCGTTTTCTGTGACGCAACAATATTTTGACAGCAGATATGGACCTTTCTGCAGGGATAAAATGTACAAGATCACCGAGTACTTGTTGTAACCGTCTGGTCAGAACAGATATATATATATATGTATATAGTATAGTGAGAGTATTCAGTATTCTACAATTGTGTACATGTATTCATGTATTAAGTGTAATTAATCTACTGCATATTACTTAGAGCCATGTTAAGAGACACCAGTATTCTGCACTGCCAGAGGAAGCTACACAGAAGGGTTCAATTGATAACTACCTTATAATGGATATTGAATGACCCCCTGTGCTGAGTAACCTCCTGGTAACATCTTGGTCTGAGACAAAACAGTCATGCTTGCATTATAATAAGTAGGTGCCAAATACTTCCTACAGGATGTTAGGTAACTAAATGTTCAATGATGGGATGCACATACCTAAATAATAGTAACCAATCATATCTTGGCAGAGATAGGGACCTTCTGAGTAAGGTCAGCCTCCCGTCATACCGTTAATGGATCGGCCAATCGATGAAAGGTATGACAAGGCATTATGGGAAATAATTCTGGAACTGCATATAAAATGATGAGGAGTAGCAGTTTTTTATGTTTAGGACCTTTGGATGCACTTCGAAAATGACAAAATAATATAGTGGGGTTGGGAACAAACTTTAGAATGGGATAGTAAAATCATTAAAGTTACCTTCACTGCCAAGCGAGTTATTCCCGCGATGAATGGATATAATTATGTATTACAATGAATGTAGCATTATTCTGAGGTGGACACACAAATAATAAAGAAGAATTAAAATGGAAATCATCTTCAGCCTTGTGCAGTTATTAACACCACATAGCACAACGAACACCCTGATGGGTGAAACACCCTCGCGTGGGTGACATGGTGGAATGAATTCGGGTACACCGGTGGATTAAATATTAACTATTCTATTATGGCTAGTAGACGGAAAGCAGAAGAAACAAACATGGATAAAACATCATTCAACTTAAATAATTTTGATGGTAACAGAAAAACATCAAAGTTTTGGTTGTCAAAGTTTGAAAAGGTTTCAAAATTGAAGAAATGGTCGAGTGAAGAAAAGGCAGTGCACATGTGTTTGTTGTTCGTTGGCGAGGCTGAGTTGTGGTTTCACACAGTAACAGAAAATATACAGGACGATTATGAGCTATTGAAAGAAAGTTTTAAATGTAGATTTTTACCAACTGAATCTGACAGAAATGCTCGTTATCAGGAGTTCATAGGACTAACCCAAGCAGTATCAGAATCCAGTGACACATACCTGGAAATGGTAGTTAGGATGGGGAGAGAGCTGGAAAAATCCGATCAGGAGATTATGGACAAAAGCATTCAAGGCTTAATGTTCAACACACGTAACTTTGTAATATCCAAAGAACCGAAAACGATGGAGGATGTGAAGAAATACACAAAGTTAGGTCAGTCAGTCGGAGTGTCAAATGGTGAATCAGTGAACTCTATGGATTATCATCGCAGAACAGATCATCAACCTGGGCCGCAACGAAGAGCGAATAATTGGAGTAGGGAGCAGTGCCACCCCAGTACGAAGTTAAAAGAACCATGTCGACATTGCGCGGGTGAGTACTCACATGATCCGTATAATTGTAGACATCGGTTTGCTCTCTGCTACAAGTGCAGTCAGAAAGGCCACATTGCACGCGCTTGTCCGAGACAGAGGGGTCAATACAGTGGTTCTAGATAGGGGTGCGCGCCTGTCCCACTGGTTAAAGGGGATGGGCACAAAGGGAATAAATCCAAATGGGATAAAACAAGGAATAAGAGAGATAAACGGGTGGGTAAGAATGAACCTTTAGTAGGTCAGACCAACCGAACTGGTTCAGAGAGAAATCTAGTTGAAGTTAGATTGGGGAAAATCACTAGATCCAGTTTGGTGGATTCAGGGGCTCAGATTTCCTGCATCACTTTAACGGCTTTAAAAGGTTCGGGTTTACTGGCTGAACAAGAGTTACAACCAGCTGATATTGAGTGTGCACGAGGGGTTGGGGGCAACCCTCTGAAGGTATTGGGAGTTGTGAATATACCAATTACTATCTGTCGTCTTGACCTGATACACAAATTTTATGTGTTCAAAAAGCTAAGTCAATCAGTAATCCTCGGTTTAGACTTTCTTTCATCTCAGTATGCTAAAATAGATTGGGGTAATGGGACATTAGAAATTCAGCACGGTATGGTAACTGCACCTATGTACTCTTCAATACCCCGAAATGGACTTGCACGAATAATAAATCGAATTACGATTGAGCCGAAACAGGTGGTTATTGTGAAAGTCAAAGTCTCTGGTACGAACCACTCAGGTTTATTCATCGATTGGCCGATCCATTAACGGTATGACGGGAGGCTGACCTTACTCAGAAGGTCCCTATCTCTGCCAAGATATGATTGGTTACTATTATTTAGGTATGTGCATCCCATCATTGAACATTTAGTTACCTAACATCCTGTAGGAAGTATTTGGCACCTACTTATTATAATGCAAGCATGACTATTTTGTCTCAGACCAAGATGTTACCAGGAGGTTACTCGGCACAGGGGGTCATTCAATATCCATTATAAGGTAGTTATCAATTGAACCCTTCTGTGTAGCTTCCTCTGGCAGTGCAGAATACTGGTGTCTCTTAACATGGCTCTAAGTAATATGCAGTAGATTAATTACACTTAATACATGAATACATGTACACAATTGTAGAATACTGAATACTCTCACTATACTATATACATATATATATATATCTGTTCTGACCAGACGGTTACACTTGTTCATTGACGAGACGCTTTTACTTGTTACAACGAAAAACGTTTAAGATGATACAGATACGTAAGTACGTCATATGTCGGGAAATGCCCGCTACTGCAATAGGTTTAGTTTCCAAGCAGAATAATTCTGCTAATCCTGAAACCACAAGACAAAAACATAACATGGAAAGGTTTTTAATAAAAAAAGATAAGAAGTTGAATGGGGACAGTCCTAAAAATGATTCAAAATCAACCCCCCTTAGTTAAACAGTTACTTACATAGCAATTTTGAAGAAATATTATCTAAAAAAGTGACAAAATTTAAGATAAAAAAAAGAGGTTGATTTTACCCCAAAGTCAACCAGAATGCACCATTTTGTGTCTACTTAAAACAAATTTCGTGGGGGGCATGCCCCCGGACCCCCCTAGCATGGCAATTGCCTGCGGCACATGCGGACAGAACCACATTCACTGGCCATTTATTTTTGGCCGGAACTAATTCTTAAGTACAATTTCATCTTGGCCGGTACCTTTTCTCAAGTACAGGCCAAGTTGGCCGGAACATATTGAAACGAGTGTCCAACACTGATATACTTTTAATTATCAAAGTAAATTACTTCAAAGGGAGCAGGAAAGTAGCTAAAAGCTTGACAGCTTGTCTCAGATCAAGTGTCAACCAAGAGTTGTTTTGACATTTATCTAAAAATATTTCAGATTACATTAGTAAAATGTAGGAATGCAAAAATAATAAAAATTCATTAATTATTGGAACAAAGTACAAAATATTTACAAACAAATATCAAACTACTATTCTACAAGACATGTCACACATTTTGATGCTAAATATGCCTATACTATATGAAACCATAAAATTCCCAAAGTTTGAAATGTATAAAATATTTCTACATTTCTAATTCAGCATCATGACTTCAACATACAACATCATTCATTATCAGAAGTGAAAGTATACACCAAACAAAAGTTATACAGACTCATTCTTTTACGACATTCAATAAAGTGTATACACAAGTTACTTAAGACAGTATACATGTAACTTTCATCCGAGAATATCATATTTTTATAAGATGTCCTTTATTAAATGCAAAACACATTTCATGATCAGCATATTACCTAATAGTACATCACAGTATATTACATGATGTCAATTACATAATAGTACATAACATAATATCAATTACATATTGGTATATAACTATATTACATAATATTAAACCAGGGCATATTCATGACTCTGTAACACATGCTAGGTGTGCACTGGGTCACAGTTGGACCAACCCAGCAGAGGGTGATGTCCATCTTGAATATTGGCCTTCAGAACTGTGCGCTGGAGAAGGAAGATGCAACTGAGGCAGAACTAAGGAAGTGTAACAGCATGCAAGATATCCGGTCTAGAGCTTCCAAAACTCCTGCAGTTAAAGAGAAATATACCGAGCTTATTGAACCAGTCCAAGCTGTAGTCAGAAATAGGTTCACAAGACTTAAACTAAAAGAAGATGACATTGAGGCAGTTGATCCTGTAAGCGATCTGGATATAGACACACTGAAGCGTCATTTAAGAGAGAAATATATGTTCTCACTGTGGAGCTCCCAACCAAGAACTAAAAAGAAAATTTAAATCTGTGTTGCCAATATGTGCTGATTGTGCAGCAATTGGCATCCAACCCCCTGTGAGTAGCCCATATGGAAAGCAGTAATTGCAATTAATTTGGGTCTTATCCTACCCTCCAGTGAGTCGTCTGTGTGGAAATGCTTTTTAAGCAGTGATTGTATTCTAATCTATATGAGGCTTAATTAGTATTTACTATATACCATTGCACCATAATTATGTCATTGAAATGTAAAGTTGTAAATGGTATAATTGTGTTAGAACATTATGAACATTTTGTGTGTTTAAATTTTCTGTATATACCGGGTTTTATAATGTTACAACATGGACCATATCTTTACGATTCTGATACTAGTGTTACAACCTGGATTGATTTTGACGATACTAGTAGTCTGAACTATATATCCAACTATCATAAAGACACCATCCTCATTGTAACACTAGTACTAGAAACGTAAAGATATGGTCCATGCTGACTGTAAAACACAACACCAGTAATAGAACTGAAACTATTATGTAACATTCTTGGTCCATTTCTTACTGATTGATACTGATGAATGCCATTGTTAATGCTGGCAGAGTGTTAGCAATTCATGAATTGCTTGATATTAATATACTGTAAAAGGTTTGAATTAAAATATAAGTAATTTGAGCCTCACTGTTTTAAAACCAAGGTCACTCTTCCAACTGGTACAGACTGATCTGAAATTCTGACTCCATGAATTTATATCTGGCATGGACAACTTGGAAAATTTGAAAAGGAGGTGAATATCTAGGTATAAAATTGAAATTTAATAAATACATTAATACAATTTACATATTTTATTGTGTCAGATCACTTTTCCATTGGTGTAAAACATATTAAAATGTAACATACAGGTTAAATACACATTAATATTTCACAAAACACGAGTACAGTTCGAAATATCAAAATCAAATAATTTTATGTTTTTCCTATTTTACCCTATTTTTTTGTCAGCCCCGTAACCAGAACTGCAACATTATTTTGTTTTGGCCTTACTAGTCTGTACCTTATGTACATGTACATGTATATTATATTACAATGTATACCCTATTTATTCTAATAAACGCCCTGCTCTGGTAAACGACCACCCCGTTTTACGCCATAAAAACTATCATATTTCTTTTAAAAAATCAGAAATAATATAGCCTCATTTAACAACTCCCCGCCCCAAGTCAGATAAATATAGACATACCTTTCAAACCAGTTTCCTTATTTCTGTTTCAATATACGGTGGGTGGTACTTCAACTTTTCTATCTATTACTTCAAATATGTTATATAATCACGGAATTTTGGGTTTGCCTATTATTTCGGCGAATAAGAATGTAACATGATCTATTAAATTATTACACATTGCGAAATTAATGCATGCTGGTACATTTGTCGACACATGCTGCAGTAGATTTCAAAGTGAATTGAACAACCAATTTGTATGCTTGCGACACTTAACAGGTGAAATAACCACACCCATTCCCCCACGCAGCTACCAGAGTTGCAGTCAATCAATGCAAGATTGGAACAAATATGTTTTATCCATCTGTCAATCATATAAATTGCATTTGAACAAAATAAAGAGGTGAATAAATTAATTCTGTCCAGTCTCGAATTGATTAACATGAAGCTCCTGCAGTTTGGGGAAATGGGCATGAGATTCTTCAGCGTAATGCTTGGAACTATGTTGAGTGTTTTTATGCCAGTGTTAATTTGGCAATCGATTAGCAACATGATTATGTTCACAACAATATCTAAATCTACAACTAAATATAGCTGCAGAGTAGCCTTAGCTTCATACATATATGATTATGTATGCCACGGTTCAGATCAGACTTGGCCACCATACAGTGAGTGCAATGGCATCAGTTGTACAGTATGCATGTATCTCTAATTTATATATGCAAAATTTTGTTTCGTTTTCTTTCATTGTGGTAATTAAATCAGATCGTCTAGCTGCTTATTATAGTCCGGCAGATGGACAGTGTAAGGTTGTAAAACAACAAATAAATTGCCTATTAAATATATAGTAAAATGTATAAACATACAGTCTGTTCATTTATATATTGCCAATCTTTCAATTCTTCTGAAATATAATATGTGACCCTCCATTACAAAATCAGTCACATGGGTATTTTTATAAAAGCTGAGATTATGTGCTCCTCTGAAAGGGCAATGCATTAGCTTTCCAATGATGAATACAGTTTTGTTATAGGTTCAAAACTGACAAAGATATGGACGTTTTAAGTTGCAATAGCTACGGCTTCAGAAATATGAATAAAGTCCCAAAATCGAGGTTAAAGTTGCCAAAACAAACTCCTTAGCAACGCACATTAATATAAGTACAATGAAAATGAAATTTGTAGCATATATATATTCATACACAACCATTATTTACACAAAATTTCATCAAAATATTTACATGGTAACATACAAAAAAACAAAATTCAAATGTTCAGGGTTTTCAACATTTTCCAGGTTTATGTTCAAACAAATCTCCACAATCAATGTTTACGATTCATTCACATGTACATTTCATATGCACTATCATCATCATCATCATAGGTGTTGTCCAGATATTGAGTCTAATGAGGGCTACGACTGTGTGCACTCATTGTCATCTTCCCATGATCACACGCACAGCCACGCCCGCGACCACGACCACAAGTAACCAGACCTTCGCCATCCGAATCATCTGGTCTTCGACACACAATATCTTTATATGGATTGTTTACAAATTCTCTTATTAATTTATAGAGGTACTGCTGCTGTATCTGGCAGCAGTACTCGAAAGGCCACCTCCTCTGCGTCCGGGTCATTCTTGACAAACACTGTGCCAGGATGGTCAGCATCAAACCTGAGAAACAAATGTATATATTCAGTGATTTCATTAAACGGACATCGACATATAGGACGCCCGAAAATATGAATAAAAAGGGAAATCATTGGGAGGACTGACCCCCTCCTCAATGTTTCCGTCACACCAAGCCATTGCAGACAACTTATTAAAATGGTATATTAACATATAATTAATAAGAATTGGAAATATATATTGCTTTCATTAACATAATTGTTAATAAGAATTGGAAATATATACTGAGCACTTTTGTCCATTGTTGCCAAATTGAAAGCAGCTACTGTATAAGGATGGGACAATTCCTCATTTTTTAGGAAAAATCCCTAAAATATCAATGAGGAAATCAAAAAATCAAGGGGATGGGCATGTGCCTCTTCAACCGATTAGCGTAGTGGTCAGTATGCTCGTGCTTCCCACCAATGCAACCCGTGTTTGATCCTCGGACCGAGAAGATGGTATAATGGTCACCAGATCGGACACGTGTGTTTTCTCCCACACAAACGCTTTCATCCTCGCCAACTTGAGTAATTAGTTATAAATTGACAAAAAACCTTGTTTCTCAATCGTAAAACAATACTATTTACATATCGTTATAACGATTAACCTGTTTGTAGAAAATTGACAACTCCATAAGCCAATACTTACGTTGTGTTAATTCTCTCATATCCATTCTGCGTCTAATCATGTCCTCTGGAACAAACTGTTGATAACACGGTTCACCATTACCATACTTGCATGTATGTACAACTGAAAGTAGAACAATATTATTAATAATTTCCAATGAAATACGTTCGGTGATGCATCCGTGGTTCAGAGGTGTATCCCGGGTTCAATACTCAGTCAGGCCACATATTGAACAAGGAACCTCACACACATTGGCTTAGTATTGGTTAACCGATTTGCGTCGATAAAGACTGCACAGGAAAATATGTCTAGGTCCCCAGGGTTTGTCATTAGCGGAACATACATACCGGTACACATTATATAATTATGTATCGATAAACTATAAATAAGAATTCCGCAGAAACATACAACGCTAGTCCACATGGTTCGCCGGAGGCGAGGGTAAATAAGCTCAATCAGCACATACATCATGCATTGATGCCGTGTTTACCATCAATATCACTCCCTTGCACTAAACCTTACGGCGACCCTCACTCTGAGATTTGTGGCAGATGGCACCTCCCTCCGACATTATTCACACCCCCCTCTATGTGTCTCTCTTCCATATATACTGGCTGTATAGACCAGCCTACATTCATAGTTTCCATACCCCGGTTCCCAGTACATTTTTTGCAGCCCTCCCCCATATTGATTCACTTCCATACCAAATAGGTTAGACATGTTTTAGCAAACCCACACACATTCTGTACTAATACACCTGATCCAATCCACTACCTTTTTCTTAATTTCCATTGTGGTAACCAAATGGTATCAAATCGAAACCAGGAAGCGAAATGATTCAGGTTACCCGGTCCATAGGGACGGTCGCTACTCGACCATCACAATAGCCTGTTAAAATAATAAATGAAACATTCACATATCTAGCAAAAGCCTCAAACAATGTCTAATAAAACTCACCTGAATTGTGTAGCCTTTTCCCATTCAAGTGTTTCGAAATTCTCGCCTGTGCACATCGCATACTCTGTATCACAGCGTCATTCTGCATAACTTTGTCAAAACAAAGTTTGTTTAGGGTCGAATTCGTCCTCAGAATCCAAGGAATTGCCCTCATCACTCGAGTTTCCTGATTCAATATCCTCTTCCCAAGAGTTTGAAAAATATTCTGTCACTACATCGCCTAATTCTGAGGTATCATTTGCATTTAAATTCAACAAGTTCGCGATTTCTAAATCCATTTTACAATCGGAACTGCGTTTTGAAAATATCCACAGAGCATGCGCAGAACTCAGTAGCCAATTAAACACCGCGTTTCAGGCCACATGCTTGGTAACAAAAGAATTGTTTACATCGTAGGTGTTTGTTTCAACAGCTTTGATTGGTTAATACAGGGTTATGACGTTATATCTTTATCAAATTTGAATAGAGGGAACTTCCAGCTCTATTTTAATACCAAACATGACCGGGATTTCCCGATACTTTAGCCTGAAGTGTATTGTTTTCAAGGCCCATTTTTCACGGATTTCATTGTTTTATGACTAATGTCAGAATTAATTAATTAGTGCTTTCACAAAATAAGGTTTTTTATGCATTTTTGTAATACTTTTCACAAAATAACCTTGCCGTAGTTGCAGTATACATATTTCTTAATATTTATATGCTGAAATCCAAAATATGGTGATTTTAGCCTGTATCATGATATATTGGTCAATATCTTGAAATTAGATTTAGCGACTTCCGACTGGTTTTGTAATGGAGGGTCACATATATAATATGTACTGAAAAACAGCACAAAGATCACAAATGTAAATATTAGCATTGACAGTGCTCACCTGTGGATAACGTCCTGTATTCCTCCGCCAAATATTACTGTATACCCAACCTTCAGTTTACAATGGCCTGACTTCTTATACCACATCTTTTCTACACATCAGCTAGTCCGAAGCCTTCTCAAGTCACATAATTTCTCAAAAAACACAAAAACTATACACTGCCTGTCATGAAAATGCATTTTTTACCAAAATTAAAATGAACTATATTAGTTATTAGGACTACTACATTTACGTATATATACAACCTGCAAAGTCGTCTATGCAAAATGTTTTTGCAGTTTATAATAATTCAGACATTATCAATTAAGAAACTGAACGATGATGACATCAGGTCATCATTGGGCAATGCTCAGAATTCAAGATGGCATCGAAGATGGCCAACAGCGCTTGAAATGTATACACTGGTACAAAAAGTAATTTATTTTGTATTATTGTGTACAAACTTGAGTGTGTGTGTGTTTTTACGTTTATTTATTGTCTCTACCGGTTGCCCATATGAACGACGCCTCCTGAAGAGATTAGTAATTTTAGATTTTGGAGGATAGTGCAATGATACAGACAGAGACCCATTCCACAGTCTCCTCTGGTTCTTTTACATGCACTGTGTAAAGCACCGACATGAGACCTCGATTTAACGTCCCATCTGAAAGACTGTTAATTTTATTAGGGTCAGACGGAGGATCGAACCTGCGATCCCTGGATTACCAGTCCAGCGTTTTACCACTGGGCTACAGATCCGTCTGTGAACAAACTTGACTTAATATAGTGCTCTTTTTAAAGTTTTTATAAATAGAAGTAACATATTCATTTCAATGGATTCTTGGTAAAGTTTTCTGATATTCAACGATATTCAACGAATAGGAAAAAAGGAAACCGTGAGTTGATTCACAAATTATATTCAATATCAGCAAAGTATTGTTAGCTCGACACCCTCTTTATAACGTCACTTTTATTCCCACCCGTTGTATTTCATGTAATTTCACCTCTCCACCTTTCATGAACGACACTTCCCAACAACACACAACGACAGTCAATTTCCCACCCAACAATGCAGAAAACCTCCCAAGAACAGACAAATATTTGGCTGAAAAAGAACGAATGTGTGACTGTATGTGTCATCTGACGCACATAATCGCCAATTGTTCCTTTGAATTTTCAATAAACAGCAACTATCTTAATCTGGGACCATATCCAGGGGCCAATAATCCACATGCTGAACCATAAGTGTGAAAATAATTATTGTTTACGGATATTCTAAAATAAACACATGATTGGCAGGTTATACCGTGTATATATTTTGATCGCTTAAGATGAAAAAAAAAGATTTTTTGCTGCCTCGTCTATCAACAGAGGTGACTGTCTATAAACGTTATATGTTTGTTTAATAATTATCTCATTAAAATTAAAGTATTTTTCATTTACTCAGGTTTAGCTTTTGTTTTGCAATGTTTTTATCACATACCATAATAAGATAATTTAGCATCAGTTTTCGGACACGCCTCATCCGAAATACTTACATAATATCTGAAAGTAAATCAAACATACGATCCGAAAAATCAAATGATCGTTTGCGAGCACTCTTGTACTCGATCGGAACTGTGTCCGAATACTCACGTAATTTATCAGACTTTTTGACTTTGGTGTATTGCCAACATAAATCACTAATGTACACAATTGTCATAAATTTGTATAATCTGTATTAACACATTGCGTGCTCAGTTGCACCTCATTAATTTTCAACATTGTTGAGCAAAAACATTAATGTCGTGAAGACATCAAATGTTACAAAATTTGTGTTGTTTCATATTCAATCTTAGTTCAATCTATCAATTGTATAATGAAAGTAGTACCCCATACTCTATATTCAAATCAGTATGAGCCATAGTAACTGTCAAAACTGACTATTTTCGAATATCCACACTTCAAAAAGTTGAACCTCCCTAGAACAACGACCTCTCTATAACAACCAATCCGGGTGGTGTTTACTCTGGAGAGGTTTGACTGTATGCATACCAGAAGCCAGAGTATGCTATATACTACAATTTAGCAGACGGTATGGTGATGAACTCCATAAAAGTTTGGAAGAGGAGTTTCAACATACCGATCAACTGACAATTGACACACATAGAGAGTGTGTATCAACTTATTGCTTGGAAGTGATAAGTTTCTGGAAATGTAACTGTGGTATTCTATCTCCATCAAGCATAGAAGGTGATCTGGAATACCTAACTTTATTTTTTTCTAGTACATTGACAGTTTTGTGGATATGAATGTAACTTACAGAATGTAATTAAAACATCCTGAGAGATGGAGGCGTTCATTTATGTGCAGAACCTTGGGGTCAAATGTATGATTTGAAATACAACATTTTTTGAAATGTAAAGACATCATTCTGGGCTAACGAAGTTCATGTACAATGTGCCATAAGTGATTTACATGCAGCAGATGCTAGGTATCACGTCAAGTGCAATTCTAACTTTTTGTCTAAGTATCCGCTACACCGCCATCAACTATTTCATATACAGGCATTGACCCAGCCTTTGAGTACGTTGTAATTCTGTTATCCGATGACAAATCTCGAATTTGGAATTCGTTAGAATTGCATGAACTCTGTTCAACTGAGACTTACCGAAAGTTAGCTTGCAGGGGTTAATGCAAAGATTGTCTGAACGATTTTATGATGATTTGCTAATAGTATCAGCGAATGGCATATTGAGGTCTTTAAAAGCAGGCACCAGCATCACTAATAGTAGGTGCTAATTCTGATAAAAGCGAAAACCATTATCAAAGTCAAACGACATTTCAAAGAAACATTAGAAAACTATGATGATTGAGGAGTCTAGAAGTGATACAATGATGGAATTCTTTCCTACAAGTTGCAAGTAGCCCTCAGTGTTTTCAAGATTGGAAACCAAATGTATAGTTTTAGTGTCACTTGTAGTTACAGTACAGACATAATGTGTCAAACATGGTGTCATCACAATTCATAGCAGATATCCATCGCAACTTCATCGCGTAGTAAAAATAATTGTTACGTGGCAAATAACAACATCATCTCAATATCACGACAGACTACTTGTTGTCAAACCTGTCGATTTTTAATTGTTTAGTACAATAAGGAAAATACGTGTTGATTATACTTGTTTGCAAACATAATGCCAGTCAATTATCTCGATAGATACATTTTTTGTAGCCTGCAGTTTCTCCGGATCATAAACATTGGCCAAACCATGTACAATGAAATATAAGTTTGACTAGCTCAAACAATGGTTGCACTCAAATTCAATAGTGGGTCCATCAATTAGCATGCCGTACTCAATTAGTAACACATGTATTTGATTGAACAAACGTGTCATCACATATGCCTTTATTCATCATTAAGTGTTCACACCTACGATATGTTCGAATACGATGTACATTGCCATCCCTAATTTAAACTAAAAATGTGTTACTGACCATTGCATAATGCCAGTAAGATTCCGAACCGATTCCTCATTTATTACGCACAATATTAAGTAATGTACATGTGTGTATAATCGACATTCTGACAACGACACATTGCATCATACCCGCAAATAGAACTGCCAGTCCGTATTTTCCGCGGTATGTCATTTCGACTACGTAAAAAGTATCACATGACACTTCTCAATTAGAAATGTGGAAATTATCAACAAAACATAAACATATTGTTGTTGCAAGTATAGTCCTTGGAACTGTTTGTGATCACCGCATCATTCTGTTGACCAGAATACTTTGAAGTGCCGACAGTCGTTGTCTTGATTAGTATTGTTCAGGGCTCGACAAATCCACACGTCCGCTCGTATTTACGAGTGACTTTTCGATCTGGACGAGTAGAAATTCCAAGTCGCTTGCCCAGTCGGACGAGTGAAAATTTCAGCTAAATATCCAATATAAATCGAAGGAACAAAATAAAATAATATCCGTTTTACTTTCTTCGGAATGATTACCAGGCGTGATAATGGGAAATCACCGAGGATATTTTAATGTGTTTATGCTGCCACATAATTGCATTTATTAATAAATTAAAGTGCAATTCTGACGATTTTTAATTTTCCTAAAATACATGGGACGAGTGATAGTCCAATCTGGACGAGTGGAACAGTGGCATCACTCGCCCAGTAGGACGAGTAAGAAATTAAAAATTTGTCGAGGCCTGTTGTTCACAGGGATTCGGTGTGTCAAAGCAGATATAAATAGCATAAAATGTTACAGATGGCGTATGTGACATTTAACACATCTACATACATGATCCAGGATAGATCTACAGCCGTTCTGTTCTGTACTACTTCAATTAACACCTATGGTCAAACACAATTGGCCGAGTGTCCAGATCCACGTGTCACACAAATGTTTTCTCACCTTTCATTGATTGGATTGACAACTCTTTTGATTGGTACACTTGTATAATTTACACGTCGTGAAATTGGCAATTATTATTCTATTTCAACCATGGTGGCTTATTTATCCATAGTTTAAATTGGTATTAAACGTAATTATGTATAGAACAAACATATTACACACTTATTAAGTTAACGATGCCTAGCTACAGCATTTTAATATAAACAACCAATTTTGGCGTCTCTTCATCAATACTTGATTTAACCATGTCAAAACCAAATCCTACTGTTCTTAATGCCGAGCAACTTAATGAAGGACCCGGCAACGGGGGGATACTTAAGTCGGCTTACGGAAAACAGGGTGAAGTCGGCTTACGGAAAACAGGGTGCAAAACGGAAATTAGACCAAAAAAGCTTGGAGACGAAATATCATGTCTGAGTATATGTAGATTTAAACCACTCATCACTGAATTGCATAACATGTATAGAACCAAATAAATATAAAAACTTAAAAATGTTGTCTATATTATTATGAAACACATTCGTATAAACATGGATTCATATCAAACCACGAGAGAAGATATATTGGATGTATTGCATAAACCATCAAATAACAGTAAGCTACCAATACACAATTTAATTTGTCAATATTATGGGTCAACCCACACAACTATCGTTGACTCGAACCATTATTCACGGACCCATCGAGTTCGAGGCAATGAAGCGATTGTTACAAGTAACAAGTTGAAGTATAAGGGAAGTAACCGCTAAAATTACAACAGGTGCGTGTCTAAAAATAGATATGGAATTTCGTATTTTTTTGTAGAAAATTGATTTTGCTACACAAGTGCACACTAACTTGACGAGATAATGCCATAGCCAGTCAATTGCATAGATACATGCAGCTCTGACATATATACACGTACACGGTCAACCCGTACCCTAGTCAACTTGGCTTTCGGCTCTCGTCTTAACGCCGTAGTACCTTACCGTTGTATGTGGCCATTTTTTATTTTAATGGCTGACCCACACTTCACTGTTCAAATATCAATAAACTTTACTTTACAATAAAAGACTTATTTTAAAAATGATAAAAACACAAATTTATGGTATTGGGAGGGTGTGTCTCACACATATTAGAATGACATGGGGGGTGTCCGATTTTGGCCTGGGCCGATTTAGTTTTGATCATTTTAGAAGCCCTGATAAATATTACGAATAATTCATTAAAATAGTTGTAAATCAGCTGATCTTGTATCTCACAAATTCTGGATTTGGTCAATTGCAAACTTCTTATAAGCGGATACTGAACGTTAACCCAAAATATCCGAGGTAAAAATGAGCTATTTAGCATTAAATTGGCGATTACCATTGTTTTGGGATGATTGATCTTATTTGTCCCCCATATTCCCTTTTTATTGAAATTTGTTATCACATTAGAAATGTTCTTTAATTATAATATTTATAATAAAATATAATTAGCATGCTTTTTATATTTCATTCAAGCACATTTATTTTAGATAAAATCATATATCATTTGTATGAATATTATGTGTAACCAGGTGGAAATTGTTGATGCTTAGGTTTACGTTTATTTAGCCCCTGTCATATAGCAGTTTGGTAAGAGTTGTTTGTTGTCTCCCCTTGACCAGAGTACAGTTTATAAATCATGTTCATTCAGCCGTGGTTGGTTTCCCGCGCTATGGTTTTATGATCAGCTGATTTCACTGATGTCAATATGTAGAGTCATATTTATTTTAGTTAATTTCAATCATGGAATAACAGATTATCACCGTGAGAGAGAAAGTGTAATAGTGGAGTTTGTACAGCAACAGGTCCAATCCACAATTGGGCTTGACTGTTGTACGTTAACCAGTTTTACCGTGCTATGCACAATAGATACTATAAACTACGATCTGGTTGTCTTTGTGAATTGTCCTGTCCCTGATCAACGAACCCCACCCTCGGATCTCGGAGCTAGTGACTAATTTCTATATATGGATATTCTTTAAATACCCCACCGTTAAATGGGCCGGAATAAGCCATATTACAAATGCAACAGTAAATAAAAACAAATTGAGCCAACTTTTAGGTAGTTATTGTCGTATTGACAAATGTATAGATATTTACAAGGTGACATGCTGTAAATACGAGAACGGATGTAATTCTATTCTTGAAGGCCAGCTCATATGTTATGTAGTAGACATGTCAAATGTCACCTACGCCATCTATTTGCAGAATAAACTCCCATATAAGCATATACAGGTTAAAGTGACATGAATGGCCCAAAATGGCGTTGCCTTTTGTTAAACAGATATTTATAAACATTGAACCATCATGTGGAACAGTTTTTTCACAGGGTAACAATTATTATTCTCTGCTTATGTCCGTCAATTAGGCTGTATTACTCAATTTGTAGCACACGAAAGGAAAGATAATGTAATTATGAGAAAGCTGTCAACAATCTAGGTTTCACTCGTGGGTGGGGTATGGCATCATCATGAAACAATTCCCTCTCGCATTCATTTTCCGAGCTATCAGACTCACTTTCGGATGACAAAGAAGACAGATCAGTCAGAATCGTTAAATTATATAACCTCATTTGTTCGCAGATTTTTACGTTGTGGTATGATTTTTCATCAAAATATTCTTGCTTTCTTTGCTCTTTTTTTCTTATAGGAAATAGAGGAATACTAAATGTTATATATGAAAATGCAGCTTATATCATGAGCAAAACAACCAAGAGGATTTGCTTCCTTTAAATTGTTAAAATCAAGAATGAAAGTGACACACCTCCTGGTTTCGACTTTAGTCATGAGGCACTGTATGGTAAATTCGACTAGAGTTGCGATTGGCACCGAAATTGTTAAGCGAACCTTTTGTCGAGTTAATATTGTATTTAGCTATATCTATGATAAGGTACAGACTTGAAGTTTTCTTGAGCCAATGACTCAGTTAGTGAATGCCAGAGCAAGCCCTTGGTATGTCCAACATTGTCTAAACAAACTAAAGTCAGACATGATTTACCAGACCGGTCAAACTGTCTGCAGGGTTCATTCTAGGTCAGAATTTTTGGGAGAAGTGAGGAAGCGTGCGGTCGCGTCCTTAAATGGTGTTCTTTAATATACTTCTGCAAAATGGGCAAGTGTATCTTATTGGCCAAAATATTGTATGAAAATTGTAAAAAAAAAAATGAGAGGTGAAATTACATGAAAATACAACGGGTGGGAATAAAAGTGACGTTATAAAGAAGGTGGCGCTCTTGGGGGGTGATGTTTGGGGAGGTGGGACTGTAGTTTATCTGTTTCACTACAAACACATGTGTTCACAGCAGGGTTCATTCTAGGTCAGAATTTTTGGTAGAAGTGAGAAAGCGCGTGATCGCTTCCTTAAATGGTGTTCTTTAATATACTTCTGCAAAATAGGGTTAAAATGCACAGTACAACCATTTTTTTTAGGGAGAAGTGGGGCCCCCAGAGGGCGAAGTCAAGCCCTAGGGCGACTATTTCGCCCACATCGCCCTCTAAAATGATCCCTGCGTCTGTTAGACAATGTTGGACAAACCTTATCTTGAGAGATTAACACCACCACAGTGAACTTATCACAATTAAATAATTCCCAACACAGGAGAGGATACCCCACCCCCTAAGCTGTATAGCTTTCTGTCAACTTCCTTAATACAATTGTTGTAAATAATCATGCACAATAAATATGTGTAAGCCAACACATGTTTTCTGTTGTCTGCCTAATATGTCTATTCCAGCATTAAATATGGCGACGCCCATCAGGCATGTTACTTGCATAACCAATTTTGAAACATAATTTAAAAATCTAAAAGATCACTGGATGAATATACACCCAGGAAACCCCACTTGGTGATTGACAACTACATGCATGTGTTATATGCAACCTCACTTGCAAATTAATACGGAATCACATCATCAACTATGTTAAAGAATTGATCTATGTCTATTGAAATGAGTACACTGATTGTCCAAGTTATTATTATATTAGTCACTCTCGTTCGCGCGGAGTCCAAGTTATAAATAGCGATATTGGAAATCAAATAACATAGAATAATGTTAGTAATACACCATACTCAGATCTCTTTAATCCAGTGATCGCAGGTTTGATCCTATTCTATATTTAATAAAATTTAAACAGTCCTTCAGATGGGACTATAAATCAATGTCTCTTGTATCGGTTCTGTACATGTGCATGTAATAGAAGCAGGAATACTTCTGGAGTTCGAACATCATTTGTATGTTGCTCCATTTAAATATTCTCCAAAAAATAAAATGACTAATTAAACGAAAATCCAACTGGCCAAATTGCAGGGCTCATTCTAGAGGGCGGTTTGAGCGAAATAGTCGCCCTACATTTTTCATACAAAATATTTGTCCAGTAAAATACACTGGCCCATTATAATGCACTGCTTCTATCCAAATGTTATATTTAATGGTCATAAGTTTTCTGAAAACTTGTTTTCCAAACCATTCACAATTTATGTAATTTGTAACATTGTAACAATTTTTGTGTTATACATGTAAATTTATTGGAATAAATACTGTATAAACCAATGGTCATAGTGTGCATTTTACTCCTATTTTATTGAAATTTACCTTTTAAGGACGCAATCGCACACTTTCTCACTTCTCAAACATTTTGACCTGGAATGAGCCCTGACTTAATAACTCATATTGCCACATCCTTACAAACAAAGTCCCATGTGTTTTTGCATGATGTTATGATAAGGTACATGTACAATATTCTATTTGTGTACCCATACACATTTGTTGCGGTTACCTCTAAATCCAAGATGACATACAAAATCACTTTTGCAACCAGCATAAAGTCAGATCAGACAGCATAGAATGAGCCGTCGGATCAGGCTCTGCTGTTTGATATTCGGACAGTGGAGCTAATACACTTGGCTGAACAGCAAACAACATAGATTTTGATCAGGCATGGCGTTACGCCGCCGCTGATATGTACCAATGTTGTTTGCAAAAGTGATTTCATTACTCAGTGTGTAAAGAGTTAATGGGCTATAGGGGATTTAAATGTATACAGATGAATTAAAATGGTATTTTAAGCATTTATTGGACAAAGTTGATTTTTATTAACAATTGTACAAGGGCTCTCATATTTCAATGTTTGGGAATATGAATCAAACTAACATTGGAAATTTAATAACACATATGAAGGAAACATGGTGTACTTAGCTTGTAAGGGTGTGGCAATGTAACACAATAACTAAACATGATTCTATTATATGGTTTTGGTCCTTCGCTTAAATATACTTCTGTAGGTATAGCCCCTATTAACCAAAGGGCAGTGATAAATAAACATAGCCAATAAACCCTAGAGATCGGTATAATAAGTAGGGGACAACACTTCTTCACATGTTTATTTTATGCTTTATTCCCTAGATTACATTATTTGTTTGATTTCAGGCAAAGCAAAAGTACCGGACAATGCTGAAACAACTTCAGGAAAGCTGATAATAACATTCACAGAGATTTATCCAGATACAACAACTGTTACATCAGTGACGTGTGATAGCACGGTAGGTCATGGTTGGATTTGCATACCATACATACTCGCATATTAGACAAGTGTTTTTACCACCAGATTATTGCTTCAAAGTGTCTTCCTGTCTTCTAAGTGCTAGTGCTAAAATAAAAAAATAAATAAATAAGTTAAAACTTTAAAAATGTGTTAAATGGTATCGATAATTACGTTTTAAGAAAAGAATGCATTCTTACACTGATAATTTCTTCAACTTGCACTGGCCAAACATGCAATTTATACATGAGCTCGTGTCTATTTTATCAACCTGTCTCATATGCTAGTGCATGCCAAAACCTAGCCTATTAATAGGATTAATGCGAGTCAATAATTACACAGACAATCCCCCAATTTTCCCCAGGCATTGTTGATATGATCAGAAACTCAATACGGCCCAATTAATAGTCTCGGTGTTAAAATATATTTATTTGACTGACTGTTCCCAGGCTAGCCAAAACCCACAGATTTTAGGAGCTAAATAAGAGGGGTCATATAATAGGTGAGACGGTAAATCACATATTGTCATTCTTGGGATCGGCACAAAGTACAAAAGCTGTGCAGTAATTAAAGTCCCAATTTTTATTTTGTGATGCTGTACTGCGCAATAAATCCCGCAACACTATTATTAGTTAATATAATTATGCACATCATAAATCTAGCACAAATACATGTTGTATTCTTCAGAGGGATGTACACGATCTTGTATCACATCGGACATTTTCACAATCCGTATTATAGCTACTGAAATAGACATTATAGAAGGAAAATGACTCCATCCCATCAAGGGGTTTGACATCTAAGGAAGATTAAGAGGATGTTTGTGTTTCTTTTCAGTGTATGCAGATCAAATTATATTTCACCGAATGAACATTGAAAGCATTATTATCACAACTGGCGCTAGCTTTCTACATGTGTATGTTCATAAGTGAAATATTATTCGATCATTCATTTAAGCAAACAAATATTGATTTAATTTTAGTCTGAAAAGTGTGTTTATGAACATAGTGTTTAGACGACCAAAAATGATGTCTTAATAGACGTCACTGACAGCTTCAGTCTGAAAGAGTTCAAGTTGATAACATTTCAACAGATAGCGTGACTAGGTACCACACATGCAAAGCAGTGAGAAATAAAATGTGTTAATATCTGATAATTTGCAATATATCATTGCAAAGAATAAAATAATGGTAGATATAATTATGACATCGATTATGATTTTCTTGTAGACGATAACAATTATTTGCAGAAATCATGAAATGTGTTTATATAGGGAAAGCCATGGCACTGTCAGGGTTGTACAGTACAGTCTATAGATAAATGTACATGAAAAAGAACATAAAACTTACAAATGAAATATCATAATTTACATTACTATGGCAATTATTTTTGTTGGTAAACTAATGTGAGTAATTTTCGCAGATGCTGCTTTTTTGGACTGGTTTAATCCGATTTGTTTAATAACATCATTGAAGATACTATGTGTAATTGGCCTGACTATCTTAGTTGGTAGCACATTTATTTTCATATCAAACCTTAAATATAAATAATCTTAAAATACAAAGTTTGTGAGACTATGTTCATTATAACATAAACATAGTTTCTTCTTTTAATACCTAAATACTCTCTTGTTCCTAATTAAATGATATCAATGGAATAACACACATTTTAGTTCTCACTTCCCCTTACATGTGTGGTATCTAGCCACTGCATGTTGTTGGTGTGGTATCTAGCCACTGCATGTTGAAATGTTGTCAATGCAAACATTTTCAGGCTAAAGGTGACGTGATTTGTGACATCTATTATGACGTCATTTTTGGTAGTTAAGCACAACGTTCTATCGCCATTTAGCATACGATTGCATCATTTTCTATCATAAACACTTTTCAGCCTTTATTTGCTTAAGTATTGTGATATAAAGCTTTTAATGAAATATAATTTGATCATGCATTGAAACAAACATATCCTCTTAAACTTCCTTTATGGGAGTATACAGATCTGATTACTGGGTGTTACATATATGGGACCTTACAATCCAGTACTGTAATCCTGTATGTATAAGACGAAATAATCGCCCTAGGGATCGTGAGTTCGCCCATGGTTTGTTTGATGCAATTTCACAGTTTTGTCCAGTAAGCTACACTGGCCATTGTAAGCACATCTTCTATTCAAATGTTTTATTTAATGGTCATATTGTGCATTTTAACCCTATTTTGATGTAATTTATTAACAACTAATATTTAAGGGCACACTGATGTGACTTCACACTTCTATTGTCCAAAACAATCTGAATTGGGATGAGCCCTGCAAAAGCCTGCTTAATCTTATACTTCTGTTTTGAACTTTATCCCAATATTTTCCAGGATTCAAAATCTGGTTAAATTGAACAAATTTAATTGTTTACAAGACATGATATTTATCTAATGTCGTAATACCACAAAGGGAAATAAATCCTTCATAAAGTCCCCTACAACTTTTTACTTTGTCCTGATTTTGTTGAATCTAGACACTTACGTGAGTTAAAACTATTATTTAACATACTATTAAAAAACCCAACAAAATGTGGCTTAGTTTCAAAATAAACATCATTAAAAACAATTTGTTATTGAATGGCAAATGTTTTGGGGGCCTATAGAATCAAACTCGTAATTGAGACAAGATTAGTACCATGATCATATAGGTGTGGCGTATAGACACAGTAGATATAGTTTGCCGGATTTAGCTCCCATGCAGGCATGTTATTCCATTACAATTGCATTACAATTACTTTGGAAATCATTCATTGCATTACATTACAAGTTCATTGTGTTTGACAATGTAATGTATTACAGTACCATTTCTTAGGTCCCATTGCATTACATTGCACATTACATTAATTTTACCATATTAATTTTATTATATCATTCAATGTTCATTAATGTCTGATTGATAATGATATCATATAATGATAACACTAAGGAAAACATTCATACGATAGAGGCAGTAACGAAATATACAATTGGCAGTAATGTTGGGACAATTGGAAGTAATGTTGGGACAATTGGAAGTAATGTTGGGACAATTGGCAGTAATCTTGGGACAATTGGCAGTAATCTTGGGACAATTGGCAGTAATGTTGGGACAATTGGCAGTAATCTTGGGACAATTGGCAGTAATGTTGGGACAATTGGCAGTAATGTTGGGACAATTGGCAGTAATGTTGGGACAATTGGCAGTAATCTTGGGACAATTGGCAGTACTCTTGGGACAATTGGCAGTAATCTTGGGAGTGTTTTCTGATATGTCTAAATAAGATCAGAAAAGACGAGGGTTATTGACTGCCAAAATACTATACTATAGGAAAAAGTGACCCGTGGGTCCATATTCTATAGAATATTGACTCCCCTTATAGAATAATGAACTCCCTCCCCAAAGCCTTCAAAAACAATGTTATCAATATCATTTTATTAATAATTGCATAATCTATGGGTGGGCCGCCCTGCCATTCCGCTCTAGAAAAAACCCTATTTTGGCAATATTTGGTAGGAATCATCGATGTACAATGCTCTTGCAAAGTTGTTAAAATGGTGACCATTGCTATGAGGGAGAGAGAAAAGGCAACATTGAATTTAATTATAATTGATACTTTGCATATTGTTTATTGTGTTTGTTGCCTGCCCCTGTAACATGTCCCATCCTCCTCAATAGTGATCTCAAGCTTGAATTTTGGCCAAAAATAATCTGATTTCAGAAATTATTTATGTGTAAACATCTGAACACCAATAGTCGGGACAATAAAACGAAATATTTTAATTTGCTGAATATAGTCAATCACTGTTGGAGAGACACCCTTTGTATGATGGCCAGCTATTATTCACCGAAATATTTGGTAGCAAGAAATAAAAGCCAAGACATCTTTTTCTTAATGAATTGTGAAATATTGCGTCGTAAATATTCCAACTACATGACTGTAACCTGCACAATAAATTACATATATTGCTTTTAAATAAGTGTAAATTTTAGCAATAGGAACATCGTTATAGTACCCGTATATACATATAGCTGCAGCATACTGTTGTATAGAAGATATATTATGTATGTATCTATTTGTCCCCCCAGCTGGGCAGGGGTTAGAATATCCCAGCTGTCGCACTACAGAGGGGTACAAACCCCCCAATGTGCCTGCCTGTTTGCCGTGGGCAGAGACCTGTGTCGCCTGATGAGAGGATCCTGGTGGTTGAGTAGAATCAGTGTTGGCAAATAATACCCTGTTTCCACAACACACCACTTCGGCCTTAAGTTGGGTTAAACGGGAGGTCAGGAAAGCCCGTCCTTGATCAATCGGCTGGTCATGCCGAGCCCTAGGGCATCGTTAATCTTAAACACATATTTTCAAAATTTATCTTGAAAACAAATATTGATTCTCTAAATATTTATACTCTTTCATTGTCTTCTTTTTGATGCCCTAGAAGGCGGTGGCTCATGGGCTAATCGGGTGAAAGTTTGATGTTTGATTGACTTTTGTAACCGCCCAAGGATAGTCTAAACTTTGTAGGACCTTCTGTGGGAATACACTTGTCCAGTCTAGTCCTTTCATTCTGAGTATATCATTGATGTATCCCTGTCATGATCTGCGATGGATTTCCCCAGATCATGTCCCCTTGTTGGGCTCTGAGACGGTTGGGGAGCATTGACGATGAACTATATATTACTATTATGAGTTCCACTCAAAAAAAAGCCAAGCGTGCACTAAGTGAATCTGATGATGATTCTATTGAACAACAGAGAGTGAACTTCCCTCGCTTCATTCTCATTGAGGCGGTAGACAGTTCAAAACCTATCACAAAAATTTCCCCTTTCATCATTGAAAAGCAAATGAAATCTATCCTAGGTACACCTAAATCTGTTAAAAGTCTTCGAAATGGAAGTCTTTTGGTTGAAATTACTTCAAAAGCTCAATCTCAGAATTTATTATCAACGAACACCTTCTTTGGACATTCTGTGAAGGTGAGTCCCCACAAATCTTTGAACTCATCCAAAGGTGTCATCAGGTGCAGGGAATTATCTTCCTGCTCTTTGGATGAGATCAAAGAAGGTTTGTCAAGTCAAGGGATCATTGACGTGACGAGAATATCTATAAAACGTAACAACGAAATAAAACTCACAAACACATATATAATTACATGTGACACACCAGTCATCCCGTCACGTATCAAAGTCGGCTACCAGATTGTCACCGTCGACATATATGTACCTAACCCTCTTAGATGTTTTAAATGCCAGAAGTATGGTCATCATGAGGATAGGTGTCGGAACGAGTCTGTATGCTCCAAGTGTGCTGAGACTGCTCCACAACATCAAGAGAACAACTGCCCCAACACAAATAAATGCGCCAATTGTGGCGCTGATCATATATCCAATTCTAAAGACTGTGTCTCCTGGAAAAAAGAAAAAGAAATAGTTAAGATCAAATATTCGGAAAACATTTCATTCCAGGATGCAAGAAAGATTTATGAATCTCGATACAAATTCGAAAATCAGCCAAGCTATGCAAGTGTTGCTAAAACAGCCTCTGTTGAATGCAAAACTTGCAAAAACTTGTTAACCAAACTTTGCAAAATCTTTCCAGACAAAAAAACAGAAATAATGCAGTTATTCCCTGGTTCTGATAGTTCTTCTCATCTTGACCAGCTTACAAATCAAAATATACCACAAACACCTAAACCTACGCTTACAAATCAAAATACACCACAAAAACCTAAACCTACAGCAGACAAACAAAAACAAGCAAAAACAAACATACACAAGAATCCAACAACAAAAAACACTCGAAACAACAATACACAAGAACAACACATTCAACCAAAAACAACATCAACTTCATCAAAACCAATACCTACTAAAAGAGCATCTACAACTCAACAAACATCAACTCCAACAAATAAGCAATCTGCTGTCACTTCCAGACAGCAGAAAACTAAACATATACAAACAGATAAACACACAGTGTCCAGTCCAGTATCTACAAGCAATAGATACTCGGATTTGGACACGGGACGATGACAATCTGGAGGGCGAGGCATCAGACTCGGACAAGTCCGAGTCTATGACCTGGCAAGATGGCGAGGGTGGCTGGAACAAGAACCTCCAGTCGTTGCAGGATGCCACTTAATATATTTTTAACTTTATATGTTATCTATGTATAATAATTATGTAAATATCGGTATAATATTTTTAATAATTAATCTCTCCATAATGGCCATCCTAATACACTGTGTTGACCTTCAACCAATCCGGTTGCAGTACTACAATGTGGACAACATTAAAACACTCTTCGACTCTATCAGAGTAGAGTCCATCATATCATTTATCAAGGCAATAGGAATTTATAATAAGCTGTGATATCAATTGTTAATCATGCCTTTGTAGTAATCATTCATTCATATATTACCTGTAATTAATCTTACGTCTTTATAACTTCTTAGTATTAATTTTTACGTCATGCATATACTTATATAGAATTTTATTTCATACACTCGACAATAAACATAACTTTAATGCGCGCTACATGGCCTTAGATGTCGATGCGCCGTAAAACACCATTCATTCATTCATTCATTCATTCATTCATTCATTCATTCATTGTATCTATTTGTAGAATATTCCTGGAAGCTTAGGAACAACAAGCTCTGATGGTTCAGACCTCTTTGACGCAACATGGGGATCAACTTCAGATTATGTTAATCAAGCAGCTGAATGTACTGCTATATTGCAGGGTTATACTATTTCGTATGAAGTCATCTTCTCAATTGAAGGTAATTAACACTACTTGTTTGCTCAAGGCGAGCTATAAGCATAGGTAGGTTGTTCATCCAGCACTGTCTAGTAGGTTTTCCTCCATCCAATAGGTTCAGTAGGTTTTCCTCCATCCAATAGGTTCAGTAGGGTTTCCTCCATCCAATAGGTTCAGTAGGTTTTCCTCCATCCAATAGGTTCAGTAGGTTTTCCTCCATCCAATAGGTTCAGTAAGTTTTCCTCCATCCAATAGGTCCAGTAGGGTTTCCTCCATCCAGTAGGGTTTCCTCCATCCAGTAGGGTTTCCTCCATCCAGCACTGTCTAGTAGGGTTTCCTCCATCCATTAGGGTTTCCTCCATCTAGTAGGTTTTCCTCCATCCAGTAGGGTTTCCTCCATCCAGTAGGGTTCCTCCATCTAGTAGGTTTCCTCCATCAGTAGGGTTTCCTCCATCCAGCACTGTCCAGTAGGGTTTCTCCATCAGTAGGGTTTCCTCCATCCAGCACTGTCTAGTAGGGTTTCCTCCATCCAATAGGGTTTCCTCCATCCAGTAGGTTTTCCTCCATCCAGTAGGGTTTCCTCCATCTAGTAGGTTTTCTCCATACAGCACTTCTAGTAGGTTTTCCTCATCCAGTAGGGTTTCCTCCATCCAGCACTGTCTAGTAGGGTTCCTCCATCCAGCACTGTCTAGTAGGGTTTCCTCCACCCAGCACTGTCTAGTAGGTTTCCTCCATCCAACACTGTCTAGTAGGGTTTCCTCCATCCAGTAGGGTTTCCTCCATCCAGTAGGGTTCTCCATGCAGCACTGTCTAGTAGGGTTTCCTCCATCCAGTAGGGTTTCCTCCATCTAGTAGGGTTTCCTCCATCCAGCACCGTCTAGTAGGGTTTCCTCCATCCAGTAGGGTTTCCTCCATCCAGTAGGGTTTTCCTCCATCTAGTAGGTTTTACTCCATCCAGTAGGGTTTCCTCCATCCAGCACTGTCCAGTAGGGTTTACTCCATACAGCGCTGTCCAGTAGGGTTTCCTCCATACAGCGCTGTCCAGTAGGGTTTCCTCCATACAGCGCTGTCCAGTAGGGTTTCCTCCATCTAGCGCTGTCCAGTAGGGTTTCCTCCATCTAGCGCTGTCCAGTAGGGTTTCCTCCATCTAGTAGGTTTTCCTCCATCCAGTAGGTTTTCCTCCATACAGTAGGTTTTCCTCCATCCAGTAGGTTTTCCTCCATCCAGTAGGTTTTCCTCCATCCAGTAGGGTTTCCTCCATCCAGCACTGTCTAGTAGGGTTTCCTCCATCCAGTAGGGTTTCCTCCATCCAGCACTGTCTAGTAGGGTTTCCTCCATCCAGTAGGATTTCCTCCATACAACACTGTCCAGTAGGGTTTCCTCCATCCAGTAGGGTTTCCTCCATCCAGCACTGTCTAGTAGGTTTTCCTCCATACAGCACTGTCCAGTAGGGTTTCCTCCATCCAGCACTGTCTAGTAGGGTTCCTCCATCCAGCACTGTCTAGTAGGGTTTCCTCCATCCAACACTGTCTAGTAGAGTTTCCTCCATCCAGTAGGTTTCCTCCATCCAGTAGGTTTTCTCCATCCAGTAGGGTTTCCTCCATGCAACACTGTCTAGTAGGGTTTCCTCCATCCAGTAGGGTTTCCTCCATCTAGTAGGGTTTCCTCCATCCAGCACTGTCTAGTAGGGTTTCCTCCATCCAGTAGGGTTTCCTCCATCCAGTAGGGTTTTCCTCCATCTAGTAGGTTTTCCTCCATCCAGTAGGGTTTCCTCCATACAGCGCTGTCCAGTAGGGTTTCCTCCATACAGCGCTGTCCAGTAGGGTTTCCTCCATACAGCGCTGTCCAGTAGGGTTTCCTCCATACAGCGCTGTCCAGTAGGGTTTCCTCCATCTAGCGCTGTCCAGTAGGGTTTCCTCCATCTAGTGCTGTCCAGTAGGGTTTCCTCCATCCAGTAGATGTTCCTCCATCTAGTAGGGTTTCCTCCATCCAGTAGGTGTTCCTCCATCTAGTAGGTTTTCCTCCATACAGCACTGTCTAGTAGGTTTTCCTCCATCCAGCACTGTCCAGTAGGGTTTCCTCCATCCAGCACTGTCTAGTAGGTTTTCCTCCATCCAGCACTGTCTAGTAGGGTTTCCTCCATCCAGTAGGTTTTCCTCCATCCAGCACTGTCTAGTAGGGTTTCCTCCATCCAGTAGGTTTTCCTCCATCCAGCACTGTCTAGTAGGGTTTCCTCCATCCAGCACTGTCTAGTAGGGTTTCCTCCACCCAGCACTGTCTAGTAGGTTTTCCTCCATCCAGCACTGTCTAGTAGGGTTTCCTCCATCCAGTAGGTTTCCTCCATCCAGTAGGGTTTCCTCCATCCAGCACTGTCCAGTAGGGTTTCCTCCATCTAGTAGGTTTTCCTCCATCCAGTAGGGTTTCCTCCATCCAGCACTGTCTAGTAGGTTTTCCTCCATACAGCACTGTCCAGTAGGGTTTCCTCCATCTAGTAGGTTTTCCTCCATACAACACTGTCTAGTAGGGTTTCCTCCATCCAGCACTGTCTAGTAGGGTTTCCTCCATCCAGCACTGTCTAGTAGGGTTTCCTCCATCCAGCACTGTCTGGTAGGGTTTCCTCCATCCAGCACTGTCTAGTAGGTTTTCCTCCATCCAGCACTGTCTAGTAGGGTTTCCTCCATCCAGCACTGTCTAGTAGGTTTTCCTCCATACAGCATTGTCCAGTAGGGTTTCCTCCATCCAGCACTGTCCAGTAGGGTTTCCTCCATCCATCACTGTCCAGTAGGGTTTCCTCCATACAGCACTGTCTAGTAGGTTTTCCTCCATACAGTACTGTCTAGTAAGGTTTCCTCCATCCAGTAGGGTTTTCTCCATCCAGTAGGGTTTCCTCTAGGGTTTCCTCCATCCAGTAGGGTTTCCTCCATCCAGCACTGTCCAGTAGGGTTTCCTCCATACAACACTGTCTAGTAGGGTTTCCTCCATACAACACTGTCCAGTAGGGTTTCCTCCATCCAGTAGGGTTTCCTCCATCCAGCACTGTCCAGTAGGGTTTCCTTCATCTAGAGCTGTTCAGTAGGGTTTCCTCCATCTAGCGCTGTCTAGTAGGTTTTCCTCCATGCAGCACTGTCTAGTAGATTTTCCTACATACAGCACTATCCAGTAGGGTTTCCTCCATCTAGTAGGTTTTCCTCCATCCAGCACTGTCTAGTAGATTTTCCTCCATCCAGCACTGTTTAGTAGATTTTCCTACATACAGCACTATCCAGTAGGGTTTCCTCCATCTAGTAGGTTTTCCTCCATCCAGTAGGGTTTCCTCCATACAGCACTGTCCAGTAGGGTTTCCACCATACAACACTGTCTAGTAGGTTTTCCTCCATACAGCACTGTCTAGTAGAGTTTCCTCCATACAACACTGTCTAGTAGGTTTTCCTCCATACAACACTGTCCAGTAGGGTTTCCTCCATCCAGCACTGTCTAGTAGGTTTTCCTCCATACAGCATTGTCCAGTAGGGTATCCTCCATCCAGTAGGGTTTCCTCCATCCAGTAGGGTTTCCTCCATCCAGCACTGTCCAGTAGGGTTTCCTCCATCCATCACTGTCCAGTAGGGTTTCCTCCATACAGCACTGTCTAGTAGGTTTTCCTCCATACAGTACTGTCTAGTAGGGTTTCCTCCATCCAGTAGGGTTTTCTCCATCCAGTAGGGTTTCCTCTAGGGTTTCCTCCATCCAGTAGGGTTTCCTCCATCCAGCACTGTCCAGTAGGGTTTCCTCCATACAACACTGTCCAGTAGGGTTTCCTCCATCCAGTAGGGTTTCCTCCATCCAGCACTGTCCAGTAGGGTTTCCTCCATCTAGAGCTGTTCAGTAGGGTTTCCTCCATCCATCACTGTCTAGTAGGGTTTCCTCCATACAGCACTGTCCAGTAGGGTTTCCTCCATCCAGCACTGTCTAGTAGGGTTTCCTCCATACAGCACTGTCTAGTAGGGTTTCCTCCATCCAGCACTGTCCAGTAGGGTTTCCTCCATCCATCACTGTCTAGTAGGGTTTCCTCCATACAGCACTGTCCAGTAGGGTTTCCTCCATCTAGAGCTGTTCAGTAGGGTTTCCTCCATCTAGCGCTGTCTAGTAGGTTTGTCTGTGTTCTGTTGCTTCAAGCAACATCCTCTGAAATTGCTTTGTCAGGTTTTATCAAGTGATCAAATAGTAGATAAAAGAGCAAGCATTGATCTTGTCCAAAATTTGAGATGGCTATGACAATCATGTTAAATGTATTTTCTATTTATCCCGGATGTTTACTCAAATGGAACAGGGGAGAGAGTTGTTACCTTAATGTAATAAAGGTTATTGATATGGAGTGATGCAAGATTGTTATCATGATTGTGAAGTTGTGCAAGTGTGGAATAATAGAGACTGTTACTTCTTCATCTCCTACAAATGTAGGATGTACTTGATTCAAGTTGTAGTGATCATGGGGCTATATGGTGTTAGTAACAACCTCTTGTTAGCTGCTACTAATGATTGATTGCCTGCTGGATATTGAATTACAGACGTCTGTGATTTTGTCCATATGTATCTTCAACGAGATTCATTCCATAATAAACGATATTATAATGTAACAATTGAAAATAATGAAGAAATGTTCTCATAAATATTGTTTGTTCACACAAATGAATGGCTATGAGAACAATATGAAACATTTACTACTATTGTTGTCTACTGTAGTTAGCTCTTAATGTGTGGATATATTAAAATTCTCATTTTAGAATGAGACAACAGTTACTATTCTAGTAATACATAATACATAATAATATAATACATAAATATAATACATAACACATAATAATAAGTATAATAAAGACGCATAATATACAGTCTTTAATTAATTTGTTTGATCTTTGCTTCTGTGTGGTATCCATTCCGTTTTATACGCGTGTCTATGCAAAATACCACCAATTTAAGACAAATGTTACGTCTTATAGTTGAGGTCATCTTATAGGCACTCGCCTAGTATATACGGTAACTGGCTTTTAATAGGAAGTTTGTCACCATCGTGCAATGCTACTGTTTCCTCAACATCTGAAGTTATTGTCCTTTTTTACTTTTTGTCATGTCCAGAAGAAGTCTGTATTAGGGTTGTTTTTTACTGTATATCATTACATATTGAATACCTCAGTATTTGTGATCAACAATTATATACCTGTATGTCATGTTCTAGTCAAATTTACCTTTATGCGTCTTCTACAATTTTATCCATGCAAGATTGTAGTCCATATTTAATAGTGTATTTCTGATATGGTAATATTCATGTTATTGCCCAATGTTGTGTGTAAACTTTGTTTAGATAACTCTGCTTACAACTTGTAGTCATGTTGGTTAATCTACATCTGGTTCATTTTCATAGTAACAGATTTTCTCTTTTTTGTTTACATTTCGAAACTAAAATGTCAGTGAACTTTGACCAGGTCTCTAGAGGTTTTACCTCACAGAAGAGGAAAATTGAGGTTCTAGTCCTGGAGTTAAAGCCTTCTTTTATTGATTTGAATCATAAGTTATTGCAGACCCATTCAAGTTTAGGCCTTTTGCACTGTTTATTGTCCGATGGTCAGCGTCCGTTTTATCCTTACACAATTTGTATGTAGCATGTAGTGCACGATCTGGAGTAGCGTTCTCTGCCCACTTTAAACTGTGAATCGCAGTGTGCAATCCAGAGGGTATATAAGCTCCATGTTTCGCCAGTGAAGGAGGATATTTTATAGAGGGAGAAGATATTTTATAGAAGGACATATTTTATAGAGGGGGAAGAGTGGGGGGGCATATTTTATGACGAAGATATAGGTTGTTAATTTCACCTACTATGTCTGTTAGCAATGGTGTACTTTCTTTATTTATTAATGCGAGTCAAAATTTACTAGATAATTGTAGTAAAGTTATATATTACAGCTGTGTATGTATTTTGAAGTTGAATTCCATTTAACTACAGCCAAACCTCTCCAGAGCAAACACCATCCGGATAAACCCATGATTGGTTGTTGTAGAGAGGTTGTTGTTCTAGTGTGGTTCAACTTTTTGAAGTTTGGAAATGTGGAAATAGTGAGTTTTGACAGTTATGATTGCTCATACTGATTTGAATTATACGATAGATTGAACAAAGATTGAATATCTGAGGACTCAATGTGTTAAAATCGCCAGATTATGCAAAGTTATGACACTTGTGTACATTAATGTTTTCAATACATCAAAGTAAAAAAGTCTGAAAAATTACGCATTTCAATTATATAAAAATTACGAATGGCAACGAGTTGCAATTTTGATACTCGAGCACTCGGACACAGTTCCGATCGAGTACAAGAGTGCTCGGAAACGATCATTTGATTTTTGGGATCATATGTTTGATTTTATTTCAGATATTTAGTAAGTATTTCGGATGAGGCGTGTCCGAAAACTGATGCTAAATTATCTTATTACAGTATGTGACAAAACATTGCATTGTAATAAAGCAAACCTGGGAGAATGTAAAATACTTTACTCATTTTAATGAGATAATTATCTAAACAAACGTATAAAGTTTATAAACAATCTCCTCTGTTGACAGACGAGGCATGTATACAGTATGCACTTGCAAATTCCCCTTTTCTTCATCTTTTCGTCATCGTATTATTGAAAGAATACTCCTAAGCAATGATTATTTTCACACTTGCGGTCTAGCCTGTGGATTATTGGCCCCTGGTCCCAGATTAAGATAATTACTGTTTATTGAAAATTGAAAGGAACAATTGGCGATTACTTGCATCTGATGAGACATACATATACAGACTTTTTTTCAGCACAAATTTTGTCTGTTCTTGGGAGACTTTCTGCATCGCTGGATGGCAAATTGACTGTCGTTGTGCATTGTTGGGAGGTGTCATTCATGAGAGGTGAAATTGTATTAAAACGCAATGGGTGGGAGTAAAGGTGACGTTATAAAGAGGTTGTCGCTCATGGGACGTTTGGGGAGGTGGGACTGTAGCTTTAAATACTAAACATTTATATAGATGTATACAGTCAAACTTGTATTAAGAGACCGCCCAAGGGAATGGACAAAAGCGGTCTCTTAATGAAACGGTCTCTTAATACAAAGTGACTGAACGAACAATTTCCCAGAGTCGGAGACATGTACTAGACTTTTGTTTGGGTGGACACTACAGTGTCTATATTGATATCAACATCATATACATGTATATATGTTGCATATATGTCATGTATATATGTCATCATAAAATAAAGAAAACTTTTTATAGTAATATTTGCTTGTATTTTTCTTGTTGAAACACCTTGTTGATTGCTGCTAATTGTGATACCTGCACGATATGGATAATGTAGATCAAACACATTATTGATTGCTGCTAATTGTGATACCTGCACGATATGGATAATGTAGATTAAACACATTATTGATTGCTGCTAATTGGGACACCTGCACGATATGGATAATGTAGATCAAACACATTATTGATTGCTGCTAATTGGGACACCTGCACGATATGGATAATGTAGATCAAACACATTATTGATTGCTGCTAATTGGGACACCTACATGGGTAATTTGTCAGTACGCGGCTCCTTTATAGATCACTTATTAGTGTTTCCCCCAGACTGAAAAAAAGGGCAGGGTGCAGGTACAAAAAGGGGCATTTTTATGTTGCCTGTACTCAAAAGGGCAGAATTGACATGGTCTTATTTATGTTATTACGAGTATGAAACATTTTGAGGACGAATCAATTTTCGAGTACGAATCATTTTGAGGACGAATCAATTTTGTAACCTGTATAAGGCGTGACAATGGTGTGATATCCGAGATTATCAATTATCTATACAAAAATGTAATCCAGAAAATTACAACAATAATGCATTTACATTCATTTAAATCAAAACGTACATATAAAATTGACATCCGTTGGCTGAATTTCCGACAGGTGCAATGGGACAATCCATATGCTGTGACCCAATAAAACTAAAAATGCGACACTATAAGAACAAATTGTCGACTATTTGAATCAATTAGCGCCCAATTATGAGATTTGCACACATGGGACAATATGTCTGTGACTTCACTATAAAGAACTCGTAACTGGACATTGCGCGCCGATAATCCCCTACATTTGTTTTTGCAACAATGACTCAAACAGAAATTGGGGCATAAATGTGCGAACATTGACTGATTGGCACGTATCATGATTACTTGTCAAATTTATTGATGATGATGATTCCATTTATTTACCCTCGCCGCTGGTAAACCATATGGGCGAGCAAACGTGCTTTCGCACTGTCGGTTATTCGATGAAGTGTTGTAGTCGTCGGTGTCTTGTAGAGTGGTGTAGATTGAAGTTGTGGATTCCCGTGAAGATTTCGGTCTAAGATGATTAGGTTACTCGATGATTATTCTTTGTTGGTTATGTCTAAGTTGTTTAAATCCAAGATGATTGTGGTACTGGTAGTTAAAGTCAAGGTGGTTGAAGGTCTGGTCGCTGATTGGATGAAGAAATGAGGTCATCCAGTCGCTGTGAAGGCGCTTCTTCATCATTGACCCAGTTATGGAGTGATACCAAACGACAGGGTGACGTTCCCCGCGCATGGCATCATCTCCCCGACAACAGGGTGACAAGCCCTGTGCCGGTTTCCTGGGTCGGCTCACAGCAGCAAAATGGTTCGGTTGTTCCATCGTTGTCCACCCCGTTGACGCATCCGGGGTCGAGGTCGCATCCCTCCGTCCCCAACGGCCTTCATTGGTAGACGGATAAAAGAGTTCGGGGCGACGGGTGTGCCATCCACTCGAAACGATTACCGTCCTCTCCTGTCCGGTCACCCGTCGCCTCTTCAGCGCCCCAGTACTAGCTGTCGCTGATCTAGGTAAGTGTTGACACTCCGAAGAGTCGATGCGGGTCCTCGTCTGTATGCGTCAGCGGCGTGGATTGGTCACTTCGGAACGGTGACACAATCTCCCGCTGTGAGCTCAGGATGACATCCTCAGGTGGTTCCTTCTTTCCGTGGCAGGGTAACAAGGCCTGGTCTGTACATGGTCCCTTGTAGGGCCACCCTCCTCACTGTTGGTCACCCCGCAGCAGCATTTATCTGACAGTTAAACATCTGGTCGTCGATTGTCGCAAACGAACCAACCCATTCGCAAGATCGACGACCACAAGATCCCAGAATCCTACGCAGCTGCTGCGGAATGTGCCCCGGTCACGTTGTGAGGAGATCGACCGGGATCAAATTTATTGCCTCTTCAATATACATAACCAGCAGACGACACATTTAATAGTCTCTTGATTTATGTTTTGAATTTCTAATTTCAACACTACTTATGGTCGCTTAATGAAAAACTTTAGGTAATTACGGCCGAAAATAGGTTGTCGTTGGTCGTGTAAGACAAAAGTCGCTTAATACAATAGATTTATAGTGTGAAATCGCTCGGAGGGATTTCAAAATTGTCGATAAGACAAAGGTCGCTTAATACATGTGGTCGCTTGAGCAATTTTGACTGTATTTGGAAGGATTTATGCTGATTTTGGGTGGATTACGGTAAATAGTGTTGTGATTTTTTAATCATCAAAATGAAGACATAGTTTATACAAATTTATTTTAGCTCGATTGCAAAACAAGTTATTTCAACTTATATAAATCACTCTCGAGACCTCATTCCTGATGGAATCCATCGCCACGAGGGAGAGAGAAGAGGCAACGTGGAATTTTAAATGCCTTGCCTAAGGGCACAATCGTAACGGCTCCAGAAGACATAGTTTTGTTAATAGTATATATTCCTTATAATATAAGTGCAAAGTAATAATATTCAAGATGATTGATAATATTTTATGGTTAACAATAATTGTAGCTTAGAGAAATGTACACTTTTTGATATATGGCCTATGTTTGTTTCCATCTTTCCAGGAGATACGATTAAATTATTTCCTTTTATCAGAAAGAATCTGACAAACAGTATAAAATACCCCAAACTCATAAGAGCCAAAAAAAGAATACAAGGTTTTGTCAAATTTATGTAGTATGCTTTATAATATACAGTCAAACCTGTGAACAAAGACCGGCCTTGAGAAATAGGCAAAGTGGTCTTTGTTCAGAGGTGGTCTTTATTCGGAGGGTCATCAATCATGATCTTCATATACAATCACTGGCTCTCTTTTCTTACTAATGTTAAACTGTACTGTGTAGAAAGAAATAGCAGGTATATGTATCATTTTATCATTTTTAATAAATAATGTACAATGTATTGTAGTCTTTAAAATTTATACAGTTGATATTAGCACATAATGATTATCTTATCTAGTGAAAAGTCACTGATTTTCGTTTGTTTAGAACAACTGTCTGTTTTCATTGTGTGACTTATGCGTCTTCTGGTTTGACTTGGCATTAGTCCGAATTTTCTCAATCCGAAAATATGCAACTACAGAGGAAATGAATAATAGCCCATTACGACCTGTCTAGAACCAACGACGGTACATGGCAATTTAAAGTAGCACATGTTTTTGCAAACGGAGAGAAAATTCACTAGAAATATTTTATCATATCAGGTTTTCCATATGTGCGTGTTACGTTAGAGTTACGTCCCTTAGTATACACTCGATATGGGCTTTATATTTGTTTCAAAGATTTAATCGAATAAATGTTTGGCAAATCTGGATAATTCTAATAGGTAGATTCATTATAATATATTTACCAGTCATGCTTGCACATAGCTTTCCACCAGCACAGTCTTCCCCTTATTTCATCATTTACAAATTGTTAGTTAACAAAAGTGTGATTACTCAATTAAGAGCCGATGTCGATAATTATGCATAATCTTTTTAAGATTAGAACTGGTAACAAACAAATATGTAATCAAGTGACCTAATCAAACAGGCCGATAATCCAGTGGGGACATACCACTTGGCTAAATGTCTACAAATTGATGCACTAACGACCATATATTTTTCACACCTTTGATTGGTGACCGATGATGACACGCGGTCGTTGTTCTGGGTTAATTTTGGCTTAGTTTGGAATGCTTTTGACTGGCCGCTGGTCGCGGTCGGCAGGTGGTCGTTATTCATGGCCTTTTAAAGAACGATTATGGACGGGGGGAATTGAACTGGCCGTTGTTGACAGGTGGTCGCTATTAAGAGGTGGTCGTTAGCACAGGTTTGACTGTAGATGCAAAGTATTATTCATCGAAGATCCTTGATATATTTATTTTGCATAATTTTAATTTAATAATAGTAGCTAAAACACACAAAAGACAGATCTGTAGTCCAGTGGTTAACATGTTGGACTTGTAAAAACAAACAAAAATCCAGGGTTCGCAGGTTCGATCCCCCGTAAAAACAAACAAAAATCCAGGGTTCGCAGGTTCGATCCCTCATCTGACCCTAATAAAATTAACAGTCTTTCAGATGGGACTTTAAACCAAGGTCTGGTGTTGGTGCTGTACACCGTGCACATAAAAGAACCAGAGGAGACTCTGGAATGGGTAACATGCACTATCCTCCAACAATCTAAAATGACTAATATCTTCAGGAGGCGTCGCACATATGGGCAACCGGTAGCGACGATAAATAAAGTTATGACTATTCTAAATACAGTCAAACCTGTCTTAAGCAGCCAATATAGTCACTTCCCTTGAGTGGTTGCTTACAACATGTTTGATTGTATTTAGAATACAAAAATCATAAATCATAAAGTTTCCATGCTCGAATAAGGCAGGTGACCACTTAATGCAGGTGTGGATCATCTGGATATGGGACGGCCACCAATCATCAAATAACACATACATTTTGTTATGTATCATACTTTCCATCATCGTCATAGCTCCATCATCTCATCACAACATAACACACCAATAAATATTGCAGCAACAAATCAAACTTCTACTTGATGAGATCAGACATTTCACAATATAAAAAGAGACTCCATTTGTTTAATCCATGTAATTACCATTTTGAATACCCGGTAGACCCATATAATGCTTCCTTTTAATATGTGACAACAAACCTAGTATCACTCGCCTGACCATTATTGTTGTTTTATTCACAGACGGATCTGTAGTCCAGTGGTAACACGCTGGACTGGTAATACAGCGATCGCAGGTTCGATCCCCCGTCTGACCCTAATAAAATTAACAGTCTTTCAGATGGGACGTTAAACCGAGATCTCGTGTCGGTGCTTTACACCGTGCACGTAAAAGAACCAGAGGAGACTCTGTATCATGTATAAAATGACTAATATCTTCAGGAGGCGTCGCTCATATGGGCAACCGGTAGCGGCGATAAATAAACATAAAACACACACAAGTTGTTTTATTCGCACTTCTGCTTACAAACTAAAACAAACATTATGAATGCAAGTGCTAATTAAGGATGGATTTGGGATGGCTTATAGAAATAAGTACAATCGGTGTTTTATATCATTTTTAAAACAAGGCTTTTATTGTAAAGTTTGTTTATATTTGGACACTGCTGTGCAGGTTATTCATTAAAAATTGAAAATCGCCGCGTACAAAAACGGCCAGGGGTACTATGGCATAAGACGAAGCCGAGGGTCGAGTTGATTAGGGTACGGGTTAACCGCATACATGTATATATGTCAGAGCTGCATGAGGTGTCTCTATGCAATCGGGTGCCTATTACTGTAATTTCCGATACTGATGCGCAAATATAATGTTGGTAAGATGAAATACTTTTTTAAGAATGAAGACAAGTAAATGTCATGTTTCTCAAATTTTAAATTTTCGAAATACGATTTGCTCAGGTGCCCAGATATTCGACAACAAACTCTCAATATGAGACCATATTATTACACCAAGGATCAAAATTGTTTGAATGAAACCAAATCCTATTTACTAACCCCCGTCTAATTTTCAATAATCACGTATTTTTCCTAATTTAAAGCGCCACTCTAATATAGGCGCCCCCCTAAAATGCAACATGAAATGGCCCTTAAAAAAGAAATAATGGCTTACCTTTCGGTAGTAACTGTTTTTAACGAATCCATATTATATATAAACTCCAAGCTCATGAATCACTAAGTATGCATGAATAATATGCGCATCACTTGTTTAACGTATATCGCTATAAAAAAAAGTATTTATTTTCACAGAATAATTCACACAATATCAACAATGCCTCAAGCTATTCAAACCAAAAGTACAAGGATAGTTATTTACATAGACACCGTATAACAGTTTACCTACCTCATGCAAAATAACGTACAAAAACGGCCTGCCTAATAAATTTTGCTTTATTATCAGTGCCTAATAAAGCTTTCGTGACAGACTACTTTTATGACCCAGATTACGGTTTGTAAATAAACAAACCTCATCACGTCACATTGTGTTGTCTGCTGAGTTTGGAAAATGTCCCAAGAAGAAAGTCGTGTACAGGCAAACTTTCAGGTTTGGGATGAATTAACAGCACTCAATGAGACCCCTCTGGAAACTACTGTTGTCAGAGAAATGTCATTTATAATTTATCTATAAATAGAAATATCAATGCACAACATATTACCAAGTGCGTAGCGAGTTTGTAAGCTGTCATGGCTAGTTTATTTGTTTTTGTCGGGTGCACACTCAGAATGTAGGATAAATAGAATATCTCCTTGTATTTTTTTCTCCGACTCGCCAATAAATTAAAATTTATAAGACAGTAACATAATATTCTCTATTGATAACGCGGAACAATCCACAGAAACACGGGTTAACTTTAAATGTATACGATTTACGTAGCATAATATTATGTACCGCATGTACAGAACATAATTATCGATCAATTTAGGTAACACACGATGACGTAGTAGGCGTCACATTATGACAAAGCAAGGTCACCGAGCAGTTTCTTCCAATTATTTGGCAATTACCGATATTGAAACAGAAATTTTCCACACCTATACTACAGAAATTAATTACTCTAATTAGCGCGCCCCTTTTGTTTTGCATCGCGCCAAGGCACTATAAATAGGAACAATAGTGGTATATTACTAAATGTCGATGTCGATACACAACAGTTGACACGATGAATTGAATGTTCACACATTTCACATGGCCGTCTAATGCAGTGGGAATATGGCATTTGGGATGATATATACCGGTCACTGGCTGCAGACACCAGGTGGTCGCTAATACCAGGTGTAATATAGATTGATTTTCATTTTGAGTTTGAACTTGCTGTTGACACCAGGTGACCG